>CM050203.1:11795000-11837500 GCA_027475355.1 Coilia nasus | reverse complement strand
GATGAGTGTGTCCAGTAATCAGTGAACAGAAATTGATCAGATATGATTATATAGTGATTATATATGTCTATATAATAATTTATCAAATTGATTAGATGTGTGTGTAGTATGCATCTGTGTGTATCTTCCGTAGACATGACCCTAATCGATATGTCTATCGACTAATTGATCAGATTGATCAGATGTGTGTGTGGTCTCCTAGTGCCCTCCACAGACACTACACTGATGAAATATGTGCATAGAGTAATTGATCAGATGTGTGTGTAGAGTAATTGATCAAATGTGTGTAGAGTAATTGATCAGGTTGATCAGATATGTGTACAGTAATTGATCAAATGTGTGTGTAGAGTGATTGATCAGATGTGTGTGTACGGTAATTGATCAGGTTGATCAGATGTGTGTGTAGAGTAATTGATGAAATGTGTGTGTAGTGTAATTGATCTGATTGACCCGATGTGTGCGTGGTCTCCTAGTGTCCTCCACTGACACCACCCTAAACATCCTGCTAATCACCATCCCCATCCTGCTGCTGCTGCTGCTGCTGGCCTCAGGGCTCTTCTGCTACCGCGTGCTGGCCAACAGGTGAGTTTTACCTGTCTGTGTAATATAGCTGTGTAAGACAGATACGCTATCTTCTGCTCCCATGTGCTGGCCAACAGGTGAGTTTTACCTGTGTAATATAGCTGTGTAAGACAGATACGGTATCTTTTGCTACTGCGTGCTGGCCAACAGGTGAGTTTTACCTGTGTAATATAGCTGTGTAAGACAGATATGCGACCTTCTGCTACCATGTGCTGGCCAACAGGTGAGTTTTACCTGTGTAATATAGCTGTGTAAGACAGATACGCTATCTTCTGCTACCACATGCTGGCCAACAGGTGAGTTTTACCTGGCTGTGTAATATAGCTGTGTAAGACAGATACGCTACCTTCTGCTACCATGTGCTGGTCAACAGGTGAGTTTTATCTGTGTAATATAGCTGTGTAAGACAGATACGCTACCTTCTGCTACCGCGTGCTGGCCAACAGGTGAGTTTTACCTGTGTAATATAGCTGTGTAAGACAGATATGCTACCTTCTGCTACCATGTGCTGGCCAACAGGTGAGTTTTACCTGTGTAATATAGCTGTGTAAGACAGATACGCTATCTTCTGCTACCACATGCTGGCCAACAGGTGAGTTTTACCTGGCTGTGTAATATAGCTGTGTAAGACAGATACGCTACCTTCTGCTACCACATGCTGGCCAACAGGTGAGTTTTATCTGTGTAATATAGCTGTGTAAGACAGATACGCTACCTTCTGCTACCGCGTGCTGGCCAACAGGTGAGTTTTACCTGTGTAATATAGCTGTGTAAGACAGATATGCTACCTTCTGCTACCATGTGCTGGCCAACAGGTGAGTTTTACCTGGCTGTGTAATATAGCTGTGTAAGACAGATACGCTACCTTCTGCTACCATGTGCTGGTCAACAGGTGAGTTTTACCTGGCTGTGTAATATAGCTGTGTAAGACAGATACGCTACCTTCTGCTACCATGTGCTGGTCAACAGGTGAGTTTTACCTGGCTGTGTAATATAGCTGTGTAAGACAGATACGCTATCTTCTGCTGTCCTGCCCAACAGGTGAGTGTTTTTTTGTTGCTTTTGTTGTATTGTTGTTGTTGTTGTCATTATTCACCAAAACAAAGTGTGTGTGTTGTGCTGTGTGTGTGTGTGGCAGGAGAAAGGAACAATCTGAGCCCATCTATGCCAAGCCGGGCCAGTGGGTGTCCGTGGGTGACTATGATGGTGGGGGAATCCTTATCTCACAGTTACACCAGGGGGCGCCACTGAGCCCCTTACGTCCCCATGCTACACACAACAGCCCCTTACGCCACCAGGCCACCCACGACAGCCCCTTACACCCCAACGCCACACACAACAGCCCCTCCTTTGGCCTCAACGCCCCTCAGGGGGCGCCACTGAGCACCAGACGCCCCCCCGCCGCCCCTACGGGTCCCCCCAGCGAGGACTACGAGAACATCGTCCCCAGCAAGGAGGCCACCAGGAGCGGCTTTGTCACCAATGATATCTACGAGAGCTGCCGCAACCCCAGTGCTGTGGAGGCAGGCTGGGTGGACAACGAGATTTATGGATACTGAACACACACACCCACACACACACACATATATAAACACACACACACACACACACACACACAAATCTACGAGAGCTGCCGCAACCCCAGTGCTGTGGAGGCAGGCTGGGTGGACAACGAGATTTATGGATACTGAACACACACACACACGCACACACCCACAAACACACACACATATATAAACACACACACACACACATACAAATCGACAAGAGCTGCCGCAACCCCAGTGCTGTGGAGGCAGGCTGGGTGGACAACGAGACTGATGGATACTGAACACACACACACACATACACACACACACACACATTTACAAGAGCTGCCCCAACCCCAGCACTGTTGAGCCAGGCTGGGTGGACAATTACATTTATGGATACTGAACACCCCCCCCCCCCCCCCCCCCCCCCACACACACACACACACACACACTGCATATGCTGGACTCACTCCCACACAGACATAAACATACTCAAACATGCTCACACACATTACCCACCCGTACTAAGACCTCATGTGGAAACCCTTGGTCTGCCATTTAACTCCTATTACTCCATGTAGCGTCTGGTACTTTATCAAGATCCTTTTCTTCTGTGTGACTCTAATTGAAAGCGTTTGTGAAAGTAAATATGCTATTTATATGTTACTGAAAACCATGATGCTAACAGGACTTGTTTTCCATAGAAACATTTTTATTACATGACTCTGTCTGGCTTTTTTTAATGAATTCATGCTAATTTTTTAGCGCATTGCGTATTCAGTAAAATAAAACACAAAGTGTCTAAAGTAAAAATGTGTGCGTTCTGTATCGTTCCAACAACAGGTGCCCAGGCTTGATTTACGTGCAGTCTGACAGAGTATTTGACAGATGCTTTTCACCAAAGCATTGAGGAATTCTAAACGAAGCATACTCAGCTAATGGGTTTTTAGACATCTTTAAAAAATGTGTCTGCTTTCAGAGCAACATTAATGATATAGCCTATGACAAAAAAACAATTGATACCCAATAATCTTAACCATATGGAGCTGGAGCTCCATTTGTGATTAAATATTGAGAATAATTAGGTACGTGTTGTGCCATGACACGAACACAAAGGGTGGATCATCCTGTGAAGCCATTTGTGGTACAAGTTCTATTCTGTGCTCGGCAGCTGCCTCTGACGCATGGTAGCCTATTCTTCAAACTCTTAACCCCTCAACCACAGCTGCACACAAATACACACACTGCAGTCCCCCTTCCACACACACACACACACACACACGCACACACGCACATACACACTGTAGAAAGTGGATACACAAGCAGATCTCACACACACACACCCTGTAGTAACACAACTCAAGTAGCCCACGACACACAGGTCACACACACACACATACAAACTTTATTAACCAAACCACACACATATCCACAGACACACATCCACAAACCATATATTAACCCCTCCACACAGAGATCCCCCTTACACACACACACACACACACACACACACGACAATGTACAGAGGTGAGATATTAGATATGTCTACATTCCTGTGATATCTACTGCACTGTCTATCTATTGTACCGTCTTTCTATTGTACTGCATGATACTGGATACTGGACACACACACACACACACACACACACACACACACAACCTTATAGGATGTTAGCCCTCACTAATAAGATCCACACACACACACACACACACATACACACAACCTTATAGGATGTTAGCCCTCACTAATAAGATCCACACACACACACACACACACACACACAGAATACTGGAACTCCACAGTGCCAAGACTAGTGGCAGAGACGGTTGATGAACTGAGACTAGAATGCTTCATCTTGGGTTTTATATGATCTTTGCTAGTGGTTTTTTAAGGGGAGGACACATAACGCTTGCTTTTAAGTGGTCTTACACCAGCGCAACCAAACCTGTTTTTAAAGTCTCTGTTTAAGGGCCTGATGAAGAGGAAAAGGGCAGCCATGTTGTATCATCTATAATCTTAATGGACGAAGCAGTTAAACGCTGGTGCACAAGATTTATGGAAGTCATATATTTGGTAAAGTACCATTGTTATCACCACATGCCATACCTACACTGCAGCTCAGGTCCTGTGATTGATCGTTGTGTGGTGGATGTTTGTAGGCTATGTGTGTGTGTGCGTGTGTCTGCCTGTGTGTGTGTGTGTGTGTGTGTGTGTCTGCCTGTGTGTGTGAAAGAAAGAGAGAGTGTAAGTGAGTAATAATAATAATATAATAATATAATAATAATCTTTACTTGTATAGCACAATTCATACATACAAGATGCAGCTTAAAACTTTTAATACGATGTGATGAGACAGATTTCGTTTCATTTATTATACATCATTATATGTCTACAGGTCAGCTCATTTGTACAAAAATATACCCCAATGTGGGTGGGGTTGGTTGGCTCACTAACAGTTGACATGAGAAAAAGCACTAGGCTATATACATTATGAATTATTGTAAGCCAAATACAATATTTTTGAATTAGAATTGAATTATGACTAATTCCAGCTAAATGCTTGAGGGTTATTCTTTGAATTTTTGCATATATTGGACAGTAGACCTATTTCTGGTTCAATGCACTGTCACTGCCTTGGCATGACAAGTTTTTGATTCAGTTTTCTCGTGATACTCAGACAATATGTTATCCTTTTTTAGCTGCTAGAATGGAAGCTCACTGTAATATGACGTGAGCAAGGATTGGTGTGGCTGGCTATGAAGTCAGAAAAGAAAGATGGCGCACTATTATCAACTTCTCAGAAGCACTTATTACAGTAATGCTGCATTTTGCATTCTCATTTAAGCTCATTTAAAGTGAGTGTAAATTGTTACCTCATTTCTTTTAAAGTAGGTTTAACATATTTTTTAGAGTGTATTCAGCTACATTTCACAGGGGAGAATGACCTAGAGACGTTCACTAATTGTGAAAACCAACTCAGATGTTGACAATTTTGTTGCATTTAAGTCACCACATGGCCATTCTGCAGGCAAAGGCTATTTTTCTCAGATTTTAACTTTGCATCTAGTCACCTGACATAAATGGTGAAACGGGGGCTTTCAAAAGCCAGTTTATTTCACTGTTTATTTTCACAGGTGCTACAGCTTCATATAAGTAGGGAATGATGCATGCACTGTGTGTGACTGTGACGGTACCAGCATTAACTTTACTAAACAGTATTACAGTTTTTCTCGGTAGATATCACTGAAGCCTCCTTCAGCCTGGAGAATCATCGTCTCACCACAAGTCTGCTCTGCATCAAAATGTGTCATACATTAAAGTATGGATGCAAGGCACTGCTGGTGTGTGTGTGTGTGTGTGTATGTGTGTGTGTGTGTTTGTGTGCGTGAGTAATAACTTACGGAACTCCACAGTGCCAAGACTAGTGGCAGAGACGGTTGATGAACTGAGACTAGAATGCTTCATCTTGGGTTTTATATGATCTTTGCTAGTGGTTTTTTAAGGGGAGGACACATAACGCTTGCTTTTAAGTGGTCTTACACCAGCGCAACCAAACCTGTTTTTAAAGTCTCTGTTTAAGGGCCTGATGAAGAGGAAAAGGGCAGCCATGTTGTATCATCTATAATCTTAATGGACGAAGCAGTTAAACGCTGGTGCACAAGATTTATGGAAGTCATATATTTGGTAAAGTACCATTGTTATCACCACATGCCATACCTACACTGCAGCTCAGGTCCTGTGATTGATCGTTGTGTGGTGGATGTTTGTAGGCTATGTGTGTGTGTGCGTGTGTCTGCCTGTGTGTGTGTGTGTGTGTGTGTGTGTCTGCCTGTGTGTGTGAAAGAAAGAGAGAGTGTAAGTGAGTAATAATAATAATATAATAATATAATAATAATCTTTACTTGTATAGCACAATTCATACATACAAGATGCAGCTTAAAACTTTTAATACGATGTGATGAGACAGATTTCGTTTCATTTATTATACATCATTATATGTCTACAGGTCAGCTCATTTGTACAAAAATATACCCCAATGTGGGTGGGGTTGGTTGGCTCACTAACAGTTGACATGAGAAAAAGCACTAGGCTATATACATTATGAATTATTGTAAGCCAAATACAATATTTTTGAATTAGAATTGAATTATGACTAATTCCAGCTAAATGCTTGAGGGTTATTCTTTGAATATTTGCATATATTGGACAGTAGACCTATTTCTGGTTCAATGCACTGTCACTGCCTTGGCATGACAAGTTTTTGATTCAGTTTTCTCGTGATACTCAGACAATATGTTATCCTTTTTTAGCTGCTAGAATGGAAGCTCACTGTAATATGACGTGAGCAAGGATTAGTGTGGCTGGCTATGAAGTCAGAAAAGAAAGATGGCGCACTATTATCAACTTCTCAGAAGCACTTATTACAGTAATGCTGCATTTTGCATTCTCATTTAAGCTCATTTAAAGTGAGTGTAAATTGTTACCTCATTTCTTTTAAAGTAGGTTTAACATATTTTTTACAGTGTATTCAGCTACATTTCACAAGGGAGAATGACCTAGAGACGTTCACTAATTGTGAAAACCAACTCAGATGTTGACAATTTTGTTGCATTTAAGTCACCACATGGCCATTCTGCAGGCAAAGGCTATTTTTCTCAGATTTTAACTTTGCATCCAGCCACCTGACATAAATGGTGAAACGAGGGCTTTCAAATGCCAGTTTATTTCACTGTTTATTTTCACAGGTGCTACAGCTTCATGTAAGTACGGAATGATGCATGCACTGTGTGTGACAGTGACGGTACCAGCATTAACTTTACTAAACAGTATTACAGTTGTTCTCGGTAGATATCACTGAAGCCTCCTTCAGCCTGGAGAATCATCGTCTCACCACAAGTCTACTCTGCATCAAAATGAATCATACATTAAAGTATGGATGCAAGGCACTACTGGTGTGTGGGTGTGTGTGTGTGTGTGTTTGTGTGCGTGAGTAATAACTTACGGAACAGTTTGTTGGATATGTGTGTGTACGTCTCTCTGTCTGTGTGTACTGGTGTGCCCGTGTATGTGAATTCACACTGGCACATACAGATTCATAAATAATATCTCCTGGAACAGTTTTTGCTGGAGGTGTATGTCTGTCTTTCTGTGTCTGTGTCTGTGTGTACTGGTGTGCACATGTATGTTCATGAGTGTATGTTCATGTTCATGAGGATTCATGAGTAATAGCTCCCAGAACAGTTGTCAGAAGATCATTATTTCAAACCACCCAACCCAACGGTCCATGTGTGTGTGTCAGTCATGTGTGCAAACAGGCTCTGAGGTGCAGCAGAGCAGGTGTGTGTTGAGACAGGGACAGACATCTGGCCCTGATTAAAAACATGATCTCCGGAGCCCGGCATCTTAGGCCTGCACTGCGGGGGGGATGGGGGGCTGGAGGCTCTTAGCCCCAGATGTCCTGCAGGTACCGCTTCTCCTCTCTCAGGCTGGCTAAAGTCTTCATGGCCTGCAGTTTGTCTACCCTGGTCTCCTCCGTGATCATGTCGATGAGAGTGTCGTTGACGTCCTTGGCCATGTTTTTAGCATCCCTGTAACGCAGGTGAGACACATACATACACATATATTAGGAACTTAAAGTTGATAAGGGAGTGGGAACAGATGATGTGCGCGTGCACGCACACACACACACACACACAGGGACTTGAAATAGGTGAGGCAGTGGTAACAGACTACAAACAAACACACACACACACACACACACACACACACAGGGACTTGAAATAGGTGAGGCCTTCAGCTCCAGCTCCACATGACCTCATCAAAGGCTGCTTGAGCAAGAACACAACACACGCACACGCAACCCAAACTGCTCCCAATGAGCTGATCGCTGCCTTGCACGATGGACTTCACCATCACTGTGTGCGTATATGTATGTGTGACATTTACTTGTAAAACACTTTTAGCATGTAAATGTAAATGTGAATGCAGACTATTTGCTATTCACCTTCAGTGAAAAATATATTTTGCCTCAGTGGAGGGCTTTTGGAAATTAATTGATTGTGCATTGAGATTTTAACTGCGTGCACATTCGCGCCCTGCACACAAACCTGTGTAAGTTCTGATACAAATGAATGTCAACAGACACACACACACACACACACACACACACAAAAAAAACAATCAAAATCCTTTAACATAGCCAACAAACGGTAATCTTTGACAGCAGCAAAAGTGAGAACAACCACAGTAACCTCCAGCACATGACGTACATCACTGCCTGCTGTTCTCCGGCTGCACTCACCCACAGACGTAGAGGCGGCCTCCGTCCTTGAGCAGGGCGCTGGTGACCTCTTTGGCATGAAGGAGCAGGCCGTGCTGGACGTATCTGGGGCTGGAGGGGGCCTCCGTGCCCTCGGCGGCGTCTCTGGAGAAGCAGACTCTCAGGTGGGTCAGCGTAGCGCTGCCCGCAAACCTCTCCAGCTCCTCCCTGAGGACAGAGCAGCAACACACAGCAGGCCGCGGTATGAGAAACAATGCAGAGGAGAGGGCAGTGCGGAGGTGAGCGAGGTCAACATGACCCCATACAGTCTTCACTTTCATGTGTGATGCTGATGACGGTGTTCCACAATGAACCATTTTTGGGGCTCTAATTCATTGTTCATTGTCCAGTTCTCCTCTAAGAGTATTAAAAACATAAGTTTAAAACAAAATCTAGATATGTGTAAACGGACCCTAAAAGTAATCTTTTTGGTTCAGGAAATATCTGTTGCCAGCCCACAAAAAACAACGAATGGAACTATTTATAGAACATAATCTTAGTCAGGTTAGGTGACTACTTCTGTCTGTGGTCTACGGTAGCTGCTGAATTTGTGTTGAACAGCTGAAAATATATATCAGTTTTATTTTTTTTACAGTGAACACTTGATACCATACAACTGTTTTTCTTGCATTTATGACAGAAAAGCAGTAAACAACAATGTACCACAACACAATATTTTGCTTAGTCTAACTTTCTATCTACAGCAGTTTTAGGGAGAGTTTTTGTGTTTAGCTTGACATCAACAGTCAATCTATGGGGTGGGGGTTGTTGTGTTACTATTTTTCTTTAATTCTAATTATGTTGTATCTACAGTTTAAAATCTAGTAAAAAATGAATACTAAAAAATAGCCTTTCTACAGCACAAAGGTAGGGAAGGTGTCGGGGTCAGCCTGTTCCAGGATGTGTCTTACATGAGCAGATGTGCGTTGGAGATAGCCTGGTGCCACCTGTCAGACCTGACAGCCTGGACTGTCAGAAGTGGGGGCTGCTGTGGCCTAGCGGTTAGAGAGTCGGTCTTGGGGATCAGAAGGTCACAGGCTTCAATCCCGTTCCGGTAGGAAGAATGGGAGTGGGGGAGTAAACACCCAGTGCTCTCCTGCACCCTCATCCATGGCTGAAGTGCCCTTGAACAAGGCACCTAACCCCACATTGCTCCAGGTGCTGACACTGTAAGTTGCTCTGGGTAAGAGCGTCAGCTAAGTGTAATGTAATGTAAAAGTGTGTGTGCAGAGTGGTCATATGCTTTTAGGTTCTCTGTGTGTGCTTCTGTGTGTCTCAGCTTCACACACCTGAACAGAAAGTCACGGTCTTTGTGGCGACACCCGAAAAACAGCCACGTTTCCCCGAAACAGCCATCTGGATTAGTTTCTCTCTCCTTCTCCCTGGAACACAGAACAGATGGATCAATCATAGATGATCAGTCATAGATACATGATCAATCAATATGCGTGGCATAATGTTACAGTGCCACTAGGCTACGCCTCCTGAACCTGGCTTTACAGAAGACAGCTGTGGGGGCAGCTGTACACGCAGAGTGTTTAGTGGAAATGAGCCCTTACAAGTTATTAAACCACTGAAATGATGATGTTTGAAAGATTAAAAAAATTACTTAGCGTTGCTTTAACAGAACTGAATACTGTCATATGAGTGTGCAGCAGTGTTGAGGTCTGACTGGATCCTGGGTCAGACTGTACCTTTGCTGGAGGAAGCCGATGAAGGGGGCCACTCCGGTGCCCGGCCCCACCATCACCACAGGCAGGGAGGGGTCCGAGGGCAACCGGAACGAGTTACCTGGGCGAAGACCCATGTGGATCTTGGGTACACACACACACACACACACACACACACACACACACACACACACACACACACACACACACATGAAAAGAACCACACACACACACAAACATGCACACACAGACAGAGAAAAGACGTGAGGTTAAGAATCACATCCACTGGTGAACCACTGCAATGGTCTAAAGACGATTCTGAGAACTACTTGCTTGGCTTTCTTACTTAGCATAGGCAAATAAATACATTCAGAAAAGCACACACAGTGTGTGCGAGAGTGCCAATTCCCTCCACTAGGGTCCTATGAGTCTAGCCTGGCAAACCAGCTCCTCGTACTTCATTTCATTTTGTTCAGAGGGTCTGGCAGTGCTTTCACTGACACACTGACATTGTTGTATTAGGTAGAATTTTTGCCTAGTCAATTAGCGAACAGAGGGAGTGTTCGTGAGCAATGTCGTTGACGTTGCAGGCTAATTGCATATGCCACGACCAGACGTTAGGAATTGAGTAAAGGCAAAGCCACTTGTTTTAAACTTAAGCAGAGCCCACACCTCCAGGAAGAAATCGCTGCCAGACCCTCCCCTCCCCGTGTACAAAATGAAATGAAGTACGAGGAGCTGGTTTACCAGGCCCCTATGAGTCACCCACCGAAGGACATTTTCTCTGACCAACCTTGGGCAGTGGGCCAGTGCCGGGCATGGCGACTGGTCCTTGTGTGCTGCCATAGGCCTGGAGGATGGGCGATACCAGCTGCGCCAGCCAGCCGGTGCACACTCCTCTTCGAGCCACCAGCCTCCCAGGGCATGCTGGGAACTCCACGATATTGAACACAAAGTGCACCTTGCCCGGGTGCCTCTGGTTGGAGCTGGGAGATAGGGGGTGGGTGGTGGGGGTGGGATAGAGAGAGATGCAGGGTTACAACTACAGGGTATCTACTATAGTGATACATACAGTACATAATTTTTTTTTAATATACAGGAAAGTATTAAAAGTAACAATAAAGTTTAGTTACAGTTAAGATGGCACTGACTCAGTTTAAAAAACTGCTTTACGGGAGGTTCCTATTCTGCAGAACAGAATTCAAAAAGCAGTCATAACAAAGACAGGGGCACTTACACAGCACATTAACATAAACCAGACACAGATAACTAGACAGTTGTCAAACTAATCAAAATGAACAGCAGAGTGTGCACTGTGTCCCAAATCAAAGCCAGGCAGGTGTGCTAGCTCCAATCAGAGCAGCAGCAGAGTACATAAATAGAACTAGCACACCAACACCTGCCAATATGACCCCAATGCTCACTGCCCAAATTCATCAAAACACTGAGCCCTTACCCCTCTATTAATTATGTCTACACTAATCATACTGGTAGTGTTATTGAGCAAGTTCTTCTCTGTATTCTACTGTGAGACTAATCTAGCCATGATCTTGTGTGACCTGATCTGTGCCACATCACCCCCTCCCTCTTCATCTCTGCACAAATTAAAAAGTTCAAATGAACTACATGATCCCTGAATGTTTGCAATCTCCTCAAACACTGCGGAATTTGATCACTTCTGGTTGGGAAAGCATAGCCTCAGTTTCACTGCGCTTTCTATGAAGTACTCAAAAAGCACTCAATAAGATACTACAACACATGGGTTAGTTATCATATGTGTGTGTGTGTGTGTGTGTGTGTGTGTGTGTGTGTGTGTGTGTGTGTGTGTGTAGTATTTAGTGTTTGTTGGTGTGTTGACTTAGTTTTTGAATACATGTTTCGTGCAAAATACAAAAAAAAAAAAAAACAATGAGGCTTGGCATATATTTCATGAGGTAAAGTAATTCATCATTCGATAGGCCTTAGCGTTACACACACACTCACACATGCGTGCATGCACACACACTAACACACTCTCGAGATTTGTTTTGGTGATAAAATCTGAAAGTACAATTAAGTGCTGTTTGTTTACATCAATTTTTATTAGATGTCTCGTCAGCTGCTTGCAGCATCAACTATCTAGGGACCCCTGCTGGCCAAACAATTAATAACGCCCTCCGATCGCCATACACCTTCACACTACATATCTCGAACAGACTGCCAGCAGAGTCAGTAGACCAGTGAGTCTTCTGCAGAGATTTAATATCAGCATTTTTGTGTTCTTTCATCCAAATCCATATGTGTTCTCTCAGCCCCACCCCCAACCATGTTTGCTCTGTGATAACAACACTTAATGCAAGCATCACAGTTTGAGGTGGTGAAATCTTTTTTTCTGTGTAAAAAAAAAGAGTGAACCACAGACTGTAATCATACAGGGCTGCAGTAGAAATGATTCTCGGCAGGGAGGCCTTCAGGGGGAGATTTTTCATTAGAAAACAGTGTTGAGACAGAAAATGCACACATTTGCAGAAAACATGTTTTACCTCGCTGCTGAGTAGGGCCTGGGCTGCAGCCTTGGCAGGTGTTCTGCAGGAGAGGGGCAAAAAACAAATGGTGTGTAATGCTCTGGTTACAAAAGACTGGACAGACATAATTACAGATACATATATTCATGTACAGTAGAGACCCAATTATAAATACATATATTTTGCGGTGCAGCACAAGTCCTGTGTGTACTGGCAGGTTCGCAGGTCGTATGACTTTGTGGCCAGGTAACCGAGCCTATTTACACAATCTACCATCCAATATTGTGGCAGAAATGAACAATAGGACCAATTAGTAATATAAAAGTGGTTTTAAAAACAAAAAAAGTGAAGTTTAATTTTTTTAGAATTAAATGTGATGCTGTAATATTACCAAAGTGGGCCTTCCAAATGCGTTCAACCCAGTTTTTATTCTATGTGCAGTTTTGGATACTTGCTGCCCCCATGTGGTAAGACCACATATTGTAGTTTTAAACACCATCACACTATTTTCAGGGATTTTCAGTATCACTATTTTTTTCTACAGTGAATGACTCAATTATTTCTTCCCTGAAGTGATACAACTAATTAAGGTTTAGGCCAAAATTTAAAAATGGTAATTTATGTCTTTGGGGAAATTCTAGTATGACAGGTTGCCTCAGGCTAAACAGGTGAATAAAAGGGCAATCTTGTTAAATTGGAGCTGACAAGTCATAGCTCTCAGGTGCCTGTAGGACATGCTTAGGGCTGATCTTGCAGGTTATTCATTTTGTGAATTACAGTTTTTCTCAATTGCTAAAACACAAACACCTACTGGTTGAACAACTTTCCCAATTGCTTGAATTATTTCTCAGAACTCTTCACCCTTTTGTCAATACCTTGAACAATTTTCACATACACAATTTGCAAAACACATTGATGCGTCGTTGCAAAACAATCTCATTGTTAAAACACATGTTGCATTCTTAGATACATACAATGCAAAATTGTGAACATACATCTCACCTTTTCATCACAAATAAAGCACAAATGCCATACACTAAGCACAATGGGTCAAAATTGACTTTACTTCATGTCAAATGAGCTGACACCACCAATAGAAGCCATTTGGAAGGGCAACCAGGTTGTTGAGGGTTACAGCTTGCAAGTGGATGCCAATCAGACCCAAGGAGGACAGAGAGTCCAAATGTGAGAGGGGTGGTAAAGAAGAGGAAGAGGAGGTAAAGGAAAGGGAAGAGTTGTAATTTCTAACCAAATTAGAGCCAGCATTATAGATCATGTTCTTGTCCATGGGTTGATGACAAAGGAGTCAGAATTGAATCTCTAATTTTTTGGAGGCCATGGAATATCCCTGTGGTGAGGAACAGTGTCAAGGATGGATATGACACTAGGGGGTTCTTTCCCCATTGCCTGGCAAGGGATATCATTGCTTGTGATGTGGATGAGGTGCTGCAGCCTTACCCAGCCCAAATGAAGCCCAGTGATCTCTTGTTTGCAGCACTGTATACAGCACATGTAGTTTTCATTTGTGCTGTATCGCTATAATTTACAGTTTTTCTCAATTGTTTACACACATTTTCTGAGAGCATGCCTCATACTCTCAGAACTCTATACACAAAATACAACAACACACACACACAATAGGCAAAGTCCTTCAATAACAATGTTATTTATTCTCAAAATGCTATTTTGTTGTCAAATGACACACACAAACCATCATATGAATAGATATTTATAAGAACCAAAAGAACCTCTCATTTGTTTTGGTCTGGCCACAGCATCACATCCAATGTTTTCTGGCAAGTAGTGGGTGAAATTGTGTCTAGCATGGCAAATCCATCCATGAAAAGCATCAGTTGCTATATCTCCACATGCGTCTTCCATAGCTCTGATTGCTAATTGTAAAACTGTGAGACAGATGTTTGCCCATATGATTCATGATGTGAGTCAGTGTACATAGGAGGGCAATTGACTTTAGAATTTTGAATGACAGTGTGTTCCTTGTGAAAACAAGAGATTTTCTTCATGAAAATTGCGCCAAATGCAGAGAATTGTAAGTAGTGTTTTGAAAAAAATTGTGTTTTAGAACTGCAATTTGAGTGTAAAGCAGTAATTGCGCTTGTAGTTCAGCAGAATTGGAGCAGGGGGTTAGTGCATGAGTTCCATGTTGTGGTCACTGTGTCCCAAGCACAATGATTTGACTGAGAAAAACTGTAACATGTAATTCTTCCACTTTATGTATTTTAGTCTATGTACCATACATATACATCAGTAGTTTTGCTTTTTTCAGTTGAAAATGCATGTTTAGTGCCATAAAAAATGAAATGTATACATCTGAGAGTTGTGCTTTCCATTTTTTGTGTAGTGTTTACTAACTGCTTCATTTGTGATTTCATTTGACTGTGTTGTTTCTGATTTGAGAATGGAGTTTGGTTTTGAGCACACATAAAACTGTTTTGAGGCAATAGTTTGCTTTTGCAACAAGAATCCAAAGTTTTGGGAAATGGTTTTGGACAACTGGAGTTTGTGTTTACAGTTTGGAGAAAATCGTGCATGGTTTCGGAAATTGTGTTTTAGCATTTGAGAAAAACTGTAATTGACCTTCGAGCAAGTAGTTTAGTGGTAAAAAGACAGGGGGGTAACGTATCCACAAAGTTAAAAAAGGTTGGAAAACTATACATACCCTTAGTATTGGTTATCAGGAATAGTGAGTTGTTTTGAAATGTTGTTTTAGAACTTAAAAAGGTAAACCTGTTGATTTGGTACTTTATAACACCCATTAGGAAAAAGAAGCATTTGACTGTAAATTAGGCTGCAACAGTTGTCATGTTTAACATTTGTAAGCACATCGATATGGAACAGTGATTCTTTTGAGATCTAGGTCAAAGGCAACCTCTTCCTTGACAGCTATTGATCACCTCATCAGCTAATCAGAAAACAGAATCCCATTCCTAAGGGAAACAGGTGGGTTTACTCTCCACCACACCACTGACCTATGAGTACACTCAGAAATGGTCACATGTCTCTCGTGTCATCGTGTAAGGATTATTGATCCTGCCCCCTTAGTCAGTCATCTTTTTGACCGCTGCTTTGTCGGAACTTAAAACACAACGCAAAGAATGTCACAGAATCCCTAGAATCGAACAGAACCTACTGACCTACAAGTAGACTGAGAGGAGGGTTGCATGATGGGAAGGCACGCAGGAGGTCCAGCAGGCAGACATTGGCGTCCCTGATGAAGCGGTTGTAGTCGGCAGAGCCCTGCTTGCTGCACAGCTCCTGCAGACGCCTCTTGTCCAGAGAAGCCTCCGTGCAGTCCACCAGAGCCCTCAGGAAGGCCTGGAGGACACAGCAGATGGAGGAGACGTCATCACACAGAAGAGGAGATGGAGGAGGAGAGGAGGAGGAGGAGAGGGGTTGGGTTGGGGGAGGAGAGGAGAAGACGTGATTGCACAGGAGAGGAGATGGAAAGGTGAGGAGGAGGAGAAGAGGGGTTGGAGAAGAGGAGAGGGGGGGTGAGGAAAGGTGGAGATGGAGGAGAGGAGAGGAGGAGTGGTGGTAGTGCAGGAGAGGAGATGGGGAGGTGAGGGGAAGGTGGAGAGGGGATGGGTTGGGGGGAGGAGAGGAGGAGAGGTGAATACACAGGAGAGGAGATGGAGGAGGAGATCAGTTGAAGAAGAGGAGAAAGGGAGATGAGGAGAGGTGACAGAGCAGGAGAGGCGATGGGATGGAGGAGAGACTAAGGGGAGGGGAGGTGTAGCGAAGGGGAGGAGAAGTCACCCCACCCGGCTTCGAACCCAGGTCTCCGGGGTACCAAATAGGGGCTCTGACCGCAACACCAAAGACCCAGACTCGTTGGGATGGCAGTCAGAGCACACCCACAACCCTAGTGATGGTCACTCCATCACACTGCTTTCCCCTTCGGGAGGCGCAGCCATGCGCTTCACACACTCAGGTGTCCCTCACGCATCTCACAGGAGGTAAGGAAAAGGTGGAGATGGAGGAGGAGGGGAGGAGTGGTGATAGCACAGGAGAGGAGATGGGGAGGTGAGGAGGAGGTGATCTGTTGGAGAAGAGAAGATGGGGAGGTGAGGAGAGGTGATAGAGCAGGGGAGGCGATGGGTTGGAGGAGCGGTGAGGAAAGGTGGAGATGGAGGAGGAGAGGAGGAGTGGTGATAGCACAGGAGAGGAGATGGGGAGGTGAGGAGGAGGTGATCTGTTGGAGAAAAGAAGATGGGGAGGTGAGGAGAGGTGATAGAGCAGGGGAGGCGATGGGTTGGAGGAGCGGTGAGGAAAGGTGGAGATGGAGGAGGAGAGGAGGAGTGGTGATAGTGATAGATAGAACGGGAGAGGAGATCGGTAGGTAAGGAGGAGGAGGAGATCTGTTGGAGAAGAGGAGATGGGGAGGTGAGGAGAGGTGATAGAGCAGGAGAGGCGATGGAGGGCAGTAGGAGAGGTGGTAGTGCCGTGGATGAGACTGGTTAGAGGAGGAGAGGAGAAAGAGAGGTCAGGAGAGGAGGAGAGGAGAAGAAACAATGGAGCCGCAGAAGAGATGGAGTAGAAGAGGTGGATCAGAGGAGGTGAGGAGATGAGGTGGTGAGAGCAGGAGAGAAAGAGGAGAAGGAGAGGAGAGGAGATGGAGGAGACAGATCGGAGGAGGAGAGAAGAAGGGGAGAAAGAGATGAGATGGCAGAAGAGAGGATGTGAGAAGAGGAAGTCAGGTGATGTGATGTCATGTGACACAATAATAGCCACTTAAGAGGGCATTTTCAGAAACTGTCATACCTTCTTTGGAACACTTCTTATCTCCAAGCACCAGGTGAGGAGATAGAGCAGTGTGCATCCCACAGGTACGTACGGGGGAAGCTGAGCAGCTGTGGGGATAGAGGGGACAAGGTCTCACCTTCAGGGCTCCGATATATATACTGATGGCGGTAATGTCTGTATCCACAGTATACTGTATCTTTAGATAGCCCAACGAAGTCAGTCAACCACAAAATGAAATGCCTTTGACAAGTCAAGGGTCAAGCACATTTTATTGGTTTAGTCTTGGCTGGTAGCTCTGTGATTTTTGTACAGTGCTGCTTGATACTTAGTGCACACTTACTAACCTCCCTCTCCTCACCATCCAAGCTTTGTCTACTGCTGAATATGCATATATTTAAGGAGGCTTTCACTACTGAGTGGTTTTGTGTATTTATTTAAGACGGCTATCTTTCTACTATTGAGTGATTT
Organism: Coilia nasus; assembly: GCA_027475355.1. Taxonomy (NCBI): domain Eukaryota; kingdom Metazoa; phylum Chordata; class Actinopteri; order Clupeiformes; family Engraulidae; genus Coilia; species Coilia nasus. The sequence goes on along the minus strand of CM050203.1, from coordinate 11,819,660 downwards.
TGTGCATGTACATAAGAACAAACCTTTATCTGATAAATTCATTTTATAATGTGCAACAAATAAATGCACCATACTACAAGTATTTGCAAAGACAGTGGCATGTTAACATTTAAGGACATTTTCCCATGGTCTTAATTTATGTAACTATGATTCACTAAGCAAGATAAAGCTGATCTCATTTTATTAAATATTTAAAGAAATACTACTTTTTTAACTTCACACTTACATTTTCCAAAAAAGCAAAAAATGAAAAAGTACTCAAAGCAAAGGTCTGGCCACCCTGACCTTGAATTTATTAAATATCTAAAGCAATATTTCTTTTTAGGTTCTGTCTTATAGTTTCCAAAAACACAAACAAAAAAATGCCCAAAGCAACCGAGTACTTTCCAACACCGCCTTTTTGGCAAGTATTACAGCCAGCAAGCACTTTTTGCAGCCAGGCAAGTGTCTTTCAATTATTTTTGGGGAAATTTTGCCAGCAGACTTCACAAGAGGCTCCTGTCATTGTGAGACAGGGCTGACTAACATGCAGTCATTTTTTTTAGCTATAGCCACAAATTTAAGATGATGGCACAGATGTTTTAAAAGTAATAAAATTACTTTTAAGTTGAATTTGGAGACTCAGTCAGCCTAGTGGTTTCGAATCAAGTACAAGGTTTATTCTTAACATTAAGGACATCACAGACACACACACACACAAGACAAAGACAGACACAACAAGACAAGACTAACTCAAACAGTGGTTATTTTGACCTTAAATGTCTGTAGACAGCCAATGGCTGCACCCAAGGTTACACCCAAAATGCATATGCAATGTCTTTGTTGAGTGCTACAGTCTTTTCCTAGTCCGATCAGAGGTGCCAAATTGTCTATATGCTAATCCACCAGACAGGGACGGTTATTCAGAATGGTTAAGGAAGCCAGTTATTCACACCTCATAGCTCAGCCAGAGACACATACAAAGCTTGTGATCCTAATACAAGAGTTCCAAAACCAACCAAGGAATTTGAAATAATAATAAAATGTTTCAACATTAAAATGCTATTTACAAGATTATTATTATTACCTAAATACCATCAGTCCCCCTTTTCAAGTCTAACTGACTTGACACACAATCATAAAAACAAAAGGTATTTGAAATAATAATAAAAATGTTGCAACATTAAAATGTTATTTACAAGATTATTAATTTAACTCAAATACCATCAGTTTCCTCTGTAAAACAATGCCCAATCTAATCACTAACTTATTAATTATTTTAACCAGATGGGCCCAAATATGCTCATGCCGTACTAACATGCCACAGATGTGTGAATTCATGATAATTTGATACTAATCAACTCTTTATGGGAGTGCTTAAATTAAATCTGATCTACAGTAATAGCTGTTCTTTGGTGTGACTGACTATAAGAGCCCTGCGGAGCTCAATTCTGCCTCCTCACCTCGGCTAAATCTGAGCTCCCTCTGCTACAGTATTTACAGTAATACAATAGAGTGAGATATTGACCACTGTGAGTAAAGAAGGGCTCCCCCTCCTTACAAAAGCCAATTTCACCACTGGTTACACAAACGTTACCCATGTGGGTGAATACTGGTTATAACACAGTTACGTACGTGGGTGTAGAGTGGTTAAAATACACTTACGTATGTGACTGTAGAGCAATTATAACACAGTTTGCTATGTGGGAGTAGAGTGGTTATAACACCTTACCTTTCTTCGTTGTGTCTTTTCTCAGCTCCAGCTGAACGCAGTGATGGCTTTGCATTTCCAGGTTCAGTCTCTGTAGGAGCTCCTGCACCTCAGCGCTGTTGTTTGGGCAGAGGATATCAAAGGAGTCTCCTGGCTGGTATAGTATTTCTTTCCCCTGGAGACACATTGAAACTGAACAAACAAACTCCACTCGAATGGCAAAAATGAACCATTTTAGTATTTCATTTTCGGTAGTTTCTTTTCTGGCTTTTCATCTGTGTAATCACGATTGTTTAAAAAAAAAAAAAAGGAAATCTGTGGCTTACAAGAATAACTTACTGAAATGTCCAGCTCTATCATAATGGCAGTTTTGACTGCATCATCCCGAGTGAGCTGCACTGCCCTGGATATGGACACTTCCTGATGGTGACCCTGAAGCACTGGGCCAGTCAGCTGTACAAGGAGAGGAGGGCAGATCAGAGTGGGAAATACCTTTTACAGGGTGTACTACCTTTTACATTTGGCATTAACTACATTAATATGTTGGTACACCCCAACCCTGCTATTTTTGTGTCTTTGGAGGGGGGGGGGGGTACTCGTCGAGACTCATCAAGGGACACTGTAACCCCCAGTAATTCTAACTATGGGGCAGACACATGAGGGTGACCTGTCTGCATGCAACAGACTCTCAAAGTCTGGAGTCTGGAATGCAGTGACAGTCAGAGATTAATAAAATAATTTTATATTATTAGAGTTACTTGTGTCATACTTATGCCCCACAACTGCACAGTCAAACACTGACATTCATAAGTGACACATATCCTCAGTATTTGTACATCCATCATGGACTATAACAATAACAGTCAAACAAGCCTTTTCGTAAGGCACAATTCACACTTTTTAAAACTCTGCTCATAGATATGGTGCGCTTTTTGTTCCAACTGGCGAGTGCAGACAGACTACCTCCTGGGCAGATGCATCCTCTAGAGAGACATTTAGAAAGGGAGGGGGAAGAGCAGGAACATTTAGCGCTGATTCCGACAGCGGGGGCAGCGACCGAGCCAACGACGCCTCAAGAATTGCAGGTTCAGCTTCAAGCTCAGGCGCTCTTGTCTCCAGCTCAGAAGTGGACACCGGCAGTTCCAATGTAGGGGCTGGTGCTTGGTCCTTGAGTGCTAGCGAGCCTAAACTCAGGTCCAGTCCAGAAGCCTCTGTGTTCTCCTGGCTTGCAGTGTTATGGTCAGTGTTGTACAGAGTGCTAGTGGACACACTGTCCTGTTGTCCTGGTGTGGCCATCTCTGCTATAGCTTTCTTGATTGCCCCCCACACGCCTTCAATCCACGGTTCAACAACTAGTTCAAGCCTGGCAAGAACAAAACTCAGCATCAATGTCATATAATATATTATATAATAATATAATTTAATCATGTAACATAATGTCATATAATTTTGACACTTTCGTGGAACATGACTCAAAAATCTGTTGTCTAGAACATCACATTACATGTCATTTAGCAGACATTCTTAGGCGACTTTAAGTGAACTAACTACAGGTCAGACAGTCAGTCTGGTGTTTAGTTTGCTAGTCCTTACCCCTGACAACCAGACCCCAAAAACCCCACTTACCAAAATAATACACATGACAATTAAGAACCTACGTGCAATTAATTAGCAGGACTTTAAAAGGAAATAGAAATAAAGAAATAATAATGATAGCAGGCTTCGTATGCTTACCCAACACCATCATCTGCATATCCCGTGGAGTAGAAATGCGTCGCCCCTAGTTCCTGCAGGCGGCTATCAATAGTCTTCCCACAGTTACAGAAGTTTGCATAGTTTGTGTCTCCCAATGCTACACAGGGAAAGAGAAAAACATCACTTTACTTGCATTGATTGTGTTTGAGGGAAAAACAGATTTTAAAAATCTTTACTTATCAGCTGAGACCTTACCTAATACTGCATAGTGTACATGAGAGAAGTAGTCACGGGGCAGAGTCCTTTTCTTGATCTTCCTCACAAACGCAGTGGCAGTGTCAGGGGGATCCCCATCTCCAGTTGTGGAAACAACAAAAACCACTGGAGCTGTTTCCTTCTCCAAGTTATACTGGATATGTAAAAGTTCAAGATCATGTTTTTATAAAAACAAATACATAGCTACAGAACAGATAACAAAGTATACTGTACACAAAAATCTAACCTTGAATCTCACTGTTAACTGATTAATTTCCATCATTTTACATGATCATCAATTCAAAATCTTGCCCTTTGACTGATAACTTCCCCTCCTTCCAACATTACCTTCTCCTTTTTACTCAAACAAAACACGTCAGCCACTAATCCATGTTCGGCTGCCTGCTCCGCAAGCTCTTCGGCGATAGCTTGCGCTTGTCCACGCTGAGATCCGTAGAGAAGTAGGAATCTGGCCTTCACCTCACACGGCATGTCATAGGTCCTAAGGATCGAGCTGTGGTTGAATGAGTGTCTTGTTCATTTGACAGCTGAGTATACTCGATTTTATGAAGCTCAGTCATTAAAATAATATGAAAAGTTACACAGTAACACATTTGCTGCAACCTGTACAATTAGATTAGGCAAAAAAACAACTTAGGTTATGTTCATGTGACTGAAAATTGGGAGGTTGATAAATACATAGCCAGTAAAAATATGCCAACGTTACATATTTCACCAGAGACTTTGATTTTACTCAGAAAAGTCCTAATTCTTATCTCCTCAACATTTAGCAGTCTATGTGTATATTTTGCCTAGGAACACACTTACCTCGCAAAGGCATGCAGGTAGCAGGGAGAATATGTCTTGGACTGTAAAACATGCCGTAGAGTAAGATTTCCACACAACACATGAGTGAGCCCTCGGAAGTTCATTGACCGGACATTACATCATATTAGGAAGCTACACTTGGCAGATCTTAAAACAAGAGCCATGAGCCTTGGTGGAAGATGGGCAGTGGCACTTTTTAAAATATGTTCTGCTTTTCTTACTTTGGGTTTAGTGTCGATAACCTTCACCACGCCCAGTCTCTGAAAATCAATCACATCATCGAACAGTGATGCGAACAGTTGTGTAGCAGACAGAAGTGTCAAATTCCATATAAGTCCCTGATTGTGTACAGTGTTACTGCCTAAAAAATAGGGTACACAAATTCATACAGTCAAAATGTTGTCAATGCATTCGAATCAATTCCTTTGCTAGCAGGTGTACTTATATAGTAAAATATTCCCAACAAATAATACGTATGTAAATTGTAGCTATTGATGCCGAGGATTGTCACTTCACTGACAGTCCCTACCACTCCATATATTATACACTCCTGTGAAAAATTAGGCGAGATTTTGGGTGCGGTAACGCGAGATTAGACTGAACCATTACTTACAAAATCATTATATAAAACTCTAATACGACATATGGTGTGGGAATTATCAGAGAAGCATACTTAACATATTTTCCTAAACGTAACGTTGTTGTAATATATCATATTAAATAAGAAATCCAGCAATGCGAGATAACATGTCGCCACTGGTGTCACATGGTTTCGGCCACCCCGCCCCATGATCCTTCCAGAACTCGCCGGCAGATCCTCGCGGCTAGGTGTCCACTTCAGGATCATCTCGCAACACTGAAATCACCAATTTCATAAGTATCTGGACACTGCACTCCATCTTCAAAGATGTCCGCGTTAGGGACTCTTGCATTCGATGAATATGGGCGGCCTTTCATCATTATAAAAGACCAGGACACGAAAACTCGGTTGACGGGCCTGAACGCACTGAAGGTAAGCTTAGCACAATGACTGCATGTGTTAGCTAACGTTGCTAATATTACCATGAATGGGTGTGCGTTTTGTTCTTACAGTCTATGGTTTTTTCAGTTTGGTAGCAACCTGAAGCCAATCAGATAGCTTACTAGCCAACGCAGTCCAAAATATTAAATGCAGCTAGAGATTAGTTATATACGAGTAGTTATGCTGTTAATGATTCAGCAACAGCAGTGAATTAGTTAGCATCTTCCCCTAATAACATCTAGGGCTAATCGTAGCATGCGACAGTTGGCCTGCTGCAATAGTTTCCCATGTGCTTGGATACAGAATAGCCGGATGGGGCATCTGCTGCAAAAATATTGATGGTCCTTTTTCGTCTGATGCACACTCAATTGGGGTGCATTTGGACCCTCATTATTAACATTATCCATTTACTTTGTATTTACCAAGCACTGACAACACCGCTCAGAGTACACATCTTAATGAAATAGCCGACATATCCGGTTTAGTAAAAATAAAACGTATCAGCTGCCGTGTGATGTGTTTGAATGTTTCTGTCATCAGGGTGGTTACTGACAAAATCCATATGATGTAATCACTGGAAAATCAACTTTAATAATTAATAGCCAGTGCAGAAAAGGGTGATGATTGTCCTGTAATCGTGCTGTAATTGGATTTTGATTTCAGTCTCACATCATGGCAGCAAAGGCAGTGGCGAATACCCTGAAAACGTCTTTGGGCCCAAATGGTAAGAATTTAACATATACTGTTTTAAATTTTATATCCTTATAAACTCCCATTGCACACTATGTGCCTTTTTGCGTAAGTCAAGTCGGTTATAAACATTAGACACCTTACCCTGGTTTTCAGGACTGGACAAGATGATGGTGGACAAGGATGGGGAAGTGACTGTGACCAATGATGGTGCCACCATCCTCAGCATGATGGATGTTGATCATCAGATTGCCAAACTCATGGTTGAGCTCTCCAAGTCCCAAGATGATGAAATTGGAGATGGAACAACAGGTGTTGTTGGTAAGAGCTGAAATAATACTTATCTATTTTTCCCTTTACTCTTCTTAAATAGTTAGACACTACTATGCGTGTAACAGTACAGTGTGCGAAGGGCATTTATGCTTTAGCCATAGTTATGCTCTAAGGTTTAGTAAATATGTGTGATTACATCCAATTACAAGAAATAGATTTTAAGGGATAATTCAATTTGTCTACATAAATGTTATTGACATAAACACTAAGGATGTTTATATACCCCACCTTGAGAATTGATATATTTTGCTTACTATTTGTATTTTTTTACTATATATCTTAACATTATCTATTACATACATTTTACTATGTTGACCCTGGGGTAAAAGGTGGTGAGGTAAATAAACTTGGTCGGCTGTGCTGTGTGCAACATATGTCAGAATCGCATCAGGATATTTCAGATGTTTGTGTTTTTGTCCCCATCTTTTCTTTAGTCCTTGCTGGCGCCCTTCTGGAGGAGGCGGAACAGCTTCTGGACCGCGGCATTCACCCCATCAGGATTGCCGACGGTTACGACCGCGCCGCGCAGATCGCCATCGCACAGCTGGACAAAATCAGCGACAGCTTCCCCGTCGACACCAGCAACACAGAGCCACTCATCCAGACCGCCATGACCACGCTAGGGTCTAAAGTGTGAGTCTCCTTGAGTTTCCTTGGGATTACCATCTGCAGGTTTTGTTTATTCATTTATAACAATTGTGACTTGTTTAAGAGTAGATGTCTTTTAAAGAAGGGCTTAAAGGGAATATTTAAACATATATTCTGCTGTTAGAAGCCAAGCAGCCATAAGAAAAAATATGTTGACATTACTGTAGTGGTGAGACTAAGGCCAAAAGACTTGTTTTCATCAGTGTAAATAGGAATAGAAACAAGTTGGGAAAATGACTGTCTTGGACTTTGTGCTCTGTAACAGACCAGAATTACACAGGATGGAAAGTCATTATGTTTAACGTCCAGATCAACTCTTGGTGTTTAAGACATTCATAGGTAATTATATTTAGCCAACATTTTTAAATCTGTCTTTTTTTTTTTTTTCCCCTGCCCAACAGGATTAACCGTTGTCACAGACAGATGGCAGAAATCGCCGTCAATGCCATCCTGACGGTGGCAGACATGGAGAGGAGAGACGTGGACTTTGAGCTCATCAAGGTGGAGGGCAAAGTGGGGGGCAAGCTGGAGGACACCCAGCTCATCAAGGGAGTGCTTGTGGACAAGGACTTCAGCCACCCTCAGATGCCCAAGGTATATTTTGCACATTCGGTCCTCTGTGTAATGCTTGTTGCATAGAAATTGACAATGAAGTACACTTTGAATTTTGACTTTGACTTGACTTGATATTGTCTGTTTGTCTTAAAACTGCCATTGACTACCTTGACGTAACTGATTGTTATGCACATTTCGGCAGTTTCCCTATGAGGAAAAAGTAAAACTTCAGGTGGTTAATAACCACTTCAGGCAGTTGTGGTTTTTATGATATTAGCTGTGATGAGATCAAAAACTGTCAGTTAAGTACATGTATGCATAAAACAATGCTAATGGTGTCCGTTCTCTCGTAGGTCTTGAAGGACGCCAAGATTGCCATCCTGACCTGCCCGTTTGAGCCCCCCAAGCCTAAGACCAAGCATAAGCTTGACGTGACCTGCGTGGAGGACTACAAAGCTCTGCAGAAGTATGAGAAGGACAAGTTTGAGGAGATGATCAAGCAGGTGAGTATGCCCAATCATGACATCCATATTCAGCAAGCTCAGTGAAGAGGTGACAGTCAGGTTTAAAAGCTAGAGTACGAGGAGCCTCTTTATGTAATGTTCCCTTTTCAATGTAATAAGACAGTTTTTGTGTGCAAAGATGTAAGTCAGTCAAAGATACGAGCTAAAGTTTTGCTTTTGCTAGTTCTGTTAGCTTAGGCCTAATAAGTCTAATTATGAAACTTTTGTACGTAGTGAATAAATGTGTATTGTGCATTATCCATTGTTAAGATCAAGAATACTGGGGCCAATCTTGCCATCTGCCAGTGGGGCTTTGATGATGAGGCAAACCATTTGCTGCTGCAGAATGAGCTTCCTGCCGTGCGCTGGGTGGGCGGCCCTGAAATTGAGGTTTGTATATGACGGCAACTAAACCTCGTGTGTTGTACAGGACATGGTTTTTGTTCGTACTATTTTATTGTTTTATAGTTTGTGTCTTAACAGTCTGCTATACGTGTGTTATTTATTCAGTATTGTCTGTAATCCATTTTAAATGCGTCCAAGACAAATTTGTATGGCATACTACGGCATGAACACCCTTCGGTGACTAAGCATTTTCCTTGTTGTCAAAATAATGTTCACGTAGACTACTTCGCTTAACGTTTTGTTGGCGATTGTGTTCGGGTGTTTTACCAGCTTATCGCCATTGCCACCGGTGGGCGCATTGTGCCACGTTTCTGTGAGCTCACCCCGGAGAAGCTGGGCACCGCAGGCGTCGTCAAGGAGATCTGCTTCGGCACCACCAAAGACAAGATGCTGGTCATTGAGGAGTGCAAAAACTCCAGAGCTGTTACAATTTTCATCCGCGGAGGAAACAAAATGGTACGATAGCCGTGTAATAGAAGACTGCATAGATTTGTGTAACCTATTTTATTAGTGTTTTATGTGCTAAAGCCCTGTTCTACTTTGGCTGCAGATTATCGAGGAGGCCAAGCGCGCTCTTCACGATGCCGTGTGTGTCATCCGTAACCTGGTACGGGATAATCGCATTGTGTACGGCGGTGGTGCCTCAGAGATCGCCTGTGCTCTTGCTGTCAATGAAGCTGCTGATAAGGTACGGGTGAACAATGCGATAATGTAGTATTACAGCTATACTAAGTAGTTTTTTCAACCTTAAAATAATATTTCCGAAATCATTTCAGTGGCTCATCAACTTGTAACTGGGTAAAAGGCACTTTTGAATTAGCTTTGCCACCCTCCATGGGCTATAACAGTACGAAATATGTTTGGAGGAGCGGGCTATCTTTGTAGTTTTAATGAGACACAATTCTGCTTCCAACCTGTAGGGCGACCGAAGACGAAAACTACATAGTGTTGCTTTAACCCATAAAAACCATAAGTGTATTAATTATTAGCTGATAATTCCTGTTGCTGCCGGGTTTGACTAAGAGCTGTGTTTGCTGTGCAGTGTCCGTCTCTGGAGCAGTACGCCATGAGGGCTTTCGCTGACGCCCTTGAGATCATTCCCATGGCACTGGCCGAGAACAGCGGCCTGAACCCCATTCAGACCATGACCGAAGTCAGAGCCAGACAAGTGAAGGAAAACAACTCTGCGCTTGGCATTGACTGTCTACACCTGGCCACTAATGGTATATTTATCAATTTACTTGTATTTCAGTTTGTCTGACTGTTGCTTGTGTTTGAAAAAGCCCCTGCATATGTAGGCTTTTGATATAGAATCATAGTTCACCTATTTAGATTCTTTTGATGCAGCAGTTTTGAATCTGCCACACTTGGAGTAACTGCATGGTAGAAACACGACTTAATGAAACAAATGTATGAAATCAGTTTGTTTATTGGCAATGTTCACATTTATAGTTGCGGTTTCATTTTTCTAACTCAAACAAAGCTGCAATGCATTGTTAGTGTTCATGCGTGGCTCTCATAAGGCACCCTCTCGTTGTTTCACATAGACATGAAGCAGCAGCACGTAATCGAGACGCTGCTCGGCAAGAAGCAGCAGATCTCCCTGGCAACCCAAGTGGTCAAGATGATTCTGAAGATCGACGACATCAGAAACCCGGGCGAGTCCGAGGACTGATCACTCTCTCTCGCGACGCTGCGTGGTGTATGACCCTGTGCACTTGTCTAGTGAGAAACGTGTCCAGTCTTTCCAGAGTGTTATTTATCCTTTGATACCTTGCTCTTACTAACTGTAGTGGGACTGAAGTCAATAAAGTCTTCATCTGCCATGTTTTTCTCATTTCTCTGAATTCTTATGTTGTATGGAATGATGCTTCATGCAAGAGCTTACAGTAATCAACAGCTTCATTATTCCAATGCTATTTGCTCAGAAGGATTTCAAACAATTTTGCAAAAGCGCACCATGTCAGGGTAGAGGACAGCATTGTTAAGTCTGGTACATTCAAGGGGCAGTGGTGGCCTAGCGGCTAAGGCATCGGACCTGTGACCGCAAGGATCGCAGGTTCGAATCCCAAGTCGCCAGTAGTGCCACTGAGGTACCCTGAGCATGGTACCGTCCCCACTCACTGCTCCCCGGGCGCCGTTATCATGGCTGCCCCCTGCTCACATGTGTGATGGGTTAAATGCAGAGGTTGAATTTCGTTGTGTGCACTGTGTGCTGTGCTGTGCCGTGTGATCACAATGACAGAAATGGGAGACTTTCACTTTCAAGTAATTAAGACAAGCAGTTCAGTTGATTTATGTTGTCTATGATTTTGTCTTGCTTCAGCATCACCTAGATTTATACTGCATCAAATGCAAGCTTGGTGTCTATACAGTTAGCCTTTATGTTTAGGATAGTTCTACACATACTTCTCCAACCAGCTTAGTAGATCTGTCCTAGCCTCCTGAATGAACGGCTTGTCGGCAGGGTTGATGTCCTCTCTTTTGCGATGCACAAATCCATGTGTCTGTCCAGGGTAGATCTTCACATGGAAATCAACAGTGCACTTCTCCTTCAAGCGCTCTTCTAGGACGCTCACCTGCGTGAACAAAATTGTCACTGTAAGATGAAGACGTGCAAGGGTGCTGTTAGGAATTTTGGCACCTAGTAATAATATTGGGCTTGTTTGAAAACGTGGCTGGTTTAAAGCAATGCATTCTGGACTTGGAATAGTGACGTTTTTGGACAACCTCTTCAGAACTTCAGCGTACCATGAGTGGGTATGGTGATGTTTGGTCCAAAACCATCACTACTTCCCGTCCAGAATGCTTTGCTTTAAGATAGCCACTTACCAGCCAGACTGTTTTAAACAAGTCTATTAAGGGCCCCCTGTCAAGGCTCATGGAATCATCCTGTCTTTCCCTCCTAGTGTTGCCCCTGTTTACATGAAGTATTGTGTGGAGACACCGCAATCGCTTGACTAAAAAACACAACCCTGTCCTACCTGATCAAGTGGAATGACTGTATCCTTCTCTCCGAAAATGAACAGGGTGGGACTCTTGAGCTGATATCGGTCTTCCCTCTCGCGGATGATTCCTGTGTACATCACCAGATTTATATGAACCATCACAAGGATTGAAATCACCAGATTTGTGGGTTTTACATACAACACCTTCGCATTTTTTTCTCAACGTAATCTGTGTGGTCTCCAAAATATGAGGCTCAGATGTTGACTTTAAGGACCACCCAAAGTCCAAAGTATACTGGCAGTCTTTACCATAGACAGAGACTCCAGCTTTAATGTCAGGGTATTGCAGGGCTATGTGATGCACAGCCACACCACCCCAACAGAAGCCCACAGATGCCAGCCTTCTGGCTCCACATTGGTCCTTCAGGTATTTCAGCACTACATCGACTTCCCTACAGGGGGCAGTAGCGTTAAGAAAGGATAGGGTTATTGTGTACGTAGGACAAGCTATGTAATTAAACTTACACCAACACTGAGTGGAATTATTTAACATTACAGATGTTTACGAAAAATACAAATGTTGATTTGTAAGCGGAATATGAAATACAGATATTTTTTGTCGAGGTATTATACTTGTTGATGTTTGTCGGCTTTTTGTCCTCCAGCCACTCCTGAAAGTTTGCCCAGTCATGGGATGGACTCCACGGCTCTTTACCCAAATAGAAGTCTGGCACAATAGCTCTGAAGAAAAAAAACAAAGACGTATTACTATCAACAGGATTCACCACCCATTAAAAAATGATGCTTTACTGCATGTTTCATTAGACACTTGCATGTATCCATTGGTGGATAGCATGTCGGCCATGTATCTGGTATTGGGTAGTTGCCACCCGTAGATATCCTGAATCACAATGACCGCCTTATCTGATTGGGCAGGTGGTTTGACAACATAAGCCTTCACATGCTCAATCTGAATCTCCTGTCCCAGACCCCCGTACTCCATCCGATCTCCTATGTCGCACGGACATGGCTTTGCTTCGTTGGCCATCTGGGGGGAAGAGCACACAAACTGATTCAACAACGAACAAAGAACAGTTTTTCAATGCTCTTGCGAATGGCAAAATTCTAGTTCATTAGCGTTGTTGATAATGCATTATCCTGCTTATGGCAACGGATACTGGAATTTCAGGTTTCACTACCCAAATTTTCCATGTGACATTCAACAAAAATGCCCCTTGACTTGGCTACTTTTCCTTCGAATATGATTTGACGTAGTCACGTGACACTTTGCATAACTCCACTCTGAAAAAAATCAAGAATCGTTCGTGTGCTAAAAATATCTTTACTGCATTTGTCAAAACTACCACTACTTACCTACAATAAGCTCTAATAAATGCACAACTCACCTCGTAATGCCCTCTTCCTTCTGCTTCCTGGTGACTAGTCGACAGACTGCATGTCTGCAAATGTGGTAGGTTAGCCTGTTTCAGTTCAGCCCGTTGGACAACCAGGTTGACGCCCCTTTAGACGAAATCTACAACTGAATTCATACATTCATGCTGTTCCTAAATTGCATATTTTCCCGCAGCCCAATCGCGTGAGTCCACCAAGATGAAAAGCTCAACCAAAGCGCTTTCAGACACACAGAACCAAGATAAAAGGCACCGCTGGGATTCGAACCCAGGATCTCCTGTTTACTAGACAGGCGCTTTAACCAACTAAGCCACGGCGCCACGTGCTACTGCAGGAAAATGTGGGTATTACACTCTGAAAATACAGTTTTGGTGTGTATATATAGTACAGCATTGCAATCACAATATAACCAAGCATTCATTCTACACCGCTTCTATTTTATAAGCTCAACTAGTGAATTCATAAGGCTGCACAAAGTCAAACAAAAATCATGGCTCTTCATTTATTTCAAGTTGAGAAATCAGAATAACAACACTGATCAGGGGGCTGCAGTTGCAAATTGGAGCCTAAATGACTGTTTGCCTATAATTAGATAATTGTACATTCAACCTAGTGTTTGTTGGAACCACCTTATTACCTTACAGTTTTGCTAACTGTCCAGTGTTTGTTGTACCTTCTGTGCTCCTTAGACTGGATGTACTCATCTCTCATGGCTAGTATAGGGCCTGTGCACGTCATGTCAAGGGCCAGATGGGTTTTTTTTATGTGGTCATACAAAGACTTCCCCACATGCTGTTATATATCTAATGCATTTATTTTTCAATGTCAAAACCTCCCTGATTTAAACATCCAACTGAGTCCAGGAAAAAAAGATGTGTGCAGACACAAAAAAGACAGACAGACAAAATTACACTTGAGTATGGGTACCCAATAAAAAATAATGTTGGTAGATGTTCAAATCACCCACCATACTACTCATGTAAAAGCCTAAAAGTATTGACTGTACTATGTAGTATAATTAAATCTATAATATACGTTTGTTTAAAACATAGGGCCTATACAAACTTCAGATGATAGCCTGAAAAAATACAAGCCAAGTTCTACTCATTTCTATATTTTGAAGTTTGCTCCATCAGATGAAGCCTATATCAGTCCTTAAACTTTAACAGCTGAAACAAATGTAAATGCTCTTGAATTGACAAAAGGCAGAATTATAACAAATACACATAGCCAAAACACAACTACTGTGAAATTACTTTATGACCTCTGACAGAGAGACACTTCTGTATATTGCAATTTACAAAGCCTAGAAACGCATCATAAAAACACAAAACACGTGACAGATACAAAATCGTGGTTAGAAAAAAAACAGGTGACTCATTATATAACACAACGCTAACAGAAGTTATTGTCTGAAGTTAATCTGTCTCGTTATGCATGCACTAGCGTAAGTAAAAGAGGCCTACGGTAAAAAAAAAAAAAAAAAAAGGCACGAGACGCTTTGTTAAACTGTCGCAATGACCCCTTACTGCCGCATGTTGTGCTAAACTGCCGCACACACATTCGTGTGCTTTTCTGTGTGCTGTGCGATGGATACACCCTGACAGATGTGCTCTGGGTTTCAGGGGATTCGTTACCACCACCCACATATTGTGGAGGCTTGTCACCTGATTCTCGCGTTGGATAGCACACACATTTAGTCATAAAGATACTAATACTATGACTACTGATGGATTTGTGATTTGACGTAACACCAAACAGAATCGAGAGGAGAGGGCGTTATCGTGTAAGATGGACACGGCAGAGGAAGGTAACGTTAACAGTTAACTGTTGGCTAATGATAACTTAGCTTGCTAATGTGACGCTTTGACCCACAGTGAACTCCTACAAAAATGACACTGTTTGCTGTTTCAGCCTATAATAGTTGTTGAGAGTCTTACAGCCATAACACATAGCCATTGATATTTTCTGATTAACTGTAATAGAATTGGTTGGTTACTGCAGTGACTGGCTATGTAGCCAGTATAGCTAATGTTAGCTGTTCAACTTGTTGAAACCTACTTCAAATGGAAATCAAGCTACTGTTAGCTATCGATGTTTTTTTATACAAATATCGAAAGGCATAAGACTAGAGATGTTCCATTTCAAAGACGATGCCTCCAAGATATCTTACAAGTCAACGTTAGAATTTCTAATTGGGAAATCGCGTCTGTTTAGTGAAATTAACCTTAGCAGTAGTAATAGTGAGCTAACTTCAACGGTGCTTGTCACCATTTGAGTACTCTGCATGGCAAATATTTGAAATATCAACGTATCAATGCCAATACATCATGGTGCAAGCCACCAAAAGTCACACGTTTGTTACCAATACGGTTAAGTTTTCAGCTACATTGAACTTGTAGGTCTTGGACTGCGTCTGTAACGGTGAAAGCTCGCAGAAGTAGCAAATGTAAAGTATGGGCATTACATTTGCACATTTCGGTTACCTTTTGACACAACTCTTCTCCGCCGTCTCCCACTTATTCCCTGTCAAAGTTTAGTGCTGTTAAAAATGACCAGCTTTTACTTTTTCATTAGCGGATATTTGCCGGGTGTGTCGTTCCGAAGGAACTCCCGACAAGCCTCTGTACCATCCTTGCGTCTGCACCGGCAGTATTAAGTTCATCCACCAAGAATGGTACGTTTCACATAGGTGTCTCTTCACTTAAGCATTCAAACGGTGTTATTACACATTAACTTAAATTTGTAATAGCGTTGGAAAACTGTTAATCATTGTTAATAATTGCTTCAACAGCTTGGTCCAGTGGCTGAAACACAGCAGAAAAGAATACTGTGAATTATGCAAGCACAGGTTTGCATTCACACCAAGTAAGTTAATAAAACTATGTTCCAGATGTAGTATACCCCCTCCAAAGCATTAGCGAGTATGCTTATAGTAGATCTAATTTGGATTAGTTAGGACTAGTTGTATTTGCATTTGTTATAAGACGGACTGCAGTGAAACACATAAAGAGACTGTGCTCTGCTTTTGCAGTCTACTCTCCAGACATGCCATCTCGGCTTCCGGTACAGGACATATTCGCAGGACTGGTCACAAGTGTTGGCACAGCTATACGCTACTGGTTTCATTACACACTTGTCGCTTTTGCATGGTTGGGAGTTGTGCCCCTCACAGCATGTAAGTATAAAACACAACCCAAAAAGTTTTAATGTGCATCAGCAATTTATATGTAAGCATCACTATTCACAAATGTTCAGAAGTATAAAGAAAGTAAAATAAAAAATCATAGGTCAGTCTGTGCTTCTGTTTTTAGTCAGTTTACGTGGTGGGAGCTGTGCTTAGGTGTACAGACCGTTCTTGTTTTTTGTGTACCTCCACATGTGTCTTCGTCTGTCACCTGGCTTTAAAAAAGGGTTGGATGTGCACACAGCTCCTGCTCCCCCTGCAGTCCCCACATGACCACAGGAATCAGACACATTACCTTAAGGGCCTGTAGCGGTTGACAGTGGTGCTCATGTTTCCCTTTGTCTTGGCTACTCTGTCCTCCAGGTCGAATATACAAGTGTCTGTTTACAGGCTCCGTGAGCTCCCTCCTCACCCTTCCACTGGATATGCTGTCTACGTAAGTCACGGCCTTGCCACCACTCGCTCTCTCGCCGCCTGTGCCTCGTCATACAGATAATATCACTGCACTCATCGTAACCCAAGCATGCACACAAACTCACTTTCCTACACACACACTCATACACACACACAAACACACAAACACACACACACACACACACACACACACACACACACACACACACTTACTCACACTCATGCAAGTGCATATAAAGTATTTTGGTATGCATGATTTATTGAGGGGAAAAGATAGATACTTGTACCGTTTCTGTTTTTTTTTTTCCTCTCAAAATCTGGCTGATGTACTAAAAAACATCTCTAGTAAGTAAAGCACCAGTTTTACAGATATATTCTGATGCTTTAAATTGCTGGAAGACAGTGTTGTAAGATAGTTAAATAGTTGGAGACGTTGTCAGCAAGGTTGGAAGACACCCGAGGCCCTTGTTCAGTCATTCAGAACCACTTTTTCCTTGTCAGCTCAAGCGAAAGGAGCGTATGATTGCATCCACCTGATCCCTCTGTTGAGTTGAGTGGTACCCATCCTGTAATTGTGTCTCGCCTCATCAGCGGCTGAAAGGCAGTCCCCTATGGTGCTGTCACCTGATCCCCCCCCCCCCCCCCCCCCCCCCCCCCCCACAGGCCTCAGGAGTGGGGGCTGGTCCCCTCACAGACCTGGTGGAGGACCGTATGGGGATGGAACTGCTGACATAACTTAATGACCTTTGTGTGTGTGTGTGTTTGCGTTTTGTTGTTCTGTCCAGGGAGAACTTGCTGGCGGACTGTTTGCAGGGGTGTTTTGTGGTGACGTGTACCCTGTGCGCCTTCATCAGCCTGGTGTGGCTGAGGGAGCAGATCATACATGGTGGCGCCCCCCAGTGGCTGGAGCACAACCTGCAGGCAGCAGGGAACATGGCTGCACAGGCCAATGAGGTTAGCATGAATCCTCTGGTGACAAGGTTTTATGAGCTGAGATCAGAAGGGTCACAGACAGCCCCGCCCTACAAAGCAAAAAACACACACTATGTATGTTAGCCACTATCCCCTTTGAGTCCCCAGTGCTCTCTAAAAGTTCCACTGGATGCTGTCTAAAAGTCCCACTTTTAAAGCACAATGCTTCTGCATCTGAGATTCACTTCATTGTGTATCAGACTGGTCGTCTTGCGGGCTAGGATAGTTCAAGCAACAAGACCTCATGTACTCTGACATTGTCACACCAGTTTCTTGACCCGTGTAGTCTCCCAGAGACGATATTTGATCTTCTTTGGCAGTGGAAACAATTCTGAGATCCCACATTCGTCTGCCTTCTAAGAACAGACTCCTGCATGGCATCACAACTTCTCCAAGTGCTTAACTGAGAAATATAATACCATGCCCCGCAGGCACTGTTCCAGCCATGTGATTGATTTAGTGACTGCTACGCAGATGGGTTAGCACAGAGTAAGTGGTGAACCAAGTGTCCCATGGCTTAATTTTCCTCCCTAGACTAGGTTTGTCTGGGACGCTCCCAATTTTGAGTTGCGTGTCCCGAGTCCCGACAAAAGTCCATCGGGACGCTAAAACTTTAAACTAATCAGTCAACGCAAATTAATAAAATATATTCTGTCCATATAATTGTATCCATTTGTGTCACACAGCATAACCGAATGATGCACAATGCGATTCATTCATTCGGAATATTCTTCTGCCGTGTCTGCACCTCATATTTATTGTAACTTGCCCTCGGCGCAGCACAGAGCAACCCATTGAAAACAATGGGCAATGACGAGTCTGGTTTCAGCTAACTTTAGCCAAGGAACTACCAGCCTAAACATGCCTTTTTAATTGCTACACACAGGTTAATATTACTGGAAACTCACAAGAAATGCAAGCACTGACCAAAAACGTTTAGAATTGTGTTCACTTTTATCCACAGACTAACATGTGAAAGTCCCAATATAGGTGCAAGCCTGCAGTTTGTTTATCAATCTAACTTATTTTGCCTTATCCTATTGTCCCATCATCACTTATAACATCTAATGCAGCTGAAAACACCGTAAATATACACACTGACTCAAACCTTTTTTAATGTATCCAGTTTAATTCCCAGTTTAAAGATGTAAACCTGCAATTCAGTCATGTTTCACTCCTCTGACACGCAAGGTTTCCCGAACTACTGTGGCATTTGACACCTCTGATAAGGAGAAGATTGCAGCGTGTGTCAATTGAAGTATGAAGGGTCGGGCGCATCGGTGACGTCACTTTCTCGCATGCATGGTGCAGCGTGTCGACTATACCAGAAGCTTAAGTGTGTGTGTGTGTGTGTTTGGAGAGAGACTGGGTGAATCTGATGCATCATAACTGTACGTACAGATCAGGGGTGACCAAAGCGAACAGGTTGCTGAAGAAGCTTTGCTGTTGAATTCGCTGCTTTGATGTTGGATTTAGCTCACTAATTAACGGACGTTGGTAAATCTTATGTGTTTTGGTTGGTTTTCGCCAAACTGCGTCATAGGTCATTACTTTAAAGTTAACAGACTTTTAACTTCTCTTTTTTGCTCTGGTTGGCCAATTCGCCGACTCCCCATAGAGAAATAATGACTTCCGTCGCTCTGGTTGGTCGCTTCTGACGTGAAAACCCCTTTAGAGACTGTCCCTATCTGCGCAGGCACCTGCTGCAGCGGCGGGCCCAGGAGGGGAGCCTCCTCCACAGGCAGAGGCGGCCCCAGCGGAGCATCCTCCGGAGGAAGAAGAGGACGAGGAGGAGGAGCGGGCGGCAGACGATCCTGAGCAGCAGGAGGAGGCAGCGGATGACCTGGAGGCCGACAATGAGGAGGAAGAGGAGGAGGATGAGGAGGCAGGGGCCGAAGATGCTGAGGCCAACAACGGAGGCCAAGGTAGCTCTAGCCTGACCTACTCAACTCACAACACACACTCTGACACACAAACACACACACACAAGACAAAGTAAAAGTCCTGCCATGTATTCCTTCTGTCTGTGCTCTCAACATAGGTGATTTCACTACTTAGCTCATCTACCTAGAATTAGTTGGATGAGTAAATTGGCTGGAACAAATATGTGGCAGGACTTTTACTTTCCGAACCCGGGATGTCCGCCTCTGCAGGTATTACATACCTTGAGGTAATATTGGCTGCAAGGTGATGTACGTTCCTTTGCTAAAATGGCACATGGAATGAAATAAAATCAGATGTTCTTTTTGTATTTAATTCAGATCAATTTGATGTTGTAGAGTAAGTATATTATGAATATTTATGTATAGTTTTAATAAGATCACAGGCAAAGGAAAGACCAAAGGAAAAAGACAGAGAGGTTATGCTCATGATAGAAACACATCCTGTGCTCGCTGGCTGATTTGATATCCCCCTGATCCCTGGTCTGTGCAGATGATATGAACTGGAATGCATTGGAGTGGGATCGGGCAGCAGAGGAACTGACCTGGGAGAGGGTGAGCGCAATGACTAGTTCACCAAATCACTGTCACCCGACGTGACATTTAGGGTGAAGGAAGTTGGGTATAATATTGTGTATCTGTTATTTTTTTGTGAGCCATGATTATAGATCTATCAATGTGTATTTTACTAGTGACACCAAATGACAGTCTAGCTCCCTGTTGAGCACCAGGTGTGACCTCCTGCTCCTAAGTATCCAGGACAGACGTCTCCTGGCCTCAAAGGGATTTAAAAACATAATTAATTGCAGTCTTCCCCCCCTTTTTGCTGTCTCAGGAGTTGTCACCTTAAACATCCTGATCAACCCTACAGACGTTGATTGGAATCTAGGGGCAGCATGCCCCACTATAGCCAAATTGTAACAAAGCCTTCTCTCACAAACAGCCTCCTAATGCATATTAATTTAGGGCGGGCCTAAGAGCCACATCCCCCATTGACCCACAACTACTTAGACTCTGATTATTTGCTGACTAATTCAGAGATATAGGTGAATCTTCATCGTGAAGCTTGTGTCTCTCCCTTGATGCGCGTCATTGAAAAATAAAGCCTGTCTCCTGATTGAACATCCTAACCAAGTCTCCAGAATCTGTGGTATAAAATTACCAACAAGGGGCTGCTCAAGTGTGACAAAGCAGAAGACCTTACACCTTATGCAGTGGCTAGCTGTTTTTATTTATGTGACAAATACAGCGTTACCCTGGCTTAAAGGAGAAATTTCGTGTAAAATGACAATTGGCATGTGAAAGCATCATACCAACTTGGTATGTTTGCTGAGGAGCAAAATTGAGCTTGCCTGTTGCATCCAGAACTTTACTATTCTCTACTATTTTTTACCGTTTGGCCCAGAAGGTTAACAACGGAAGTGCTAGGAGCCCTTATTGGAAGCATGACGATTACGCTATTTTTTAACCATTAAAAACAGCTCAAAGAAACTCCACACTCCATCAGTATTATAGCAAAGGCCCTGGCATTCAAAACGAGTCACTGAGAACTTTGTAAGTGTACACAATGTTTATTAAGAAAAAAAATCTTATAGGCAGTTACCTGACAGTAGTTTCTCGTCTAAGTTCTAAATGCAACAGACTTGCTCAATTTTGCTCCTCAGCAAACATACCAACTTGGTATGATGTTTTAACATGCCAATTTTCATTTACACTGAGCAGATATTGCCTCACAGTAATTATGAGTTCTATGATCTCTGATGGCCCCTCAGTAATGGCTTGTTTATGTGTTTATTTCAAATCAAGTAGCTCACAACAATTATGTTCTGCTTTTTTTTCTCCAGATGCTCGGACTGGATGGGTCCCTGGTGTTTCTGGTATGCAAATTGCATGCTTTCATAAGTGTTTCAAAAACATCTCTGTTTTAAATTGAATGTGTGCAGTGCACTGATGTGTTGCTTGAGCATCAGTATGGTATTTTTAATTGGAGCCTTTTGTCTCTGCCTTTGCCCCTGCAGGAACATGTCTTTTGGGTGGTGTCGCTGAACACACTCTTTATACTGGTTTTCGGTATGTACACAAATGCCTTTTCAGCTTCCAACTCACTGTGCATCATTTTAAACCATGTTTGAATTGGTATGTACACAAATGCCTTTAAGGACCTCCTCTCAAGACCAGCACCTTCCAACTCACTGTGCATTATTTAAAACCATGTTTGAATTGTGTCATATTTGATAGATGTCTGTCTAAAAAAGTCTCTGTATTTTCCTTCTCAGCGTTTTGCCCGTACCACATTGGGCACTTCTCTGTCGTGGGCCTGGGCTTTGAGGAATATGTGAGTGTACTGATGTTCCCCATTAATTCTTCCTGCATGTGAAGTCAGTCAAGCATAAAAGCCTGCAGGCTGCAATATGCACTTGTATCAGGCTTACGTCAGACTAACTGCTTAGAGGAAAGCATAGTGCACATGTATGCTATACGTTATATACAGATAACACATTTCATGTGCTGTTATATTACAACAAACATGTCTCGTACTATATGTTTATATTGCAGCAAACATATTCCATATACTGTTTTATTACAGCACACATTTGATGTACTGTTTTATTACAGCAAACATATTTTATGTAGTTATAGTACAGAAGACATATTTCATGTATTATTATATTACAGCAAACATATTTCATATACTATTATATTACATTAAACATATGTCATGTACTGATGTATTTGTGTCTCCTGCAGGTCCAGGCCTCCCATTTCGAAGGTCTTATAACCACCATTGTTGGCTACATTCTGCTGGCCATGACCTTAATTTTGTGCCATGTATCCTTCAGCTGTTAACAGCAAACAATTAACAATAGTTAACATTTAATTAAGTGTCCTCTGAGTCTTTCTTTCTTTCTTTCTTTCTTTCTTTTCTTTCTTCCTTCCTTTCTTCCTTCCCTTCCTTCCTTCCCTTCCTTCCATTCCTTCTTCCTTTCTTTCTTTTTCCTTTCTTCTTTCTTTTTCTTTTCTTTCTTTCTTTCTCTTTTCTTTCTTCTTTCTTTTCTTTCTCTTCTTTCTTCTTTCTTTCCTTTCTTTCCTTTTCTTTCCTTTCTTTCTTTCCTTTCTTTCTTTCTTTCTTTCTTTTCTTTCTTTTCTTTCTTTCTTTCTGTCTTCTTTCTTTCTCTTTCTTTTCTGTTCTTTCTTTCTTTCCCTTCCTCACTCCCTTCCTTCCTCACCTGTTTCAGCATGTACCACTACTATTTTCCTGAGTGGCAAATATCCAGGGTCTGGCGGCACTGGTGAGGTTTCAGAGGTCTCGTCGTCTCTTGGGAGTGTGCTACATAGTAGTAAAGGTAACGCGGAGGCCCTTGACCTTCAACAGACTGCTGATTAGTTCTGCTAATGTGAAAAAATAATCCCTCTGGGTATCTTTCACAGGTGTCCTTGCTAGTTGTGTCGAAATTGGCGTTTTCCCCCTTATCTGTGGCTGGTGGCTTGATATCTGCTCACTGGTATGTACTGGGTCTAACTGCCCTTACGTGGCAAGGGCCGTAGATGTTCTAGTGCCAATTTTTGAATGTGTCTCCTGTGGGGTCTGATGATGATGATAATGATGAAGATGAAGTGCGTGTGTGTTTTGCCTCCTGTGTGGTCTGATGATGATGATGATGATGATGATGAAGATGATGTGGGTGTGTGTTTTGCCTCCTGTGTGGTGTGTGGGTGTGTGTTTTGCCTGCTGTGTTGTATGATGATGATGTGGGTGTGTGTTTTACCTCCTGTGTGGTCCAACGATGTGGATGTGTGTGTGTGGGTGTGTGTTTTGCCTGCTGTGTGATCCGACGATGTGGATGCATGTTTGCAGGAGATGAACATCACTATGTATAGAGTCGGCGCCGGGCACCACCATGTTCCTGCACTGGCTGGTGGGGATGGTCTACGTCTTCTACTTCGCCTCCTTCATCCTGCTGCTCAGAGAGGTGAACCATGAAAATCACTAACAGGGCTGAAAGATCTCAGGCATGGTGCCTGAAAGCTAGCAACATTTGCTAGTAGATAGTCATAATAACTTTGAAATGTTTGGTAATTTCAGGCAGAGTAATGTTTCTTTCTGTCTGTCCTGCACTTAACATTTGACCACTTACTGCTTCATTTGTAAACTTAATATTGAACTTGCGTTTGACAACGTCACGGTTTATTTGTAATCATTTTATTTGTCGTGATAGTGGTGAACTTACATTTGAGAACTTCATGGTTTGCCTGTAATCTTTTCATGTGTAATTACCACACAAATTTAAATTTGACAACTTAATGGTTCATGTGTTATAATTGTTGAGTGTTTAAAACAAGGAGTACACTCATCAGTACTTCTTAAGCTTTTTTTAAGCTGCTCAGAGACATCTGTCCATGTTTATATACTTAATATTCATTGTGCGGCGGATTGAGCAGTGCCCAGTCTAAATTTAAATGAATGTGTTGAATGTGTTATCTCTGCATTTTTAATGTGTTGACTTCAATCAGACGTTTTCATCTCGTCACAGACATCCCTCCTTGTCTTAAACACTTCACGTTCCCTCCCAAGGGTACCCAGTGTAAATTTAACCCTTCATGTTCCCTCCCAAGGGTACCCAGTGTAAATTTAACCCAGGGTGTTGACTGTGTGTCACCTCTGCTGTTTTGGTTGCTTGTTTCTTGTTATTTTGTTGCCATCAATGTGGAAATGTTATGAGTGTAGTGTGTTTTTAAATCCCTATTCCTCTGATGCCTGTGGCAGGTGTTGAGACCTGGTGTCTTGTGGTTTCTGAGAAACTTAAACGATCCAGACTTCAATCCCGTCCAGGAGATGATTCACCTGCCGATCTACAGGCATCTCAGGAGGTTTATTCTGTCTGTGGTAAGGCCTGTGCCTGTCAGCCCAAATGAACTTGGAAAAATGCCAAATAACAAATACATAATACAATTCACCAGCCTGAACCCACCAACTGAATAGTCAATTATTATTTTATGTCCAAAACTGATCAGCCACTTTCTTTTTGTTTGTTTTTTTTTTTTTTTTTTTCCATTTTACCAGAATTTGGCTGGTGGCTGGTATGAATGTTCATGCCTGCTGCCTAGCCTAGTCATAGACTGTGTATGTGTTTGCAAAGGGTCTCGGATGGCATGTTCAGAATC
>CM050203.1:11780000-11790000 GCA_027475355.1 Coilia nasus | reverse complement strand
AGCTGGATCAGACACCCCTCTTCTACCCCTGGCAGGTGTGTGTGTGTGTGTGTGTGTGTGTGTGTGTGTGTGTAAGAGTGTATGTGATTGTCAGACTCTGAGTTTGTGTGTAACCCTGTGTGTGTAATTCTGTGAGTTTGTGTGTAACACACTCTGTGTGTTTGTGTATGTATGATCGTCAACGGATGATTGTCCAAGGTTGGCAAAGGAAATTAGAATTCTAGAATGTTGGAAGAATATAGGAGTGGGCGGTATAAAAGGTATAAACGATATGCGGTATAAATTTGGCCAACGGTAGAGATTTTGGGTTATACCTTCCTACCACGATAGTTCATTGTGTCACCACAACAAGGAAGAAGGAAAAATAGCTGCGAGCAGTGAACATGTGGAATAGAAGGAGCTCGTAAAAAAGACCGACTCAACTTCTGTAATCTGGTCATGGTTTGGCTACAAGGTGTCGGATACTGAACAGGAAAACATAATATGCAGAGTTCACGTTATTTTGACACGCCTATTTTCAAAATTGCTCATCTTCCGCGGTTGTAACATTACTTACGGTGGGTTTGCTACAGCAAGTCAGCTACGTTGGAAAACCTTGTAAACAAAGTTCCAGTGCACAGAAGCTGTGAGAGAAGGGCAAAGAGGAGGGGGCGCGGGGGACAGCACCTCTGAGTCTCTCAAATGCAATGCACAAGTGGGCAATACTCTGCAATTAGTGAGCGAAGTCAGTCACATAAGCTTCCTTCCCAATAACGCACATTTTATTCCTAACATTATATTTACAAGTTTATAATTCCTGCACATTTTTAATTGTGTGAAAGGCTAATAAAACAGGGCAATACAAAACGAGTAGGCGGTCACCAAGGTGAATTAGTCTTAACTCCTGGTCGGCAGTTACAGAGTGTTCGGGGATGGGGAAAACAGTATGTTGACTGTCGAGTTACAAACAGAAGGAGATGGACAGAAAAAGCTATCTAAGCCATTAGAAGTGTAGAAACGAGCAAAAGATGAAGGTATGCAACTGTTCTCTCTGCATGATCACGTTATCCATGCCATGAATGAAGGGCTAATGTTATTCATGGTATAACTCTTACGTTTGTTAGCCTTCTAGCTATGATGCTACGATTGATATACTCAACAATAATTCGGTCTTAGCTCAACAAACACAAGATCTAATTTCACCATAAGATTTGGCTTTGCAACAAAACGGTTACAAGTTTAGGAGGGGGTCTCGCCCGGGGAGTAATTCAATGTAAATCCGCCACTGCTTTAGGTAATGCTCAATGAGGAGCCTGTCATGCTGTTTCATAGACAGCTACACCTGCACTTGACTGACCCATCTGCGCCGACAGCAAGTCACTGATGACCCAGCTCTGTCCATTTGGCAAAGCGCACGGATTCACTGCACTCTCCCAACATCATAATTTCCTGTGCTATCATTCTCACGTGTTCATCTAGTTGTTTTGTGTGTGGATCCTGTGGAATACGACGTTACAATGTTTTATATCGTGTTTGGTGACGTTCAGAAATATTGACATTCAGCATTAAGAAGCTGTTAACAGTTAATACTGTTGCATACCAAAGTATACCGTGATATATACCGTCTACCGTCTATGGTTCAACTTATACCGTGATATAAATTTTAGGCTATACCGCCCACCCCTAGAAGAATAGAATTCTAGAATGTTGGAAGAATAGTATGAAATGTCTGTGTGTGTGTGTGTATCTCTGTGTCTGTCTGTGTGTGTCTGTCTCTGTGTGTTTATTGTGTCTTTATGTTCACTCTAACACATGAGCCTCAGTCTGTGCTGTTGAAAGCAAAGTCCTTGTGGTCAATGTCCACACCATAAAGCCAGCTGTACATGTGACACGCTGGTGGTGCCAACCTGGCTGACTGTCACACTGAACTCTCTCTGCTCATGAGCTCTTGGGTAACCAGCAGGCTAGACATGCCTTAGGTGACAAGGTTAGACTTCAGCCTCGGTTACAACATGATACACGACAATCGATCACCATAAAGCTGAATTTATGCTCTCTGCTGTGTGAAGACACAGACAGATATACCATTCTGGCAGTGTGAACTTGTTGGTCTATTGATAAACATAGCATTTGACAGTAATTGTTGTAAGTTGTGTATTTGTAAAAAAAAAAACGGACTGTAAAAAATACTCTCTTTCATATGTTATAAATAATATATAAGATTTAACTGTCCAGTCAAAACCTTTTCCCTCTAAATAAATAAATACCAGCGCGCCAAGTCCACTGGAGCAAAGAGAAGGTGTGTTGTGAACACCGAGCTCCCTGACTGGCTCTGTGCCTGACTGGCCTTGCTCTTGCTCTTGCCGTCCGCAGGACTGGGCCCTGGGGGTGCTCCATGCCAAAATAATCGCCGCCATTACCCTGATGGGCCCGCAGTGGTGGCTGAAGACCGTGATCGAGCAGGTGGGTCAAACGAACGCTCTGCTCTTCATTACCCTCTGCCTCCTCGTGAACACGTGGGGACGGAGTAATTGTTTGTGATTAAAACCTGTGGCACTCAGTTGGATACCTGCTAGCTTCTGCTTCCTGAATCACATCAGGCACTGGCTAATGTGGCATAGCCAGCTGTCTGCTAGCACATGCCCATCTGCAGGGGGGTAATGGGTTGAACCGCTAATGCTGTTTGACAGTTATGAGCCAAGGCAGCACATCCTAACATAAGTATATGAATGGCAGGTTGGCAGATTTATAAAAATGTTTGGCTAGGCTAAGCATGTAGAAACATTCACTCATCAGGGGTGAGTGGTGGCAGATTGGCAGATTAAAAGTCTTTGGCTAAGCCTGTAGAAAGATTTGCTAGTCAAGGGTGGTCTTGCAAAAACAAACATGGTACAGCCTTGTTCGTCCTTTTTAAAAATGCTTCCAGGTCATCTTTTAATATATTGGCTCCATTCAATGATAATGCGTAAGTTGCACCTGGTCCCACGAATGACGAGTCATTGAGTGTGTTTACATGCACTCCAGTATCCCAGATTTGAGGCTCCTGATTTTGATCATATGCAGGATAAGGTGTTCATGTGAACTTGAAGAAATCTGTATATTAATATCCCTGTTTAAATGATAAATATTAGTAACCTGATTTCTTCTATACCGCTGCCATCATTTTATAAAGTCGAATGCCAGAATTTGTATACAAGCTACAGTATTCCAGTTTCTTTTGGAGTACTCCAGGTAGCATGTCCTCAATTCTCGTAATCAGGATGAGGGCTTATTTGGTAAACTTAAGCCAAGATACGATGTTTACATGTGTAAAGAGGAAGCCGGGATACCTAAGTACTGGGACACGAAGACTGTGATGGTGCAGATGCCACTCTATTTCATAGTCATTTGTTTCATTTTGTGTTTCTTGAGTGGCTGTGTATGTTGTGTTTTGAAAGGTGTACGCCAACGGGATACGCAACATTGATCTACATTTCATAATCCGGAAGCTGGCTGCTCCAGTCATTTCCGTTCTGCTGCTGTCTCTCTCTGTGCCCTATGTGATAGCGTTTGGGATCACTCCCCTCCTCGGTGAGTTCTGCTTCTTAACATCGCGTTTAATCAGCCAACAGCTTTAAGAGTAAAAGTTTTCTTCTCCTTGAACTGTAATGACATGGGTGTGAGGAAAAACAACAGTAACAAAGCTGGTACAGAAAGAATAATTACTGTTTAAGAAGTAGCATGGACTAAAAGAATAATTACTGTTTAAGAAGTAGCATGGACTAAAAGAATAATTACTGTTTAAGAAGTAGCATGGACTAAAAGAATAATTACTGTTTAAGAAGTAGCATGGACTAAAAGAATAATTACTGTTTAAGAAGTAGCATGGACTAAAAGAATAATTACTGTTTAAGAAGTAGCATGGACTGAAAGAATAATTACTGTTAGTTAAGTAGCATGGAGTGAAAGAATAATTACTGTTTAAGAAGTAGCATGGACTGAAAGAATAATTACTGTTAGTTAAGTAGCATGGACTGAAAGAATAATTACTGTTTAAGAAGTAGCATGGACTGAAAGAATAATTACTGTTAGTTAAGTAGCATGGACTGAAAGAATAATTACTGTTTAAGAAGTAGCATGGACTGAAAGAATAATTACTGTTAGTTAAGTAGCATGGACTGAAAGAATAATTACTGTTTAAGAAGTAGCATGGACTGAAAGAATAATTACTGTTAGTTAAGTAGCATGGACTGAAAGAATAATTACTGTTTAAGAAGTAGCATGGACTGAAAGAATAATTACTGTTTAAGAAGTAGCATGGACTGAAAGAATAATTACTGTTTAAGAAGTAGCATGGACTGAAAGAATAATTACTGTTTAAGAAGTAGCATGGACTGAAAGAATAATTACTGTTTAAGAAGTAGCATGGACTGAAAGAATAATTACTGTTTAAGAAGTAGCATGGACTGTTTTTTTTTTTTTTGCTGTGTTTCTTGTGGAGATATGGGTTCTAAGTAATGAGTTATAGATTGAAGCAAAATCTACAACCTGGTTGTAAAATATATTTAAACTCTAATCATGAGAACTGTAACTGAGAATAATACACTAGCTGAAAACCTGTCCTCATGAAAGTGACATGTGGGCTGGTAGACAGTGGTTATAGCCCTTCTTTACTGACAGTGGTCAATATCTCACTATTGTATTACTATAAATGCTGTAGCATAGGGAGCTCAGCTCCGGCTGGGTGTATTGCCAGGGTGAGGAGGCGCAGCTGAGCTCCGGAGGGCTACGGCCCAATTTAAACTCTGCTGGTAGATGAACGCATGTAGAGTATGTTGTGGATGTGAGCTGTGGATATGAGTTGTGATTAAGTGTGTGTGTGCGCAAGTGCAAGCGTAACCCTGGAGCTGTGGTCTGGTAGATGAGCAGAGTATGTTGTGTGTGTGTGTGTGTGTGAGGTGTGATTTTGTGTGTGTGTGTGCAAGTGCGACCCCACAGATGTGCTCTGGTGGATGAACACATGTAGAGTATGTTGTGGATGTGAGCTGTGATTGACTCTGTGTGTGTGTGCAGGAGTGACCTCGGAGATGTGATCTGGTAGATGAGAAAATGCAGAGTATGTTTGTGTGTGTGTGTGTGTGTGTGTGTGTGTGTGTGTGTGAGCTGTGATGGTGTGTGTGTGTGTGTGTGTGAGCTGTGTATGTGAGGTGTGATGAAGTGTGTGTGTGTGCAGGGGTGACCCCGGAGATGTGGTCTGGTAGATGAGCAGATGTAGAGTATGTTGTGTGTGTGTGTGTGTGTGTGTGTGTGAGCTGTGTATGTGAGGTGTGATGAAGTGTGTGTGTGTGTGCAGGGGTGACCCCGGAGATGTGCGTGCTGGTGCAGAGGAGGATCTACCCTTTCCTGCTCATGGTGCTGGTGCTGCTGGGCATACTCACCTTCCAGGTGCGCCAGTTCAAGCGCCTCTACGAGCACATCAAAAACGACAAGTGAGTGTACCCACACACACACACACACACACACACACACACACACACACACACACACACACACACACACACACAGAGTAATCCCTTCAAAATGAAGTTGCTCACACTGCCCTTATGTGTACAACAATAACCCTGAGGGCTCATTTCCACCGGCTTGTTCAGCGCGTAGCCGTGTTCAGCGCGTGGGCGTATACAATAGGTGCATTCTACTGCTAACGTGCATTCTAAATGAATACGGACAGAATACGGCCACGCGCTGAATACGCAGAGAGTGCGGTGGAAATGGGCCCTGAGATAAAACATCTTTACGGGGTTGAAACCATGTGTCAAACATCTTGCACCATGTGCTAACTGCATGCGGCACACAAGAGAGAATTGGCCACAAAATCAGTTTTATTACTTTATTATATACTTCATCGTTTTATTACTTTATTTTCAATTGAAAGGTCATAACTGAGCGCCATGCTCTGAAGCGATGCTGTGAAACGTGATGCGATGTGTGTGCGTTTTAACCACACTTTTGTCACTCACCACATTTCTGTCTTCATTCACATCGCTCACACTGAAAGGATTCCATGGAGAAGAGTCAACTTGTTGAAATTAGGGTGTTGAGTTCTCGTAGTGCAGCAGTAACGTACATATAATGGCTTCGGCTTTGTCTGTAGGCAGACAACTACGTACAGATTGATGCAACAGTCTGTCGCATCGCTTGCAGTTGGACACAGTGTTACATTCTTTTCCAGAGATCATTTCACAGATATAAGCCAGTCTTAAAGTTTGCATAATATGTGCAGAATAACTTTCAAATACTGATATGTCTACCACACAATGATTGACTTAAGTTATGTTTATTCAGAGGAACAACGTTGCTAAAGGCGAAACGCATTGTTCGGTCTGAATAAACCTAACTAAAGTCAAGCAGTATGTAGAGGTTTTTTTTCCTTTTATATTGCCTATGCACCTGACCTGTGCACTGTGCATGGAAACTTGAACCCTTAGTAATATTTGTCTTAAATACTAGTGTGAGTAATGGAATATTTTACATTTAACAATTACATTTGGGGTTGTCCACCTTTGTGTCACTACAGGTACCTTGTGGGACAGCGGCTAGTAAACTACGAGAGAAACGCGAGCAGAGTCAGTGGTGCGATGCCAGACTTCCCACCCCAAGAATAGCATGCACGACATCCTCACCATTAAATTGTACAGCTAATCTGCCATTTGGTCGTATGTCCTGGCTGTCGTGTGTGGGTGTGTAAATGTGTGTGTGCATAGTGTGTGTTTGTTGTCATTGCCTTGCGAAGCACGGACAACTGTACATATGTAAATAACTGGCACACAGATCAGTAGAGCAACCATTGTACATTTCTAAAAAAAATGTATGTAAATTAATTTATTAAAGCTTATTGTCACTAGTTTTTGTAATGCTGGGTTTATATCACAATTGAAAATGTTACCATTCTTACATATTCAGAAATGTTTAGTTTCTTTAGTTGCGTAGAATCAAAGTTGTACACCACAGATTTTCAGATTTTTTTTGTTGCAGTCCAAAGTGTAAAGTTTAAAGGTCATTGTTTGCATTTGCTACTGTCAGGCGCCATCTTTAAATGAACTAAATCTAGCTAACACACCCACAAAAGTGAGTCATCATTGTAAAAGATTACAGATTGGGGTCACCACAAATGGAGGTATCAGCAACAACGCAACTCTTTGCAATTGCTTCATCACTGTAATTGGAAAGAAGCTGGATTTTTTAAATTTTGTACTTAATCACATTTTTTTATATTGTAAAAAGGTGTTTAATTGCCCTGGCAGACATGTAGGTTCATGTAAGAGGTTTAGGTAGACGGGTCAACCACCAATAATGTGAATAGCCAACCAGTTAATAACCAAGTCTCTGGAATGTTAAAGGAGAACTTTGGTGTAAAATGAAAATTGGCATGTTAAAACATCATACCGAGTTGGTATGTGTACGGAGGAGCAAAATTGATTTAGCCTGTTGCATTCAGAGTTTAACTATTTTTTATCGTTTGTCCCAGAAGGCTAACAATGGAAGTGGTAGGTGCCCTTAGACGAAGCATGACGGCTACGCTATTTTTAAACCATTAAAACAGCTCGAAGAAACTCCACACTCCATCGGTAGTACAACAAAGGCCCTGACATTAAAAACGAGGCACTGAGAACTTTGTAAGTGTACACAACATTTATTAATAAAACAGTTTTGACAAGCAGTACCTTGCTGTAGTTTCTCGTTGCCGCCATGATGAAAGTCTGCACAGGTCGATTGACGAACACGAACCAGCAGGAAGAATAGGAGGAGAGGGAGTACAATCAACTTGTTTGGACTTTCATCATGGCGGCAACGAGAAACAACTGCAAACGACTGCATGTAAGAACAGCTTTTTAAATAAACGTTGTGTACATTTACAATATTCTCAGTGGTTCGTTTTGAATGCCAGAGCCTTTGTTGTACTACCAATGGAATGTGGAGTTTCTTCGAGCTTTTTTAATGGTTTAAAAATAGCGTAGTCGTCATGCTTCGTCTAAAGGCACCTACCACTTCTATTGTTAGCCTTCTGGGTCAAACTATAAAAAATAGTTAAACTCTGAATGCAACAGGCTAAATCAATTTTGCTCCTCCGTACACATACCAACTCGGTATGATGTTTTAACATGCCAATTTTCATTTTACACCGAAGTTCTCCTTTAAGGTCTGTTCTAAAAGATTTGGGTTGGAGGACCAGTGTGATGGAGGTGCCTCGAATGGTGGGCCTGCACTTTAGCTGTATTTGGAATGTTTACCGATTACGTAACGGCATTGCTCACAAATGCAATCTGTCCAACAGGGACTCTTAGTAATTGGCGGAGGGAGGCACGATGTCCTCATCCTTTGGGATGAGTGGAGAAGAAAGCTCAATTCCAAACTTCTCTTTCAGTATGTGTGGAATCTCGTCATCAGTCAGCTCTTGGGTTGTTTTCACCACAGGGCACCCATCTTCTGTGGGGTAAGTGGTGGTCAGCAGTTTGTGGCCCATGTAAGTGATCCTCCCGTGGGGCAAGAGCAGAGTGCAAAGGGACTTGCAGTAGAACAGAGAGCTGGGCGACGTCTGGTGGTACTGGCACATGGTTCTGAAATCCTCCCTCTGTCGGGGCTGAAGGGTAAATTTGTAGAGCTCTGTCCAAGTGATCTGCCCTCCCAAGGTTGCACCTTTTAACCCTTCCTGCGTGTCACCTTGTGCCTCTGCACTGCTCTCCAGAAAAATGGTATCTCCTTGATGCTTGAACCTGAAGACTCCATTAGCCTGCTTTTGAGGGCTGAGTGTTTCAAGCGAGAGAGGCAGCTCGCTGCAAGCGCCAAAGCCCACATCACATAACCACCTGTGTCCTTCAAGCGTCACCATCGCGATGAAGTGATCGAAAGGGGGCCCATACACACTTGTGAATCGGTTTCTCACCTGGGCTGCAAGTACGGTTACTTGGAATCCCAGCTGGGTCAAGAGCCAGGAGAACAGCCCGTTGATCTCATAGCAAAAGCCTCCCCGGCGCTGCACGACTATCTTTTCGTACAGCCAACAAATGTCCATTTGAACTTTTCCTCCACTGTGAATGGTAAGATTCTCGAAGGGCACTGTCAGCATGTGACAGCGATGGACCCGTTGCAAAGTTTCCAAAGTTGGCACGACCGATCCAGAGTAGCCAATACGGTGTAAGTACGCTTGCACATCCATTTGCACGTGGCGTCGTGTATACGCAATAGTTCGGCAAAGTTAAACTTCTTTACTGTTGGTCACAATAACTCATGAAGCTGTTCAGCAATGCGAAGTATGACTTTTACTTCCGTTGTTTTCTGAAGGTTAAAGGTCGTCTTACAAGAAAAGCAAAAGGTGGTCTAAAACTTACTTCCATGAAAATCCATAAATTCAGTCAAAATATAAACAAGCAGAAATCCCACACTGCATTCATGTAGCCTTTAACACCGACACATTTTCTATACATGTACAGAGCACACTGACTCCATGTCTAAATGGGAGTACAGTAATGCTGTTGCCAAATTATGCAAGAAGTCATGCGCGAAAATCTTATGAGATAAATGAGTAATGTCTTTGATTCAGTCAAGTTAAAGACACGCGAGAATAACATTCAGGTAATACTAACAGTAACAGTGCAAATGACAATCCTATTAATAGTCAACTATTGTGTCAGCGGTTTTAACAGAGTATGTAAGCAAACAATGGAGGTTTCTATTATGGCATCAAAACACGAGATAAATAAATCGGCTATGTTTAACCCCTTCTCTTTTAGTAATGTAATTGCTGCATCTTATATAGCCTATGATTCGGCTGTATAGTGTACTGCACGAGGGACGCTTTACTAACTTTACAGGGGAATTTGAAAATGTGGCAACCTTGTGCATGACGTGCGCATTATTGTCAGTTGCTACGTGACGTAGGGTCAAACAGTGGTTGCTAGGAAATGGAAAAGTCGGCTTGTAAGTTATTGATTTTTGATCCTAAACCCCTAATTTCTGGAAGTTAAAATATCTTACAATAGCT
>CM050203.1:11762500-11775000 GCA_027475355.1 Coilia nasus | reverse complement strand
GGTATGTCCAAAACATGTTGCAGTGCAAGAAGGCAATCAACGGTAACTTCATGCGGTGTTGTAAACGCATGACATGAAGCAGAGCACAAGAGTCTGAGCTCATCCCTCTTAATGCTTCAGTATCGGGGCGCACATGATTCTAATTTGCCACATGTGTTTGATTCTCCCTTCCTCTCTCTTAGGGGACGCAGAGGAGGCCTGGTTCAGCCCTCGGACTTTACAAGCCTCTCTGGGGAAACTGCTGACTAGAGGCCTGTCCGGATTGGTTTCAGATGGTCGCTGGGTGTGATGTTTGGCAATCTGGGGACAGGCACTGCGGAACTAGCATCGAGCTGTATGTGGAGGACGGATGTGACAAAATGGCATGTTGTGGTTAGTGGTGCACCATGGGAAATGTGCCCCCAACCCCCCCATTCCACCCCGCCACTCCACTCCCCCTTTGTGAATTAAAATGTGGTCAGCTTTTGCTAAACTGTGAATTGTTGTAGTTTTTCTTCCAGCTTTTACAAAAAAAAATAACCCCCTCAAACACTCACCCACACACCCTTTTGGAAGGTAATAGATACTGTAGGTACTTCAGAACTACACTGACACCATATGTGTTTTTTACTATTGTGTTTGAGTTTGTATGTATTTGTGTGTTGTTTTGTTTTGCAACTGGTGGTTGGTAGTGGGGGGGTGGTTGACGGTTCCTTCGGGCTGCCTGGCAGATGCTGAAGTCTGACGCAAAACCATTTTTATTGTTTCCCCTCTGCGTCCCCCCCTTAGAGCCCCATGTTAGATCAGTTTAATCACAACACGTAATTACACAAACTGAAAACTATCGACAAGCACCGCACATAATCACACCAGCTCGCTTTGATTTGCTGGGTTAGAGGTTAATGTGAGGCCTGTGCTGTATTAGAATACAGAAGAGGGGGACATGATTAGTGCACATTAATTGCAGCTCAGAGGGCTGAGGTAAAGCTGCTGAATTGTTTTTATCCAATTGGCTCTCCTTTGTTTATGTAGGGTTTTTCAGAGAAGGTCAGTCCCAGCAGTACATCTCCAGTCCTGTTTTCCAAGTGCATGGTAATTAGCTGATTGACCTGCCATGCCAAGTGCCAATAATTGGACTGAAAATGCATCCTGTTTTTTTTTTTTTTTTTTTTTTTTTCAGCAGCAGAAAGCGCTTGCATCAAGGATGCCATATTTAATCTGGCAATGGGGCCTACCATTGCATATAGGCATTAGTGGCTGCAGTGAAGGTTTGTAGTCAAGGCAATCAAATTAACCTTTGTGGGCAGGAAGCTCCACTTAACATGGATCTTTTTCATTATGGAAAAAAAAACATGAAACTGAAGAAAAGCTGAAAAGATGAAAGAGCTTGTGCTTAAACTTTTGTGAACAAGCTTAGGCATTCACACACACACACACACACACACACACACACACACACACACACACTCACACACACAATAAATGGACTCTATGGAGACAAGTTGTAAATGAGTTCTCACAATCCAAATCAGGTAAAGTAGTGTGTTGTATGGTCTGATGTCAGCTTTGGAGCATCATGTCATTATGAATAGTCAGATCACAGAAAGAAAGAAACAGATATACAACCCCCCTTCCGGTCATTTGTCCTTGTCAGCAAAAGACAGCGATTTGTCCTCGTCAGCAAAACATGCATGAACTTTGGCCCAGGAGATATTCGTTCCCTGATAAGCTCTGTGGGGGATTTCAGTCCACTACTTTCCACTAATAGCAAAGGAGCTGTGCACTAATTTGATTGTGAAAACCAGTGTGATATAGCTTATTTGCTCATCACTCTATTATTCACACTTATCCCGAGCACTTACGTAATTAATTATTTTGTCAGCTGGTGACCTTGCTCACTGTAAACATTTGTAACATTATAATAAAATGTTGCTGTAACATTGGGATGCCACAGAACCTCCTCATGAATAACAACAAGTGTTGCTTTTGCATTCCAGCCATCTGTACTCACCTTTAGAGTAGGTGATTGCTGTTACAGCTTCCTGTTTGGTTTACACTTTGAGCTTGGACAAAATAAAAAAAACCTGTTCATTACTAAGACATCCAGCCCTGTCCTGTGAGCTCAAAAGCACATTTTAAGCAAGGCCGCGAGACTCAAGGCCCTTTGTGAGGTCTAGCTATGGGGATGGAGAGGTGGATATAGAATGTAGCCCTGAGAGTGACCTTGGCGACTACAACCGCTACAAACTGCACTTTCTTTTATAGTTGACTCTGTACCCTTTCATATACTGTATGTTCTTATGATTCAGGCTGTTTTTCAACCTCTCTAAGGGGATTTTTACATCTCTAAGCAAGGATATGACATATATTTATTTAAAAAATATTATGTTCTGTGAGAGCTTTGTGTATGTACAGGACTCTAAAAATCATTCAGTTTTCCAGCCACTTCACACATTAATAATAATAATAATAATAATAATAGTAGTAGTAGTAGTAGTAAAAATAATAATAATAATAATAATAACAACAACAGCAACAATAATAATAATAATAATAATAATAATAACAATAACAACAATAATAATAATAATAATAATAATAATAACT
This sequence comes from Coilia nasus, assembly GCA_027475355.1. Lineage (NCBI taxonomy): Eukaryota > Metazoa > Chordata > Actinopteri > Clupeiformes > Engraulidae > Coilia > Coilia nasus. Next base: position 11,772,414 of record CM050203.1, on the reverse strand, counting down.
TAAGTGATTTTTCATAATCCATAAAAAACATAGGTTGTGTGAGATATTTGTGAGGCCCATAGTTTTAGTGTTGCCGTTGCTTTGAGGACCTTTTGTCAGAGGATGAGCGAAGCATCTGCCTGCAGCTGCAGTCGAGTCCACAGCTGTCATGGCTCTGGCCAGATAGCTAATTATTCACAGCAATTATAGCCCTTGTGTGTGTGTGTGTGTGTGTGTGTGTGTGTGTGTGTGTGTGTGTGTGTGTGTGTGTGTGTGTGTGTGTGTGTGTGTCTCTGCCACTGATGTAATGGGAGTCTGGGGATGTCGAAGGGTAAGACTGAAGGTTACCAGAAGGCAAGAGGGTCAATGTATGTGTTGAACCATCAGTCATGGAGACATACATTACTACATACGTACATACAAGCACCTTGTAAATACAAAAAAATAAAATAAAATACAGAACGACTCAATCTACAGCTGGACTGTCATTTTCTTAGTAGGCTGTTAAACGTAATAACTGTATTGTCTCTTCAGAACTGTCAGTTGTCAGCTTTGTTGATAGATGGTAGACACTAGATGGGTGTGACATAAATAAAGATGAAAATTACTTACAGGACTTACTTATTACGTTTTACGTTACGTTTTACGTTTTCATCACTAACAGTGTGTAGTTGGACACAAATAACTACTTTATGCCACTTTATAATCACTTTACGCGCACACACATGACTGCAGTCATTTATCTATTACACGTATATATTACACGTATATTTTAGGGCTCCAGCTGTAACCCAAAACTGATAGTATAAAACGAGAGAGAGAGAGATCTGGATTTTACATGCATTTATGCAACATGTAGTAGTCATTTTCTCTGTCTGTGAAATGGCTGCTGTGACTAAATGTATATTATGTTAAATTTAGAGAAGACAGAGACTGTAAGGTCTCTCCTGGTGTAGCTCATAATTGATGTGCTGACAGGTGCGCTTCAATATTTTTGCCTTAAGACCTTGATTTTGATATCGTAATGATAACAATGTGATTTTAAAAGTATCTTAATCACCTTATCTAAAACTTCTTCTTAAAAAGTTTTTTGCCACACTGCCACTGAAGCGCAAGCAACAGAAGCAAAAAAAAAAAAAAAACATAAGCAAACAGTCCTGGGTGTCTGTTCGGGGCATTTGCAAGTTCTGTTTTGTTTGTTTTTTTCCCTCTCTCTTACTCTCTCATTTGTTTGACTGGGAAATGAGTTGCTGCTACGGTGGTAGTTTCCGTGCTGAAAAATTCCCCATCAGCAATAACGAAACGCACTGCTAAAAGAAGTTGACAAATCAACTGCGTGTGATACCGACCGATGTAACTGTTTACTTCAACGGCGAAAGACCTGAAGCTGAAAGTGTAGCGTTAAAAAGCGTTTTGACAGTTGAAGCCGGACATGAAGACACGGAGTGAGAAGGCTTGAGCGTTGTCTTAGTCGGGCATGTAATCTCGTCTGGAGACAGGACAGCCTGAGTTAATGAGCAAATCAGAGAGAGGGGATTGAGGGAGGGGGTATTAATCGGATTGTGGCGCTACATTTTAGAAAACGCCTACTTCTCCACAGGAGACTGTTCATCACTCTTACTAACCTACTTGCCAGATAGCATGTTCGTATAACGTCCTACTCGGGGGAGTAGGCACTTCGAGTTTGTTTTTGAAGATGACCTCTAAAGAAAAGGAATTGTTCTGATGAAACTTTTTCGCTAGTGTCTTACTTTGGAGATGGGGATTTGTGTCGATTGCTTGGATTTTTAATCTCTGGGATTGTTTATGGATTGTATTTTTGTTGTACCCAATGGAGCAACATGCGACAGACAGTAGCTTTGTGTACATATTGTGCACTGTGTGTAGTTTAGTAGTGCGAAACTAAACAATGACGCCTAGGTTAGAAATGTTCAGGATTCTGGGGACAAGACGCAGCCTTTTTGGTCAACAAGTTGTAAATGATAAACTATAGCCTGGCCGTCAGTTTCAGTAAGTTTTTTAATCCCTTAGCATTCGTCAAAATTAACTGGACATTAATGAGGGAGAAACCAGCGCATCATTTTACCCCCTGTGTCTTTCTCCCAATGGTTAAATGGTGCTGATAACCGACAACCGGGATGGAGGGGGTTCTCCGGGAAAAGGCAAACAAGTTCAGCAGGTTAAAAGCAACGCTCAAGTTCATCCTATAGCGGACACCCAAGTTGTTTTGTCGGAAGACGACAACCTCGGTTACTACGAATCTGAAGATGATTTTGAGGAGTATGACGATTTTGAGGAACTACCTGATACCAGAAGCATCGCCTCTGATGACTCTTTCTATCCACCGGACTGCGATTGGGAGGACAGTGTACAAACCCCTACTCCTGACAGCCCGGAGCCTCTATCTTTATTCCAGGCGTGTTGTACAAACAACGCTGCCATGGTAAAACTCATGATAAGACAAGGGGTGATTGAGGAGGATGTGAAAGAGACGGACAAGAACAATCGGGTAAGTTGAAACGCACACCAACACAGATGTTCTGGCTGAAAGAATATACGGGGCAGTGCACGCCCGGTAATTCCCCATTTCCGCACACTCTTCCAGCAACACGTGTTATGATGATGTTTGAGACCCTCAAATGTGAAAGTGGAAAAGAAACAGTATAGGGGTGAGCAGTTTCGACCGTGCGCAAGATCAGCGCGCAGACACAGCACAGAGAGACAACTGTTGCAGGAGATCTCTGTAAACCATAGAAAATAACTTTTGTGCCTATTTATAACGCGTGAGTATCAGAAAGTGCTAAGCTGTAGTATGAATGTCACACTGTTGGCAGCTGACATTGCGGCCCTTCATCAAACGTGTGTGGTTAAGTCATTTAGGTAAACACACCATTCCCGGCAGGGAATGCAACCACACAACCACAAAACACTGGAGGGATGGTAGGGTATTGGTGAACAACGTAGAACTTGTTCAAGGTCCATTATAGTACAGTACACGTGGAGTAGTCACCATCGATTTTTGAATACTAACTGTGTCACATTCTTTAAGAGATACATAAGGCAAAGGTTAAAAAGCCACTGTGATGCATTTACGTTTTAAACCTAATTCTTGCCCCTTAGTTATAGCCTAGTTTAACGTCAGTGGTGATGTAGGCAGTTTAGCAGTAGTAATAGTGAATAGTAAATGTGTAATTTCATAAAAATATTGTTTTTATTTACAATTTAACACAATTTAAATTCACATTGACATTGAATGAGTTCTAACTCTGTTTTAGTGTGCAGGCCCATAAGTAAGCTATATTGGCCATTTTGCTGTGATTTGAGTGAGTTTCTATTGAGAGTGAGAGTGTGGGGTGGCAGAGAGCAAGGACCATGAATGCTGGATGTTGGCTGTGTGTGTCTGTGGGAACCTGTAGATGCTGCAAACTCTGAGGCAACATTACCTTTAATAACAGGATGTAAACACAGAGGTGCACAGTCTCTGAAACAAGCAGGCCTTGTGTGTGTGCATGTGTGTGTGTATGTGTGCGTGCGCGCATTAGCAAGAGGTGGAGTTTCTAACAGTGCCTGTGTGTGTGTGTCTGTGTGTGTGTGTGTGGTATAGAAAAGGCAGACACATTTTAAGAGAGTGTGTTTATATTTATAGTATGTGTTTCTGAAGTGATCCTTGTAGCAACTTTAAATGCAGCCTTGGGGACTGGACAATTATATTTGACATTTAGTGATTTTCTTACCACAGGACTGACTACATTTGTGGAGCAGAAAGACATGCATGATTTCATACTTACGGGACAAAGTGCTGAAAAGATGCACATGGCCAAGTAACATGTGGTTCATGGCTAAAGGCCCCTTTTTGGCAGGGGGTGTCATTGCATCATCGCATAGGCAGCCAAGAGGAATGTGTTTTAAGGTATGGCCCCTAATCTTATCTAGGTCCCCTGGGTGCTTGGTTGATTAAGACTCTCGTCGACGCTGTGGAGTAAGAATGCGGGGCTACTCCCTGCACAAAATGGATAATGGGGCTGAATACTGAATAGGCATTTCTGCATATAAGTTGCAAGAGTCCAATTACCAGCTGTGACCCTAAAGTGCTGGAGTGTGAGCTTGCAGGCTGTAGATTAGGTCATGCAGTTTGGTTTTTAAAAATGACCCTGGAAGGGTAAAAGGGTAAAATGCCCCATAAAAGGTGAAGCATTCATGGGATCATCAAAGGTTTCTTCAAAGTCTGATGAGAAACACTTAAATCTACCGTAGTTGTTAATGTTGTTTACGAGCAAATCATCTAGATATGGTTATTTCATAAATCACGCTGAATTAAGGTGTAAAAAAAATAAAAATGAAAAACTAAAAATATGATGTACTGTTTGTAGAGATGGAGTGGTGGTTCACAAAATAGTCAATATTTTCAAATAGGCTAACCGAATAAAACCAATTATATGAATATAGATGAAACACAATGAAGTGATGAAGTATCACAAATGTATTGGTACATGTAGCCTAAATCAATATAACTATTTAGATGATAAATGACGATAACTCTAAAAGCAAGGCATTCCAACTGTAATAATAGCCACAGTACATATAATTTATGTAAAGTTTGTTACAAGCTGCTACTACTTACTCACTCATTTAGTAATTCTCTCTCTCTCTCTCTCTCTCTCTCTCTCTCTCTCTCTCTCTCTCTCTCTCTCTCTCACTTACTCACTCACTCACTCACTCACTCACTCTTACTAGTAGGTCTTGTGAAGCCCAAAATGCCATCTGGTTATCATGCGTTCACTATAACACCACTGTTGAAAATAATAACGCTTCAAAAAAACGACATTTTTCCCTGAAAACCCAACAGCTCACTTCTGCTTCTGTAGCTAGGTTATTACCAGTGACAGCTACTGTAACCGCTGTCCAGCCCTGGAGCCGAGCGGGTTGATGGAGGGGCAGGCCTGCCTGCTTGCTCGCCTGCCTGCCCGCCTGCCTGCCTGACTGCCTGCCTGCTGAGGGTACTGCACACGTGTAATTAAAATAGATGGCCCCATCAGTGCCACATGCAGACCCAATCAATAGCAATCCCCCTGCACGCCCGAGGGAAGAGATGATGTGAAAAACAGCAGCAGATATACCAGCTCAGCTCTCCTTGCGCTCAGCCTGTGGCTGACCCACAAAGAAGACCTTTCTGCCGCCCGTAAAGGCCTGGCTGTGTTTCCACCACTGCCTGTTTCTCTCTTCTTTCTTATTTCAGTTAGAAAGCAGATGAAATAATTAGCACAGTGCAGCGCGTAGTCATTTCATTCATCGCCTGAATTTCCAGTGTGGCTTTGTGAGAGTGTAATCAGTGGAAAATGTGTACAATGCAATAGAGTTACTAGGAGGATTAACAGTAGGCCTGTACCTAGTCTGAATGTACAGTATAGGGCAATTCCAAGGAAAGTGAACTTTTTTGTGACATACATAATGCCAATAAAATGCCATGGCATTTGTATGATGTCAATTATAACATGAAATTTGAGCATTTGCTATTTTTGGTTGTAGAACTTCCATTAAAACATGTACAAAATATCAAAATAGAATTAAATTTGCTGATGTTCTGTCACATCCTTAACATGGAATTGCCCTATAGTACCGTGTATGAGTCAGTATAATATTGGAGATAAGAAGCTTCTGTGTGGAAGTTTACCATGCGTGGGCTCTGAAGAAAGACAAAAAATAATATTTGGATTTGTCTAAATAAAGGTTGGATTTATCTAAATAATGATTAGATTTGTCTAAATAATGATTGGATTGTTTCATCTGATGCGTAACATTCAGCGTGGAGTTCCACTCCAAGGCCCTTTCCTTCCCTTTGTTCTGAATATTATATATTTTTTTAAAAATTAGATCCAGACGCACTGATCAGTGAACCAGCAAGCTCCTCACCAGCACCAACAAGACAATGGACCTTCTGAGAGCCAGCGCTGTCCTCTGAGGTCATTAGCCTGCTAAGGGGTCTGTGCGCATCTCCGCAGGACAACGCCGTCCAGAATTCAGCTCGCAGTCAGAACCCAAGAGTAATATTTGGGCTTTCCGTAGAAATAACAAGATCCGTGAGATGTTGACCTAATATCAATAGTCCGGGATTTAGACGTAACATCATAGCAGCATCTTCCTGTGTGGGACTCAAGTGGTCGGCATGTGAGAGAGATATCCCAAAATTCCCACTAGGAAAGGAAACACCCCTCCTCTTTATCACTCGTGTTTCATTTAGGTGTTTTGAATGTAAATATTAAACATTCAAAGCGACTTTAAATTGCATTATGTTCTAATTCAAAGGTTATGACCGTAATTGCTGTCATGGCCCTGAGGGCCTGTGTGCTTCATTGGAAAATGTGCATTGTGTGGTAGGGCTCATTGTTGTCTCGCCATCCCCATAAGAAGATTACTCATCTTGCCCTCAGTGGCTCATCTTTCATGGAGGTGGCAGCAATGTAAACATTAGATTGGCGCTGTTTGCCTTGCAGTCACACGCATGCGTGTTTGGATTAAAGATTCTGGAGTAGAACGTGTAGCACTCTAGAATCTTTGGTCTGCATAGATTTATTGCAGTAGATTCAGTCTGTTCTTTGCTGTCATGTTTGTTTTAAAAAAATCCAGAAAAATATGACCATATATTACATCATAGCAATCCAGTGAATTCACCCTGTATATCTTCTCCTGTCAGTCAAATGATTGTCAGCCATTTCATGACTGTCAGTCACTCATTGTCAGTCATCAGTATATGCTGCTTAAACAAGTGTGACAATATGAGGCCAAAAAGCTCTCACAAATATGAAACTGTGGAACATTTAACACACAATGTGTGTGCAATGACTGGAAAGAGTTTTATCAGTTTTGTTCACAGTACATGACAGTGGTAGGCGCACGTCTAATTTGAGCTTTTCACAGAATTATATAAAAAGAGGAAAGACAGACTGGGCCTGTCACAGCTACTTTTTGTCAGTTGAGCTGAGGCACAGCTGCTGTCATCACCCCATTACATTTTTGTGGGAAGTGGATGCCATTTTTCATTCTCATCTACAAATGTGTGTTGGAGGTAGTCAGGAACCAGGTACCTTTTCAGTACAGCTATCAGCATACCTTCCACACTGAAGTCTAACAGAGGTCAGTACTGCCCTACAAAGGCAAAGTGCAGTAACTACGCGAACACTGAACATAGAAAAAATGCCTTTAAAAATTTCATACTGGCCAGTCAAACATGTAGGTATAATAGTGGTGAAGCTTTTATGTGCTTTCCTAACAGGAAGAAGCAAGAGATTTAGTCACAAGACAAAGACAGCATTATAAAGTGAATTTCCAGTCAGAACTGACAAAATAGGCAGTTACTGCATTTTGGCTTTGTAGGGACGTGTATGGGAAATAACTTTAAAGGGAACTTTGGGACATTTAAGCTTAATGTATCCTACTGTAAGATGCCTTGTATACTGTTATACTTATACATATAACACATTTCAGCAACACTGGCGAGGATTTCACAGCTGAGGTTGAGTCGGGCCAGAAATGGCTAGCACTTTATTTTACACTTCCTTTTTAGTGTATCTACATGTGACAACATGTAATATTATGTACTTACACATACTTAACCCTAACCCCAACCCCAAGTACATAATGTTGTTACACACTGTGTTACACTGTACCTAATTCATGTAACAGAGACAGTAAAATAAAGTTTTACTATTACCCAGAAATGTTTTTGTCTAAGCTATGTGTTGGGGAGATTACTCTAGTAATACAAAGAGTGTAAGAGTGATTGCTAACGGTGAGGTCAGAATATTCAATTTAATTCTATTTACTTTTCGTTTATGTGTGGAATTGCTAAGCACACTTTAGCACATTGTCTTGTCTTAGTCTTATTCTGCATATCATGCTACATGCAACAGGTTTGTACCAAGATATAACTTAAACTTACACACAGTGTTGGTGTGGTTAAACAGTAAGAGTACTGGTAGCCAGTAGCTAACAAACTTCTATTGAACAGGATAAGCACAAGAGATTTACCCTTAAAACCTTTCACCTCTTTGCCGGACTAGACAAAAGTGTGAGTGTGTGTGTGTGTGTGTGTGTGTGTGTGTGTGTGTGTGCGTGCGCATGCGTGTGTGTGTGTGCGTGCACATGCGTGAGTGTGTGTGTGTGTGTGTGTGTGTGTGTGTGTGTGTGTGTGTGTGTGTGTGTGTGTGAATCATTCTGTTGTGTCAGGGGCTCAAGGGGCTTATCCCTTCTATTTTGGGAGATGAATTGGCCCCAGATTACGCTAACATAAAGCATCTATCAACACCCCCAGCACCCACAGAAGTGGGTCTCTGCCCTGCAGATCTGATAGGGCCGGGGCCAAACAGTTGGCCAGATGAACACTTGGATTGAAGCACAGGACAGCCTTTTGCTCTGTCAGTTCAAATATACGGTGCAAATACTCAGCCGAGGGCTGCTTTACAGCAAGGAATGCACTGTGGAACCGGCAGCCATATTTTACTGTCTGATGTAACATGTTAATCACCCACTGTTCCGGCTAGATGAGGAGAACAGTTCATCAGGGACATGCCTCTGCAGGGTCTTAATATGGACTGAGGATTTAAAATAAATAAATAAACAAACACACACACACACACATGTACACACACACACACACACACACAGATGCACATAATAAGACTGTAAGAACTGTTTCTAGAGATTTTTTTTTTACTCTTTAAAAAAGTGTACATTATTATTTTTTATATATTCCACAGTGTAAATAACAATACAGGGTTTGATAGGGGCAAGTGCAGTTGTCCTAAAAGGACACTATGGAGTTTGAGGGCATATATTTAAATAATACAATTAAAATCAATATCCGTACTTGTATAACACATAGTCCTCCAGCATACGGTTAGGTTATAGGTCAGAAAGGTGATAATCTATTAGTGGTCTCCTGTTTACTAATATATTATAAGAGCAGTTTAAAATGTACCGTAGCCTTTTTCACCTCGGCAATACAGCCAGCCCGAGCTGAGCTCCCTCTGCTACAGTATTTACAGTAATACAGTAGAGTGAGATATTGACCACTGTGAGTAAAGAAGGGCTCCCCTTCTTACAAAAGCCAATTTAACCACTGTACGTGAGTGCTATAGACCTGTGATCTAGGAACTTCTCTTGGCCATTGCATGACAACTGATTGGACTAGCTTAGTACAATAGTGCAACTGAACAATCGTGTTGTCACTTCACTGCTACTGCTGACTAATGTTGACTAATGTAAAATTTGGTTATGTCAACTCACTGCTGCAGTTGATTGTGTTCAATATGGGTGCAATGCATACAGCATAATATCGTGTCATAGTGTAATACTGTATTATTCACAACTTCTGTACATAGCCCATTTAACTTTTACTATTTTATCATTCATTATGCTCTTGCATATACTTTCTTTGTTTCTACAATGCTTCCTTGCTTGACACTTGACCAGACACTTTTACCTTGCAACTTTGCAGCCTTGCTGTCTAATTTTGTTGGGCAGGCAACTGTTCAAACAATATAAGTCTTGAAATATTGAAGTCGTATGAGTTGTATGAGTGTATGTGTATGTATGAGGTAAAGCTTCCCAAAGCAATAGCAATTTGCAACTTTCAGGAAGTGAAGCCAGGCTGCTTGTTTGTAAGATGGCAAAGCTGCTGTTGCTGCTCCAATATGCAAAGAGTGCTTATAGGATATACACGTAAGGGCACCTGACTAACACTGCTTTAAGGATATACATGTAAGGGCACCTGACTAACACTGCTTATAGGATATACACATAAGGGCACCTGACTAACACTGCTTTAAGGATATACACGTAAGGGCACCTGACTAACACTGCTTTAAGGATATACACGTAAGGGCACCTGACTAACACTGCTTTAAGGATATACACGTAAGGGCACCTGACTAACACTG
>CM050203.1:11735000-11757500 GCA_027475355.1 Coilia nasus | reverse complement strand
GATACACCATTACCATAGAATGTTTTACATTGATTCTGAAAGCAGTCCCACACCCAGCTGCCGTTTAGTGATAACTCGGGGTGCTGCGGGTATCATGTCTGAACCGCACTCGTGGCCAGGAGAGCCTGGTACTTTCCGGCGCGCTGAATGAAATGAAGTGGGCACACTGCCAGCACTCGCCAGAGCTTCTTCTTCCTCACAGACCAGATGTTTTTATTCCGAGAGCCTCCAACAGGACGCCTACCTGTAAACCACAGTACCTGTACAACACAGTACTTTTATAACACAGTACCTGTACAACACAGTACCTGTTAAACACAGCACCTTTAAAATGCAGCACCTGTAAACCACAGTACCTTTATAACACAGTACCAGTTAAACTCAGTACCTGTAAACCACAGTACCTGTAAAAACTGTACCTTTAAAACACAGTACCTTTAAAACACAATACCTGTACAAAAACTGTACCTTTAAAACACAGTATCTTTAAAATACAGTACCTCTGCAATACAGTACCTTTAAAACACAGTACCTGTTAAAAACAGTACCTGTACAACACAGTACCTGTTAAACACAGTACCTTTATAACAGTACCTGTACAACACAGTACCTGTTAAACACAGTACCTTTATAACAGTACCTGTACAACACAGTACCTGTTAAACACAGTACCTTTATAACAGTACCTGTACAACACAGTACCTGTTAAACACAGTACCTTTATAACAGTACCTGTAAAACACAGTACCTTTATAACAGTACCTGTAAAACACAGTACCTTTATAACAGTACCTGTAAAACACAGTACCTTTATAACAGTACCTGTAAAACACAGTACCTTTATAACAGTACCTGTTAAACACAGCACCTTTATAACAGTACCTGTAAAACACAGTACCTTTATAACAGTACCTGTAAAACACAAGGCTTATGAAACACAGCACCTGTTAGACCTATGAAGTCTGTGTGTTTTAGGTGTTGGTGTTGATCTTAAATGTGGGGTAGGTGATGTGTTTTAGAAACAGTTCTTTGTTATATTTCTCTAAATTGTCTGTACTCCACAATAACTACACACATTAGGTCATCTAACAAAACAACTGTAAACACCCCACTCAATCATTCTTCCGAGCCCCAATGAACCCATTAGGAGGTCTGCCCAACTGTCTGCTACCGCTCTGTGATCCCTATCGCACATATTCAGCTGAGGCATAAGGCAGAGGTTGGACTTTAAGTGTGAACGCACATTTTTTCTTATTCTTATGCCTTTTCCATCACCACCTACAGTACCCTGCTTTCAACAGTGCACCTATAGCCTATTCATCAGCACTCAATTGTGAGCCAGGCACCTGGACTTCTTTTCAAACAGCTGAGATGGAGAATAGGCAGAACATTAAAGGTCATAAATGTAATGCTTAAAAGCCATATCATTGCATATCTGTGCTGTAATTAAAGGGGCATTGCATAAGAATGTCTGCTAAAAGAATACATGTGCACATGTGTGGAAAACACATGATATTAATGATGTCCCTATGGTTCAGCGGATTGGCTGTTAGAGTGACATGCCAAAAACAGTGAGTTAGTGGGTGTGATATCCAGATAGCTTACTTGCCAAAAAAATTTAGATGTGAGAATTTTAAATGTCCTTGGGTACCTGGAAAGGTGCTATACCAATTGGTCATGGTTATGTAATTTATTTTTTTTCACTGGGGCAAGGGTACAACAAACCATTGACCTTCTATAATACAAGGAAGAGTGCAGTGCTTCAGGTATTAGCAAATATTGCTATAGGAATGCAGTTGGAACAAAAGCGCTCAGCACAGATGTTCCACTCGCAAGTTTATTAGGACTATAGGGTTAGGATTCTCACGAAGACAACACAACACGCCACGAAAAGGATGTGTCAGCCTCCTGTCCCCCTTTCACCGCAAGGGTGACATCTACATTGTCCAGGTCGAGCACTGTAGCAGCCGCCCTCCCAAGTGCAGTCTCGAGCCTACCCCAGTGCATTGTGGGTCGTGCACCTAGCCCAGGTCGCTGCAATGTATGTGGAGTACAAAAAAGCTCATTGAAACCTTACTGTCAATTAACCATCAGTCTGTCAATAGTAATAGTAATAGTACTGTCAATCACCATACCCTGCCCCATCTGATCTAATCAATTTTCAAATTCAAGGACATTTTGTATTTCTATATACAATATTACAACAATAAAAAATAGTGTATTAGGTTTAGTTATATTTTATTCTTTTTTGTATTTATTTTTCTTTTGTCTTTGTTTCTGTTTTTCGATTTGTTCAGTTTTTTTTTGGTCAACTGCTGTTGTATGTGTAAAGTGCTTTATGAATAAATTAAGGCTGCTCGATGATGGAAAAAATTAGAATCACGATTATTTTGGCCAAAACTGAAATCACGATTATTCAAAAGATTATTTTGTTTTCCTCATTAGCATGCTTCATTTATTGAAAATGTATTCAAAAACATTTCGAAAAAACATTCTTGTACCTTTGGATTTTCCCTAATACCTTTCTTAGTAAACATCTCCTTTGATGTCTAATGTACAAACAGTAGAAATGTCTAATGTATACATCTAATGTACAGTACAAACAGTAGAAAATAATTAGGACAAAAACATTGTTGCCCTCGATTTTATTTGTTTTGAGATCGTTTGGCCCTGAAATCGTTATCACAATTAGAATTCGATTAACTGAGCAGCCCTAGAATAAATTGACATTGACAGTACTGTTGAATAGAGGTGTGAACCTTCACTCATCGTACGATTCAATTCGATTACGATTATTAAGCTAGCCATTCGATTCGATTCGATATCTCGATGCATCACGATGCATCGCGATTCTTCACATCAATTTTCTATATTACTGCACATGGCTTTGATTTCATCAACAAGCACAAGCAGTCAGATATTGTTTTCCTATTTTATTTAATAAAACTCAACAGCCACCAATATTCATGGCAAATTAAAAACATTATGAAATAAAAAGTAACAGCATAGTTTAATACACAAGAAAATACATTATAATCGATTATCATCTGCTATTGAAACGATTATTAATCGTTCATGTCTGCATCACGATGCATCGATTATATGATTAATTTCAACACCCCTACTGTTGAATCTGCTTAGTCCGTACATGTACGTCTACGCCAGATGAGGATGATGATGTTATTGTGCATTCCCAGGGCACATCACCATCACAAACTACCTGCTGAACTACTTCTCGGGGCTGGAGCTGGAGCGGAAGAACTGCCACGGCTTCACGGCGCTCATGAAGGCCGCCATGCAGGGTCGCCTGGAGTGTGTGCGAGCCCTCATGCTCGCAGGTGAGCGCCAGGAATTTACACACACTCTGCCAAAACTCACACACTCCTACGACTGTGAAATAAACTCTATAAAATCTGAGTCTGAGGACTAGGGGGAAGATTGCTGTGAGATTAGGTTCAGTTATCACGGTCAAGCACATTTTTTCAAAATATCAGGAAAAATGTCATGTCCTGGTATTTTATCAGTATCATTTCTCATTCCCATGATCATCTTCCAACTGATAAAAGATCACACATATCAAATGTTTGTAGTTAGATATTTAGTGGCTTTTCAAGTTCCATGTTCTGTAATACAAAATCCTTTCCAGGCTGTATGCGCTGTGTGTTTCATCTATTACACGTACACAGTGTCGTAGGAAAACTAAAGCACAGCGAAGTTAACCAATTCATTCCCATACACATTTCCAAGCAGTGCTGCCCCAGTAGAAAGTAAAACTCTGTGATTCCCAGAGTGCTTAAGGACAGGGAAAGATGCACACTCCCAATGAGGTGCAGGCTAGGACAGATGGCAAACTTCAAAAGAATTTAGCTGCTCACGCCACGTTGCTTTTTTTATACTGCACACTTGCTTCTTTTGTACTGCTTTACAGTAATTCAGTTTCGGCCCTCCGTTACGTGTGCACTATGTATAGGAATACATATATAGGAATATATATATATTATATATATATTACATAGGAAAACTAAAGCACAATTAAGGTTAGCCAATTAATTTCCAAGCACATTTCCAAGCAAGTGCTGCCCCAGTAGAAAGTAAAAGGTCAATACTTCATTCAGCAGTTGCCTGTACAACGAAATGAAGCAGCAAGTCCTCTAAGGCAGGGGTTTTCAAAGTGGGGGCCGCGGCCCCCTGGGGGGCCGTGAGGGGGCGCTAAGGGGGCCGCGGCAAGTTGGAGGGAAAAGTAGCAAACCGAAATAAATACTTGAATAAATAAAACCAAAAAATATTCCCATTTGTTAAAAGCTGCATTATAATAATCTACCGGATATCTTAACATTACTTCTATTACCGTTATTATTTTTATTATCCATCATCTTTGTAATTGGCTAGTATAGAACACATCCGGGTGATCACGTAAACAAACTGGACCTTACTTACTGGTAGCCTTACTGGTAACCACGGCCGGTTCTGGAGGGGTAGCAACGGTAGCAATTGCACGGTGCTTACACACTTTTCATCTCAGGGGGGCCTTACCTGGAATCTACTGGTCTATGGGGGGCCTTGTCATGGTAAAGTTTGGGAACCCCTGCTCTAAGGTGCGAGATGAAAGTATCAAAGTGTATCAAAGTACAAAAGGTACAAAGTACAAAGTACAAAAAAAGAGCAAAAGTCCAAAAAAGAGCAAAACTCTGTGATTTCCAGAGTGCTTACCATTTCACCCTGAGTACTTTGAGCTATGTCCTTTGTATGAAATGTGCTATACAAATAAAGCATATTATTATTATTACTGTAATTAATCCTACCCTGTGTTTCTCTCAGGAGCTGACATGAAGGCGCGCGACTCCGGCCGCAAGCTGACGGCGCGCGAGTGGGCCCTGTTCACGGGCCGCTATGACACGGCCTACGCCATGACGCGGCTGCTGAGCCGGCCCTGCCCCGAGCAGCTGTCCAGCTCCTACCAGCCCGAGTGGCCGCTGCTGTCGGCGTTGGTGGCCAAGGCCAAGGAGCCCAAGGGCTACCTGCGCCGCATCTCCGAGTCCATCCGCGGCAGCTTCACGCTGGCCAACTTCACCAACCCGGCGGAGGATGGCGCGCTGGACCACATGGTGCGCATCACCACGGGGCTCAGCAGCCCCTTCGTGAGCACCGCCTGCCGCACCGTGTGCCCGGCCAGCCCGCCGCACGTGGGCAAGCGCCGCCTGTCCGTGCCCGAGATCCTGCACCGCCAGCGGGCAGAGCAGCTGAAGGGGATGGGCCCCGGCCGGCTGGAGAGCCACAAGAAGCTCTTCCAGAACTCGCGCGTGGTGATGCTGCCGGCCAGGCCCAAGGACCGGCGGCCCAGCCTGCAGCCGCAGCTCCTGCTGAGGGAGGCGGGCGCAGGGGTTGCCGGGGGCGCGGGGGGCGAGGGGTCCCAGGCCGACGCCCTGCGGCGGGGCAGCCTGATGCCCCTGCATCTGGTACGGCGCAGCAGCGTGCGTCCGGGCCCCCCGCTCGTGCCCCGGGTGCGCGTCTCCAAGGCCCCAGCGCCCGACTACGAGCCCGAGAACGAGAAGAGCCGACGCAGGAGCAGCGGCAAGGAGGCCGGCCAGTTCCTGCAGATCCCCAAGTGGAGGTACAAGGAGGTGAAGGAGGAGCGGAGGAGGGCCGAGGAGGCGGAGAGGAGGAGGCAGGAGGAGGCGGAGAGAAAGAATCAAGAGGAGGCCGCCGAGAGGACGAGGCAGAAGGAGGCTGCCTCACGGTCACGGAGACGGTCTCCCGTCCGAAAGAAGAAATAACCACATCATAGTGTCTCTCTCTTCTGGTTCTAGTTACTGGTTTAGCCTGCACGAGCCTTTTTTTTACCACAGACTCTATTTAATACTTGAAATGTTTTTAATAATAATTTATTTTTGTATTTATGTTTTTTTTTTTTTTTACTTTTTAATAGAAACTAAACACTGCATAGCTTTTTAATTAGCTTCACTACAGGGTTTGTCTAACGGACCCTGAACAACACACAGCAATGTTGAGTGGCCTATTTAGGTGTGTGTGTGTTTGTGTGTGTGTTGAGGGGTGGGGGGTTGGTGTGGGGGGATGGGGGTACATGTCCAGAATTCCAGAATTGTTCTGCTTCATTTCCCGGTTTGTGAATGCAGATAGTGCTGCCACTGAAGAGCCACCAGGCTGCACATCGCTGACAGGGAGGAGTGGGGAGGTGCTACCCTCCACTGTAAAGTTTGCACAGTGCAAATACTTTGTATGTTTGGCTTCTTACTAGGCTAAAAAAATACAAGTCTTGCTATGGTCTTTGTAGTACAACTAAGAGATTTCTTATTCTTATTTTTGTAACTGTGACTATGTGAATTCATCTCAGCTTTAAAAGCATTTATTTTAAAGAATGTACATTTTACTGCTAGAATATACCTCATTAGGTCTATGTTAGACCTTGAAGGACTTGTCATTGTGGACTACTGGTTGTGTGCGATGGTATTACGGTAGCAATATATGTATGAAGGCTGCTGTCTGTGAGAGTGTGGACTGTACACCAGCTTACTGATCTGAGATGGAAATAAAACAAAGAACCAAGCACCAAGCCACAGTTTGTGTACACCAAAGACAAAGACGAAGGATTCTCGCTGTTCTTTAAACAGTCCAAGCCATGCATGGCTACCTACATACTTACAGATGGTACCAAATATGGTGTGTGATATTGGTGTTCATCAACAGAAGTATCACAGCCTAATCTGGCCAAAAGCCATGGTTTGGACAACAGGCTGATGATGAAGGCATAACTCTTAACTCAGAAAGCGGACACTGTTCTCACTTCTCCACATGGACTGTGTGTTACTCAGAAAACTTACATTTTCAGTGTTAGAGGAATGTTGTTCTGGGTCTATGAATGGCTTAGTTTTGTATTTGTATTAACAACAGAGAAACAGTAAGATTGCCTTTGGAGCAAAGTCAGTGTTAAGATTGTAAACCCACAGCCCAAGACACTCAAGCCCTTCTCAGGAAAGCATTTCTACATGTTGTCACTGAATTTATCATGATGAGCTGAGGCCACAGTACCCCCTCCCCTAATCCATCACAACGGCAATGATGTCATTCTACACACACCACTGTGCCTCCAGGCAGGGGTTTTCCTTAAAGACACACACACACACACACACGCACACACAGACTGCTCAAAGCTCCTCTTATACCCAGCACACTGCCTAAGGTTCCTTAAATTCCTAAACACACACACACAGACACACACACAAGGCCTAAAGTTGCGACTTACACTACAGTTCAGAAATAGAGTTTAAATGTACCCTTGCAACTGGCCAATGAAAGTAGCTCTTGTAACGAACCAAACAAACCAAATGGGGACCAACAGTACCAGAAAGTGTTTATAAAAATAGTGTGTGAAAAAATAATACGACAACAATAAAAACTTTTTTGTATTGTGAGAGGTTGTCTCTGAGCGTCTTTTTAATATCCATCATGCGTGCTCACGTAAGCCCCCTTAAGAAGGTAACAAAGCTCTTGTAGCGCATGCAGGTCCGTGAAGGTCATTTGAAATGCCAGACAGATGCTGACCGGCATCATCCGATTGCAGTGTGTTGGTGCAGGGTCAGCATTTTCTTTTGAGGCCAGCCAATGTGCTGCCTCAGGCCACAGGAAGAGCTCCCTCTGTTGGAGAGGAGCAGGACTGCAAGTGGAAGAACAGGAGGTTTTTCACAGAAGTGGGCTATTCACTGGAACCTAAAAATATGAGGTCACAGAGACACGACAACCAGGTCAGCGTGATTGTTTTTGGCCAGGACTTTTTGGTCGTGAGCAATTTCAGGCTGCAATAGACTGAGTCAGCACCAAGTTCAACAAAAGAACTCCTGCTTACTGAAAGCACTTACTGAAAGCCTCACACACTGAAAAACTTTTACTAAATTCTAATTCTACTAGAGTACAAAAACTATACAAAACAATACAACACAAAACCTGCTTTTGCCAGGTTTAAGAGGAAAGGACACAGCACTATGTTTATCTTGGGTGTTGTTCATGTTGTTTGTCCAGTCTGACTTTTTTGACTTGTCTCGGGCTAATGACAGGCTGTGAGTTGTAATCTTGGTGTTTAGTGTGTGTGAGAGAGAATGTGAGTGTGTGAGTGAGAGAGTGTGTGTGTGTGAGTGTGAGTGTGTGTCTATGTGAGAGTGAGACTGTGTATGCTTTCTATGTGTGTGTGAGAGTGAATGTGAGTGAGTGAGAGTGTGTGTGAATGTGAGTGTGTGTCTATGTGAGAGTGAGAGTGTGCATGCTTTGTGTGTATGTGTGTGTGAGAGTGAATGTGAGTGAGTGAGTGAGTGAGTGAGTGTGTGTGTGTCTATGTGAGAGTGAGAGTGTGCATGCTTTGTGTGTATGTGTGTGTGAGAGTGAATGTGAGTGAGTGTGTGTGAATGTGAGTGTGTGTCTGTGTGAGAGTGAGAGTGTGCATGCTTTGTGTGTATGTGTGTGAGAGTGAATGCGAGTGAGTGAGTGTGTGTGTGGGAATATGAGTGTGTGTCTGTGTGAGAGTGAGAGTGGGCATGCTTTGTGTGTATGTGTGTGTGAGAGTGAATGCGAGTGAGTGAGTGTGTGTGTGGGAATATGAGTGTGTGTCTGTGTGAGAGTGAGAGTGTGCATGCTTTGTGTGTATGTGTATGTGAGAGGTAGGAATTCACTAGGGGGCGGAGAACAGCTGGCTAGCACACCTGAAGCAGGCGCACGGGACATGTCGCAAGCCAGTTTGGGCGAATCCTGACTGGCGTTAGCACCTGGCGCCAGGGCGGGAAGCAGACGGGCAGGGGCACTGGCATCTGTTTGATTTAACGGGCACTGCATGGGCTCTGTTTGAGTTAAAGGAGAAGTTCGGCGTGAATCAATCCATAGCCCTGTTGTTCAAGGTCTCAGCGTGCTGTTGATTGGAAAAAAGAAAAAAAAATATCAAGAAACATAGACTGAAAAATGAACTGATAGCTAACACTAACTGAATGGGCCACAGAAACTAACTTTCAGTTTCATCTCCCTATGCCCCATTCAGTTAGTGTTAGCTATCAGTTCATTTTTTTGTCTGTGTTGCATCATAATTTCGGTTTCTTTTTTCTACCAACAGCACTCTGACCTCAAACAAAAGGGCTGTGTATTGATTCACCCCAAACTTCTCTTTTAAGAAGGGCTGGGTTGTACAATATTTGTTGCCATAACATTGTGTTGCCACCAGAGACGGGTGTAACGCGTTGTAACGGCGGGTAACGTAGTAGTGTAACGCCTTACTGTTATAAGTTCATTAATCACACTACAGTTACTAATAGTGACCGATATCTGAGACGGATTCCCTGACCCTCCCCCAAAATCCTCAGGTGCACACTTGCACAGTAGTCGCGAGATGTGTCCACACACAACTGTCGGTGATTGTTAAGGGAAATGGCTATACCGTCTACTCCATAACGTTCTGGGGTGGGGATATGCTCATTGTTTTTAATGTGTTGAGACACGTTGCCGAAGTTAAAGGAGAACTTCGGTGTAAAATGAAAATTGGCATGTTAAAACATCATACCGAGTTGGTATCTGTACTGAGGAGCAAAATTGATTTAGCCTGTTGCATTTGGAGTTTAACTATTTTTTATCGTTTGTCCCAGAAGGCTAACAATGGAAGTGGTAGGTGCCATAGACGAAGCATGATGACTACGCTATTTTTAAACCATTAAAACAGCTCGAAGAAACTCCACACTCCATCGGTAGTACAACAAAGGCCCTGACATTAAAAACGAGGCACTGAGAACTTTGTAAGTGTACACAACATTTATTAATAAAACAGTTTTGACAAGCAGTACCTTGCTGTAGTTTCTCATCGCCGCCATGATGAAAGTCCACACCAGTCGATTGACAAACACGAACCAGCAGGAAGAATAGGAAGAGAGGTGGTACAATCGACTTGTTTGGACTTTCATCATGGCGGCGATGAGAAACTACAGCAAGGTACCTGCCGCCATACAGCACTGTTGCTGAGAAGGAGATGTTTACTTTTGATGAGAATGGGGGAGATACAGCTTCCTTCAACGTTGACACAAAAGCAACAGAGTATTTGAAGTCGGAGTCAGACATGGAAGTCCTTAACCGGTTCCCCCATATAAAAAGTATATGAAACTTAACACAGCTAGCCCATCTACCGCTAGCCTGGTAATCCCGCCCCTCGTACTTTATTTCATTTTGTACAGGGTCTGGACCGGAATCTCTTGAGGATCATTTAGCAAGTCCCTGCAAGACCGATCCAATCAGCGAACAGAGGGTGTGTTCGTTAGCCGTGACGTTGACCTTGTGTGCTACATTTGAATTGTTGTGCGTAGGTAGGCTAATTGCATACATGACGACCAAGCGTTAGGGATTGGGTAAAGGCCTGTTTTAGACTTTTGGCCTTTTTTTAAAAACATAAGCCTGTCAGCAGTGCAATAATGATATGACCCTGTGCAGTGCTTTTCAGATTTTCACCAACCGGTGTAGTCTGTTTTCTTTAAAGGGCAAGAAAGAACGACTTGTCATACATCTTGCTCATTGCAATAGGAATTTGTCATGTGTTTTGCTCCGTTGCTGAGTAACGCAAAGTAATGTATTAATGTAAGGAGTTACTTTACGTAAGGAGTAACTAAGTGAAGTAATGTATTACATTTTTTAACAGTAGCGAGTAATGTGTAATGGATTACTTTTTTTTGAGTAACGACCCCAACACTGCACATCACATAGTACAGTAGAAATACTTTGCCCCGAAGAAAATAAAGGCAAGACATGATAGTGTGATGTGAGTAAGAGAGGCTTCATGAGGTTTAGGCTACTTTAGGCTGGATTACAGGTCAACCAATTCATCAATCAGTTAATTAGTGTGCCCTGTCCCCCTTTGTGTGTGTGTGTGTGTGTGTGTGTGTGTGTGTGTGTGTGTGTGTGTGTGTGTGTGTGTGTGTGATCCAGTGACAGAGTGCTGACGCAAAGGGGAGGAGAATGGGATGTATTGTCCAGAAGGTCATTAGTTCATGTCTCACATCAGATTATGGTAGAAAGGAGAGCAGTCCTTGTTAAATATAGACCATAATCTCTAATAGTTGGTTTCTGCCCTGGTTATGATTTTCAAGTTGCTGCCAACTATGCACTTTGTTGCTAGTGTCAAGTAGAAAAATATAATAGTGACTAATAGAAGTGGAAAGAGTATGAACAAATACGGGAAAAGCCAAAATGTAGAATGCAGGAGGGAAAGTGCAGTGGTAGTGCTGGCGAATCCCACCCTCAAGGTTGAAGGCTCAAATCCCAGCCTGTTCAACGGGCTAACTTTAGACTTTGTTTCTAGTGTCAAGTAGAACAATATAATAGTGACTAATAGAAGTGGAAAGAGTATGAACAAATACGGGAAAAGCCAAAATGTGGGCTGCAGGAGGGATAATGCAGTGGTCGTGCTGGTGAATCCCACCCTCAAGGTTGAAGGTTCAAATCCCAGCCTGTTCAATGGGCTGACTTTGGACTTTGTTGCTAGTGTCAAGTAGAACAATAGAATAAAGACTAATGGAGTGGTAGAGCTGATTGAAAGAAAAGTGGTGCAGTGCCACTGGTGCTGGTTTACATGCTTGAGGTCGCAGGTTCCTGTCCCACCGTAGCTAGAGGGCTGAGGCTGAGTTTTCTACTGTTTGTTTTTCACATTCATATTAGCACCACCAGAGAGGATATGGATGAATATGGGCAAAAGCAGTAGTGTAGACTACAGGAGGGATAGTGTAGTGAGTGGTAGCACTGGAGAGCCTCCACTCTCAAGGTTGAAAGTTCAAGTCCCAGCCTGTTCAATAGTCCACTTCCTGTCTTGAAGTAGTTTACCCTTCCCTAACAATAATACATTTGTTTGATCCAACCGCAGCTGCTTATGTACATTTTAAAAAATACCACCACTAAGGGCTCATAAGTCAAATATTTCTACCAACAACCAGTGGCTACCCTGTTCTGCTGAGGTCTGAAAGCTAAGCAGCTGTGGGGCTGGTCGTAGCTTGGATGGGAGACCTCCTAGTTGCTGCAGGGAGGGTGGGTGGTGTGCAGCAAGTAGGGGGTGCTCTTCTGTCTAGCTCAAAAAAACCAAAACACTACTCCAAGCACAGTGATGACCAATGACCAATGTTCCACTACATTCAAGTTTAGCGGTTCTAAAGTTAGTCACTTTTTGAAGATTGTTTGCAAATTGAAACAACAAATCATCACTTCTGGCATTTTAAAAGACAAGACAACCACCCACTCATACTTTACCACAACTTGTCAATCTAAAACATTTAAGTTAGTATGTTCTATGACACCAACAAACTTTCTCTCAGTTTCCAATGAGTGCCACAGCAGAGGGATAATTCATTAGTTTCCTAGTGTAAGGTAGCAACATCTCCTACAGCACAGGATCCCATCACACAGTGGTGTATATTTTTTTTAATTATTTTTGAGCTAGCGAGAAGAGCGCCTCCTACCTGCACCACCCACCCTCTCCCATCTCCCAGCTTTGACAGTTCAGCAGAGTGGGGTAACCACTGGTCTGCCTGAAGACACCTGTGCAATTGCCATATTTTACATATGATCTTGGGTCTGATGTTTTAAATTTCTAGCAAAGGGGAGGAGAATGGGATGTATTGTCCAGAAGGTCATTAGTTCATGTCTCACATCAGATTATGGTAGAAAGGAGAGCAGTCCTTGTTAAATATAGACCATAATCTTTAATAGTTGGTTTCTGCCCTGGTTATGATTTTCAAGTTGCTGCCAACTACACACTTTGTTGCTAGTGTCAAGTAGAAAAATATATTGACTAATAGAAGTGGAAAGAGTATGAACAAATAAGGGAAAAGCCAAAGCATGGAGCACAGGAGGGATAGTGCAGTGGTAGCACTGGTGATTCCCCACCCTCAAGGTTGAGTGTTCAAATCCCAGCCTGTTTGATAAGCAAATTTTGCACTTTGTTGCTCGTGTCAGGTAGAACAACAGAATAAAGACTAATGGAGTGGGTGAACTCATTGAAAGTGGTGCAGTGACACTGGTGCTGGTTTACATGGTTGCAGGTTCCTGTCCCACCATAGCTACAGGGCTATGGTTGTGTTCTCTACTGTGTTTTTCACATTCATGTTAGCGCCACCAGAAAGGATATGAATGAATGTGGGTAAAAGCAGAATTATGGCATGCAGGAGGGATAGTGCAGCGGTAGCGCAGGAGGGATAGTGCAGCGGTAGCACAGGAGATCCTACCCTCAAGGTTGGAGGTTCAAATCCCAGCCTCTTCAATAGCCCACTTTATGTCTTTAAGTAGTTTACCCACCCCAACGTTTGTTTGATCCAGTGTGCAGCTGCTGATGTTTTTAAAACAAAAATAACAACAGTAAGGCCTCATAAGTGAAATATTTCTAACAACAATTGCCACAGGTGTTTCCAGCCAGCAGGCAGACCAGTGGTTACCTCCCTCTGCTGAGCTCTCAAAGCTAAGCAGCTGTGGGGCTGGTCACAGCTTGGATGGGAGACCTCCTAGTTGCTGCAGGGAGGGTGGGTGGTGCAGCAGGTAGGAGGCGCTCTTCTCTCTAGCTCAACAAAAAATACACTACTCCCAGCACAGTGATGGGATCCTGGGCTGGGAGATGTTGCTGCCTTACACATGGGCAGTTGGTGATTCCTCTGATGTGGCACGTGTTAGAAAATGAGACACAGTTAGAACATATGTCAGGTAACTTCAAGGGTAGCACTTATAAAGAGTTAAAAAGCAGTGGTGGAGAAAGAATCAATCAATCAATCAATCAAATCACTTAGTTCTGTTTTTTAATAGCAAATAATGATCAATTTTGTACTTTTACCACAGTAATTTCTTCACACTACTTTTCAACCTACAGAAATGAAGTGACTTGACCAATGATGTTCCACTACATTCAAGTTCAGTGGTTATAAAAGTTAGTTACTTTTGAAAGACTGTTTGCAGAAACAACATGAGAGAAAGTCTGCTGGTGTCATAGGACATAGTAACTCCAGTGTTCTACAAGTTGTGGTTTGTTGTCTTGTAACATGCCAGTGATGATGGGATTTGATGTTTCAGTTTGCAAACAATCTTTGGAAAGTAACTTTATAACCACTAAACTTGGTCAAAGTACAAATTTTATAGTTAGGTAGTGTTCGATCTTTCTCCATCAGCAGACCTTTTTATAAGTGCGACCCTTGAAGTTACCTGACAAATGTGTCAACACGTGCCACATCAGAGGAATCACCAACTGCCCATGTGTAAGGCAGCAACATCTCCCAGCCCAGGATCCCATCACTGTGCTGGGAGTAGTGTATTTTTTTGTTGAGCTAGAGAGAAGAGCGCCTCCTACCTGCTGCACCACCCACCCTCCCTGCAGCAACTAGGAGGTCTCCCATCCAAGCTGTGACCAGCCCCACAGCTGCTTAGCTTTGAGAGCTCAGCAGAGGGAGGTAACCACTGGTCTGCCTGCTGGCTGGAAACACCTGTGGCAATTGTTGTTAGAAATATTTCACTTATGAGGCCTTACTGTTGTTATTTTTGTTTTAAAAACATCAGCAGCTGCACACTGGATCAAACAAACGTTGGGGTGGGTAAACTACTTAAAGACATAAAGTGGGCTATTGAAGAGGCTGGGATTTGAACCTCCAACCTTGAGGGTAGGATCTCCTGTGCTACCGCTGCACTATCCCTCCTGCGCTACCGCTGCACTATCCCTCCTGCATGCCATAATTCTGCTTTTACCCACATTCATTCATATCCTTTCTGGTGGCGCTAACATGAATGTGAAAAACACAGTAGAGAACACAACCATAGCCCTGTAGCTATGGTGGGACAGGAACCTGCAACCATGTAAACCAGCACCAGTGTCACTGCACCACTTTCAATGAGTTCACCCACTCCATTAGTCTTTATTCTGTTGTTCTACCTGACACGAGCAACAAAGTGCAAAATTTGCTTATCAAACAGGCTGGGATTTGAACACTCAACCTTGAGGGTGGGGAATCACCAGTGCTACCACTGCACTATCCCTCCTGTGCTCCATGCTTTGGCTTTTCCCTTATTTGTTCATACTCTTTCCACTTCTATTAGTCAATATATTTTTCTACTTGACACTAGCAACAAAGTGTGTAGTTGGCAGCAACTTGAAAATCATAACCAGGGCAGAAACCAACTATTAAAGATTATGGTCTATATTTAACAAGGACTGCTCTCCTTTCTACCATAATCTGATGTGAGACATGAACTAATGACCTTCTGGAAAACACATCAGCACTCTCCCACTGGATCACCTCCTCATACTGAGTTCAGTGCACACGTGCGCACACACACACACCCAAAGGGGGACAGGGCACACTAATTAACTGATTGATGAATTGGTTGACCTGTAATCCAGCCAAAAGTAGCCTAAACCTCATGAAGCCTCTCTTACTCACATCACACTATCATGTCTTGCCTTTATTTTCTTCGGGGCAAAGTATTTCTACTCTACTATGTGATGTGCAGTGTTGGGGTCGTTACTCAAAAAAAAGTAATCCATTACACATTACTCACTAGTGTTAAAAAATGTTATACATTACTTCACTTAGTTACTCCTTACGTAAAGTAACTCCTTACGTAAAGTAACTCCTTACATTAATACATTACTTTGCGTTACTCAGCAACGGAGCAAAACACATAACAAATTCCTATTGCAATGAGCAAGATGTACGACAGGTCGTTCTTTCTTGCCCTTAAAAGAAAACCGATTACACCAGTTGGTGAAAATCTGAAAAGCACTGCACAGGGTCATATCAGTATTGCACTGCTGGCAGGCTTAAGTGGTTAAAAAAAAAACAAAAAAACGAATGAACGAATGAACAAATGAATGAATGAATGAATGAATGAAATATTATGCAGATACTAACATGTTACTAGGCAGCTGTTGCCTAGTGGTTAGGGAGTTGGTCTTACAATGGGAAGGTTGCTGGTTCAAATCCTGCCTTAACTATGGCTGATGGAAGTACAAACAACCAACACTTACTTCTGTTTTTAATAGCAAATAATGATCAAATTTGTACTTTTACCACGGTAATTTCTTCACACTACTTTTCAACCTACAAAAATGAAGTGACCTGACCAATGTTACACTGCATTTAAGTTCAGTGGTTACAAAGTTAGTTACTTTTTAAAGATTGTTTGCAAAGTGAAACAACAAAACATCACTTCTGGCATTTTTAAAGACAACCTACCACAACTTGTCAATCTACAACACTGGAGTTAGTATGTCCTATGACACCAGCAAACTTTCTCTCATTTTCCAACACGTGCCAGAGGAATCACTAGCTGCCCATGTGGTAAGGCAGCAACATCTCCTATAGCACAGGATCCCATCACTGTGCTGGGAGTAGTGTTTTTTTTTTTTTTATTATTTTTGAGCTAGAGAGAGAGAAGAGCACCCCCTCCCTGCTGCACCACCCACCCTCCCTGCAGCAACTAGGAGGTCTCCCATCCAAGCTGTGACCAGCCCCACAGCTGCTTAGCTTTGAGAGCTCGGCAGAGAGGGGTAACCACTGGTCTGCCTGCTGGCTGAAGACACCTGTGCTGTGTTATATTTTACATATGGTGTTCGGTCTGAAAGTAGCACTGTTCAAAATGGCGGCATT
This sequence comes from Coilia nasus, assembly GCA_027475355.1. Taxonomy (NCBI): domain Eukaryota; kingdom Metazoa; phylum Chordata; class Actinopteri; order Clupeiformes; family Engraulidae; genus Coilia; species Coilia nasus. The sequence goes on along the minus strand of CM050203.1, from coordinate 11,740,857 downwards.
GTTGACACGCCAAAAGTCACGTGACGTCCAATCCAGGTTTAGAGATAACTGCACACTATCTTTCACATGTAGATGTTTGAAGGATATGGGGTAAGGTTGGAAATAACTGCAGGCCGGATTAGAACACGGGACCCCATATAAAAATTCCTAGGTTGGGTGCTCTAACCACTGCACCCCCCTCATGTGCATGTCATAAGCATGACAGTAGTGATGATAAGAGTAGCGATGACGGTAGTGATGACGATAGTGATAACAGTAGTAATTTTGACAGTAATGATAACAGTAGTGATGACCAGCCAGAAAGAGAGCCTATGTATACGGACTCTACATGGAGGGCGTGTGTGTGTCTGTGTGTTAGCATGTATTCCCATTCAGACTTAACTTAATTACACCTAGGCTAGCATGAACATGAACAAAAGGATGACAACATTCTTTAACTTGGCAAAGCTGCTGCTTCTAGTTGCATAGTAAATGAATCCCTGAATTGTTGACATGATGAAGCAAATGTACATATAATGCATAAATATGATTGACAGCTCCAAAGGTGTGGAGACGAGCTGTTTGCCAGGAGGGGCTGAATGGCATTAGCACCTGGCACAGGGGCACTGTGCAGACTGGCGAGGGGGGTGGGTAGGGTAGGGTAGGGTAGGGTAGGGTAGGGTTGGGGGTTGCGCACGGAGAGAAACAGGAACTGACAGGTATGGTGCAATGGCCTGTCACCGCACAGGAAAGTAGGCCAGGGGCTTACTCAACTGCCAAACACCCCTCTGCCGTCTACTTCTGTCTGTGTCACTGAAGCTGCGCAATGGGGGATGGCGTCTGGATATTCCTGGCCCAGGCCCTTGTTGCTTCAGCTGCACACTATTCTGCCATGTTCCGTCCTTTCTTTCTTCGCTTCCCCAAAACCGCATGCCCAGGTTGCAAAGTATTAGTAATGATTGTTTGCAATCTAGGAGTAATAATGTAATGTAGTAGTGAAGAATTTTTGGTTCTGCTGTTGTAACAACAAATTGTTTCACTGGCAGAACAGTACTGGATAAAAAAACTGTTATTTTTTAGTTGCCCCACGGCTAGATATCCAGAGAACACAGACACACAGTTATGTGGTGCTAAAAAGTATTCATTATTTTTATTTATATATTATTTGACCCAATATGCCTTTATCCTGAAAAAGAAGCGAGGATCTGCAATCAGTCTCAGATAGAAGCAAGCACATGCGAGCGTTGTGAAGACAGCATTCTGCTAGCACTGATACACATGTACACAACAGGGCAGGCATTTGTTTTGTTCATGATAACCTTTTATTCCAACAGCCACACCTAGAGAGCAAAACTCAACTCCTAACATCACAATCCCTCGGCATGACATCACTTAGGATTTATACAATTTACACAATTCCAGAAAATAATTTGTGTCAAACAGGACAAAAAAAAAAAAGAGAAAAAAAATTAATAAAAAATAAAAAATATCTCTTCTCATTAAATACATCCCCTTAACATTACAAGAATATTTTCAATCTAAGCAAAATTACTGTGATATGCAGCCCTGAACCTCGTTAGTGTTCATCATCATCATCATCATCATCATCATCATCACTGTCTGCAGGAAAGCAGGAAAAGGTGTGTCGGCTCGGGCGATGGTGATTGGTCGAAGGCTAGAGTGTGGGCGGGGCCTTGGGCACGAGCGTGATCGTAAGGAATGATTGGTGTAGTGCAGTGGTCCCTGGCTAACCTGAGCACTTGTGGGCGGGGCTAGTGGTGAAGGGGGATGGGTCAGGTAACTGTTTGGGTTGGCTGATTGATTGATTGATATGTGGTGGACTGGATGGGTGTGGGTACTGGATGTTGATTTGATAATTGGCTTGTTGTGTGGGTGAGTTAATTGACTGCTTGAGCTGGGTGTCTGACTAGTGTGTTGTTGCAAGAGTCGTTTGGTTAAGTTTGCATTGGAGAGTTTTGTGCTTGATATGGTAGTTAACTGGGGTGTTAGGTTAGTTTAGTTTGTTAACTAGTTGTGTGTCTGGGTTGGTTAGTTGGCCACTAGGTTGGAATAGTCAGTAGGTTGTTTGGCTGACTGGTGTGGTTATGGTGGTGGTTAAGGTGGTTGTCATGGTGAGTGGTTGGTGTTGTCTTGTCTGGTTATGGCGGTTAAGATCGTTGTTGGTGGTTGGTGTCAGTGTCTTGTTTGGTTGTGGCGGTTCAGGTGGTTGTAACGGTGAGTGGTTCGTGTTGTCTTGTCTGGTTGTGGTGGTTAAGATGGTTGTCATGATAAGTTATTGGTTGGTGTCTGGTTTAGTTGTGGTGGTGAAGGTGACTGTAATGTTGACTTGTTGGCTGCTGCTGTTGTCTGGTTTAGTTGTGGTGGTTAAGGTGGTCGATTTGGTTGGGCTTTGGCATGGTCCCGTCCCCCGTGTGGCGTGCATGCGGCGTGGGCGTGGCCCGGTGCCGGCTCACTTGCGGGGCTGGTGGATGTGCTGGTTGAGATGCTGGGCCGGGGGCAGCTTCTGCACCGCAGGTACAGGCTTCTGGTGGGCCACCTGTGCTGCCGCAGGGGTGAAGTCCTTATCGCCCTGCCACAACCAAGACCAGGACAACACATCAGACAACATACACACAGTCAATTACATTTTCACACACACACACACACACACTTCGCAGAAATACACCACTCTCCATCCACCTCTCCAATATGTTACTGATTAGAGTGTCGTTTGTTAACTAGGAAAGAAAAACACGCACACAAGGAACCTATAAAGTGTGTAATGAGGGGAAGTGCTTCTAGAGGATCCTAGTGTGTGTGTGTGTGTGTGTGTGTGTGACTTGCTGTGCTGGCAGGCCGGTGGCAATGCAGGGGCAGTGTAGTCTCACAGCACAAAACAAGACAAATGCAGAGACATGCAAACAGTGACAGTCCGAGACTGAGCAACACATACTCTGCCACACTCCGACAAGACTTCCAATTCTTTCAGCTTTCTTTCAGTAGTCAGCGCAATCACAGTGCCATAGATTCTTGCAGTTACTTCAGGATTTTGCTCCAAACAAAGACGTGTGTGTGTGTGTGTGTGTGTATGGATTATTATTGAACTTTGTAAATGCAATGAAGTCAGTAAGGTGAATAGAGGTGCTACACTGGCATAGGTGTTGACAAGGAGGCAGACTGTTTCAGCAACACATATACTTACTAGTGGTGGGCATAGATTATTTTTTTAATCTAGATTAATCTAGATTAATCATAAAATTAATCTAGATTAATCTAGATTAAAATGGCTCATTTGAATTCTGCCGAAGGCATTCAGAATATGTGTGCTACCTAAATAATGACTAGAAGTAAGTCTTTGAGAACGGGTTTCTTAAGCCAGGTGGCACAGTAGACCAGGGGCTCATCTCCTGTTTCCAAAATGCATCACTAACTGCTTGAAAAAGCTGTTCTACTTTGATACTTGGTGATGGAAATAAATCATGTTCAATAAAATGTACTTGTGTTTACTAGCTGTTTATTTAGTTAAACATGAACTAAATGAAACATGAAACATGGATTTTGAACTGTAAGCCTACATAAGAAGTTGTGATGAACTGTTTACAGTCAGTAGCTTTGTGTCAATCAGTCCAAGCTCTATTTCTCCTTCTTCCACCAGTCACTTAGGCAGACCAGCTTGTTCACATTTTCTGGTGGCAAAGTAGATCTCCTTTTCTGCACAATATGGCCTGCTAAAGAAAAAAGTCTCTCGCATGGGACAGTTGTGGCAGGAGTCCCCTTCAGTGCAATTCGGCTAAGTATACATCCGCATTAAAATATAGAGGTAGGGTATACGTCCGCGCTAAAATATCAAGGTGAAAGCAGAAAGTGTTGAGGAAGGGAGCCGTTTGCTTCCGTGTTCTATTTTCGCAAGGGGAGGGGGAATCCCCCTTTATGCAGTGCAGAGCAGATTCTAGGTTCGTTTTACTGAAATGAATGGGACACATGTGGAGTTTAACTAATAAATTGGTCATTACGTTTTTCTGGAGTTGTTAAGGGTTTTTTTGGAATCATGTGTCACAATCTGCAACTATTTGTAATAATTTCAAGCCTAATAGTGTAAGTTGTTACTGTTTGGATTTTGAGAAAATTAGCTTTATTTCAGGTCAGGCAGCAACCACTTACTATGTGGTTGTTAGCGCGCTAACGCTAGCGAACTACGCTAACGTAATGTTTTGAATTGAAAGCTGTCACTAACAGCCACCTAGATTCTGTTACTGGTTATAGTGTAAGCAGACAAAGTAATATAAAGTTATAGGGCTACAGCAATGTATTAAATTCAAGGTGAGCCCAATCGCTGTTAGCGTTTAGCACATGATGTTGTTATAGTTACTACTGTTTACTTGAATGAGCTAGAGCTAGTTCGTTAGCTTGCTAGCTCGCTTTACAGACACACTAAGGCTCTGTTCCAAACGGAAGGCAGCTGCCTCGATGACTCCCTCCCTTAATAGAGAGGTGCCTAATTAGATATGACTACGGGGTGAAGGCAACTTCTATAAATACTGGTTTCGAACGGGATTTTAAGAGAGCAAAAGTTGGGGTATGACGTTAGCACGTAGCAAGAACGTGAAACTAGCTGACGTAAGCTAGCTGGCTAACGTTAGTCAGTTGACTGACTGACAGTACATAAATCCTACAATACGCTGTTAATAGTTAAAGTGGTTGGATATTTAGATAGTACATTGTTGATTTCTCATCTAAATTGTAAAAATACAAGCGATACAGTGCCAAACAAATAAGATGTTGATACCGACAGCAACCGTAACATTCATGTCGGCCGCCATCTTTATTTACTTTTCACAGTTGTTTGAAAGTTAGTGCACAGAATTCTGGGTAATAGGGAGCTTGAAGGAATCATCGAAGCTGCCTTTAAAACTGCATGTCGCGCGGACAATTTGAAGGCAACTGCTGCGACAGGTAATAAGAACTTTAACCGTTTGGAACAGCACTCGATGACTCGCTGCCGCGTTAAGGCCACCACACACTACAAGGAAAACGTTACGATTTTCGCCCCGTTTTGACCCTTCCGACAATCGGGGGTGCCGTTACCATGACAGCTTAATCGGGGCCGAGAAACGGGCCTGATTGCCAGGTCTGGCCGAGCGTTCTAAGATAGAATCCTAGCCGTTCCAAAAGTGCCCGATCGCAAAATCGGAGGTATCAAACATGTTTGATATTTCAGGCTGGACATAGAACGCCGACCGAGAGTGAGAGACGTTCTATTTCATATTTTATCTGAATTTCAAACAAGAAGACGCATTTGGCTTTATCTCTCAACATATTAATGTCACTGGCCGCCAGGTTTCCTTTCTTTCTTAGCGCTAAGATCTTCTGATCTGCGTTTGAGAAACCAGGCCCTTGTCTGTCTGTATGATCATATTGTTTTAATTCATTGGCACCTGCAGATGTACACCTGTATGTATGTAGGCTACTGTGCATACAATTTGGCTATGGGGAGGCAGGCAACACATAATTTACCTTACCGAAACATTAATGCAGATTAAGATACATCGCCTTAAAATAGCTGAACTGTATGTTTTCCTCTTGCCATGTGCGAGTCCCTCACTCTCAACTAACAGCAACAGTCAGCAGGTGATTTGCAATTTGCCATCGCTAATTTTGTCCCCACCGCTTTAAAGAAAAGAAAAATACCACTCCTTTTAATACATTACAAAACCTCCCTGTCTTATGGGAAGTATAATAAAACTGATAGCCTGACCACCTAAGTCGTGTATAGGTTCCGCTTGCTCAAGTTCAGTCAAGTGCAGTTACGGAATAGCGTTAAAATCCTTTTCTTTCGCGTGTCAGAAATTGAATCTGCGGCGACTGCGCTGTAAACATA
>CM050203.1:11697500-11730000 GCA_027475355.1 Coilia nasus | reverse complement strand
TTTTTCAAAATGACCACCATTATTTGGCTGCCAGTAAGACACCTACACTCCATTGGCACATAGTGGGTGCTAATTTTGCACGCACGCACGCACGCACGCACGCACGCACGCACTCACTCACTCACTCACTCACTCACTCACTCACTCACTCACTCACTCACTCACTCACTCACTCACTCACTCACTCACTCACTCACCTCACTCACCTCACTCACTCACCTCACTCACTCACCTCACTCACTCACTCACTCACCTCACTCACTCACCTCACTCACACACTCACTCACTCTTTCTGGGTGCTGATATTAATGTGGGGACAGGGGGACATCTGGGGGACATTCCTGTCCCCTGTCTGTCAGGAGCACAGCCTGCCTCTGCTGTGATAACACACCACTGGACACAAAACAATAATGGCCACAGAGCTCATATTTTAGTATCAGACTGACGCCATCTCTCTCGCCATTCCTCTCTCTCTCTCCGCATCTATCTATCTTTCTTCAGAGAATAAAGTCATGGGTGGATGACTCAGTTCAGTCTGACATTCTCAAGGTCACTCAGTTGGAAAGGCGTTTAAAAAAAAAAACGAGTGGGAAAAAAACCTGTTTAGCTGAAAGCGCCAACACTCCACCCCCGCCCCAGGCCCTGCAGCAATTAAACTCGTCTCACTATTTCTCTCTCTCCCTTCGTTCTCTCTCTCTCTCTCTCTCTCTTCATTCGTTCTCTTTCTATCTCTCCACCTCACATTCTTTCTTCCCTATCCACCTCTCTCTCTCATTTCTCTCTCTCTCTCTCTTTACTCGTTCTCTTTCTATCTCTCCACCTCTCTTTCTCTCTCACTCCTATTCCTCTCTCTTTCCCTGGCTACCTTCCTCCTCCCTCTTCCTTCTTCACTCGCTAACCTCCATGTTCTGTCATCCACTATTCAACAGCATTGATTCTCTCCTTCTCTCGTTTCTCTCTCTTCTTCTTTAATCCCTCTTTCTTTGCTCCACCTGTGTAGTCACACCTGATCTGACAGCCTGTTGGGGGTGGGGTGGGGTGGGTGGGGCCATGTCGGCCACAGATGTCAGGCACCATGTCAGCGCCCTGGAGGAGGTGTAGGGGTGGGGTGGGGTGTAGGGGTACAGGGGTGATGTCGGGGTGGTGTAGGGGTACAGGGGCGGGGGTGGTGGTAGGGGTATTAAGGCCTTGGGCCGCTCTCTGTACTCAGACTGTGTAAGTACTACTGAATGACTCTCTCCTCTCTTCTCCTCTCCTGTCCTCTCCCTCTGCAGTGAGAATACTAATTCTCCATTCCCACCACCGTCTCCCTTCTCATAGGCTCACACTCTTATCTGATGGATTTCTAAAACCACTGATGCTCCCACTATGTCTGGTACACTGACCTTATGCTGAGTAGTAAACTGTTGTTCTAAACACTACACTAGCTTTGGCAAAGCTGTGACCAAACTGCTAAGTGAAAGAGCATGTGGAGCAAATGGGCTTGACAATTACTGTCCCATTCGGGGAAATTTCAGCGGTGAACCTCTCTCTCTCCTGCAGCATTGATTTCAAAGAAGTTATGAAATGACTGCAGAAAAATAACTTGAAATTTTTCCAATTTTAAAAGGACCAGCACCCTGTGATATAAATCATTGGTCGCAAATAACAGACACCCACACACCACCGGCGCTTAGCTCGTGCTAATTTTGCTGCCTTCACACGTTACACAAGCGCACCATTACCATCAATGAGTCTTTTCAGTTTTCGTATGGCGCTAACTGGTTGAAGCTACGTGTGTATGTCTCCTACAACGCAGACAGGGTTCATGACAATGTAAGACAGAAATTCGCAGCTTTAAAGGAAAAATGACTTTAAAGTAAAGCGGTCAGTAATAAACAACGGGGTGGAGGGGGGGGGGGGGTTGCAGTCCAAATCAGAGACCCTGGCTACAGGGAGGAGAATACTGTGCTGTGCTGACCCCTGTGTGCCTAGAGCCCCATGCAGCCATTTCACAGCTGCCAATTTTCCTGGAAGTGGCACGGTAGCCACAGGTGTTAACAATGACATCTCCAAGACATACAATAGGGATCTGATTCTGCTACACTGAATAATAATCGTATTGCCTGTCATTAATATAAGACCTGTGCTCACCTGGCCACTTCCTGGAAAATTGCCACTTCTTGGAAAAATGGCTGCTGTGAAATAGGCCCGTAAATATGATCTCATACAAGCACAGCGGTATAAACCTGATGACCTACGAGACTCGGACGCCTTGGCCTGGTATTGGTAAGATGGTGGGTGTGTTTACTGATCAAAGCAGTGCTGGGAACTGCCATTGCAACCAATCTGCCCCATGTTCATGGTTTTGGGGGCACATACATTAGGCAGACTTGGACAATATGATGAACTATTGAGGAGAGAAACAAAAATGGACAAGCAGGCACTCACTCATAGCACAAAGAAACTCTTAAAAGAAACTGTGTCTATACGGGACACATGAGAACGAGATATAGCAGTAAACGTGTGGGGTCAGGGGTCAGGGGTCAGGGGTGAAGGTCTTACCTTGACAACTACTCCTGAGATGACAACCGTTGGCTTTGGTGGACTGCAGAAGAGAAAGACAGGGGGAGACAGAAACAGAGAGAGAGAGAAAGGAGGAGATAAAATAGAGAGAGAGCAAAAATAGACAGTGAGAGAGAGGGACAGAGAAGGAGAGAAGCAGAGAGAGAGAGAGAGGAGGGAAAAGGGGGGGGGAGAAATAGAGGTATAACATTAATACATGATGTTTGGATACACAACAGCAATGCTTTTCCATCCACAGTGACTGAATTTGGCAAAACCTCATTTATACCCACACACACACACACACACACACACACACACACACACACACACACACACACACTCATACACAAATACACTCACACATCCAGTCAAACAGACTGTTTCTGCTTTCAAACATGGGTGTTTTGCCAGTGGGATTAATGATGTGTTTTCCCCCAAACCTTGAGAAATCATCAGCACTGCTGCACCGCTGTGTGTGTGTGTGTGTGTGTGCATTATATTATATTTACTGACTAAACCCACGGCATGTCCTTAAACTCAGTGTGTGTGTGTGTATGTGTGTGTGTGTGTGTGTGTGTGTGTGTTTGTGTGTGTGCATTATATTATATTTACTGACTAAACCTACGGCATGTCCTTAAACTCAGTGTGTGTGTGTATGTGTGTGTGTGTGTGTGTGTGTGTGTGTGTGTGTGTGTGTGTGTGTGTGTGCATTATATTATATTTACTGACTAAACCCACGGCATGTCCTCAAACTCCAACTCAATGAAAGCACAGAGCTTTCAGAGCGTGTCTGCACAGCGCTGGTGTCTCCTGATAAAAAATTCATGTGTGTGTGTGTGTGTGTGAGTCTGTGTGCGTGTCCACATGTGTGTGCCTCTGTGTGTGTGCACTTGTGTGTGTGTGCGCGTCCATGTGTGTGGGTCCACATGTGTGTGTGTCGGTGTGCGCGTGTGCATGTGTGTGAGCAAGAGTTTTTTTATGTGTGTGTGTGTGTGTGTGTGTGTGTGTGTGTGTGTGTGTAGGCTATGTGATTCAGAGGGTAGGTATTGCTGAGAGCTCCCATTCCCTATAAACAAACACATCAGCGGAGCGGAGGGGGCAGGGGGGCAGGCAGAGAAACAACCCCCCAGTGATTCGCTGATGGAAATTCCAGTCATGGATGCTCGGATGTATGTGTGTGTGTGTGTGTGTGTGTGTGTGTGTGTGTGTGTGAAGGGAACAAATGTGCCAGTGAAGCGGTGCTGTTCCAGTGGCTGCTTTGGCTCACACACACACAGGTAAGGACACACAAACAGAGCAGAGAGAGAGAGAGAGAGAGAGAGAGAGAGAGAGAGAGAGAGAGAGAGAGAGAGAGAGAGAGAGAGAGAGAGAGAGAGAGAGAGAGAGAGAGAGAAAGAAGCAAGGCCATCTTGGAAAGAGGAGAGGAGCCGTAAGTAGGGCACGGAGAAGTGGGCTGGGAAGACAAATAGTCCGTATTGATCCCGGGACACTGGGAGTGATGGGCTACCCGCCAGTGCTGCTCAACCCTGCTTCACGCCTGCATGTCAGGCCCCTCCTCTCCTCTCCTCTGCCTGCCTCATCCCCCTCTCCTCTGCCTGCCTCATCCCCCTCTCCTCTCCTCTGCCTGCCTCATGCCCCCTCTCTCCCCTCCTCTCCCTCTGCCTGCCTGATGCCCCCTTTCCTCTCCTCTGCCTGCCTGCCTCATGCCCCCTCTCCTCTCCTCTCCTCTCCTCTGCCTGCCTGCCTCATGCCCCCTCTCCTCTCCTCTCCTCTCCCTCTCCTCTGCCTGCCTGATGCCCCCTCTCCTCTCCTCTCCTCTGCCTGCCTCATGCCCCCTCTCCTCTCCTCTCCTCTCCTCTGCCTGCCTGATGCCCCCTCTCCTCTCCTCTCCTCTGCCTGCCTCATGCCCCCTCTCCTCTCCTCTCCTCTCCTCTGCCTGCCTCATGCCCCCAGCAACAGGAAGAAGCATGAGGGTGTCTCAGGTCACAGACTGAGTGCGAGGGGGTAAGGCTGGCAAGCAGGGAGGGAGGGGGAGTGAAGGTAAGGGGGTGGGGGTGGTGGCAGAAAGAGAGAGCAATTCATGCCAATAAAGCACTATTTGATTAGAGAGAGAGACAGAGACAGATGGACAGACACAGAATGGCACAGAGAGAGAGAGAGAGAGAGAGAGAGAGAGAGAGAGAGAGAGAGAGAGAGAGAGAGAGAGAGAGAGAGAGAGAGAGAGAGAGAGAGAGAGAGAGAGAGAGAGAGAGAGAGAGAGAGAGAGAGAGAGAGAGAGAGAGATTTTAAAGGCAGAGATCTGACAAAGGTCAGCTAATCATGATGGCCGGAGTGTGTGGCACGAAACCTTTAACAAAATATTTCACAGCAGGGCCTCTCCCTCTTTCTGTCTCAACTCCCTCATTCTCTCCCTCTCTCTCTTGCTCTCCCTCTCTCTCTCTCTCTCTCAACATTCATCAGCATCAGTGGGGCTGAGGCCTATTAGCATGTGCTGTGGTAAACAACATTAGCTTGGGCGGCATGCAAATGATGGGGGCCAGCGAGCCTATCGCCCTGAGCTAAAGGTGCCAACACAACCTCAAAGAGAATGCTTAACAAAACACGGACTGGGTGACGGTAAACAGTAAACAGAACCAGGAACGCAACATAAACTCCTGGCAAGAGAGGCATCAGCTATGCTATGCAGGTACTGTGACATTATGGAGGTTAAGGATGAAATACATTTTCTGCAGAGGTGTCCCAAGTATCTATCAGTGAGATACAACTTTGATGGAAAATTAATTAAATGTAAAAAATAGTAAGAAGAAAGACAAGAAAGCCCATTTACGGCAGTAAAAGAAGGTAACTGTGAGTGAACAGAAGGCAACAGGGAGATAATGGAGGTCATTTATCGCTAGTAAAAATACATTGTGTCAGAGACACACACACACACATTCATTGATAGTAAAATACATTGTGCCAGAGACACACACACACATTTATTTATAGCAGAAAACATCATGTCAGAGACTCACACACACACACACACACACACACACACACACACACACACACACACACACACACACACACACACACACACACACACACACTCACATTCATTGATAGTAAAATACATTGTGCCAGAGACACACACACACATTTATTTATAGCAGAAAACATCATGTCAGAGACTCACACACACACACACACACACACACACACACACACACACACACACACACACACACTCACATTCATTGATAGTAAAATAAATTGTGTCAGAGACACACACACACATTTATTTATAGCAGAAAACATAATGTCAGAGACTCACACACACACAAACACACATTCATTGTTGTCTGGCTGTTTGTGAGTGTTTGGGGGCTGGGGAGAGAGTGGTTCTGCTGTGTGTGTGTGTGTGTGTGTGTGTGTGTGTGTGCGCGCACACGTGTGTGTTTGAGGGCTGGTGGAGAGAGGGAGAGTGGTTCTGCTGTGTGTGAGTGGGGTGAGTGGGGGAGAGAGGCAGAGTTGTTTGGCTGTGTGCGTGTGAGTGTGTGTGAGTGTGTATGTGTATGTGTGTGTGTGTGTGTGTGTGTGTGTGTGTGTGTGTGTGAGTGTGAGTGTGAGTGTGTGTGTGTGTGTGTGTGTGTGTGTGTGTGTGTGTGTGTGTGTGTGTGTGTGTGTGTGTGTGTGTGTGTGTCAGTGGGGTGGTGGGCATGCTGGGGAGAGAGAGAGAGCAAGTGGATGCTGAGACACTGGCTCACAAGGTGCTCTAGGCACTCACAGCAGGGAACAAAGTGGCCTGCAAAAGTGAAACACGCACACACACACACACACACTTACTCACAAACACACACACACTCACTCACCCACACACACTCACAAACACACACACACACACACATTTGCCTGCGGGCGACTAGCCCTGTCAGGCTCCAAAATGACCCTCATCTGTTTCCAAAAGAAAAAGCTCCTGGAAGAGGCGGCAGAGCCGAGGAGAGCAGGGCGGCGGGTCAAGAGTGATAATTGACCTTGACGAGAAAATGAGATCCCCCCAACCCCCCCCCCCCCACCCCCCCCCCCCCCCCACCCACACCCCGGCCCAAACCCCTCCTTGTACAGCCCACGGTCCCACACTGTTTTCTTAACTGTGGAAAAGTTAAGAGGCTGGCGCAGTCCTCGTGAACTTGCGATGGCACACTACTGTATGTGCGCGTGCCGAGAAAAGGTTGAGAGTTACGCCTACGACGTCTTTGTGAAGGTCTGTGTTCACCACATTTTGTGTCTGGCTGGCGTCGAAGTGCGCATACTGCGCTCACGCAGATGGGTGCGTAGGACAGCGCCACGAGCTCTACTGCCCTGGAATGCAGTCTTGAGAGCTAATAATAGTTCAGGAGTGAAAGTCAAGAACAAACATTGTGACATTGTTGGCCTATCTAATCTGAGGTAAGTACATTCATCTAATTTTAGTTCAGAAAGTATTACACAACACTACTGACTGTAGAAAATAATGTTAACATGATGCAGACTGTAGCAAAAGGCTAGAACAGTACCCCCCACTTAGGCTCAAAGCCAGGTCTCCAGGGTAGCAAACCTTAATGCCTTTATGCCTTTAATCCATCCTTTACATTTGGTCATGAGCATTATCACTGCCTCAGATGCTATGGCCTTTTCACTCATCTTTTTTCATCTCATACCAGATATACTTGTGCCAAAACGCCCTATTGACAGTGAACTTGAGTTGTCGTTTGGCAGCGCTGGCCCTGATATTTCACCACCGAGACAACGGAAACACGACAAGGTCAGTGTGCTGGCAGGGGACCAGTGCCTGTCTGCCTGGCTTCCTGGTGGTGAGAGGCCTTCTTGGCAGGCTCCCTGTCCGTGGCACAGATAGCGGGGCTGGGGTAGGGCCTTGGCAGGGGCCCCTAATCCCCCGAGGAACCGTGGAGTGCCACTCACCCTGATGGAAAGTGTCTCGCAGGGGTGCTGAAGCAGCTTTTTAATGAGTGCACTGGCTAATCTTGGATTAAACGTCCTTTTCTTTTTTTCCTGCTGTGCACCCCCCCTCCCTCCGCTCTCTCTCTCTCTCTCTCTCTCTCTCTCTCTCTCTCCATCTGTCTTTTTCCCTTTCCTTTTTTCTGATTTGTTTGCAGTGCAAATCTCAGAGAGGTTGCCCTCTATCCCCTGGAGACGGGACTCAGAGATTGGTTTCATCTGAGCGGTGACGTCTCGATCTTGGACACTGGGTGTGTGTGTATGTGTGTGTGTGTGTGTGTGTGTGTGTGTGTGTGTGTGTGTGTGTGTGTGGTTGTGTGTGTGTCCGTCCTGCCTTAAAGTGGTGCACCGAGGTCACACACATCAGACATAAGTAAACCCTTAAAACAATACTGCCGCTAGACCCTCACACACACACACACACACACACACACACACACACACACACACACACACACACACACTCTCTCTCTCTTCTTCCCTCCATTCTTATATCCCTCCATCCCCTCCTCCCTCCCTCTCTCTCCTCTCCTCTCCCGTTCTACATCACGGGTCAAATAAGGGTGAGTGTTCAGTCCATCAATCTGCCGAGGCTGCCGCAGTAACAGCATGATTTCTCATCTCCATGTGTATCACCTCCGCAGGATAACACAGTAAAGCAGAGCAACTCATGAGAGGGCTGCAGGCATCAGGCATCTGGGTCAGTAATAGGGGTGAGCCTGATGTTAACACACACAAACGAGTGCAGGCTGAGCTATACACAGGTCAGCTTTTCAGAAGATGCATGAGCTGTTTCATTTAAATGGACATAACAAGAAGCAACACACACGCAACACTTGGGAGATTCTGCAGGGCTGCAGTACCACTACATGCCTGCAGAGGGCAATAGTGAGCCTGAGAACATGAAGGCTGACAGACGCACAACACACATACACATACACACAAACACAGAGACACACACTCTCTCTCTCTCTCTCTCACACACACACTCTCTCTCACATACTCTCTCACACACACTCACACTCTCTCACTCACTCTCTCACTCACTCTCTCTCTCACTCACTCTCTCTCTCACTCACTCTCTCTCTCACTCTCTCTCTCTCTCTCTCTCTCTCTCTCTCTCTCTCTCTCTCTCTCTCTCTCTCTCTCTCTCTCTCTCTCTCTCTCTCTCTCTCTCTCTCTCTCTCTCTCTCTCTCTCTCTCTCTCTCTCTCTCTCTCTCTCTCTCTCTCTCTCTCTCTCTCACACACACACACTCTCGCACACGCACACACACACAGCCTGCTGAAGGATATTACCATGACTGTCTCCTGACTCCTGGGTAAAGAAAGGTAAAAAAGTAGCATTTTGAAAAGTGGCGAATAAAGCTGAGAGGTGCAATCAAAGGGGAGGCTCAGCAGTGCTAGGCTAGGCTAAGCGGCTCCAGGCCTGAGCCCTTAAGGCACCGGGTACGGCTCCAGGCCTGAGCCCTTATGTTATGTAAGGCACCGGGTACAGCTCCAGGGCTGAGCCCTTATGCTATGTAAGGCACCGGGTACGGCTCTAGGGCTGAGCCCTTAAGGCACCGGGTACGGCTCCAGGAGCCTGAGCCCTTTGCTCAACTTCCGACATTGCTGGCTCTTTTAGTATTCCACACACATTAGTGTAACTATGCGAAAAGAAATGCATTTTCCTGTAGAATTCAAAAATCAAATCAGATCAGATGTACCTTGTGTAATTCTTCCTCTCCAAAGCTGTGAAAATGGCTATAGATTCAATATGTGAAATGACACCACCACTTTTGAGAGCTTCTCGTTCAAAAAGTATGGGACACAATTTATCAGATTATTTTTCCCAGTCATATACGGATTATAATGTCATGCCTATGCATTAGGGCTGGTAACATTCCCCAAGAAATTGAATTCGAATATTAGTCTTAAAAAATGGTCCGAATATCGAATATATTCGAATATTATTAATTAATTAATTAATTAATTAATTTCCCCCCGCGGAGAATAGGACGTGTAACAGTATTGTAACAGTACCCCGTTATATCCAACAGAGGGCGTTGCACTGGCAAATGTCAAGAAAAACGACCAGTGGTAGTCAAACGCTGATTTATTTTCGGTCTTCAAACAAAATCCAAGCGTCATGTTCAACATGTTACATTTAGTGTAACTTCAGTGCAATTTATGCAAAACTGTACACTCTAAGACAGCTTAATTATAGCCTGAATATTAGCCTGCAAAACATAAACATTAAGTAGGCCAGCAGCCAATTGTAAACAGTCAATGAAGTAGCCTATTTGACAGACTAGGCCTACTGTTCATTTGTGCAAATTGCAAAACAAACTATTGCAGAACAGAACCTTTCACAGTTAGTTGCCTGCTAAATAAAATAATGTTGTTTTTTTACCAATGTCATTTTTCACAAGTTAAATAAAATAAAAAATCAACCACAACTTAAAGAAACAAGCAGGCCACAAATCAACTCAAAATACTTGGCTAAGCCTACATATTGTTGGCCAAAAATACCAGACGGTCTACGTGATCAGGGGCGAGTGCTGAGCGTTTTTTGTTGACAATATTGCCGGCTGACGAAAAGACGCGCTCTGATCTCACAGATGTGCCGGGTACCGTGAGGTATTTTTTTGCCACCTGTGCGATGTACGGGTATCTCGCGCTGCCTGTACTTTTCCACCACAGAAGAGGGTCTGCGTCCGGAGGCAGCTGTGGCTCTCTTTCGTACTGGACCAGCTCCCCATGCAGATCGTAGGCAGCAGCTCTTGTCTGCTGCTGGTAGACTTGGGAAAATAGATCACCCATTGCCGAAAGGGAACTTTTGCGGGGGGCTTCGAGTGGGGCGGGCAATTCTGACTCTCCTGACTTCTCTGCCGCTGCTATAGCTGTAATCTCGGCAAGCACTTTATCATGGACCTCTTGTTGCCTTCCATGATCTAAATGACCCAGGCAGTGGAAGCGAGGGTCGAGATAACTGGCTGTGTTCAGAAACATGAAGACGTCACCGTCTTCTGGGTAGCGCTTATTTAGATCAGCTGTTATCTTTGCCTTCATTTCTTTGACAGCCGCTGTGTCGCTGTCTGTCTCCTGTCTCAGATGAGACAGAAGAACGTGCCTCATAGGGAGAACAGCTGACGCTGTCGGGTATTTGTCGGTGGATAAAGCCAATGTAGAGACTTTGAAGGGCCTGAGAATGTCCTTTACCTGCAGTGGGACAAATTAATAAAATAAAATAAAAAATCAATGAAGAAGATATTGCCTTTGCCATAAACGTCAACTTTACACATGCGCTAATAATTACATAAAGCCTAGCTTAAATTAAATAAATTAATTCATATAGCTCACCCTTTCCAGCTGAGTCCATTCACTCGTAGACAGCTCAAGGTTGGACAGCTTTTTGTCAAAGATGACAGCAGCCACTGGTGCTTGTTGCTCCAAAGCCCGAGAGATCATGTCATAAGTGCTGTTCCATCTTGTGGCGCAGTCGTTGATCAGTTTGTCCCTTTTCGGCATTTCCATCTGCTTCTGCTTTTCTTCCAGGAGGTAACTGGCGGTGGTTGAATGGTTGAAGTAGGCAGCAGTACGTTTCAACCTGGCAACACTGTTCTCTATAGACCTCACCCCTAGCCCCTTTCGGACAGCTAGGTTAATCGTATGTGCGAAACACGGCAGGTTCATGGTCTTCATGTGCTTCTCAATTGCGTTCACATAGTTAGCTGCATTATCCGTTGTCACGGCCACGACCGACTCCAACTGCACGCCAAACTCCTGCAAACCATCCACAATAGACTTCGATACGTTCTCTGCTGTATGACTTTCTCTGAGCTCTCCCGTTTTAAGCACAAAGTCTTTCATCTCCCAATCCTCTGTGATTACATGAGCAGTCACCGTGACAAATGCATCATTGGCGAGCGAAGTCCATCCATCAGTGGTCAACGCTACGGCTTTGTTCTTGATTGCCATTTTCACTGTACTGGCGGTGGCATCATACAGTTTCACAATCCTATTTTTCACAGTTCCACGAGAAGGGACTTGATACCGTGGATTTATTTCGTGGACAAATTCCTGGAAACCTACACCGTCAACTATACTGATAGGCCGCATGTCTTTGCAAATGAACTGTGTTAACTTTTTAGTGATGGCCTCTTGTTTTGCAGCGGGAAGAGATTTGCTCGGGCCGTAAAACTCGGTTAGCCTGGGTTGTTTGGGAAGCGGGCCGTCTGTTTCGTCTTCACCAACTTTTTTCCATTCGGCCGGATGAAAACTCATTAAATGCATCCTCAAATTTGTGGTAGTTGTGTGATATGTCATCTCCGCATCGCATAACTTGCAAACAACCTTGGATTTGTCCACAACTTTACCTCCAACAGACCAGAATCCAAAAAAGCGCCAAACGGCACTTTTTAAATTATCTGGTTTAACAATCACTTTGTCCGTGGTGGACTTATTGACTTCACCGGATTCCATTTCCCCGGTTTGTTTTTCCGGCTCACTGGTTTGAGTTTCATTCATTGTAGCCTGCTCTTCATTGAGGTGGGGAGCGGGATGGGGTGCTTCCTTGTTGTGTCACGTGACTGCAGATAGCTAGCCTACAGGTCAGTAAGGGACGCACCATGGAACACAACGGAGGAGAATCAATGCGCGCGCTGCCCTGAGCAAATAGTAAATATTCGAATATTCATTTTTACGTTCGAATATACATATTTTTTATCATATTCGAATAATATTCGAAATTCGAATATTAGTTTACCAGTCCTACTATGCATTAACCTTTGTTGATATTGTTTTCATATGGTCAGTGTATTTTCTTGAAGTTAGGCTTGATTTTCAAAAAAGCTGTTTTCATCTTGTCATTTCACCATGTGGACAGTTCACAGGATTTTTTAAACATTTTTCCATAATCATCCTGTATGTGAGGATCATTTGTCCAAAATTTGGATTTGTTGCTGAGTCTCTTTATTGAGATATGATGTTTTGGAAAAAAATGTCAGTAATTCCATGGAGTTGGATTGATCGGCAGTACCTCTTTCAACCACATGTTGTGCTCTTTTAATACAATGGAAGTCAATGATAGGGTAGCATGTCATATACAGGAAAAGCTTCCAAACAAACTTTGTGTTAACATTAAACCAATTGCACTGTCAAGGTCATGTTTTGTAAGATTTATTGTACAGCACACAAAAAGCAAGGCAACACTGAAAAAATGGCAAGCCCAGAGAGCCACACCAGAAGAAGGGAGGAGGAAAAAAATGAGAATTGGGGGTAGAGTAGTGTGTGTGTGTGTGTGTGTGTGTGTGTTTTGGGGGTGTAGAGTAGTGTGTGTGGGGGGTGGGTAGAGTAGTGTGTGTGTGTGTGTGTGGGGGTGGGGGGGTTGGTGGGTAGAGTAGTGTATGTATGGGGTGGTGGTGGTCAGGAATTGGAGGTAGGAGGCAAAAGAGTGGTTGAGGGGGTGGTAGGATAGTGTATGTGTGTATATGTGTGTGTGTGTGCGTGTGTGTGAGGGGGGGGGGGGTCTGCTCACACAGGCTCCCGCAGCCCCTGGGCAGAGCTGAGGGGGAGTGATATGATTGAGGGCAATTAACAAAGCGGCACCCGTGTCCTGCGGCGGCCATCGGTTGTCATGGAAACTGCTCAGCGTTGCTTTTCATTTATTGACTGTAAGAGAGGGATGGAGGGAGAGAGAGATAGAGAGAAAGATGGTGGAGATAGGAAGAAGAAAAACAGCGAGCCTTAAAGACGGAGAGTGAGGGGGAAAAAAAAAGAGAGAGAGAACGTCTTCTAGTCCAATTGTACAGAAAGCACAGATGATTAAAAAGCCCATCTTAAGCCCATCTCTGAGATGCATCCTGTACAAGCTGAATGAGCCATCTCTGAGATGCATCCTGTACAAGCTGAATGAGCCATCTCTGAGATGCATCCTTTACAAGCTGAATGAGCCATCTCTGAGATGCATCCTGTACAAGCTGAATGAGCCATCTCTGAGATGCATCCTGTACAAGCTGAATGAGCCATCTCTGAGATGCATTCTGTACAAGCTGAATGAGCCATCTCTGAGATGCATCCTGTACAAGCTGAATGCGGCCCTGATTAAAGGCCAAAAGCTGCTGCATCACGAGCAGAGGACTCTGGGACACACCTATGATTCTGGCATGGGTGGACTTCTACCACACCTGGGCTAGGCCTCTGCTACTACCTGTACTAACCATGGAGGTATTAATGACTATAATATAATAACTGAAAAAGTATAATAACTGGAGAAAGGGGTGAATTCCCACCCCCATTCATTTCAATGGGAAATGCTAGGCTAGTGAATTCAGACAAAATTGGAATGAATTTTTTAAAATGGAATTTCATGGGGCTTATTCTTGCTGCCATTGTGCATACCCAGTTTAGTGGCTCATGAAGGACTGACGTGACGTAGAGAAGAAAGCTATATCAAGGAAGGGCACTGGATGTTTATAAATGGACGGTGACGTAGTTTGGGGACACACTCATGCATGACCTGAGCGTGGAGCACCTACCAATCAGCACGGGGGAAACGGGGGCGGACATGATGCAGTTTCTAGAAAATGGCAATGAGGAAGTGCCATCCTAATCAGCTGAAAGGCCCCTCGTACTAACTGCAGTTAAATCAGCACTAAAATGGTTCCAAATCTGTGCTGAGATCAGATCTGGGCGTGGTTCGCCGCTGCCTGAGAGCTGGGATTTGGACAGGTGTCAAGTCGGGCTGTTAAGATGTCACGAACCGCCTACACACGTCAGGGCCCCTTGCTCGTAGGCGCAGGTGAGAGAGTGGCTTTGACAGGTCCTGACAAATTGCAATGTGTTTCCCACAGAGGCAATATGCCTTTGACTGACAGATGAAAAGGGCCGAAAGACACTCGAGCTAACGAACCAAACTTGACGCGGTAAAGGGAAGTTGCCAGAAGCACACACACACACACACACACACACACACACACACACACACACACACACATAAAAAAAACAGCACGCATACATTTTAAAGCATTTTCACGCATTATTCTAAGATTATGCGCAGCAGGCTTCCCCTGCCACTTGACAGCCTGAAAATAAGATGCCAAAACAACTCCCTGCAACCCACTGCCAGCTTTGCTTTGCTTTGCTTTTTTCCCCCTCCCCGCTATTACCTGCCTTGCCCTTAGCTGTGCGTGTGTGTGAGTGTGTGTGTGTGTGTGTATTTATGTATGTGTGTGTGTGTGTATGTGTACGTGTGTGTGTGTGTGTGTATGTGTGTGTGTATGTGTATGTGTGTGTGTATTCGTGTGTGCGTGTGTCTGTGTATGTGTGTGTATGTATGTGTATGTGTGTGTATGTGTGTGTGTATGTGTGTGTATGTATGTGTATGTATGTGTGTATGTGTGTGTATGTATGTGTATGTGTGTATGTGTGTGTATGTGTGTGTGTATGTGTGTGTATGTGTGTGTGTATGTGTGTGTATGTGTGTGTGTGTGTATGTGTATGTGTGTGTATGTGTGTGTATGTATGTGTATGTGTATGTCTGTGTGTGTGTGTATGTGTGTGTATGTGTGTGCGTGCATGTATATGTGTGTGTATGTGTGTGCGTGCATGTGTGTGAGAGAGAGATTGAGGTGGAGGTGCCTGAGATGGAGGAGGAGCACACACAGGGCTGTGGTCCAGTGTTCTCGAAGAGTGAGCACCACCTTTGCTTCTGGAGACTTGAGGAGGAGCATAATGTCAGAACCCTGCACCCCCCCTGTATACCTGCAAACACCATGCATAGACACTAGGGCTTTGACTTTTGCTCAAAAATCATATTCAAAGTTTGTTTGTTTATGAATATTAATATTGGAATAATATTTGAATATTTGTTAATAATATTTTGACCATTGAGCGCAGTCAGTAAGACCTATATTGGTATCAAACTTACGTTGGCAGTGTATCAATGTCAATAGACTACGTGAACGAAAGGCTAAATATTTATGCGTGTTAAATATGCATTGTTATTATTGAGCAAACAAGATATTCAGTGTCGAAGTGAAGGTGTAATGAGCGGAATATAACAGAAGATGTTGTTATGACACAATTAATGCTCCATCAGAAATACACAAGCTTACAGAAATCTTTCGTGCACCTAGTCAATGATGTTTTTGAAAGAACAACATGGTGTGATCACTGTTTTTTAATTAACAGTCAGACATGTGACTTTGTCCTCCCTCGTGATTTTCCCCTCTTGCTTTGGGAAGCCAATGTAGCGCCACACAGTATGGTATCAAGCGCCGCACTCTTGCTTGTCCGGAGTGTAGATTTAAAACTCCTCGTCAGGTGCGCTTGTTGCTGCCGTGGCCATTGTTTTGGTATACAAAATAGGCGCGAACCAGGACGCTAACCTCACCTACAGGAGCCCAGATAATAATACCGTAATGAGCTCGCGATTCACAACTTCACCAGCCGGAATCTGAATTGAAAACAACGTTTACACGCAAACATATTTACAAAAAATAATACCCATAACTGGTTCGAATATTAAGGGCTGCCATTCGAATATCTCTATTTTTTTTTTTATATTTGAAGTATATTCGAATAACAAAGTTCGGAGTCAAAGCCCTAATAGACACACACCCATATACTATCCATACACACATCCACACACACTATTCACACATACACTATCCATACACTATCCAAACACACCCATACACATACAGTACACTATCCACACACACATCCACGCACACTATCCATACACACACATCTACACACAATCCATGCACGCACACATCCACACACAATACCTACAAACACATCCAAACACTATCCATACACACACACACACACACACACACTATCGATACACACACATCTACACACCATACATACACGCCCACATCCACACACACACTATACATACAAACACATCCAAACACTATCCATACACACACACACCCACTATCCATACACACATATCTACACACAATCCACACACGTACACATCCACACACACACCATACATACAAACACATCCAAACATTATCCATACACACCCATCTACACGCAATCCATACACGCACACATCCACACACACACTATACATACAAACACATCCAAACACTATCCATGCACACACACTATCCACACACATCTACACAATTCATACACACACACACACATCCACTATCCACAGACACCCACCCAAACACTATCCATGCACCCCCATACAACCACTGTCTATAAACAACATACAGCATTTGCTGTGAATACTCCAGGGGATGGGGCAATGACTATGATCTATAATCAGAGATATAATCCGTACGGCTACTGCCTTTTCTTTAGCACAGATGCTTCTGGCAGACTTCCTCTTGCACAGGCATGTATGCACACACATGCAGACACGCACGCAGAAATGCATGCACACACACACACGCATGCACGCAGGGAGGCATGCACACACACACATCCATATGCTCATACACACATACACATTCTGATAGGAAGGGATGTTTACTACATCCATTTCCTATAGATTCTTTAAAAAAAGGGAGGCTATGCAACTCTGTTTGCCATGTCCACCCTCAGGTGGCTCCCCCAGACCCATGGCCAGCAGGGGGCGCTGCGCTAATTGAGTGGTGGAGAGGGGTGGCGACACGGGGGAAACTCCCTCCGACACCCCAATTCCTGACCTCCATTATGGGACCGAATGACGGAGAAGAGGGCAAGCGGCACCCTCTCAATCATCCGGTGACAACGCCCTGACAGCGACACACACACAAACAAAACGGACACACACACACACACACACACAGAGACACACAGACACACACACAGACACTCCCAACCCACCACTGCTTTAAATGAGTGCACACAGGCATGAACCGGGGCTCAGATGAGGAGGGGCTTCCCTCTGACCCTGCACCCATCCGCCACCCCCCCCCACCCCTCCCCCCCACCCCACACACACACACACAGCCGCGCCATACACCCCCCGCCCCCACCCCAACTCATCACACGAGCGGATGACCCCCCCCCCCCCCCCCCCCCCTTGTGCCTGCAGTAGCCAGGTCTCTCCCCACCTCTGCCTCACACAGCCTGCTGAAGAGGCCTGACAGAATGCCACGAGTCAAAGCGAAACTGTGGAGGAGAGGAGAGGAGAGGAGAGGAGAGGAGAGGAGAGGAGAGGAGAGGAGAGGAGAGGAGAGGAGAGGAGAGGGAAGCCTTTGGGCAGAGGAGAGGAGAGGAGGGGAGATGAGAGGAGAGAAGGGGAAAGAAGGAAAGGGAAGGGGAGAGGAGAGGAGTGGAGTGGTGAGCCTTTGGGGAGAGAATCTGGAGTGGATCTGGGGCTGGAGGTGGAGGTGGGGGTGTGGGTTGGGGTGGTGTAGTGTGCAGTGGTACGGGATTGCGGGGCGATTCTGCTCTGGTGGGCACACAACTACAGAGCTGAGCTCAGCCGAAGCACATCCTCTCTCTCTCTCTCTATTTTTTAGGAGCACGTCCCACACTAATTTCACCCCCCACCCCCCCAACCCCCCCGGTCCCTGTCCATTTGCGGAGCCCAAATTGCACTTGACGGGCGCTCCCCAGATGAGACCGCTTGACTTGCTGCAACAAATGTGCAATTTCTCCAGCAGCCACCTGCTTAGCTCTCACACTGGGCTCCTCAGCTGGGGGATGGGGGGCAGAGGGGGAAGCGGGTGGGTGTGGGGACGGGGATGGGGACGAGGATGGGGGTTGGGGCGCAGGGGGGGGGATGAGGCAGAGGGTAGAACACCATGGTGGTAGTGGTAGTGGTGGGGAGGGGAGAGGGGTGGTGGCTGAATTAGGCACTGCAGATGTTTCTGCTCATGACAGACCCACATACCATGACAACCCCCACCCACACCCTACACCCCAAATATGGGCAGGACATGTCCATACCAATAACGGGACATGACTGTGTGTGTGTGTGTGTGTGTGTCTGTGTGTACATGACAGAGACAGAGACAGAGAGAGAGAGAGAGAGAGAGAGAGAGAGAGAGAGAGAGAGAGAGAGAGAGAGAGAGAGAGAGAGAGAGAGAGAGAGAGAGAGAGAGAGAGACTCAACAAAGCGACATGATAAAAGAGTGTAAAAGTATATATCGCTTGGAAAAAGTAAATACTTTGATGGTGCAGAGATAAACACGGCCACAGCTGTGTTCTGTTTGGCAGACGAGAGACGATCATTTCAGTTTACTGCTGCCAAATGAAAAAATAAATGCAAGTCTGTTTACCTCAGGGGATCTGGAACAGGTGATATCTCATTTCGTTCCACAATTTCCCAATTTTATCCATGACAATAGTGCAGACCGTCACTAAAATGGATGCAGAGCCAGTTCAGAAATATTGGAAAGGAGACTATCCTGACACCTGAGCAAAATAATTCTAAGATTGTCAGCATCAGGATTATCCAGCTGGCAAAGATAGTAACAGGAACCAGTCAAGATTGTGTTGGCAGAGCGGTAAAATAAATAAATAAATAAATAAATAGACTGGCAAGGAGTTCACGATACAATACATATCATGATACATTTGTCACAATACGATTCTATGACTATACATTGTGATACTGGGTATACTGCAATATATTGCGATATTCTACGTACTTCAATTAAAATGTCAAAATCATCAGTTGCTGTTTACCATGTGGATAGTCGTACATCTCATCTTATCTTCAAACCCGAATTAAATCAACATAACTCAGAGCAACTCAATTTGTAACTCAATTTATTTTAATATGGTATTGAAAGTAAACATCTCGAGGTAGCTGCCACTACAAGAAAAATATTTACTCTCTTACACAAACTGAACAAACTTAACCAAAGGCTACACTGACGTCAAAAAAAATGCATATGATTCAGAAAAATAAACCACTGGAGGACAGAGCTAAAAATAGAGAGATAAAAAACAATTTTTGGAGGCAGAAATCAATATACTATATTGTGTATTGCAATACACTGCAATATCAATATTTTTGCACACCCCTACTGAATATGTGTTTTTCACCTGAAATAACATCACAGGCACCACCGTCTTGCCCTAGGGTTACTCTCTGTGCGAGTGTCCAACAGGTCGCAGACATAAGCACTGGCTCTCTGGCCAGGAACAAGTAAACATGCTGTCGGCCATGTTGGTTGGACAGTCACTGGCCAATTCTGACCAGTGCCAGTTTTCCTGCTCATCGCTGTACCGTCACGAGTCATTTCAGCTTAGCTGTGATGCTGGCTGCCTGAAGCTAACTGCGTGAGAGGCTACTAAAAGAAAGAGGGTGTTTGTTGCAATGAAGGTAAATGGGCATTTTGAGTTTTTTTATTTCTTTTTGGGATGGTAATTATACAGCAGGCAGTGGGAGGATTTTTTATTTTGTAATTAACGTTATTTTGTAATTAACGTCATCACCATGGAAACAAGTGATTATATCAAGGGAGAGAATAACACGACACCTACAAACCGCAAACAAAATGCAGGCTAAACAATATTACCATAAAAATTAACATAGGATTAAATTGGAAGTACAAAGACAGATCTTACAGACATTTAAAGACTTCATGATGATCTACAAAAAAATTGCCTTTGCTCTATCAAGCCTGTCAGATGTGTATGTGGGAAAACATGTGATGTTGGATAATGGCCTCCTAGATCAAGCATCTAGAAACCACTTTATGTCCTTGTCTGTAATCTCACAGAAA
Organism: Coilia nasus; assembly: GCA_027475355.1. Taxonomy (NCBI): domain Eukaryota; kingdom Metazoa; phylum Chordata; class Actinopteri; order Clupeiformes; family Engraulidae; genus Coilia; species Coilia nasus. Next base: position 11,709,795 of record CM050203.1, on the reverse strand, counting down.
TACTTGCAATAGCATGCCAAGAGAAACAGAACAATAAAACATACAATTTACCACCCACAGCTCACTTTTACGCGGCGCATGAAGAATAAAATGTCAACAAGGCCAACAACAACCAGCCTTCAACCTCTTTCGTTATCTCTCAAACAATCTCTGTCCCTGCGTGTTCTCAAAGCCAAGCCCCCTCTTCAGATGAGAGGCACAGGGCCTGGGAGGGGAGGTGGTGGTGGGGGGCAGATCAGAAACACAGCGCAGGCCTGGCAGAAGGTGGGGGGGGGGGCTTTTAGGATGAAGCCTTCTCTCCCCAGGGCTCTAATCCTGCCCACCTGGAGACCCTGTTTTGTACCTGTCACCAGCTCAGGGAGAGGCCAAGGACACGGGGAGAGACATAGGGACATGGGGAATGAGAGAGAGACAGAGAGAGAGAGAGAGAGAGAGAGACAGACAGACAGAGAAACGGAGACAGACAGACAGAAATAGAGAAAGTTCATGATAGAGTAAAAGAAAAAGAGAGAGAGAGAGAGAGAGAGAGAGAGAGAGATGTGTGTGTGTGTGTGTGTGTGTGTGTGTGTGTGTGTGTGTGTGTATAAGACAACACAGAGAGAGGGTGAAAGAAGGTGAAAGTGAAATAGATAGTGACAGAAATGGAGAGATGGACAGAGAAAGAAGTAGAGAGAGGAAGCGAGATAGATAGAAGAGAGAACAGAACAGACAGCAGAGGAGAGACAAGAGAGGCAACCAGAAAGGGAAAGACAGCAAGAGAGGGGGAAAGAGAGAAAGCTAGAGAGGGAGAGAGAGAGAGAGAGAGAGAGAGAGAGAGAGAGAGAGAGAGAGAGAGCGAGAGAGAGGGGGGGGAGAGAAAGCTAGAGAGAGGGAGAGAGAGACAGAGGGAGTGAGGGGGGGGAGAGAAAGAAAGCTAGAGAGAGGGACAGAGAGACAGAGGGAGAGGGATGGAAATAGAGAAAGTTAGAGAGAGGGAGATAGAGGGAAAGAGGAACTGAAAGAGAGATGGAGAGAGGGAGGGTGACGTAAAAGAGGCTAAAGCGTCACGCCTCTAAGCTCAGTGGCTGATGGGTATGTAGCTCTCCCGCGGTGGCGGTGGACCCATGCGGAGCTGCGTGCGCTAAGCGAGGTGGGGGTGGGTCGCTAGGAGCGAATGCGTGCGCTAAGCGGGGGGTGGGGGGTTGTCCCTAGGAGCGAACCAGGGTGGGCATGTAGGAGGGGGGGGGCAGGTGGGTGGGAGGAGGGGTGCACACACACACACACACACACTACACTGATAAGGCCCTACACCTGCGGCAGCACTCAGTGGGAGATGGCAATCTGCAATCAGCTGCTGCCAGAGCTGATGGGGTATTAAAGTCGCGGCCAGTGCCCAGTGCCCCGGTGCAGAGGGGGGTGCAGGTGGGGAATGGGGGGTGGGAGTGGGGTAAAACTATCACCACCTCTCCTAAAAAGGCTAATCCCGTGAAGACACCTACACCACCTCTACACACAAAGACACACACACACGGGCACACACCTGAACACATAAACACACACTCAAACACACACACACACACAAGCACACACTCCAACACAGACACACACAGTCTTGACAGGTGTATTAACAGCAGGTCAGCGTCCACATTCTCCAGTCAACCTGAGTGAGGAAAGTGCAGTTGAGGGCTTTTCTGGTGCACAGGGCAGTAAGAGAAAAGAAAAGAAAAGGGAGGGGAGAGCAGCTTGACTGGGCAACCTTCCACTATAAACCAGGCCAGTGAGGAGAACACTGCAGGCTGTACACGCTATGGTTTGCTAAAAAAAAAAATGCTATTGCCCAGTCAAGAGACGAGAAGCAAAAAGATCTTTATACAGCACTGGCACAGGAAGTGGACACACCCATGAGCAAAACGTGCACGGGGTGACTTTCGTTTAGGAAAAAAAAAAGCAGGTCTACATTCTTAACTGACTCACTAACTCCACCGCTTTATTTTTTGTTAAGACCAGCACAGTCCAACTGTATCTGAGCAAGGTACCTTAGACACATAATGACTACTGTGCTACAGTGACCCACAAACGTAAGATGGGGTGTTAAAGCAGTCAAAATTGTGATAGGAGCTAAAGGGATGTTACAAAGGAAATGTATGTGTGTGTGTGTGCGAGAGAGAGAGAGAGAGAGAGAGAGAGAGAGAGAGAGAGAGAGAGAGAGAGAGAGAAAGAGAGAGAGATAGTGCTGAGAGAGAGATAGTGCTGAGAGAGAGATAGTGCTGAGAGTTTTGCTACCACACCATATGGGCCTTCCTTTGATCTCTCTGCAGCTGCGTGTGACACAGAGGCCCCTGGGAACGGCTCACCTGTGTCCCTGTTACACAGCGCACACCTCCACTCCGCGCTTACACACTCGCCTGGGAACCGCGTTAGAAATCCCAGCGGAGGACTCCGCTCTCTCACCCGTCACTGTCTGACTACAGGGAGGAGCGGAAGACCTTTGTGAGGCTCGTCAGTAACGCATGCGGCTTTAGTTCATACCTACATGCAATGCACCACCCCACATGAACACCCTTTGAACGTCCACAGCAGAGATGTTGTCGTTTCATGTGTCTCTGTATGAAAATGTGACTGCAAATCCAATGTCACATGCTTATCTACGCAATCGGTTTAATCCAAATCAATTCACACACCAGCTTAGGTATTATCAAGATGTGTGCTTACTGGAAATGAAAGACATGATGTCAGTCTTGGGCTACAGTGACATTATTAAATTGAACTAAGAGAGAGAGAGTGGGGTAACTGTGCACAAGCTGCTTTGGTTTAGTGGCAGTCATAACAGCACTCCCTCTGTACAGTAAGGAGAGAGAAGGAGAAATAAGGACAGCAATAAGGACACTGGACAAAAAAAAAAATTGTATATGGTCGACTTAACATTAACAACAAGCTGGAAAGCAGAGCAAGAGGCTTGTCAGTGCGTGTCTACTTCAGTAAAGGACATCATGCAGCAAAGTGCCTCGGGATTTTCAGGTTTTTTCTGTAGGCTGGGTTGTATGTCTTTTTGTTTGACACTCACAGACACTAGAAACTGGGAATACTCTCAACTACAGAGTGACAAAGAGAGAGAGAGAGAGAGAGAGAGAGAGAGAGAGAGAGAGAGAGACTAGCAGAGCCAGAGGACGAGAAAGGGAGAGAGGGAGATAGAGATAGAGAAAGAGAGGGGGGTAGAGAAAGAAAGATAGAAAGATAGAGTTGGTGAGTGGGTGAGAGAGAAAGAGTGAGTGCATGAGTGACTGTGATGCACAAATAGAGAAGGGGGGGTTGCGGCAGTGGTTCCACATGGACAGGCCAGCGTCAGCACTCCTACCTGCTGCTGACGTATTCCTCATCGTCATTCTCCTCCTTCTTCTCTGGTGGGGCTGGCTCGCCGGCTGCCTGGTGCTTCTGGACCACCCTCATACCTCCCACTTTCACTGTGAGATGAACACATGTCTGTCACAAGAGGCCTTCCCTACAAACTACTGTAGGCTCTCTATTAGACCCACAGCCTTATTAAATAATTAATAATTCAAATAATTAAAAATTAATAATAAAAACACAAAAGCTATACAACTCAATTCCTGCTGTCCAGCTACCATAATTCAACTTGAATTTGAGTTGTAGTCCAAACTATTGAACAGCTTGAACTAAGATTACATAAATAACTTAAATAACTAATAATTATTTCTGTATGTTAAAAAAAAATCACGTTCTACAAGGCCGGAGGCGTTTTGCTAAAACATATCTGTAAAAGGCTGTAGAGACGTGGTCATAACGTGCTGTTAACGCTGACTACCCTACCATAAAAGGTAGGCCTACTCCAGCTGATAGCAAAGTGCAGGGCGACTTCACCTGCCCCGTGCGCTATGCCCTACATGTGCTAAGACCACGTACTCCTACCGTTATCTGATTTCTTGTGAGGTCAAGGAGAATAGGTACTGGATCCAAACCAATGCAGAAAATTAAACGATGTGCACGAATGTATGCAATTACGATTGTTTACAAGTGTGGCATGTTTGCTTAATGTTGCACAAGATCATTTTGCAAGTGTTCATAATTACTATTATACCATGCATGCATGCCTCCATTGACGTCAGGACAGCACAATCTTGGCAATGCTGGCATAGGCCTAATGGTTTAAGTTAAATACACTCCAACAACTCTCCTAAGTTTCTTTTTTATTTCAGGAAATAAATATAGCTGGACACTCCCCGTCAACTATGCTAATTTATGCAAGCCGCCTAACTGTCCATACAGCGTTAATTCTACTGTCAAATATACTGCCAAAACCAAGAGTCTGATGAGCTAAAACTACGCTTACTATCACTAATGTGCCAAGAAGAAGACACATCCCCATTTCCACTGATCAACACATACAGATTTAGCTAACTGCCTAGCTAGCTAGTTAGCACCAAACTGCCAGCTGTTATCGAGTGATCATGTTGTTTACACTAGAAGTGATTTCTCAACAGGAATAAAGAAATACAAGAAATACCAGCAGGGAGATGTCCAGCTTTAGTTTCGATTTTTTCTTTTGGCGGCGATGACATCTCTATTCTAACGAGTCAGCAGAATGCCAGACCAAGACCATCTATTTCAGGCAATTTTCTCCTGTTTTTCCGAGCAAACGAAATGTAGACCTTCTGTACAGTTCGTCGTCAACGTGGCTTTTTCCTGCTCATTGTTTGGCAACCGTGCGTGATGACGACAGATGCTGTCGATAGCAAATAGAAACGCTCCGTGAAATATGACGTTACCTCTGTTTGGTATGGAAAGTCGCATGGATCAGAAATTATGAGTAGGGATAGAGAAATCCTTTACATGTTGAAAATCCTAAATCATTTTCCAACCATTGATTTCTAGTTGAAACCCAGAAGTCATCATGCAGACATGTTGTTTCGACAATAGCCCGTGACTGCTGAAGCAGGGTTGCAGGGAAAAAAATATAGCCTATATTTTAACATTTCCACTGCAAATTTATAAAGGTTATTTCACTTTAGACTGTCCAGTGTGTAGGCTGTACTAATAGTCACAAACACTATTTTGGAACTGACTTAAAAATTACAGATAACGCACCCCACCCTAAATAAAAAAAGGTTGAGACTGGGCTATGACAGAACAACCCTAATTATGTCAGTATCAGGATATCCCGTGTTTAACAAGTAGCCTACATAATGTTTACATATATATACAGATACAAGTAGGCTATTGGAAATTAACAAATAGATTTGATAGCTTGGTGATGGTTGCAAGTGGTGCTGTCACTATTCTGTACCATTCTGAAACACAAGCAGGCATACATAGACTGCATGTAAACACCGGTGACAATTAGCCTAAGGGATGCCTTGCAAGTGTAGTCCAGCATTAGTGTGAGCAGTGAATTGGTCAGATGTTTTCTGCACTGAAATCTCACTCATGAAATACTTGACCAATAGTCTAATTGCTTTGGTCAGAAGTTCAAAAGACTGTCCACATTGCCAGTCCTCAGGAACAAATGAATCAGTATACATCGATAGCCAGACATGTTTAAATGCATGGGTTAACATGCCAAGTGTTTTGTCCCTCTATTTTAATTAGAGCCAGGTGTCAAAGCAGGTCACGCTGTTGTGCTTGCCGGGGACATTATCATAGCAACGTGCGCAGCAGTCAGGATTAAATTGTGTGGAAGTGTGTGTGTGCGCGCTCATGTGACATATGACCACTAGAGGGAAGGCTTGCCCCTTAAAGAACATGCTTCCCATGCAATTCCATCACATGGCAATTTACTTCTTCAATAGCCATTTGAAGCACCGTTTGTGGTTTGCCGCAAGGTCTATGTATTTCCAGAGAGCAATGCAAAACTGACCATTCCTGAGTTAAAGGATATCTGATATCTGCCATGAAAGCGTTTAATTTTCTACCAACTCTGGCTGTCCTGAAGTGACTCCTGAATGTCATTGAGAAGCCTTTCCCTTTCCAATGCATGTAATACACCATGTATTTCTCATCTGTAAGGAGTGTTGCCACCTGTCCCGATTTTACCTGATTGTCCCGGTTTTTAATGGTCTGTCTTGGGGGAAAAAAAAATCTCCCAGGACACTGACACCCAGGTCGCTGCTTACAAGCAAAAAGGTTGATTGGGTTGCCGAAATGTCCCGTTGTTTTGTCAGACATAGGTGGCAACCCTATCTGTAAGGCTGAACGGTTCCCCGTCCCTCGCTTCATTCTCTGTGGCAGTGGCAGGCAGGCCGCCGAGGTTTAACATTCACAGTCAGGATCTGATGATGTGCAGAGAAACAGCAGGGGCACATCACATCAAAGCCATGTCCACTCGCCCTGACACAGGCAGACTGACCAAGATGAGAACTCAGACAGCACGCCCAACCCCACCCCCACCCCTACCCCCAACACCACCACCACCACCACACACACTCTCCGTTGTTTCATGTGACTGGGGCCAGAGAGTTATGTAACTCCCAAGAGGCCAGGCTCATCTTTTGCACTGACTTCGGACTATCCCCAGTGTGCCAGGGTTACAGGACAGCAGATGAGATGATCTGATGTTCTCTGTGTGTGTGTGTGTGTGTGTGTATGTGAGAGCCTGATAAAGACAGATCAAAGATAGCACAGCTGTAGGACTTAAACATAAAAGTGAACAATCTTTGGTCAACAAAACTACATGGTTTGCAAAACATGATGGGATTATATTGCAGATTGGAAGGAGAGAGAAGAACATAAGGGTGACATGAACCCTTTATAAACATGATATGACACATATTATGGACATTATTGACATTTAATTTATGTTTATGACTGTTGTCATGAAGTCATTTGTTTTTTTTTGCAATGTCTGCATCCCAAAAACATCAACTTAACATTACAAAACCAAATGAGCCTTAATGATAAGTCATAAACACGAAGGAAGTGTCCATAATGTTTATAACATGTCATGTCATGTTTATAACATGCTCATGCCACTCTTATGTAGACACCTTCAAATAAAGAGAAAGTCCAGCTTCCTGCTCTGTGCGTGTCAAGCTAAAATGGATCCATTTTTATGAGGCATAACATTGTTTCCCGACATAGCCCGCAGGAAGTTCCTTCGACAGAAAAAGTAACTTTCCAGAAATCGCCAGTATCTCAGGAGCTGGTGGAAATGGAAAGATTAGGAACATCTATCATAGCAAGTACAAAACTCCTGGCTCCTTAGAGACAGCCTAGAAGGGAAACACAACATTTGCAGTCAGGCATGGACAGGCGTAAGAAATGCTCTCCTGCCGGCTGAGAGGTAGAGGCTGTTTTTCCTCCTTTCTTCTCAGTCTTATATTTTAATGGTTTCAACAGTTTGAACAATTCATCAACATCTCTGCCTCGCAAACCGAAACAGAGGCACTACATTTGAGAGAACAACTGGAAGGTTCAGTATAGGAAGGAAGTAACTGGAAGGTTCAGGTATCAGTTTAAACTCCACTGAATTTTCTGAACATATTTTCGAAGGTGTTGTTTAATTATGATTCACAATTATGTTTATTCACAGATGTACCGAGAGAGTTGGTGAAACCCAAGTTACTGAGCTGACAAAGTGAATTACATGAGAGACTGAGCCATTTGCCTTGCTTGTCACCCATGATAAATATGACAGTGAACAGATTCTGAATTGTTATGCCTCTCTGACATAGGAACAAATCGGTCAGGTGCTACACTTTTGATTGGATGATTCTAAAAAAAATAAAGATGACATAGTAATTATCAACATTCTAGAGTTAGTTTCTAACCTTTTGATACATTATTATTTTGATGAAGGTAACCAGTTTGCACACTGTGCAAACCTTTTCTGGCTTTGATGGAGATTTAAAGATGATGTACTGCACTACAGTGGTTCCTTATTACAAAGTCCTTTGTTTGCTTTACAGTCAAAAGGAACCAATACAAAGCTCAAACTAAGGTAGGAGGAGGAGATTAAAAACAGACACACAGAAAGCTTAATGCTCTGAAACTAACAGGAAATTATAATAATTACCTGCGTGTGATATACCTCTCAAGGGCTGGAATGCATGTTTAAATAGTTATACCGTGAAGGCGGCAGCAATATGTGACAGAGAGAGACAGAGAATTGAGTCGTGTGTTTGGGGGGCAAATTACATAAACCATATGCTCACTCTTCCTACAAAGCTGCTTTCCTGCTCTCGGGTGCGGCAGGTTTCTCCACACACTCATGCAGAAATGTAAGGGTTTTTGGAGACCGGTGGTGAGCTTATCCAAAGCTGGAGGCTGAGTGGAAAGTGATATCTCTTCATGTCTTGCTGCTGTGAACTGGCTGCCTGACTACTGGCTGGTGGAACTGGAAGGTGTTGCCTTTTGGCTGGGCAGGTCAAGGAGGGTGTTCCAGGTTTACAAAACCGGCTCCCTCTTGGGGTCGTCAACAAATTGGACTTGTGAACTGCTTCAAACTGAAGCCAGAATAGCCTGGCCAGCTGGAAATTTAAACACGGAGCAGCAGAATACCAGTAAACCATGATGACAACTTATGTCTATGTTAACCAACATCTTCCTGTGCAGTCCAGGCCCATTGTCGAACCGGCAACTTTAAAGTAACTCTGCTATGGGCGGCAGATGCGCTACCAAGTGATCTAAATATCCGGGCTACTAGCTCAGTCAGTAGTGTATCTCTTTGAGGTGTTGGTCAGGAGGTTTACTAACGTTCTACGCCAAGCTGTGCTAGCTGGCGTCCATTATACCTATGACACGACAGGTTGTGTCTAGGGTGACCAGATGGGATTGGCTGAAATTCGGGACGGTGTTTTTATAGACAATAAATGTATGGTCTATGTAGTGGAGGGGGGGCGGGGGGGCTGATGATAGCCTACATACACAACAAAACCTGTCACAAACAAGTTTTTATTCAAAGATCAACTCATTCAATGCATATTCTTTCATTAATATTTCTCCCACCAGCCATGTCGAACGCTTGTCGCAATGGCTTATCATCAATGCATATTTGTGCCTAATTGTATAGAACGTCAAAGAATAAACAGAATAAACAAAATACATACATTGTAGCAGGGGCTGCGCACAGCCACTTAACCCAGCAGCCTCTCCGCAGTAGTCGTGCCGTCGACCCAACCTCTCTACGGATAGTTTTTAATGTTTAGCAGAAAATAACTACTCAGTATTCTGTTTGAGTAATTTTCGGGACATTTAGGGCTGGATTGGGGATAACAGCTTAGATTTCGGGACTGTCCCAAATTTTCTGGTCTGGTCACCCTAGTTGTGTGACATGGCTAGGGGACAAAGAGTGAGACAGTGAGGGGAGAGTGTGTATACCTACAGATTACCCTCTTTATTTCATCCAACCAGAAACAAGAAAAAACAAGAGGACTATTCCAGTGATGGAATCAGGTTGATCAATCCTGTAACACAGAGCTTGCATGATTAGCATACGGTCTATGCTGTTTTCAGGTGTGATAGCGTTGCAATGTTATGGTTAAAAGACAAAACAATTACTTTGCAGGTGACACACATGAAAAGAAATACAGAAGTGGTGATTCAAGTTATCATGAAAAAACACAACACTTGAAATGGGCCTTTCATAGCTACAAGCATTCTGTGCCAAAGCATTTCATCATCAAGCTCACCATTAACTCACAAATGTTGCTTTTGGACCACTTCCAGTGGCAGTACAGTGTGACTACAAAAGGTGGCAGGCAATTAACCTCAATACCATTACCTCCAATAAAAACATCAAGTGTAAGATCCTCTTACAAGCATGGAGCATATCTGTAGTTCAGCATTACAATACATGTTGCTTCGTCCATGTATTCCTGTGCGATGGTAATCAGCAGAAACATCTACGCAGGTTGCAGAGAGTAATTTATTGTCCTGACATCAGAACAGAGTCCAAATCCAGAGATTATCTATGAAGCTCGAAAAAACAGCAGCACAGCTCAATCCAGGAGGTCAACATCTTCAAGTGTTGGCTTCCTATTCCCAAATAAGAATGATTGATATAGACACAGTCCATTTCAGCAAGTCTTCTCATCATTTTGCTTCTGGTAACACTAACATCTGCACATAAAAATTATATATATATATATTTATGTATGTATGTATATATATATGCATGTATTTATATATATAATTCTGGTTTTCCTATTAACATTGCAGTGTAAGACCTCACTGTGTTTTTGTCATGGGAGAAGCCAACTGTTGAGAAGGACACCTCATCCAACACGTTTCAACACACAGCACACACTCACTAAGAACAAGACACAGATTTGTACATCTTGGAGAGGGAATCAAGCTCTTAAAGATTTTGCCCTCCTGGTAATTATATATTTTTTTCTCCTTTTGTTTGTTGCGTAGACATACTGTTGCTTAATAGCATTAAAACACATTTTTGAACAAATAAAATAGTGACAGTGTGCAGAGGATTATATCTAGCTGTTGAAGGAAATGTCAACTTAAGTTTCCCACTACTCTTCAGCTTTCTCATCCAGATATTTAAAAAATTTGGCACAATGTCACTCATTGTCTTATGTAAGCACATAAAAATTGAGATACTGGTGTGACAAACGGGCTGTTTGTTTTATGCCAATATGGATGACCAACAGTTGTTGTATTATCTTTTAACACTATCATTTGATAGAGAAACAAAATCCAATATAAGAGAAACCCAAGAAGATCTATTTCAAATATCTACATCTAATTTTTTTTTAGGCAGTGAAAAAGCACTTGTCGACAAAGAGGGTGGAATGACGCTGTTTGAATTGCCTTAGAACGGCTTCAAACATTTGTTTAGTTGCCACAAACAAACTCACGTTATCAGAACGAACAATACTGCTAGGTTTGTCCTTCTTGTGTTGCTGTTAAAACATACTTTTGTCTGTCTGGAGAGGGGACACTGATGATTGATACATATCTGTTAGTCTTTTTCTCTTTACTTTTTGTACCATAAACAATGTCCGAAGCCACAGAGAAGGAGAATGTGGCGTCCGTGTAATATACACAATGCACTTGTATCTGCAATGTACACCAAATACTTTACATCGACAAATTGAAAAAAGTACAAATCAAAAATCGAAAAGGACAAAAATATAGAGAGCAAAAAGGCTTGGGAGGAATCTTCTAGTATTGAGCGACATTCCATCAGTTTGAGATGAAGTCTTATTTCACCTGTCAAAGGAATGACGTACAAAACTAAGAAAACGAAAAAGGGTGAAAAGCTGTTCCCACCAAACCTGTAAATGCCTAATTTCCCACTGCTTTATCATACTCATCCGGCTGGAGTGCTACGATCATGCCATCATTTCCGCCATTTCCCCACTCTAATCGGGCTTCCTTGCCATTTTTAAACTCCTTCCTGGGTTGCATTTCTTTCTTATCCACTTATCATTCATCTCTTTTCTTCTCATGCCTTTTCCCCATCTCTAACCTTTATACACTTTCTCTACTCCTTCACCTTGCGCCCTCTCTCTCTCCCTCTGTGGAAAGCAGCTTTGAACAAACTGAACGTAACAAACAATGTATTGTGGCATGCACATGCAGTCATCCACCCCTCACCCCCCATGCCCTTCCCCCGTTGTCGAGACCAGCTGCTCAATCAGCGAATGGTCATGTGCTCAGTATTCCTCGCCCACCCAAACACCCAACCGCTTCCAAACCCCGGCCACACACACCACACACACACACACACACACACACACACACACACATACACACACATACCCACGAACACACAAATTAACACACACACACGCACACACACACACACACACACACACACACAAAGACCCAAGGCCCTAGACCCAGGAGTCTGGTGACGCGGGGTAGTGACTGGTCTCGTAGTTGAGTTCGCTATAGGGCCGGGCGGCGGAGTAAAAGTCCACGTAGTTCCCGGTCGATTTGAGGCCCAGGTGCATATTCAGGTCGCCGGCGGGCGCGGCGCGGTGCACCTGGTCCTCCAGGAAGGCCTCCTCGAAGCTCCGCGTGGAGTTCTGGAAGGGCGGGGGCGTCTCGTAGTCCTTGCGGACGACACTCTCCTGAGGGACAGGCTGCACAGCTGTTACCTACAGACACACAGGGAGCCAATGGGGAGCCAGGTAAGCGCTGGAATGTTACACTAATAACGCGTTTACCGACAGATACACAGATGGCCAATAGAAAGGCAGGTAAGCAATGGAATGTTACACTAATAACACGGTTACCTAGAGACACACAGATGGCCAATAGGGAGGCAGGTGTGGGGTGGACTGTAAATGCTAATAACACCAAGGGGTCTACTGAGCTCTGTTTCCAAGGAGATACAGACCAG
>CM050203.1:11662500-11687500 GCA_027475355.1 Coilia nasus | reverse complement strand
TCTCTCCACCTCCCTCATTCTCCATCTCTCTCTCCACCTCCCTCTCCACCACCCCCCTGTCCGCCTCCTCCCTCTCCACCACCTCCCTCTCTCTCCACCTCTCTCTCTCTCTGCACCTCCTCCCTCCCTCTGCACTTCTCTCTCCACCTCTCTCCCCACCTCTCTCCATCTCTCTTTCTCCACCACCTCCCTCTCCACCTCTCTCCCCACCTCTCTCCATCTCCTCCCTCTCCACCTCCCTCTCCACCTCCCTCCCTCTCTCTCCACCACCTCCCTCTCCACCTCCCTCCCTCTCTCCCTCCACCACCTCCCTCCCTCTCTCTCTCCACCACCTCCCTCTCCACCTCTCTCTCTCCACGTCCTCCCTTCCTCCTCCCTATCCATTTCTCTCTCCACCACCTCCCTCCCTCTCCACATTTCTCTCCACCTCTTTCTGCATCTCCTCCCTCTCCACCTCCATCTGTCCACCTCCCTTCCTCTCGACCTCCTCCCTCTCTCTCCACCTCTCTCTCTGTCTCCTCCTCCCCCCTCTCGACCTCCTCCCTCCCTCTCCACCTCTCTCTCCACCTCCCTCTGTCCACCTCCCTTCCTCTCGACCTCCTCCCTCTCTCTCCACCTCTCTCTCTGTCTCCTCCTCCCCCCTCTCCGCCACTGCGGCAGCCATCAGCACCAGCGGGCAGCGCTTAGCTGTGGATGCCATGGCGATGGTGCCATGGCAACCCCCCACAGATGGAGCACGAGGGGAGAGCAGCAGCGTGAGCCCATTCGGGATCGAGCCGCTATCTAACCGGGCTTCTGTTGTGCACACACACACTTACACACACTTACCCACACACACAGTCACACACACTGCCAATATGCCCTCACCAAAGTGGCTTCACTTTAACACACACACACACAGGCACACACACACAAGCACGCACAGAGTTCATGGGCACGGTACATTGACAGTGCTCCAGGGCACTAAGGAGGTGTGTCTGGAGCTCACACACACACACACGCACAAACACACACACACACATACACACACACACAGACACACACACACACACACACACACACACACACCCACACACACACACACACGTTGTGTTTGTTTGTTGCTTATTCTTGCTCAAAGGGCAATCACAGGGATCTGGCAGGGACTATTTGGCATCGGGGCCTCTCCCAAAACCAACCAGCCATGCTGTTTGCTGTGCTGTGCCGCTCAAAATGGGCGAGGAGATTCCCGCCCGACGGCGAGCGTTTCCTCCCTCTAGTTTATCCAAAACAGATACAGCGAGACACCGCTCTCAGGCATTACATGCACTGCAACACCACACACATCCCACACTTCCTTTAGGTGGTGATCCAAATAAAAAGTGTCTAATCCAAAATTAGGTCAGAAAAAAATCTATAAACCGATGCAATATTTGTCACTAAATTCAGAATGTAACAATGAATATAATTTTTTACCTACTAGACCTATGTAGTATATGTATTGACCTTTGTTTATGTATGTGTATTGTATGCTTAATTTATTCAGGGATTCTGCAGTATCCACATGTGTATGATGTTTTCTGTTATTGTATTTGCATAATTTGCATAATTGATTGACTGTAAGTGATGGCAGGTGAGGCATCTCTGTAGGTCTAGTCTGAGGAAGAACCACATAGCTCCAAGACATCACTACTATTAAACGTCTACATGGGTACTCGGTAACACTTAGTTTTGCTGTCTCTGTCACATCAATTAATGTGGGTACGGTGTAACAAGGCGTGTATATGTAACAGTGCTGTAATGTACCTGCACTGTACCATAGGGTCAGGGCATTAACAGCCTGGCAAAAGAACACAGGAGAAGCATACAAATGGCATACAGAAGCTTTGTTTGAACCAATCATTTACTGAACAAGCCTATCCTAAAGAGCACAAAAATCATCAGCTAGGTAGATCGGCTAGTTAGTGAAGTCACCTGTAGCCGCCAGGTAGATCGGCTAGCTAGTGAAATCACCTTTATCTGCCAGGTAGATCGGCTACTTAGTGAAATCACCTTTATCCACCAGGTAGATCGGCTAGTTAGTGAAATTACCTGTAGCCGCCAGGTAGATCGGCTAGCTAGTGAAATCACCTTTATCTGCCAGGTAGATCGGCTACTTAGTGAAGTCACCTTTATCTGCCAGGTAGATCGGCTAGTTAGTGAAATCACCTCTATCTGCCAGGTAGATCGGCTAGTTAGTGAAGTCACCTCTATCTGCCAGGTAGATCGGCTAGTTAGTGAAATCACGTGTTTGGGACACACGCACAAGAGCTACATGTCAGGGTCCTTCCTTCCTGAAGCTGGGAGTGACATCTCTGGATGCACTGCTCAGCGTTCCCCTGCTTTAGTTTTATCTATTGATCTCTATCCCTGGATTGGACAGATACATTGGCTAGCATTGTAGGCGATGTGTGCATGCCATTTTAAGGACTGCTAGTACACATGTAAGCAAACAGTTGTCAATGGTGTAGGCTGCAGATAAGCCTGTGTTTTACTTCGTGATAAATAAATAGTCAAACTGATTTAATTTAGCATTACTGAAGCACTATGTGGTATAATATCTACATATCATCAAACATGACATTTTTTCTTACTTGTGAAAGGAGATGCCCTGCTGTGTATTCATTTGCATAGTTGTAGCAGCCAAAGGCAAAACACTGGATGCCTTTAGAGCGATAATTTCCTTGGCTGGTGCTGCTCTGCCATGCTTGCAGGCGAAAGTAGCACGTTTCAAAATGGCGGCATTGTTGACACGCCAAAAGCCACGTGAAATCAATGGTTTTATGCTTTTGTCTCTTGTCCTTCCATCTTATGGCCTGTAGGTGGAGCTGGGGAGAGTTCACACTGAATAACTGTGTTGAATAATTACCTCCAAAGCTAATTAGGTGCCGCATAAAGGGACCTGTTCCTTTTCATCTGGGCTTGTGTTCTGTTGCACTCTCCACCACACAGTGGTAGGGTGATCAACAAAAATGTTTTCAACAAATACGTTGCACCACGTCCCGCTGCAAAGCACTGTGCCACATCATGCTACTGTTGCACGGTCCTGTTTCACGCTATTAGGATAAGATCAGGTTGGGCCCAAGCTCTTATTGGGCCCAAATAACCAACAGGCACACCCTAATAAACGAATAAACAACCACCGTCTGACAACATACTGTCGTCTAAAGATGGTTTACAGACACACAAAGCACCGATGCACTGAACAAATACCCTCTCCATCACTCACTATGTGACATAAGCAATCTCCATAGTGGGTTATTTTGCATGCCGTTATGGATTTCGCAATTTACCGCCATTACATGATTGCATATCCAACAGCCTCAACATTACAGTCATTACATTATTCATATTGATTTTCTCATCTCTAACTAGATGGCTATGAGGGTAATAAGATCAACAGATGCTAATGGGTGTGGACATTAATGTGTGTGTGTGTGTGTATGTGTGCGTGTTTGAAAGGCGTGGCAATGTCTGTGCCATGTCCTCTTTACTTTTGGCTCAGAAGACATCATGCAATGTCTCTGTCTTTCTTCCTGTGTGTGTGTGTGTGTGTGTGTGTGTGTGTGTGTGTTCATCATGAGTAGAGCAAAAGCAGCCAATGGAGCAGCGCTTCACTGACACACACACACACACACACACACACACACACACACACACACACACACACACAATCACACACATCCATACATTCATAGTCATTTACAAAGACATGCACACTCTCACAGTCCCCCCCCCCCCCCCCCCCCCACACACACACACAACTGTGGCTGAGGATTATGAAGGAGTTAATGACAGACTCAGTCCATGCATGGCCACACACACTACACACACACACACACACATTGCTGACTCCTCTGGCAGGCCACCCAGTGCCCCGCCTGTTTCCCCCCCCTCAGCGGAGTGGCAAGGTCAGGATATGGGAGAGTAATTGCCGTGTGTTATTAAATTAGTCGGCGGGTATCGGGTTTGGTGAGCTAGTTGGCCCCTGGGCCTAACTGGGGATCTTAACAGTTAATTGCAGGGGTGCAGACAAGGTCCCTTGTGTGAGACGTTAATGACATATTCTATGTAAGTACAGGGCTCACCCCGCCCCTCTCCGCTCCTCTCGTCCTCCGCTCTCCTCCACACCTCTTCTCCCCCCCCTTCTCTCCCCTTCTCTCCTCTCCTCTCCTCTCTCCTCCTCTCCTCTCCTCCTCTCCTCCACACCTCTTCTCTCTCAGCCCCTCCCCTTCTCTCCTCTCCTCTCCTCTCTCCTCCTCTCCTCTCCTCCACACCTCTTCTCTCTCCCCTCCCCTTCCCTCTCTCCTCTCCTCTCTCCTCCTCTCCTCCACACCTCTTCCCCCCCCCCCTTCTCTCCCCTCCCCTTCTCTCCTCTCCTCTCCTCCACACCTCTTCTCTCTCCCCTCCCCTTCTCTCCTCTCCTCTCTCCTCCTCTCCTCCACACCTCTTCTCTCTCCCCCTCCCCTTCTCTCCTCTCCTCTCTCCTCCTCTCCTCTCCTCCATACCTCTTCTCTCTCCCCTCCCCTTCTCTCCTCTCCTCTCTCCTCCTCTCCTCTCCTCCATACCTCTTCTCTCTCCCCTCCCCTTCTCTCCTCTCCTCTCTCCTCCTCTCCTCTCCTCCATACTCTTCTCTCTCCCCTCCCCTTCTCTCCTCTCCTCCTCTCCTCTCCTCCATACCTCTTCTCTCCCCCCCCCCTTCTCTCCTCTCCTCTCCTCTCCTCTCTCCTCCTCTCCTCCACACCTCTTCTCCCCCCACTTCTCTCCCCTCCTCTCCTCTCCTCTCCTCTCTCATCTCTGTCCCTTTGGGTTCTCCACTGCCTATGTCATTCTCTGTCACTCTCTCTCTTTTTTCATTACTGTGTGTGCATGTCTCTCTCTCTCTCTCTCCTTCCTGCATCTCCTTCCTCCATTTTCCCTCCTGCAATATCCTTCATAATTTAATAAATCTCCTCGCTCGGTCTCTCTGCCTTTTGATCACTGGTTGACACTCTCTCTCTTTTTTCATTACTGTGTGTGCATGTCTCTCTGTCTCTCTCTCCTTCCTGCATCTCCTTCCTCCATTTTCCCTCCTGCAATATCCTTCATAATTTAATAAATCTCCTCGCTCGATCTCTCTGCCTTTTGATCATTGGTTGACACTCTCTATCTTTTTTTTTTTCATTTTTTCATCTCTGACTTTTTGTTCCCACTCTGCGTCTGTCTCCGGAACCAGAACTGCCTGCTCTCACAGTTCCCTACCCACTCTCTCTGTGCTCAGACAGACTACTGCATGCCAGACTACAGACTGAGACTAGTGTCAGTAGGAAGAGGAGGATTAGGATGAAGAGAAGGAGGAGGAGAATGAGAAAGGGGAGGGAGGAGGAAGAAGAGGGGGGAAGGATGAAGAGGAAAAGGGGGAGGAGGGGGAGGGGAGTAGGAAGATGAAGAGGAGGAGAAGGAAGGAGACGAGGAAGGAGAGGAGGGGAGAAGGAGATGAGGAGGAAGAGGAGGAGAAGGAAAGAGAGGAGGAGGAAGAGGAGGGGAGAAGGAGAGGAGGAGGAGGAGGAGGAAGAGGAAGAGAAGGAAAAGGAGAGGAGAAGGAGAGGAGGAGGAGAGAAGAGGAGGAGGAAGAGAAGGAGAGAAGGAGAGGAGGAAGAGAAGGAAGAGGAGGGGAGAAGGGGAGGAGGAGGAGAGAAGAGGAGGAGGAAGAGGAAGAGAAGAAAGAGAAGGGGAGAAGGAGAGGAGGAGGAGAGAAGAGGAGAAGAGGAGAGGAGCAGGAAGGAGAGAAAAAGATCAGTTAGACTACAGACTGAGTTTCAGCGGTGTGTGAAGAGACTCGAGGAGCAGACTCGTAGACAGACCCATGTGACTCGAGTGTCCCCGTCACTGCGGCTTAGTGGCAGTGCGGCCATGGGGGTTTTGGGGGGAGGACTGTGAGTGTGACCTATTAGTGCAATTCTTCCGCCGGGTCTGGAGCGAGAGAGCCATAAAATCACATCCAGACACCCCACTTTACATAATGGCTGCTCGGGGCAAATGAGGCAAGACCTGTGTTTGGGGTGAGAGCTGAAAATGTATGGTGTGGTGCGATAAAAAGACTGAAAAAGAGTGTATTGAGAGCCTGGAAAAGACTGTCTGCTGTGAGAGGGAGACTAGAAAATAGTGTGTGTGTGTGTGTGTGTGTGTGTGTGTGTGTGTGTGTGTGTGTATGTGTGTGTGCGTGAGAATAAGCTTGGAAAAGAATGTGTTACGAGAAAGAGGCTGAAAAATGAGGGAGGCTGAAAAATGTGTGTATATGTATATGTGTGTGAGTGTGTATGTGTGTTTATGTGTGTGTGTGTGTGGGGTGGGGGGGGGGTGGGGGGGGGGGGGTGTAAGAACAAGCTTGGAAAAGAATGTGTTAAGCGAAAGCGAGAATGGAAAAAAAATGTCTGGTGTGAGAGGGAGGCTGGAAAATGTGTGTGTGTGTGTGTGTTTGTTTGTTTGTGTGTTTCTGGTGTGAGAACATGGCTAGAAAAAGAATGTGTTGACAGGGAATGAGAGGAAAGAAATATGCCCAGTAGTTCATGCAATCTGGTTCAGCTCTGGCTCTCAACTACTGGCTCCTAGCAAGACCAGGGGCAAACGTTGAGGATGAACATTGTACAGAAGACAGGGGTCCATAGAATATGATGCGGAATTTTAGAGTCTTACATTGAATGCATAGAATGCATAGAATGAATAGAATGCATTCTTTCAGAAACTGTTTAGGAGGAGGGTCAAGTTGAATATCAGGGGGAAATTAAGGGGGCCAGGTCAGGGCCAATTATGTGCACGAGCCACCAACACAGTGTTGAGCTCCCTGAATTCTGTTGTTTGTGTGCTTACACAAGGCATTCAAAGCTGTCCACAGTCAGGAGTGACACTTGTACAGCTCAGAGGGAGCAAAATAACATCAGTGAGGAGGCGCTGCTACTGTGAACTACACATCTCGCTACTACTCCAGAACTGGCTAATTACACTACTCATAGTCATAGTGTCATATTCTAGAATAGCTCATCACGTCTACTGTTTACAGCCCATCACTTGTGTCAGTGTGCGAAAGGAAGAGTGTGAGACAGAGAGAGAGAGAGAGAAGAGCGAGATAGAGGTAGAGACCGAGAGGAAGGAAGGGTGGCAGAGAGAGGCTGTCTGAATGTCTTACAAGGGAGAATTTTGTTGATGGGCAACACAACTCACAACCTGCAAACACCAGCTGCCAGCCATGGCCCAACCTACTTTTATATCTTAGAGAACTCAAACAGACTTCATAAAGTACTTTAGCTAATTTCATTATATAAATGAGATCCGACCCAAAAATGTGGATATGTCAAGCAATGCCACATGGGATAGCAATGCTAGGGTGGAGTCATGGGAGTTCCATGTGGATATAAGTTCCTAAAAACATCTCTTTCCAATTAACCTCTATTTTTTTAATGTCTGGCAGGCTTTCTGCAGCAGAGCCTGCATAATCTCTCATGCAAACTCTGACTCCATCTCCATCTGCAGAGAGAAATAAGCCGTTTGCTCTTTTGCAGAACAATTGCTGAACTCTCTACCTACATGAATGTGATGTGCTTGTAGAATTATGATTGGCTGATAGTACATGACTTCACTGCCACATCCATGAACTACTCAACCTACAGTATGAATGTCTGACTGCTGTGGCTTTATGGTCTACACTTGCTGTGGTCAATGACACGAGCAAGTGTAGATTCCTTTAGCTATTCTCACAGTATGACTGTTGATATGCAGCACAACCATTTGTGGTATCAGTTGCTCAATGACATTAGGGCTGTTGGTGTTGAGAGGGGTATGAGATTGTTTTTTTCTAAGACTGTTCTCACATGTGATTTCTATCAGTAGTGAGTGTGTGTTGGGATCTGTTTCATGAAGGCCAAGCATGGCAGGCAGACAGAGCACAGCAGGACTTCAGCACCAAGGACAGCGACACACGTGCTGAAGTGAAGGAGATGCCTCAGTTGCTGAGGTCAGGTGGGGGGGAGGAAGGCAAGAAGATCGAGAGGGACACACACACACACACACACACACACACACACACACACACACACACACACACACACACACAACACCAAGAAAGAGAGAGATAGGAAAGAAAAAAATAGGCATGAAAAGGGCACAGAGTGCAGGGGGGTGCCTGTGTGCGTGTGTGACAGAGAGAGAAAGAGAGAGAGAGAGAGAGGAGAGAAAGAGAGAGAGTGAGACAGACAGAGAGAGAGGAGAGGAAGAGAGAGAAACATGTGGGGCATGACTCACCCGATCGATTGTTGGGGGAGGTCCGCACGGGGGGAGACGGAGGGGGTTCGGGAGGAGGAGTACGGCCTCTGCCTGTCCCGCTCTATTGTGGACGCCGAGCCCACAAAGTGATACTGTGAGTAGCCGTCCTGCACATGACAGACACACCGGGAGAGGAGCATAGACAGTGTCAATCCACAGGCAATTATGAATGCCAGACACACACACGCACACACACTCAAGAGTGTTAGTCAGAGAGCAGACCACAACACAAAGCAGAGGCAGAGAGAGGGACAGAGAGAGAGAGAGGGAGAGAGAAAGAGAGAGGGAGACTGAGAGAGAGAGAGACAGAGAAAGAGAGAGAGAGACGGGGGGGGGGGGGGGGGGGGGGGGGGGGGCTGGGTTGTGCAGAAGACAGACAGTCTGGGAAAGAAAAAGAGAGAGAAAGGTTGTAATTCCCCAGCACTCAGGAACAAAAACTCCGGACAAAAAAAGCTGTTGTGTCTGTTTGTCTGCTGCCATTCCTGCTCTCTCAGCACTCGAGAGCTTTTGGAGTGGGAGCAGTGTGTGTGACTATGTACGCGTGTGTATGTGTGTGTGTGTCTATCTGTGTGTGCACACGGTATGTGTTTGTCTGTGTGGGTACAGGCTGCTTTTTTAGTGCTGTTCTTCCAGGGGGCAAGTGTGTGTATGAGATATAGAAGTGTGTGTATGTGAGATATAGACGTGTGTGTGTGTGTGTGTGTTTGTGTGCGTGTGTGTGTGCGTGCGTGTGTGTGTGTGTGTGTGTGTGTGTGTGTGTGTGAAGCAGCAATAAAAAAACTGGGAGAAAACTGAGGAACTGGGAAAAACAGTGAGAATTATGTATGGCTGTTGAGGTGTATGTGTATGTGTGTATGTGTATGTGTGTATGTGTATGTGTGGTTCGTGCATTTGTGTTGTAGAATTCTAGGTGATTTTCATGAATTCTCTGTATTTGTCAAATGAATACCATTACCTGTAAATGTGACGCACGTGTCTGTACAACGCCAGTATCAGTTGTGCCTGAGATAACCAGCATCTTGACCAGTATGGAGAGGGTCACAAGGAGACCCGAGTCTAAACATATTTGTGTTACTGCTGAGCAGGCGCCAGCTAGGTGGCTGAGGAGATATGCACGTACATGGTGTTGCACAGATATGGACGAGCTATTCTACGTTTGCTCATATGATTTACGATGTTGATTTTGGGGTATATGTAGCTGTCTTTTCGGCATCCAAGACGAGACAGATCGGACGGACAGAGAGAGAGGTCCACATAGGAAACTTCTGCATCTTGCTGGGTACCGCTGTCTTCAACCTCGCGGGAAAAGATAGAAACGAGCTCAGACTTAGGCTTAGACTCTTACGGAGTGTAGCCTTTTCTCTGCTCCTTCATTTTACCATTTTTATTACTCTTTATTGTTAATCAATTCAACCAGATTCATTTTGTCAACTATATGTAATAAATCGACAATCCTGATCAAGCAACGGAAGCATCGAGTCTTTTTATTCAACCGAGAGTAATCTCAGTTAGTTGGAGAACACAACGCAATTCCCAGAGGGAAAATCCAACAGTGTGCACTCGTTTGTAAGGCAGTGAGAACAACACCAAAGGAGAACAAAGAGAAGAATGTATGGCTATTGAAATATGTGTGTGTGTGTGTGTGTGTGTGCGTGTGTGTGTGTGTGTGTGTTTGTGCATGTGTGTTTGTCCGTGTGTGTGCGCTCGTTCCTAAGGCAGAACATAGAGAAGAATGTATGGCTATAGAATGTATAGAATGTGTGTGTGTGTGTGTGTGTGTGTGTGTGTGTGTGTGTGTATTCATAGCTGACA
This sequence comes from Coilia nasus, assembly GCA_027475355.1. Lineage (NCBI taxonomy): Eukaryota > Metazoa > Chordata > Actinopteri > Clupeiformes > Engraulidae > Coilia > Coilia nasus. The sequence continues at coordinate 11,677,372 of CM050203.1, read as the reverse complement.
GCTAGCTGCTAGTCCTCGTGAGCTTCTCACTCATTGTGTCACTTTAATTTAAGATCTCCACCTTGGAGTCATTACTGACATCAATCCACAGTCAGTCACACACACACACGCACACACACACACATACACAGGCATCAGTGGGTCTGTCAGCACTTAGGGCTGACCCTGTGTGTCTGTGTGTGTGTGCGTGTGTGTGTGTGTGTCTGTGTGTGTGTGTGAGAGAGAGATGGCTGAGCAGTGAATGAAGGAGAACAAGTGAAGCAGATCAGTAAGATAAGGTGAGTGCCCCTACTATCACACACACACACACACACACACTCACACACACACACACACACGCACACGCACACGCACACACACACACACAACAAACTCTTCCACTCTCTTTAGTCCACTCTCATGAATCAATAGATCCTCCACTGCCTATATGCTGACCCAGCTCATTGGCACTGGGAGGGTCGTATTTCAACCTCAACCCCCAAACACACACACACACACACACACACACACCCTCGTCAATGTCACCGGCTGTGATGACGTGGCCTAAATGCTTTTGCAGTCTGGCTCGGCTCTCAGTGATAATAAGAGGTCCGGTGTGGTAGCCGCCTAGTCAACTTGATCGCCATAGCGGCGTGGGCGCTCAGGTTATTATGGGATGGAACCGGAACTGGTGCTAGGCCCCGTTTCATCACTGACATACTGTAGGACGCATCCCAGCAAAGACAGGAAACTTTCTTTGTGTGTGTGTGTGTGTGTGTGTGTGTGTGTGTGTGTGTGTTTGAGTGTGTGTTTGAGTTATCTCTCACCTCGCTTGGGTAAATAATTGCTGGCGGTGTGCAATTAAAACGAGAACACTGTGCACCCCTCAAGAGAACAGAGAGAGGGAAATGTGTGTTTCATTCAGAGACAGCATGAGCCTGGGGCTTAGCAATGACCTAGGAGTATGTGTACGGTGTGTGTTTGCGTGCCCTGGTGACTGCACGCATGTGCCTTTTTGATTAATGCCCCACAGACACCACAACAGTACAACTCTTCAGGCAAACAGGCAACACACACACATAGCCACGCATTTTTTTTTGGGGAGAATTCTCCAGAGAGTGAACCTTTCCAAGAGGGAACTGGGAATCGAAAGACCATGTTTCTATGCTAGTGAGCAAAGCATAAGCAAGGCTTCTGATTGGCTGGAAAAGTGTATTCTCCAGTCAAAGCTGCTGCGCTGGTCTCTCATGTAGGAAGCCAGGACCTTGCATGCATGCCAGTAGTTTCATTTAGTGCACTTAATGGACAAACGGACTGTAGGGCTGTGAAAATATATTGGCTACTATGATGGTTATAGCAATTGAATGTGCTTATGTGTGTATGTGTGTGTGTGTGTTTGTGTGTGTGACAGAGAGTCAATGACGTGGTGTGGTGTGGGGATGCCGCAGTGAGCCAATTTCTGTCTAACATGTGTGCATTGGTGCCTAGTGATTGTACATGTGCTCTCTTATCACTCAAGAACAGTGTGTGTGTGTGTGTGTGTGTGTGTGTGTGTGTGTGTGTGTGTGTGTGTGTGTGTGTGTGTGTGTGTCTGTATGGCATTATGGGTATATGCTGTTTTTTCAGCTCTGTTCTTGCAGGTGTTTATGCAGGTGACTATAGTTTGTGCCCCCCTCCGACATGCAGATAACACACTATAACAGGCAAACAATCATTAAACTAACTGAAACTAATCTCTACTAACCTTCGATGGTCTCTACACATCTGTTAGCTTATTATGTCCTCCTTTTGTAAGTCGCTTTGGATAAAAGCGTCTGCTAAGTGTAATGTAATGTAATGTAAAACTGATGTCTTTGGACTTTGACAGTTTCCACCAATCCATCAGTCTCTTACTACCAGTGAACCCCTCCAAAAAAAACCCCACTGCCCAGCCCAGCAGTCTGGCTGCCCCTATCTGATACGGCTATTTTGTGCGGAGTGGGTGCAGACCAAAGGGCTCGGACTTCAGGTGACACTGTAGGAGGCGGTTCGTAGGAGTCTCTCTCCCGGCCGTGCCACCTCACCCAGACACTCGGCCACCGAGGTGTGCGTGGCTGGCTGCCTTGGTTGCTAGGCAACGCATGCCCGCATGGGGAATGATGGCGGCCAACAGGTAATCAGGGGTGACAGTGGGGGCGGGCAAAGAAAGTGGCTAGTTTGCCGTGTGTAAATGTGGTAGCTGAGAGTCCTGCTGAAGGCCTCCCTGCCAGACACATTTTCATCATTTTGCAGATTGTGTGTGTGTGTGTGTGTGTGTGTGTGTGTGTATGTGTGTGTCAGTGAGAGTGTTTTTGCATGTGCTGTGTTGGTGTGTGTTTGTGTGAGTGTGTATGAATACGTATGTGTGTGTGTGCGTGTGTGTGTGTAGTGTGTCTTTATCCAATCTTTGTACATCCATGCCTATAGACAGTACAGGCCAAAAGTTTGGACACACCTTCTCATTCAATGCATTTTCTCTATTCTCATGACTAGAATATAAGACATGTTTTAAGTTATTTCCCACTTTTTTGTTAAGTACATAATTACCTCCAAGGAGGTTATGTTTTTGCCGGCATTGGTTTGTTTGTTTGTCTGTCCGTTAGCTAGTTTGTTTTTTTGTTTGTTAATAGCATAACTCAGAAAGTTCTAGACGGATTTCGACAACATTTTCAGGATAGATCAGAAGTTGGCTAACTTACAACTGATTCGTTTTTGGTGGTGATCTGGATCACCATTGGGATTAAGGATTTTTTTAAGTATTCTTCACCATTGCGAGGGCCAATTTGGACATTTTTGCTCATAACTCTACAAATAGTGCTCAGAATGCTTGTTTACCCATCAAACATGTGTTCATTCACATTTTTCATGCTTTCATTGAGAATCTGCAATGTAAATATTCATGAAAATAAAGAAAACGCATTGAATGAGAAGGTGTGTCCGAACTTTTGGCCTGTACTACATGTGTATCCATGTGTGCATGTGTCTGTGTGTGTGCACGTGTGCGAGACATTTTAGGCGTGTGTGACTTGTGGATGCTGTACAAGTTACACCCTTTGTTCCCCATAAAGCACCTACCCTCTCCCACATAACAAAGACATCTCTCTGAGTGCCTGGCAACTCTCTCATGCCTGCTTCTGTGTGAGAGAATCCAGCCTCTTGAAATCAGTTTTTTGAAAGCGAAAGCGAGTTTCAATGCGATTAAGCCGCTCCCTAATTGCCACATTTTCTATTATCACATAATTCTTTTCATACTCTTCATTACATTGCTTGGCCCAATGTTTCAATGACTGATGGCCTTTGAAGGACACATTAGAGCAGGAATTAGAACTGTGCTGAATGAATGGCGTGATTGTGGTGCGTGAGAATGTGAGCGAGAGGCTAGATCTTTTTTATATATTTTACCCTGACATTCTCATGCTTCATGGACTCCTTTGATAAATGCGCGCCTGCAAGCGTCGCGATTTAAAGGACATCCTTCACGCTGACTGGCTGGCTGACTTTCTCTTCAAAGATAAGACCGTGATTGCGTCAAACACAAGGCTATGCTATCAGGAAAGTGGAGCTACCATCTCCCCACACACACAGTGACTGACCAGTTGTGGTAGGTATGTGCATACACAACCACACACACACAAACAGAGCACATGCACAGGCACACAAACACACATATGTGCATGCATGCACACACACCCATACATGCATGTACACACATGTACACACACACACACACACTGTAGCGAAGGGGAGAAGAAGTCACCCCACCCGGCTTCGAACCCGGGTGTCCGGGGTACCAAACAGGGGCTCTGACCGCAACGTCAAACGCCAACACTCGTTGGGATGGCAGTCAGAGCACACCCACAACTCTAGTGATGGTCACTCCATCACACACACACACACACACACACACACACACACACATGAAGGCCCCTCATTATTCAGCCCCATTAGAAAAGGACAGAGCACAAGACCCCCTTCTGCACCTGGAGCTCTGTCTGTGCAGCAAAGTGACAGCACCTCACCCCAGCACTATATACTAACCAACATGAGCACACACTCATGAATACATTTGTGCAGTGCCATGTCAATCTGTGCACACCAAGAGAATGCAGTGTTTCTCAAAGTTTGTCAGGCTGACAATCCCTTCTCCCCCTTAAAAAAAAAACATCAAGGACCACTCCGCTCTTTTCTGAGGCTAACAGGGCTGTGTAAATGCATGAGAATTGGTGCAGCATCACAGCCCTAACTAGGGAATGGCGTAGAGATGATATGTCGTTTAAACACACTGTGCATAGCATAGGTAGCTTAAGAAACATAAAAAAAATACTATTTTAATGCACCTGTTCGTGGACCACTTGGCAGAACACACTTTAAGAAACACTGGTGTAGTGTGATGTCAGCCTATTTACACCAAGGTCTGCAACATGACCCAATTTAAACCTATCCTGAGGGTTTTTCTTAGAAAAATGCACATACCAGTTATTACACAGCAGTTAAGCTATTTCTGGTGCTAAGCCTGATGTGTACATGAGTCTGAAGTATGGTACAGGATCGGCAGGCAGCACACACGAGAATCCATGAAACTATAGGCTCGTCTTACTTTAACTTATTTGTTTTGGTCGCATTCATCAGAGTATTAGCCAAAATAAAGTGGTGACATTAGGATGAGCCTGCAGTTTTAAGTGCTAATTTACTATCAGGTGTGAGTGGGGAGACTGACTGGGCATGCGGTGGGTACCAGGCACCAGGCCTGCCCAGAGATATGGTTGGGCCCCTGAAAAGATCCAGTTATTCTGCCACCGTCCACCCCAAAAAAAACCCTATGGTTTTGAATTGACTGCTGCCCCCTCCACCCCCTGGCGGCTGGGCCCCAGAAAGCTTTCATGTTTATCCCCCCTTATGTGGAGTTTGGGGCTCAATGGGAGACTCGCCCAGCCCAGCATGCCATTAACACCTTCTCTCAGAGCATCATGGGAAATGCCTCAGGGGAGGGGGGTGGCGGGGTGGGGTAGGAGAGGGGGCTTAGAGTGGCCTGAGATGGGCTGGAAGCCCTGGGGGAATCTGATTCCTCAGTCCTGTAGCCTGGGGGTTTTGCTTTCCGTTTGTCTGTGTGGCCACCACTCTCTTTCTATCTCTCTCTTTCTCTGTCTTTCTTTCTCTTTCTCCCTCTATCTCATAGAGTGTCATATCTGCTAAAGACTATGGCACACCTGCTGTTGTCCCTGTGTGTTAACGAACTGTCATTGCGGAAATGAGTTTGACAATTCCGCTGGTGGGTAAACGCATTAAAGTTTCAACTAAAAGCAAATCAGTGTAATGACTTGAAAAAACGTATACTACAATCCTTAATAACTACTTCAAGCTACCAAATAGCATAAAAAAGCCACAAAAGGCCATAGGTCCGAGGATAGCTGAGAGAAATGCTTGGGAAATAACGGGGCTCTGGGATGAGTTTGTGCCAGATTGAAGAGTCATTTTCAGCCCATCCGCTCCTCGCATAAGCTCTCCCAGCAAACACCAAAACTTCTCTAAAACGCAATTTTCTCTCTGTAATGTTTAATTTGTTCTAGTGTGTGTGTGTGTGTGTGTGTTACAGTGTGCATATGTGAGAAAGAGAGCGCGATAAAGAGAGAGACAGAGACACAGACAGTGACAGAGACACACAGGGAGAGTATAGTGTTGACTGACAGACCGCCTTGACAGACCAGAGAAATACATTTTCTAAATATAGACATTTGCTTTCAACTTAGGCCATTTAAAAAAAATAATAAATAAAAAAAGAAACCTTCTGCCAAATGACTGCCTGGAACACTTTTTCTATATCATTTCCTGAGATGTGAGAAGGACTTCTGCAGTCCTCCTCAGCTCTGATAAGAATCACCAGCATCCAACCAATCCACAGCACTGCAGATCAACACGGGGAGAGGAGAAATGAAAGAAGGAGAGAGAAAGAGGGAGGGGGGGAGATACTGTGTGTGTGACAGAGTGCCAGTAAGAAAAAAAGAGATCGGGAGAAGAATAGAGAGACAGAGCAAGTGAGAGAAAGAGAGAGAGGGAGAGAGAGAGAGAGAGGGATAGAGTAGAAAGAAAGAAAGAAAGAAAGGAAGAAAGAAATAAAGAAAGACAGACACTCCCTTGCTCGGCCATCCAGACAGAGTAGCTGTCATCGCGGGCTGGTAAATCGTGACAGGGGAGGGGCTGTAAAACGCCAATAATAGCAGGTGGTATCTTAGCACCCTTGTGCCTAACATCATCCGCAATGACATTTGCAGATCTCTCCCTGGGCCGCTCAATGAAAACTAATGGAAAGCTGGATCGGGTCTGATAGGAGCTATGGCAAACGGGGGTTACGAGTGGCCTTGATATTAGCTGTGAACGGGGGGCAGTTAGAATAAGAATCTGCCACTTGTGTGCGATCTTTGTGACAATGATGGCACACAGAACCAGCTTCTGACGCCCTCACCACGGTAGTAGTGTCATCCCTGGGGCAGGCTTTCTGACTACTCCCTGTCAACCCTGTTGAAGGATCACCTACTGATCATGGAGATAACAGAAGACTAACAGAGCTGAAAAAGTTATTATTTCTTGACCACAGGCAACTGTGAGTGTTTGCACACGAAGTATGGCTGTTAAATAAGGAAACTTTTATTATGACAGGTATAATGACCTCTCTGCACTACAACTGAATTACAACACTGAGCCGGCAGTAGACTTCTCAGAACACTGTGTCCTCACAGTGCAGACGATGTAGATTTCAAAACTTTTTTTAAAATGACAAGTATAACAAGTTCCCTGTGTTAAAACATAATTACAGACTGCTTTATCAGTCTGATGTTTTGACAACAGTGCTTTAATGCTCTAGACTTGAAATCCTCAGGCTGGACTTCTATATCCACAACTGCACTTTCATGCTCTGCATTAATACTGCACATCCAGTCTCAGACTCTGGACATAAGCATCCACTGCAGCAACATCCTCTGGCTGCAGTTATACTGTGTTATAGCATAGAGATGTATGACATCACCACACAGACACACAGACTGTCATGGCAACACAGTGACACACATCATCTTCCATGGTAACGTGTGACATGGTCATGCTACGGTAAGCCGGATGGCTCAAGTGAAGTATGACTCTGGAAAAAAGACCCGGAGAGGGGCTGATTTGGCACAGAACTGCAGCGAGTTAGGGGGCAGATGGCTCCAAATGGCTCCTGCTGAGATCAGTGCTGCATGGACAGGTTTCATCTCAATTCTGTGTTAAACTTAAAACAAACTTTCTTTCTTAACCCAGGTTTCAACTAAATTCTGTGTCAAATTAAAAAAACTCTATTTCTCTTTTTGGTACACTGGTTTATTGAACTATGTCAGTGGTTCTTCAAGTGTAACACATGATTTGGCTTTTGACTCGCACCCAAAGAAACCCGAAGAAGTGTGTGTTATTTTAGGAGTAGAGTGTGCCTGTTGTTCCTAACTACTTCATCTAAGTTCTCTAATCATTCTCCCACCTTCTTATTTTATTGCAGACTTCATGCTAGAGGTAGAACAAATATGTGTTATGGCATAGATACACTATAGAAACCTAGTTTGCTATCTAAATTTTTCCCACTTCTGCTGAATTCACAAAGCACTCCAAGGCTTTCATTTTTACTGTACTTCATTCTGACATGAAAGACAGTGTTATTAGGGACATAGACAATATTAGTACTACATACTACACATGATAGAGAATTCCATTACGTAAAGACAGTCTATTTACAAAGACATGTCTGAGACAAGACTACTATACATATTAAAACACACAGAAAAATAAAACTATCAACTGAGGGATGTTCATGAAACTTATAGGAAACTCATGGGACTTACCTTACTCTCAAATTGTACACACTTTTTTCCAAATAATCCTTCAGTTTGTTAAACTGTTGCCTGATATGTGAACCCCTTTGCGTCTTGTGTGAGGCCTTTTCTCATAACTTCACAATGTAAACTCTGTCCTAACACAAGAGAGTGACTCAAAGCTTCACTCACCGCACAGAGGATCTCCATTTCCCCTTTTTGTGCTTTGATTTGTCTGACACTTCAAACGTGTATTTTCTATTCCCACAAGTCCCTTGTGTAGCAGTGCTGACTGTGTCTGTGAACTTCTCCTCTCTTTAGTCAGTGACTTGTCAGACTTGTTATTTAACCACTGTGTGCTATTGACAGGGTCTCTTACTCAATGCCTGAGCTACTCAGACAGCTAATTAGGCGACAGAGGGAGACTCAGAAGTCTAGCGAGTGCACAGCCAGCTTGAGCCAAACATGCAGTGGTACTGAAATAGTGCAACTTTTGGGTGGCAAGGATCCTTAAAAGTTTCTAATATAAATTATTATTATAAAAAAACTGGGTGTGAAAACTCATCAAAACAAGTTTCCATGGCGCTCTCCCTAAGCGTACTACTCAGAAACCTAATTAGAGGGATGTGTGTGTGTGCGTGTGTGTGTGTGTGTGTGTGTGTGTGTGTGTGTGTGGTACGGATGGCGGCAGTTTAAAAGGATCTTTAGGTGTGATAGCACCTTTTGAAGTTGTGTTTCTTTAAATGGTGGGGACACTGCAGCTGAAATTGTTAAAACTCTAAGAGTGTTGACCTTTTCATCTGCAGAAAAGGTCATGGAACAAGAAGTCTCTTCCAGAACATTCTAAGCCCTGTGAAGAGAGGTGGAGGAAGGCCAGTCTGTGGAGACACTGCAGCCAATGGGAAGACAGACAGCGATGTCATACTAAATGGATGAACGAGGGACATCCCTCCCACTCTTACTTTTTCTTCCTCATCTCCCCTCTCCTGAACTCCTGATTACTCTCTCTCTCACCCTCTTCCCCCAACACACACACACACAAACACACACACACATTCAAAACCACTCAGCCCCTACCACACACAGCACACTACACACAGTAACTCCTGTCGCCCTCATCTCCGTCTCTCTAGAACTTCTTGTGTCACAGGGTATTACCCCTCCCCTCACACACACACACACACACACACACACACACACACACACACACACACACACACACACAGCAACTCAAGCTCTACCCAGCATACTGTACACACAGTATTCCCCTCATCATCTTCTCTGGAACTTCTCTCTGTCACATACTGTTACTTTTCCTCTTTCTCATATACACACAACCACACCTGCAACTTTGCCTGCAACACACACACACACACACACACACACACACACACACACACACACACACACACACACACACACACACACACACACACACACAAACACACACCACACAGTTCCTTCCTCCTTTTACCCTTGTCTTCCCTCTCTGGAACTTCTCTGTCACAGAATATTACCCTCCCTCTTTCTCTTCCACTTTAACACACTTACAACCAACTCCGCACCCTCACACACTCACCCTGCCCACACACACTCCCCCCTGTTCACACACACTCACCTCCGCACCCTCACACACTCACCCCTGCCCACACACACTCACCCCTGCACACACACACACTCCCCCCTGTTCACACACACTCACCTCCGCACCCTCGCACACTTACCCCTGCCCACACACACACACACTCACCCCCACAGCCACACACACTCACCCCTGCACCCACACACTCCACCCCTGTTCACACACACTAACCTGTTCACACACACTCACCACCTCACCCACACACACTCACCCCTGCACCCACACACTCCACCCCTGTTCACACACACTAACCTGTTCACACACACTCACCACCACACCCACACACACTCACCCCTGCACCCACACACTCCACCCCTGTTCACACACACTAACCTGTTCACACACACTCACCACCACACCCACACACACTCACCCCTGCACCCACACACTCCACCCCTGTTCACACACACTAACCTGTTCACACACACTCACCACCTCACCCACACACACTCACCCCTGTACCCACACACTCCACCCCTGTTCACACACACTAACCTGTTCACACACACTCACCACCTCACCCACACACACTCACCCCTGCACCCACACACTCCACCCCTGTTCACACACACTAACCTGTTCACACACACTCACCACCACACCCACACACACTCACCCCTGCACCCACACACTCCACACACTCCACCCACTGCCATGTTCTCCTGCCCTATTTTATTCTCATCCCTCACTCACTAGCCTGTCCTCTATTTCCCTCTATCCCTTGTTGTCCCCACCCATCTCCCTCTTACTCTCTCTCTCCCCCCCCCCCAGTGTTCCCTCTTCCCTCTCTTTCCTCACCCATCTCCCTCTTCCTCTCTCTTTCCCAACCCCCCCCCCCAGTGTTCCCTCTTCTCTCTCTTTCCCCACCCATCTCCCTCTTACTCTCTCTTTCCCAACCCCCCCCCCCCCCCCAGTGTTCCCTCTTCCCTCTCTTTCCTCACCCATCTCCCTCTTACTCTCTCTTTCCCAACCCCCCCCCAGTGTTCCCTCTTCCCTCTCTTTCCTCACCCATCTCCCTCTTACTCTCTCTTTCCCACCCCCTCTCTCTTTCTCCTCAGTGTTCACCTCTTCCCTCTCTTTCCCCACCCATCTCTCTCTCTTTCCCAATCCCTCTCTTTTCCCCCAGTGTTTTCCTCTTCCCTCTCTTTCCCCACCCATCTTTCTCTCCCTCTCTCTTCCCCTCTCTCTCCCTCTCTTTCCCAATCTCTCTCTTTCACCCCAGTGTTTTCCTCTTCCATTTCTTTCCCCCAGTCATCTCTCTTTCTCTTGCCCCACCCAATCTCCTTCATTTCTTTCATTTCAGTGTGTGCATGTGTGTGTGTGAGCGCTCAGTGGACTTGGACTGGGAGCCTAGTTGTGTGTATGTGCATGTGTGTGTATGTGCGTGTGTTTGTGTGTGTGTTTGTGTGTGTGAGCACTCAGTAGAGTCAGATGGGGAGCCTAGTTGTGTGTATTTGCATGTGCATGTGTGTGTGCATGTGTGTGTGTGTGTGTGTGTGTGTGTGTGTGTGTATTTGCATGTGCATGTGTGTGTGCATGTGTGTGTGTGTGCGTGTGTGTGCGTGTGTGTGTATGTGTGGGTGAGCAGTCAGTGGAGTCAGACGGGGAGCTGTCAGAGCTTGGCTGGGTAACCTGGGCCTGTGAGGATACTGTCCCATCATCACACCCATCCCGTCACTCATTCTCCTCTCACCATCCATCCCCCTACTATTCCCTCCCTCCCTCCCTCCCTTTCTCCCCGCCTTCTTCCCTTCACTTCCTCCCTCTGTTCATCACTCGTTCACCTCTCATCATCCTTCCCCCATACTCTTCCTCTTGCCATCCATCCCTCATACTCTTCCTCTTGTCATCCATCCCTCATACTCTTCCTCTTGTCATCCATCCATCCCCCCTACTCTTCCTCTTGCCATCCATCCCTCATACTCTTCCTCTTGTCATCCATCCATCCCCCATACTCTTCCTCTTGCCATCCATCCCTCATACTCTTCCTCTTGTCATCCATCCATCCCCCATACTCTTCCTCTTGTCATCCATCCCTCATACTCTTCCTCTTGCCATCCATCCCCCATAATCTTCCTCTTGCCATCCATCCATCCCTCATACTCTTCCTCTTGTCATCCATCCCCCATACTCTTCCTCTTGCCATCCATCCCTCATACTCTTCCTCTTGTCATCCATCCCTCATACTCTTCCTCTTGTCATCCATCCCTCATACTCTTCCTCTTGTCAGCCATCTATCCCCCATACTGTTCACTCACTCCCTTTCTCCCTTTTCTCCTCCTCCTTTCATTCCCTTCTTGCTTCTGTTCATCACTTGTTTGTGTGTGTTCCACACTCATCGGGGAGTAGTGCTCCTCCTGTGTAGCTTCTCAGTCTGAAGTCTCCCAAGCCCACCTGTCAGATCTCATTAGGTGTTGTTTGCGCATGTGGAGAGACCGTGACTATGATCGAGCAAAAGACGAAAACAGCGCATGACGGGTAGGGGAGGGAAGACAAAGAAGAACAAAACAGCATCAAAAAAAAAAAAAAAAGAGAAATGAAGGACAGGAGGGGAGAAAGTGGTAGCCGTAGCTGTGTCAGTGGCAGTCCTTAAGATGATGGTACACCAAGCAACTTTTTAAGCAATGCTGCTGGGCAACGTAGCTAACAGATGTTGTTCAGGCACTTTATCACTGATACTGGGCGACACGTTTTTATCAAAAGGAATTAGATCAGCAGCAGGCAACATTTTGCGATCATCCTGTCACACAATTAGGAGCCGGTCACATTGATGCCCAACAATATTGGTCAAAAAAATTGTCTAGTGTATCAATAGCTTAAGAGTTCCTTCAAACGACACCAGACACGTCTATGATACAAACATGTGTTATGAGCGTAAAGCACATTCACACAGTTCACACAACATCTGATTCACACAACAGTGTGTTTAACCCATAGACTGTATATAGGGAACTGGACAAACCCTCTGTGACGTCACGCATAGACTTTCTCACAGACCGGATGAGGCTTAAATTGGAGTTTCTGGGGATAGCCATCTTTGCCAATTTATTTTGTTAATGTGAATGTAAATTATCTGGGGACTAAACTAATGGATTCTAAAACAACAGAGTTATCATGAACCTCACAGTTATCATGGACCAGAAAATTACCAAAACACACCAAAACTTAAAATACATTTATTTTTGCCGTGAAAAAAACTTTTATAATAATATGGGAGTCTAAGGAAAGTTGCTCGCTTCTGTAGCCAGCCTCCAATGGACGTGTGAGGTATTGCACCTTCGGAACATTCAGTTTGGGCTTCATTGTTCAGCCTGGAACGATGCCGCTTGGTTAAACCCAGTAAGTCACACACAAGGCTCCATCCCCTTCTGTTTGGGTTAATCTCTCAGTTCCCCAAGTGATCAGGATATATGTAAGCAATTAAAACTTCCACACACTGAGAATCAATGCCTCCCTTCCTCCTTCTCTCTCTCTCTCTCGCCCTCTTTCTTGCATTTCCTCTTCAGCTTTCAGTCTGTTCATCTTCAGTCCCCTTACGAGGAAGGTGTTTACATTTACTTTAGAGCTTAAAGCTCGTAGAGGAGGTAATGAAAAGGCACCACAGTGGTGTGGGATTCCAGGTGAGTAACACCTCAAACAGTTTGTTCACTTAATCCATGTGAGGCGGAGAAAGAGGGAGAAAGAGAGAGAGAGAGAGGAAAATAACGAGAAAGACTAAACAAAGCCACATGATGAAAGACTGTAAAATATATATATAATATATCACTTGGATAAAGTCAATACTTTGGGGGTGCAGAGATATGATTGAAAAGATGGCTTATTCTTTATTATGTTTGGAAAAAGCTCAACAGAATCAATCCTGCCCTTGAGAACCAAACAAACTCACTCAACTTGACAGCCCTCTGAAGGCATCTGAATATTTCAAATTTCACAGGCAGACTTCTTTATTTCGCCCGCGCAGGTCCGCCTCCATTCAAGGCAACAGGGAGGCACACTGCTTGTGTAGCTGGTGCCTTAAACACAACTTCTTCTCGCCTCCAGTGTCAGAGACCTGCGTTGGTGTACCAATGCTGCATTACACACTCATGTCGGGAACACAAGGGGAACCTTAACAAGGTAAAACAGTGCTGCATGTCTGGAACACAAGGCGAACCTTAACAAGGTAAAACAGTGCTGCATGTCTGGAACACAAGGCGAACCTTAACAAGGTGCACCAATGCTGCATGTCTGGAACACAAGGCGAACCTTAACAAGGTGCACCAATGCTGCATGTCTGGAACACAACAAACCTTAACAAGGTGAAGCAGTGCTACATGAAGCACACGTCTGGAATACAAGGCGAACCTTAACAAGGTGAACCAATGCTGCATTACACACTCATGTCGGGAACACAAGGCGAACCTTAACAAGGTGAACCAATGCTGTATAAAGCACACGTCAGGAACACAAAGCTACTGCTAGCAGGGCGACTGAATGCCATACGGCTAACTTTAATAAGGTGAAATAATACTTCATTATACACTTATGTCTAGAACACAAGGCTAACCTTAACAAGGTGAAACTATGCTGAATGAAGCACACACAAGGCTAATGCTAGCAGGGTGAGTAAAAGCCGTATAAAGCATGTGCATTTTTTATGCAACGCTAATGGTAGCAGGGCACCACAGTGGCCTATTAAGCATGTATATCCTAAATGCAAGGGTAACACGTGAGGGCTATAATTATTCTGTATCAATCATATACATTTTGAATACAAGGCTAAAGCTAGAAAGCTTTTAATGAGCTTAAACTGGGCTGGAGCCCTCCAAAGCTCGGTTCCTCCTCCTCACCTTGGCAATACCCTGAGCTCCCCCTGCTGCAGTATTTATACCATATAGGGAGATATCCATCACTCTAAGCCCCCTCCCTTCCATAAAAGCCAATTGAACCACTGGCTATAACTATGATGTATCAAACATGTGCATCTTGAATGCAATGGCAGTGCAAGGGTAATGCTCGAAGGTAATAATTATGCTGTATCAGTCATGTACATTATGAATACAAGGTCAAAGCTAGAAAGCTATGACTATGCTGTATCAATATGTGCATCTTAAATGCAAGGCTAAAGGTAAAGCCATCTTGAAGCATGTGCATAGTTAACACAAGGCCAGAGTTCATCAAACATTTACAAAACTAGCTCATTTTCATAACAAGCACATTTCCACGGTAAGCTAATTAACTACCGCTAAGAGGATGAAACAATGTTATATTTTGAATACAAGACTCACACTAACTTGGGTCTATGGGAGGAATAAGGTCAGGCTCGCTACAGTTAATGTGGAATAGCATTATCATGAGTGTTAAACCTTAACACTCATAACACTCAAAAGTCTGACTATGTATTTGTGTTAATGTTTGCTTG
>CM050203.1:11635000-11655000 GCA_027475355.1 Coilia nasus | reverse complement strand
TGTGCAAGTGCTCACTGCCACCTATTTTGTGTGAGTGTGTCACTGCAGCTGATTGCAGTTGCACCTAGCTCTAACTAACCTGTGACTCTCCGATTCCAATCAGCCACTGCTGCTTCACCCCAATGCACTATTATTATTATTATTATTATTATTATTATTATTATTATTATGATTATTATGGTTATTTAT
Source organism: Coilia nasus (assembly GCA_027475355.1). NCBI lineage: Eukaryota > Metazoa > Chordata > Actinopteri > Clupeiformes > Engraulidae > Coilia > Coilia nasus. The sequence goes on along the minus strand of CM050203.1, from coordinate 11,654,811 downwards.
TTTAGTTTCATTATCTATAATTGTTTGAGCCAATTGTTTGCATTTAAATGTGCTACATAAATGCCATATATCATATAGAAGTCTTGACTACACAGAGGTTCGACACATAGAGTGGGAGGACTGATTGGTCACAGTGAGGTTCTATTCCACAATTCTTCACTACACCTTTCCTTCTTATATGCTTTTGCATTAAAATAGACACTTCAGTAACAGAGAGTCCATAAACTCTTCCCCTCTGTAGGACATTGTGTAACTATCACAGCTCAAACTGTCCATGTAGGTAACACGTATGTAACATGTACAGTATGTAACATGTACAGTATGTAACATGTAGGTAACACGTAGGTAAAACACTTTGTTAAATGCTATGTAGGGGATAATGGACGACACAGTGTTCGGATATCAGAAAGGTAATGCACGTTTGAGGTGGTTACGACAACTGCCGTTGCTAATTCCAAACTGAAGATTGCTATGGCCAAGAGCCAGTCGTCAGTTCCATGACTTTGGTTGTCAAGCTAGCTATTCCAAAGTTCTGTTAAGCCTTGCTTAGCACCAAAAGACAATCTCAGAGGGGTATAACATGTTGCAACGCTGTGTTCTTCCATCTGCTCGTCTCGTGCTAAAGTCTTTACTGTTTATTTACAGTTCACCACGAACCTGGCGTATTGATACATAAACATGATGCGGTCGAAAAGCAGGGACTACTTCATAGGTGTGCGTATATAGAAAGTTAATAACCGTCCTAAAGAGCGCATCACAATGCAAAATTGAAGGAAGCCATGGTATAAAATACTATAATACAATAGTAAATACTGTACTGTACACTGTGTGTGTGTGTGTGTCTGCATATTACGTGTGTGTCTACTGTGTAGGTAAGACGTGAAAGACATCACGTGCATAGAAAATGAGAAGGAAGCCAAGTGTGAAAGAGGTAATCACACCAAGTGTGAAAGAGGTAATCACACCAAGTGTGAAAGAGGTAATCACACCAAGTGTGAAAGAGGTAATCACACCAAGTGTGAAAGAGGTAGTTAGTATGTAAATACCTTCCCACACCAATCATTTTAACCAGGAAATTAGAACCACAGTTCACTCGCAAGTTTCCCACGATACAAGCGGGTCGTCTGAATCTGACATGGGGATTTAGATTTTGGCACGGCATAACACTTGTAGGACAAACTGGGCATGACACATCGCTGACTGTGGGAGAGACATATGGTGGCACACACACTCCACAGTGCACTGTCTACAGTAGAGTGGTGTGTGTGTGTGTGTGTGTGTGCGTTTCTGTACACATGTGTGTGTGTGTGTGTGCATGTGTGTGTGTGTGCGTGCACGTGTTGGGCCATTTATGTGTGTGTATGTGTGCGTGTGTGTGTGTGTGGGCCTTTCACCCAGACACAGCCTAGCACACTGCTACCTCCCAGCGTTAATGGATGCAGGTTCAAGTGCTCTACCACGGGCAGGGAAGCGAGGGCAATGATTTAGTCTCCATTGTCTCCGCACTGGCCCCCATTCATCTCCCACTTTCCACTCCCCGGAGAATGAAGGTAAACAATCAGGGGAATGATTTTTGTTTTTGAATGAAGGTAAACGATCAGGGGAATGATTTTTGTTTGTTTCAGAGTTCAGTCCAGGCGCTCGGAGTGTGACACGATGCGAAAGGAAGAAAAATGTTTTGCTGCTAATGGACTGTTACTGTCCTATTCACACTCTCCCTCTCTCTCTCTCTCTCTCTCTCTCTCTCTCTCTCTCTCTCTCTCCCTCTCTCTGTCTGTCTGTCCCTCTCTCTCTCTGTCTGTCTGTCTGTCTCTACCTCTCTCTCTCTTTCCCTCTTCCTCTTTTTCTGTCTTATTTTCACCTTTTCTCTGTCTCTCTTTCACTTTTTCTCTCTCTCTCTCTCTCTCCCTCTTTTTCACTCTTATTTTCACTTTTTCTCTGTCTCTCTTTCACTTTTTCTCTCTCTCTCTTTCTCTCTATCCCACATTTGTCCACGTTTATCTATACAACACAACAGAGGGCAGGTAACGGCGACTGTGTGACATGACAATACAAGGTATGGACAAGTCCTTTGTTGTGTTTTGACACTCTTATTCGACAGGAATATAAATTTACCTCACAAACTCCTCACACCTCACACACTCACACACTCTGGTCTATGCCACTCAATAAGCTCAGTGAGCTCACACACACATAGACACACACAGACACAGACACAGACACACACACACACACACACACACACACACACACACACACACACACACACACACACACACACACACACACACCTGTCAATATGTTGACATTATATGCTGAACTAGTGACAGAAGAAAATGATGATAAAATGAAAAAAACAGGCCTAATTCCTCATCAGTGCACCCAAAGTTAATTGGGGTGGGCTTATCTTGTTTTTGCAGGCTATGGAGGCTCTCTCGCCTGGACGAATAATACTGAGGGAATGAGCTCTTGGCCAGTGAACCGTCTAAGAAAGACGTTTTGGTGGGAAACTGCAGATATGTTTGAAAAAGGCGTGTGTGAGTGTGTGTGTGTTGGGGGGGGGCATCAGTGTAAAGACATTAACATTGGCATCTGCATGAGTCATGCTTGGTTTAGTTGGAAAACTGCAGATATGTTTGAAAAAGGTGAGTGTGTGTGTGTGTGTGTGTGTGTGGGGGGGGGGGGGGGGGGGCGGTTGGTGCATCAGTGTAAAGACATTAACATTGGCATCTTCATGATGGGGGGGTGCATCAGTGTAAAGACATTAACATTGGCATCTTCATGATGAGTGATGCTTGGTTTAGTTGGGAAACTGCAGATATGTTTGAAAAAGGTGAGTGTGTGTGTGTGTGTGTGTGGGGTGATGAGTCATGCTTGGTTTAATTTGAAGTGTGAGAAGAACATAAACACTTCCCTGGTATAACAACATTCCTATGTGTTTACTGAAATGGCCTAGTAATTAGGGAGTTGGTCTTTGGATTGGAGGGTCACGGGTTTGATTTTCATACCAGTAGGAAAAAATGTGGGAGGGGAAGTGAATAACCAGCGCTCTCCTACACCCTCATCCATGGCTGAGGTGCCCTTTGAGCAAGGAAGCGTACCCCACAAGGCTCCAAGGCCCTGTATCTAATTCACTGAAAATCGCTCTGGATAAGAGCATCGTCTAAATGCAATGTTTTGGGTTGAAATAAATGACTAAATAGAAGGAAAAAAACACACACATTATATAACAAAAACTATCACAATATCTTTTATCAAAAAGGCCACACTTAACATGCTATTTGAAGAACTATTATCTGGTGTGATCAAAACACTTGCTTTAACAGCCTGCCAAAATCAGTGGCATGTATCTGGGCAGGAATGATTGATTTGCTGGTGCATTATGGGATACCATCCTCCTCAACCCCTTCACAAACTCTGCATTGACTTATTGTCTGAGCCCTTGTTCATCCAGCTCAGTCAGTCATCTCGGTAGATGTTGCATGCATTTGTGCACAGCTTTACTTGCTCTTCCAGAAAATTCCTCCTCACACAGACACCCACATTCACCCACCCACCCACCCACACTCACCCACACACACACACTTCTACTCAGCACTGGCATGAGCATTATGACCAACCATTGCTATATTAATGCATGTAACTGCTAACATGGCATTGCACTTGAGGCTAATTTTTACTTCTGAAGCCAGTCTGTATGGCCGATTACACCACAACGCGCCATGTACACCGGATAATCACCCCCTCAAACGGCTTTTCTATAAGACGGCGTATGTGTTAGCTTTTAATTTCCGTATTAACAGACCTTGTGCTGTTGTTTGTCCTGTTTGGAGTTGTCTGTGTTTTAAGAGCGAGGTACGCATAAAAACAGGGATTAGACCTGACATTGCCCATAATTGCAGTGCACTTTTACACACCAAAGAGGACACAGGTAGTAATTACACGATGATTTGGAGTCACAATAATTAAATCTGCCAAAAGTGCACTCTAAATCATTTGAAGACAAAGCCAAAAACAAACTGTTAAATGTTCCATTACATATTTTCACTTACTGTTTTTTTTTTACAAAGTTTCTGGTTTAATCATGCAAGATATGATTTGATTTACTTTAGGCACAAAATAATAATATAAAAACATTGTGGAATATAGCAGAAAGTTAATTTTGCACATTGCACAAAACACAAAACCCTTCCAGGGGACAATCAGCAATAATATACATATTCTCCCCTCGACTCCTCATCACCACCATATCAGGCATGGAGCACGCTCTGATATGCAGAACCTGCAGTCTCCGTTGAGTGTGTCTGTGTGTGTGTGTGTCCACGTGTGTCTGTGTGTCTGTGTGTGCTTGTGCCTGTGTGTGCTTGTGTTGGTGTGTGTGTGTGTGTGTGTGTGTGTGTGTGTGTGAGCGTGTGTGTGTGTGTGTGTGTGTGTGTGTGTGTGTGTGTGTGCATGTCTGTGTGTGTCTGTGTGTGTAAGTATATGTGTGTGTGTGTGACCTTGGCGGTTTGGAGAGTGCTCCATACAGGCCCTTAGAGATGTGAGGGTGCTATGCTAATCAGTGAGAAGTGGCGAGCCAGTGCTGCAGCCCCTGAAAGGCCCTTGATCACTCCAAAACAGCCAATCAAGCTACGCTGTCCAGCGAGGTCACTGCCATCATCATTACCACCACCACCAGCACAACATCATCATAATCATCATCATCATCACCATTACCTTCATCGTCATCATATTCATCATCCTCCACATCTACATCACCATCAGCATGTTCATTATCCTCACGTGTCAGTGAGTAACCAGGAGCAGAGCAGGGTCAGATCCTCAAACAGGATCTTCACCTCATCACCATTATCATCATCATCATCATCATCATCATAATCAGGATCTTCACCTGACGTGTGTCCACCTGCGGCAAATGTTCAACGCAATTATGTTTTTCCTTCAACTTTTTCCATTTGAACACTTTCAGTGTGAACATTCCGAAACGCACTGATTTAGACTCTAACCAGTCATCTACTGTCCATGATATCAACTAAAGACTCTTTCATCAGACCATTTGTGTATTTATTTACAAATATGTGCACTAACAATAAATAAAAAAAACTGTTGCAAACTGTTCCTGTACAAAGGCCTTTTTAGCTGCACGCATAATTACTTACAAATAAAATGGGTGCATTCATTTTTTCCATGGTGAGTTCAAAAGGAGTGTGTGAGAGTGTGTGTGAGTGTGTAAAAGCATTAAAGCAGGGGGCACAGGGAGCCTGGTCTGGTGTGGACACATTGCTCAGCAAGAACCTGGACCCGGGGGTACGGCCCGTCCATGGGTTGCGGGCCGCAGCCGAACGCAGGTAGCTACCACAGATATGACAGCTTACTAGACAGACTAAGATTCAGAGGTGTCCATTCCCGCTTCACAAAGTAAAAAAAAAAAAAACTTGCCACATGCCTCAACCATTTTTTGAACCAGCGAATCCTTATGAGCACACAAATCATCAGACAGGTAGATGAGCTAGTTAGTAAAATTACCTGTGTAATGTGCACAGGCAGAAGAAATTTACATGGTAGGGTGTTTTTACTTTCTGAAGCTGGGGTTGACATGATGCTAAGATTACACTCCCACATCACGCCAGGAGAGAGAGAAACACACTGTTTCCCACCTGGGAGCATCACGAGGGAAAGAAAAGCACGATGGCAGTGCTGCTTCTTCAGCTTGAAACACAATAAACAATAATACTGACAATCACAAGTCTCCATTTAAAGACTGGAGACAACATCTGGTTACCTTACAGTACATACTGTATAAAATCAGAATATACTTTGCAGTACATATAATAACTGTAATATACCTTTTAACCTTGGCCTTGGCCATCCTCTTTGAAGTCTATCACACAGCCCAGAGAATGAAAGAGATAAGCTCTAGCTGAAAGTCACTCATGCTTTGGAGTCTCAGGGTTGAAATTAGATGGCCAACTCCCATCTGGCTCAGAGCACACAGAGAAGACACTATGCTTCTCTCTGACGTCAGATAGCACACAGGGGCCAATATTATATTAGCATCCACACACCAGGCTGCCGGGAGAGGCGGTGAAGATAAAGCCGTGTTTGAGCTAAGTATGAGCACAGCCGGGGCCTGTGCAGCTCAGTGGTGGCCTAGCGGTTAAGGTATCGGACCGCAGGATTGCAGGTTCGAATCCTGGGTTGCCAGTAGTGCTACTGAGGTACCCTGAGCATGGTACCGTCCCCCCATGCACTGCTCCCCGGGTGGCGTTGTCATGGCTGCCCCCTGCTCACGTGTGTGTGTGTGATGGGTTAAATGCAGAGGTGTATTTCGTTGTGTGCACTGTGTGCTGTGCTGTGTAATCACAATGACAAAAATGGGACTTTCACCTCCAGGGAGGTTCTTACTCTTCTGTGTGCTGCACACAGGGGTGTTACCGTGGTTTCACACTGTAGCGTCAACGCCACGCTTCACAACGTTCTACCATTCATTTTCAATGAGAGGCGTGCAACGCCTCTCAAAGCACTGCGTTGCGTTCATCAGTGGTGTCGCGTCAAGAAGTTGAGCTGAGCTGAACTTCTTGACGCGACGCCAAGGCGGGTCAACCAATCAAATACGGGCATGGGGGCGCAGCGGGAGAAACCTCCGTTGGCTCTCTGTTTACATCGATAATTGAATACGCCCACCGGAAGCGTCCCATTCAACACAGGCAGAACGTTTTGCAGCGCGGCTTTGACGCTACAGTGTGAAACCACCCTTACTCAGAGAAGCAGGCTAGTAGGGTACATGAGAAACGTGGCTGAGCATTTCAGGTTGCATGGCCACACATAAATTGCCCGTCTGTTAACAGGAAAGCAGTTAATGTCTTTTGTTTACCTTTTACTTATTTTACTTTTATCCTTTTGAGCATTTCACACTTACTTTATCTTTTATGCTTTTACATGTTGTTCTTTGCTTTTATTTAATGTCTTGTTTGTCTTATACTTATTTCACACTTGTTTTATCTTTTATGCTTTTACATGTTGTTCTTTTCTTTTACTTTTGTTAGGCAGACTAGACTGCCTTTGTGTATGATACGTGCTATGCAAATAAACTTGCCTTGCCTAATGTGGGTGGATGACTGAGGAAATGGTAGAGTAGGAAAACGTGTTGTGGACGAGTGCGAAGAGTTGATCTCATCTCTAAGCGCTGCAACAGGTAAGCCATGTGCTGTTTGATGGGGGCCTACAGGCGTAAGACTGAGCTGACAACGATCCCCTCTCATCTGTCTCTGTGCTGCCATCCATGTTAGTCCACTTGGCCCGGATTAGTTTTAGATGACAGAACCCAACCATCTAAACATCTTTCTGTTTGGCCACACACACACACACACACACACACAACAACAACAACCCCCACCACCCCTACCTCACCCACACACACGGACACATATAGACACACACACACACATACACACACAGACACATACACACACACACACTTACACACATACACGGACACATACGCACACACACACACACACACACGGACACGGACAGAACCACACTCTGGATCATTGAAACATCAACTTGCTGGATGGCAGCCAACACCACTTCACACTTCTCACACTTAGGCCAAACCCAAGCAGCTCAGTAGCTCCATACGCCCAGCTGCAGGTGAAGAGCCCAGTTAGGAGCCGCCATGTCAGGGACGGAAGTTTGCACCAGCCACCAGCCAAATGAAAGAAAATACACTTATTACTACTTATTTGTTTCGTTCTGCCAGTGAACTGAGAAGTTAAATACAGTACATTATTCCAAATGAAAGTAAATTGAAGGACCTTTCTAATCCCACCATGTTACAAAGTACAATTAGATAGCATTAAGCATTATGTAAGTTCCTTTAAAATGTGCTTTTGTTCATATTAACAATTACTTGGTAAGTTGACTGATGATAGACTTTCCAAGAAAGCTGTTATCGTTGTAATCCCATGATTGGCCGTAAATGTAATAGGTGCATGTGTGGAAATGTGTACAGCGCTGTGCCACACCTTACAGACAGTGGGTGTGTAGTGATGTGGTTCAAAATGGAACAGAATGGGCATGAAAAACACCTCTAGAGTCAGGCCTAATAACCGTTAATGTGTCTCCATGGCAACTGGTTGACTGTGCGGAGCGGTTTGTGAGAGAGCCTTCCTGAGTCATCTTGCCCCGAGCTATGGAGACAGAGCGCAGTGAGGCACCCCCACCCACGGGGGTCGCTCTTGAGCACCCTTACCTCCCTCAGGAGGCCACAGCGGGCGGTGTGTTCAGGAACCCCAAATTAACCGCCTCCCCGTGAGCCCGTCCCCTCAAGTGCTTCTAAAAGCGGAAACAGCCGTCACAAACGTTGCACTCCAAACCCATTCGAGCAGAGACCGAAACACACATTAGTGAAGAGGGCAGGAATTAAATGTCTGCGCTATGAGTTGGGTGGGAACTGGCTACTTTAAAAGGCAAATAGCATAGGAGGGGCTATAGCTAGCGGACTACAGCTGCCAGTGCTGAGGCAAATAGCATAGGAGGGGCTATAGCTAGTGGACTACAGCTGCCAGTGCTGAGTCTATAATGACATGGTCATAAAGGAGATATATGACTAAACCCCACACCATGTCTGTCTGTCTGTCTGTCTGTCTGTCTGTCTGTCTGTCTGTCTGTCTGTCTATCTATCTATCTATCAACCATTCATATCTATCATCCATCCATTCATCCACCCACCCATCCATCCATCCATCACTCTATCCATCCATCCATCCACCCACCCATCCATCCATCCCTCTATCCATCCATCCATCCATCCCTCTATCCATTCATCCATCAATCTATCCATCCATCCATCCCTCTAAGCATTTCTCCAGCCATCCCTCTATCCATTCATCCATCCATCCCTCTATCCATTCATCCATCCATCCATCCATCCATCCATGTGATAAACATAATAGTTAGCATCTGCAGCGCTTATCTTGACAGAGTGGCACTGGATCAGGCATAGCTTGGCTCTGTGTCTGGGCAGCCGTGTGTGTGTGTGTGAGTGTGTGTGTGTGTGTGAAAGAGTGTGTGTGTGTGTGTGAAAGAGTGTGTGTGTGTGTGTATGTGTGTGTGTGCGTAAGTGTGTGTGTGTGTGTGTGTATTAGAGGCAGAGGAGAGCTGGTAGAGGTGCTTGAGGAAATGGACACTTGTGCGCAGCAGCAGATGGGGGCCACACAATGAGGGGTGAGTGCTATTGGGCAGCTTCAGCACTCTCAGCCAACAAGAGCCTGGGGAGCACACGCAGGGGACACACACAGGGGACACACACTTTCCACTTATACACACACATACTGGATACAATCTTCACTCATACACACACACGCTCACACAGGCACAGACACAGGCACAAGCAAAAACACACACAAACACACACACGCACACACACAAGTGCACACACACAAACACACACATATGCAAGTGCACACACGCACACACACACAGACACACACACCCACATGCACACACACACACAACTGCATCTTACATGGCTGGTCATTCATCACGATAAATGAGGTCTTTCTGAATGATGTTGTCTGAAAGCTCATAGGTGACCTAATCTAATAAAATGAGATATGAGCAGAAAAACAATTTAAGAAATCATCTTTGGAAATCTCATGGCAAAGATTATGCAAAATTGCGAACTACATCACCTTTTAAAGGCCTAGTGAAATGCAACACCTTATGGCATGCAAAATCACAGTTTAGGTACTCCTTGACCATTTTCTGTGACATTCGCCGTCACAGCTTTTCGCATAACAAAAGGAGAGCGGAATTTTGAACTTCCCGCCGACAAATCTCGGGGAATTCTTTCTCTGCGTAGCCATTGTGGCCGGAGCTATGTGTCACGTCACGAGTTGGACCGCTCTCGAGCTGTTTGTATTCACTTGCGCTGTTTTCCGTCTCGACTATCGAAGTTTCTCTAAAGTTTTTGAATTATTATCGGCTTTCTGGTTAGCATATATATTCATATGTGAATAGAGGAGATTGTCTGGAATCTGGCAATATAAAAACCATGATGGTGGGATATTCAGTGGCTTATCAATGTTGATAAATATGTAGTCTGTGCCTGACGGAAATAAGGGCATATGTTCCATGTAATGAAGGATGTTATATCAGGATTATACAGGATTATGGATGTTATGCAGAAATTTTCAGTCATTTCAAAACTGTATGAAAGGTGTCTTGACAGAAATGCATGCTAGCAGTAGAATGGGTAAGTTCTGCTATTATGCATTGACTGATAACTGGATAATTAAAATGGGCGAAGTAAAAATTTGTCAAGTCATTATATAAATAATGATGGCAAATATTTGATCCCTTGTTTTAACGTGATAAATTAACGTTATAATATGTAGGCTACTTGGTGTCGTTGGAAAGCTGAGGGTCTGTAGTTTGTAGTGATGTGCGTGTCTTATCTCTCCGATCACGGGTTCGCGAGTAATTTCATCGAGAGTAATGCATGTGCAAAGCGCTAATATGAGAGATTTTGGCGAGTCTTTAAATATTAATATCTCGCCGATACTTGGTCACAAAAATAAGCGGGAGGTCACGTTGTAAAGCCCTGGTTCTGTTGTTTTGTTTGGTATAAGTGACCAGTGATAAGCCAACGATGTAGGATGTACCGTTCCGGAGTATTTCAACAAAGAAGAATGGGTGTAAATTTGGACACATTTTGCGTCCATCGGGCCCATAAGGTTAGTCATGGAAGTGAAAGAGAAGAGGAAAGGAGGAGGGAAGCGGTGTATTGCTGGTGGATGCAGCAACACAAACGCCGAAGGGGTGTCGATGTGTCTGTTCCCGAAGGATAAAGGCAAGTTTATCATGGCGATTACCGATTGAGTTCTGTTTCGGTCTTCAGAGTAGTTGAAGTATTTTGCTAGGGTGTGGAAGCAAGCTAGATGTATTTGTGGCATTCTGGTTGTATCAGGTTGTAACCTGAGTGAGTGGCTGTGCGTGTGAGAGTGCTGGGATGCATTTCCCAACACCATAGTTGCTAACCAGTTAGCAACTTGGTTGGCAATGGGAAATTGCATTGCAACCAACAAAGTAGCTAACTTAGTAAGCAACTACGGTTTTGGGAAACGGACCCCTGATCAGCTGATAGGAGTCACTAAAAGTACCCAAACAAAAGCCTAATCCCCCTATTTATCGCCCATTGCCGTGATTGCGGCCACGCTCAGCATCATGGTGATGCCTAGGCTAGACAAGGTAACTTCAGGCTCGAATCTGTAAGGTTCTATCCCATGTAAAGTCTCTTCACTCTGCTCAGTTTGTTCCTCTTCCCTTTCTGTGTCTTCTTCGTCAATAAACGGATCAGAAATGCCGGATGAGGATGAATAATCGCTAAATTCTGCGCTCTCTTCATCGTCAACTGTACGGTCAGCCATAATGTAAACACAATCTGTGTCCAACTCGTGACGTCACGGCCTTATCGTCTGCTACTTCCGGTTGGATCAAAAGTGGTTCGCATTAAGCGCTGTTCTTTGCCAGTTTTCTCGCTGTTTACTGTGCCAAAGGTGGCATCATTTCGTCAGTCAACACAAAAATGTCCCTAGAATCGATATATGAAGTTTACTTAGGAGGCATTTTTTCATTTCGCTAGGCCTTTAAATTATAACTTGCTTTCCAAACAGATTCTAAAAATTGAGTCTCACGCCACTGACAGCTAAGCAGCCCGCTCTAAAAGCTGCCTCTTCAAAACTATAATTCATGTTACCGTACTTTAGAAGCGCATTGCTTCATCTTTCCTGAGATATCAATATCTCAGTTTTGAAATATGAATTTATATGAACAAAGTCCACACATCAAAAAAGAAAACAAGCAAAGCTCACACTAACCACATACAGCATAGCCTCAAAGATATGTAGAAGACAGATCATTCTTTTCTTCCTCCCTCAAGCCCCCTCCATCCCTCTCTCCATCCCTCTCTCCATTTCTCTTCATTCCTTATTCCTCCCTAAACCCCACATCCCTTTATTCTCATCTCGTCTCCTCAGTTTTTAAACAGGATCCACCCCCCCCCCCCCCCCCCCCCCCCCCCCGCCCCCACCGACACTCATTTCATTCCATTTCAGAATTTATTCCTGCTTCACACACTCACAAACATATGAGTGTACTGTACTGTGCGGTTTATATTGCTGTCTGCAGTGTTTGCCCGCGAGCCTTTTTAATAGCGCTGGCGCCCGGGCCTCGGCGCACTGTAACTACATTACCATCCGCAGCCAGGGGTTTTGGTAGAAATGAAAAGGATAAACAAGCGGCATTGTGTTCTTATTTGCATTTATGCGTGCGCTGTATATGTGCCACGCTCCCTTGAGTGATACAGCGGATGACTTGTGGCGAATGGAGAGAAGAGAGAGTAAAGTATTCAGTGAGAAAAAAAAAAGATTGGAGTCAAGTACTCCAGGAAAAATAAATATCTGTGTGTATGTTTACGTTTTTGAAAGAGAGACAAAGAGAGAGGGAGACAAACAATGAAAGAGAGAGAGAGAGAGAGAGAGAGAGAGAGAGAGAGAGAGCGAGAGAGACAGAGAGAGAAAGAGAAAGAGAGAGAGAGAAAGTGAGAGAGAAAAATTAATAATAAGAGAAGAAGAGGAAGAGGGAAAGAGAGAGAGGTGGAGAGACAGAGGGAGAGAGAGAGAGAAAGAAAGAAAGAGAGAAAGAGAACGTGAGAGGGAGAGAGAGAAAGAGAGAGAGAGAACGTGAGAGGGAGAGAGAGAGAAAGAGAGACAAACAGCAAGAGAGAGAGAGACAGAGAGACAGAGAGAGAGAGAGAGACAGAGAGAGAGAGAGAGAGAGAGAGAGAGAGAGAGAGAGAGAGAGAGAGAGAACCCTCATTAGCCAGTGGTAATTGACTTGTGTGTAACATATTTCATGTTAGATGCAAATCTGCGAGGGAGAGAGAGAAAGAGAGAGAGAGAACGTGAGAGGGAGAGAGAGAGAAAGAGAGACAAACAGCAAGAGAGAGAGAGAGAGGGAGAGAGAGAGAGAGAGACAGAGAGACAGAGAGAGAGAGAGAGAGAGAGAGAGAGAGAGAGAGAGAGAGAGAGAGAGAGAGAGAGAGAGAAGATCCAAACTGTCCAGGTTTGGCAGGGAGAGATCCGAGACACTCTGCAAGCCGACCGCCTGACACAAGAGTAGGAACGAGAAGCGCGAGAAAACCAGAAAGCTGTTGCCATGGAGACTCACCAGCGCACTGTGCAACCAAGTTTATTAGAGAAAGATCAATAGTCTGTTGGTGTGTGTGTGTGTGTGTGCGTGTGAGGAGGTTGGTGTGTCTGAGGGGGGTTATCACAGGCAGAATTTCAAACAGGAGGTTCAAACCATTTTTAAGATCAAGAAAAACAACTTCCTTGAAATGAGGAGTAATTAGACAACGGAAGGTTTTGATGCCTCTGACACGGTGACACCAGGGGGAGTTGGACAACAGTTATTGGTTTAGTGGCCAGACCAAACAGGACTGGCTCAGTATCAGCTTCAGTGAGTAGCTGGCCTAACACAGTCACCAAAGCCGCCTCTGAACCAATTAGGTTTGGGCTGGCCATCACTCAACCAATTCTGTTTGGGCTGGCCATCACTCAACCAATCACGTTTGGTCTGGCCGTCACTGAGCCAATCCCATTTGGTCTAGTCCACGTTTGATCCCGGCTAAAAGGGAAGTTAGGACCCAAGTGAATTCTGTTTTGTCCCTCACAGTTCAAGCTAGAAGACATGAAAGCTGGCAAGCTCATTTTTTCTGCCTCAGTTCCTCTTCTTCACTCGCACTTTTTTCTCCCTTATATTCTCCCTCCCTCTCTTTTCCTCCCTTCCTCCCTGCCCCCACCCCCTCTCTCTTTCTGTTTCAAACTCTCTCTCCCTCCCTTGCTCCTTCTCTCTCTCTCTCTCTCTCTCTCTCTGCCTCGCCTGCTAGCTGGCTGGCAGGCTTCCCACTAGTGCTCTCCATCGCCACCATCTATTTTTGTGTTATAATTAAATAAATTAGCAACAATTAGGTGTAATTCACCCTTGCACGCCTTGGCTCTTAAAATACTCACACTTGTGCTACAAAGGTGTTATTACTGAAGCTGGGAGGGCCTCCCTAAGGAGACAACTGATTCTGGCCCACACCTGGGCTTCACCCAGGCCACATCTGGCATGGCTACGCCTCACAGTCAGATAGATTTCCAGAGAGGGGGGAGTGACAAATGCTTTAAAGTTGCCTTTAATCTTGCACAGACGCTACACACGGATCCAGACCCAGCCTAGACTCACTCGGTGGGGGCCAGGACATGTGGCACATTTCAATACGGTCATGGTTCAAGTAGAAAAAATAAAATAAAATAAATAAATAAATAAATAATAGTAATCTTTACTTGTACAGCACAATTCATACTTACAAGATGCAGCTGAAAGTGCTTTACAGTTTGGCAAGGTCACCACAAGACAACATTTCTTGCAGTCCAGTGGCGTTGGAGCGGATGAATACAGTAGCAAAATGACAAAGTGATGATGATGGACTAGACCGGAAACGTTTGTGGTAACACTTTCTATGACCGTGTCCATAAGTGTAGCTGTGTGTTTGTGTACGTGTGGGTGCACACGTGTGTGTTTTTTAGTTTAAATTGCACATTTGGTGTCTGGTGACAGTTTTAATACTCTGTGTAATGCTTGTTACATAGTGATTTGATAATAAAGTACACTTTGACTTTGACACTTGTATTCAATAGACTCTATAAGCACATTTATAAAGACTTGTAATGCTATTATGAAGAATGTAAGGTATTCATAACGTTTATACATACTCATGACTGTACTCCTAAGGCATCATAATGCTATGTCCCTATTCCCCATTCAAGTGACACAATGCATTCTTGATTATAAAGCTTAAGCTGCTTACAAGTGCAGTCATGATTATGTACAAATAATTATGAAGGCCAATGTCAACTTTAGGCCAACTGTAAGCTTTACAAAGGCATTATTACTCTTCATGAATGCTTTCATAGAGTCTTACGAATACAAGTAAGGGGTAACATCCAACGAGGCGTGCATTATACAGTTTTAAGCCAACGAGGTGGAGCTTCGCGTCGGGAAGTTTGCTCCGCCAAGTTGACTTAAAACTGTATAATGCACGGCTCGGAGGATGTTACCCCGCTTATGACCCGGTTAATGCCACTCAATTATGTAGAATGCATCTAAAATAATTCTCAATTAACTTAGACGGTTAACTTAGACTCAGTTTCGCTACAATGTGGTCTACAATGTAGCCTAATATTTGTAACGTTAAGTAGAGCGCTACGCAGCCCTCAGTCACTAGCCAAATTGGTTGTCAAGGTTACCTTTCATTTGGTAAGGTGATTGCTACTGCTCATCAGGTGTTAGCTAGCTTGGATTGAGCAACGCGACACATGCAATACTTATTCCAAAACGTTGATTTAGTTGTTATTTTCGGCTTACTATTCAAGTTCATGGAAATTGAACTCAACATTGCCATTAATTGTGAAGTTTGATAGAGACGGTTACAGTAGGTAGGCTACGTACATTCTATTGGGTATTGATATGGAACGGTGCTGAAGTTTTAAACTTTTTTGCCAGAACTACTTTCAATGCGTGCATGATATACGATTTTACTGCATGCCTAGCAACCAATCAGAAAGCAGCACTACGTTCCAGAGGGTCATAAGCTTCATATAAAGTGTTGCCACGTTTGTTTCTTAATTTTCTGCATGGCCTGTATCGTTTTCAGCTTCTCCATCAAACACAGATTTGTGAAATCGTTTCGCTTCTGTGTGCATGTGTACTTCTTGCAATGTGCACTGTGATGGAGTGACCATCACTAGGGTTGTGGGTGTGCTCTGACTGCCATACCATTGAGCCTGGCTCTTTGGTGTTGCAGTCGAAGTGCACGTTTGGTACCCCGGGTTCGAAGCCGGGTGGGGTGACTTCTCCTCCCTTTCGCTACAAATGGTGTCAGAAGTGGGAAGTGAGGTCATCGGAGGTGCACCCATTGTGTGAGCCGTAAGAGGGACCCCCAGGTTAGGTTGACCCTGGTGTGAGGGACCCCAGTGATGGGTAAGGCATCAGTATGTGGGGCATCATGGTGGGAGATGCGTGAGGGACACCTGAGTGTGTGAATTACATGGCTGTGCCTCCCGAAAGGGAAGGCAGTGTGATGGAGTGACCATCACTAGGATTGTGGGTGTGCTCTGACTGCCATACCATTGAGCCTGGTCAAAGTGCACTTTTGGTGACCTGGGTTCGAAGCCGGGCGGGGTGACTTCTCCTCCGCTACAGTACTGTTCATTTCAGAGTTACGCACCAGGGCGAAACACTGGACTTAGACATAGGCATAGGCACCACAGCTGCCAATGAAAAACGCAGCACGCGCATGAGAAATAATACACATGTAACCCCCACATCACAACATGATTCAGCAAGAGCGCAGAATAAAGGAAATTAGCGTAAGCGGTCTAATTACTCACGGTAAAACACACTTCATATTATTTACACTTAAATGGCAACCACAAAATGGAACAGAGATCCCCTTTATGTTGTAAAAATACCATTCAGTGTGTGTGTGTGTGTGTGTGTGTGTGTGTGTCTGTGTGTGTGTCTGTAAAGAAAAGGCAAAAGCAGTGAGTCATGCACTCGAAAGGAGGGAGTATTATTTTTTTTTGCTCTTGGATGCCAGACAACACATTTCTGCTTTGAACCTTCACAGTTGCTCTAAATTCACTAAGATGTGTAGAGATAGAGAAAAAAGCGAAGCGAAGCCACAGAAAAAAAAGAGGCAAGAAAATGAAATGGTGAAAAAAAGTAAGAAAAGGGAGGTAAAGAAGCGCTCGTACCGATTAACTCTTTATTCCTGACGTCTAAGGCCATGTTTCTTAAAGCTGTCGCCACCGCACACACCACGCGGTCGTTGTCTATCCGCAGAAGCTCCACCAGGATGGGCAGACCCTTCTCCTTACGCACCGCCGCGCGGATGTACACCGACCACTGTGGAGGAGGACACACACACACAACAAACAAACAAACACACACACACAAACAAACAAAAAACAAACAGCACCGTGTCATTGTGATTAGACGGCACACCACAGCACAGCACACACTGTACACAAGGAAATTGATTTTGCATTCAGCCCATGAGCAGGGGGCAGCCATGACAACGATGCCCGAGGAGGAGTGTGTGGGGACGCTACCATGCTCAGGGTACCTTAGTGGCATGACTGACAGTTGGTGGATTCCAACCTGCGAACCTCCTCCCCCACACTCAGAGATATTTTTTTTAAGTATTTTTGGGGGCTTCTGTGCCTTTATTGTGATAGGACAGTGAAGACATTAACAGGAAGTGAATTGGAGAGAGAGATGGGGTAGGGTTGGGAAATGACCCAAGCTGGACTCGAACCTAGGTCCCCATGGTGCAGGTGCTCTACGCGCTGCACCACAGCACCCCCGGAGATAAGCATTTTTTATCTAACTACTGTACATTGTTAATACATTTGAACCCATTTCCTGTTTAAGCAGTCTTATCAAGACTGAGCCAAAGTAAAGGTCTACAGGTCTACAGGTATGGGCACTGAAATGGGTGTACTGCAGCACCTGATCCTATCTATCAATTAAACACACTGATTAGACACTTCCATTAGCTCTTAGTCAACCTAACATAAGGACCTCCAATACCTGCATTTACATTACGACTTCACCTTGTTCTGTAGAAAAGAACTCTGACATCTGATTGTGTGTGTTTGTGTGTGTGTGTGTGTGTTTGTGTGTGTGTGTGTTTGTGATTGTGTGGGTTATTAAAAACTAACGGAGGAGGCGATTGTACTGTTTGCTCAAATGTTTTTCAAATGCAACAATAATGAAGAAATTAAAACATCAAGAACAAACAGTGCTACCTGCTAATTCTGGCTAATTTTGAGCATAAAGCCTGCATGAATTTCCCAGGTGCATTTAAAAAACTGCCTTTTTTTTTACAGAATTTAAAAAAGCAATATGTGGTGCGCTGGTTTTTAATGCATGTGGAAGGGTGGCTGAAAAATATCTCCATATACCACATAGTCTGCTGAGTAGGAAGACTCAGCACGACATCACAACACACAACACAACACAATACTGTACGCAAAACATAACATACAACCACACACCACAGCACATTACAATAGAACACAACACAACGCAGCACAGCACAGCAAAATAGAACAGAGATTGCAATAGAATGCAACACAGCACAGCACAGCACAGCACAGCACAGCACAGCACAGCACAGCACAGCACAGCAGAGCACAGCACAGCAGAGCACCACACACCACATGTTAAAACACAACACAACGCTGTACAGCAAAACATATTATACAACCCCACACCTCAACACAACACCACACCACACATTACAATAGAACACAACACAACGCAACACAGCACAGCACAGCACAGCACAGCACAGCACAACATAATCAATCACAGATTACAATAGAATGCAACGCAGCACAGCACAGCACAGCACAACACAATACAGCACAATACAGCACAATACAACAACACACAACACATGTTAAAAAAAAACACACACACAAAACGTTGAAGTTGCTATGCAGCCAGGGGCTACAATTCATGAGGGCTTATTCTCAGGGGGAATTGGGCCAATAGCGGCTGAATGTGAGAGCGGCCATTACAGAAACTGAGAAATGACTGGCCCTGTGCTACACGCCACTATACATTTATTAACCCCCCTCTCTCCCCCGGGTCTATAGGGTGCTACAAGCACTACATGCCACTATAAATTCATTACGGCGCCCCCACACATCCCTATACTTTTATTACGCCACCCCCCTACATCACTATACATTCATTATGCCCCCCATGCCACTATACATTCATTATGCCCCCCCCCCCCCCCTAACAACACACACACTCCGTCCTCCCGTTTTCCACATTAGCTCTGTCCTGCTTTGTAATTGATGATGTCATGCTGTGTGCCGAAATGAGAGCTGAAGGTTCTGTCATACCACTTGGGCATTGGGGTAGGACATACCGTAGCGTGTGTGTGCGCGTGTGTGTGTTTGTATGTGTGGATGTCTGAGTGAGTGAGGTATGTGTGGGTTTGTAGGAGTGTGTGGGTGTGTGAATCTAGAATGTACACGTCTGTGTGTGTGTGTGTGTGTGTGTGTGTGTGTGTGTGTGTAAGGGTGGGTTTTCCTCCATCAGTAAGCAGTTGTCTTGGAGATGTAATGGACTGGAGCTGCTAAGGGAAATGAGGCAGGATGGAATCTGGAAGGCCCACCCCTCATGCCCTTTTAACCAGCTCTCACACTGCATATTTAACCACAGGGCATCCCAAAACTGACTATATACTTTTAACGGATCCCTAAAAAATGTACAAGAAACAAGTTTATTCATATTTTTAGCATCAACAAAGAACTAATTGCAGTTTTACTTGCTAAACTTGCTATAACGTTCGAACGCCGCGAAGACTAGCTATACACCTCCACTTAGGCACCTCCATTTTTGAGTGTCAACAAGCTTCAGCCACCTTCGGATGCAGGCCTGTCCAACGTTTTGCATCTCTTTGCATCTCCTCCCCAACGTTTTGCATCTCTTTGCATCTCCTCCCCAGCGTTGCTGCAGGCTGTGCAGATTCTTTCCTCCAGCTGTGGCAGGTCAAGGGGCGTGAGGTCAGGGTGTAATGGAGCCCATCCGAGGGGGACCTCTTTCGACCGATCCATCAGCCAGGAAACTTGATGATTAGGAAATCCTTCACTCACTGTACCTTGCACAGCGTGGAT
>CM050203.1:11622500-11627500 GCA_027475355.1 Coilia nasus | reverse complement strand
CTCAGCTTGAGGGTGTTTGGCTAGATTGGGGAGGGGAAGAGGGGTGGGGCGTTTCTGTGTGAATCTGACACCCTGTTCCACTTTGATCTTTTCCCACATGGAGTGATGTTTAGATGTTGGCCCCTGTGGTAATTTGCTGCATGTTTGATTAAATTTGCCAAAAATAGCAGGACGAGATCATCTCCCATAGTCTCCTTGGTGACTGCGGAGCTCACAGCGTTCTATTGCATTCTACTTCTATTGCATTTTCTGACAGCAACAGCGAAATAATCTTTTTTTAAATAATTATGTGACCTAATAAAGAGATTCTAAATATATCTGATAGATGGTCCTTTTTTGCAAAAAAAGAGAGCGCTTCTCCTTCAGAGGATAGGTTTAACAGACATGGGAATACACAGGACAAGTAAGGTTGTAAGGTTGTTCATAAACTAATTGCTGAATGTTTTTGGAAATATACAACATCTCAATTCAACCTGGGTCGCACCCTGGTATTTAAGACTGCCATTACAATAAGATAAAAATAAAAAGGTGTAAATATATTTTTCTGTCTTTGTGGACTGATAATGACAGACGTTGTGAAAGGAAATGTCACTGTATTTAAGTGTTCATTAAAACACAACACCTACATGCTAACAAAATACCGCCCTGAGGGTAAAAGATAGACTTTAAAAGATTCCTCGGGGGGAAAAAAAAAAATCTGAAAACTCACAAACACAACTATGGGTGACAGAGCAGTTTGTATGGTGACATGCTCTTCAGAGGAGTGAAAATAATCGTCTTCATGTCCAAGCAGGAAACAGAGGCAGCAGGACTGCAAAGGGCATGGCAAACCTGCACAAGTGTGTCATCGCCAGTCGAGAGTGGTGTGAGAGGCAGAGTTAAAAGAACAGGAATTTGAGAGAAAGAAAGGGAGCGAGAGTGCAAGAAAGAGAGAGACAGAGAAAAAGAGAGAGAGAGGCAGAGACAGAAGGAGAGAGAGAAAGAGAGATTTTAAAAAAAAAAAAGTGAGACACCAAAAGAGGCAGAGGAGAAAGGGAAAGGGAGGGCGTACTGTAGAAGGTCAGAGTGCAACGTGCTCCTGTTTACCCAAACTACTGCCAGCCAATTACATGCCAAACATCTCATCTCCCCCCTGAGTGGCACAGCTCCAGTCGAGAGCTGACGGGGGAGGCTTGTCAGGCTGCCTCTCAGAGATAAACGATTCAACAGACACACATTCATCTCCCTCCTCACCAGGCCCATGTGCGCTCTCTTCCTGGGCTCTTGTTTTATTCCTGGACAAAAGGCGGGAGGGGAGGGGAGGTGAGGGAAGGGCTGGACGCAGCAAGATATTAAAAGAGCTCCTCTGCATTATGCAGCCTGATGTAGCCAGAGCTGGACTGGAGCTTGGGGGTTGACAGACGGGCGGACGGACGGCCGTCTCTCAACATCGGTTTGATTATGTCTAACAAGCGGCCGTGCTGCAGCGTTCTGGCTGAGGCACATCTGACCGCATGCTAAAGCGTAAAGCGCGGTAACTAATAAATGAGTGGCACAGAGTTAAAAGAACAGTGATTGAGAGAAAGAAAGAAATAGAGAGACAGAGAGAGAAATAGAGCAGGAGAGAGACAGAGAGAGAGACAGAGAGAGAGAGAGAGAGAAAGAGAGAGAGAGAGACACACAGAGAGAGAGAGAGAGAGAGACAGAGAGAGACAGAGAGAGAGAGAGAGAGAGACAGAGAGAGCAGGAAAGTGGGAGGGAGGGAGAGAGAAAAGAGAGACACCAAAAGAGGCATGCTAAAGCGTGCCGTGCTAACTAATAAATGTGCCTTGCGATTGGGCTTTTTCTGAGCAGTTAACCAGGAAAGAAACGACGTATCCCCTGTTACAGCCTGCCCCCACTGCCTTTTTTTAGCAGGCACGACCTGTGCTTTGATTTCATATTAACAGTCAGAATTCTTAAGATTAAGACATCTTGTCCTTTGGAGAACAGAGTAAAAGACAGCAGAGGTCCTTGCAAAACCTCAAACTCTCACTTTTTTGGGTCAGGCAGAATACTAGCTACCCATTTTAAGGCAACAAGCCCAGAAGTAAGCTACAGTATTGCACTCTTACACACATTGTTTTGTCTATAGCTTTCCGCAAATTCCCTTTTTTTTCCCTACAAAGGTGTGAAACAAAGTCCTGAGGCAAGTCATACCATTCGGCAGACATCCTGCTAACACCTCTAGGCAGCTGTTTCGTGTTAGAGAGTATGGTGCTTTATCTAACAGCATAGGGAGAAATACATAACGCCATGTGGGAAGGTCAAACAGTTATCCTGAAAAACATCACATGACTATGGGTTTAAAATTCATGTAACCGACATGAAAATATTCCTAACAATGGATGAAATGAGGTTTTAAACGTTTTCTGTATTGACTTGCTCACTGCAGATGTGCCAAATCTTACGGCACAGCTGTTGCTGTAGCAACAGTAGAGATAAACAGAACTTTAGGGTGAGGCATAACGTTGTTTACAAAATGCAATTAGCGCGTCATAAAACAGGAGTTTTATGGAGGAACAGGACTTTCAGTTAGAATTCCACCCTCTTTAGTGCTATGGGTTCCCCTCATTAATCCCCATTCATTTTCCAGCCAATGTCGTGTCTCCACCCTAAAAGCATCTGTGGCGTGAAATGGCGGTCGGCTGATGTGTTATGTCCTCTGCCTGTGTCTGTCTGACCCAGGAGAGGCTTGTTTTACGGCAGACAGTAACTAGTGAATAACTATGATCTGGAGGGAATGGTTACGACCCTCCCAGACGGATAAAAGGTAGGATGGAGGTCCGTGACTTGCTGACTTGACACATAAAAAAGATTAAAAGTGCTAATAGAAAAATCTATGCAACACGAACAGGTGCAGTAGCATGTGCAGTTTATATGTATGAAAATGGATGTTATAGGCCTGGGCTGGGCAGACATCATGCTCTGTCTTCCATAACACACCTGACCTTGGAGTATGTGGTGTATCCTGGTGCTGAGACACACAACAGAGGTGGCTACTCCCAGCTCCAATCAGTTAAAGTCCTGCTGTGTACTGGTGTTAGCTAGCCTGACCACCTAGCACAGGGGATTCCACTAATTAGCTCACCTACCTAGCGGAAGAACTGTAATTATCAGAGTAGCTCATTAAAATAAAATGGTGTTGCGTATGGCGGGAACAAGTATACGGCACAACCTTGTGCTGCCTGAAGCCGAATTATCCACCTCTGCTTATAAGCTGCTGTCTTCCATGTGCTTTCAAAACAGCCCCACGCCTGCAGCATGGTACCAACATCTACCAACCTTTCACCAACCCCTCGGCAACATTTTAAATATTTTTAACATGTACCGAAGATGGTAGATATGCCAAGATATTTCATGGTAATTCATGTCTACGGGAGCAAAGTGGGGGGGTCAGTTCCGGGCTGCATAAACAGCCGTGTTGTTGACATGCTTGGCTGTGGTAGCTAGTACCGCGCACCAAAAATAAACTTGGTGCACACCTAAATTAAAGTTGATTTTCTCTATAGTGGAGAGTAATAGTTTCATGACATATTTTTTTATAAATGGGCGGGCAATTTATTTTCATAAATTGGAGATCATGACACCGTGTCCAAAATGTACATCCACTGCTCAGAAAAATAAGGCTTTTACATATTCTGTGAAATTCTAGGGTTCTGCCATAGACCTCAATGTTACAGAGCGTGCACCACATAAAGGGGGATTAGTGGCCCCCATCTCAGGTAATCATGGTTCCAGGAAGTGGCTCGTCATGAAGGATCTTGGCATATCTACCATCATTGCATGTTTACAAAGAACACAAAGTACTTGTGCATGTAGGAAGAGCACCTTAGGGAGAAACTATAGCTATTACACCTACCCCTACACTATCTATAATCAAGTAAATAGTTCAGGCTGTTAGTCCCTACTCCCAGGTGTAACACGCACAACTGGCCGCTGACTACAGCTATTCACGCAACCTCATGTGAGCTGTACAGGACAGAGCAGCTGAGAGGATGGCCAACTGGAGCCGTACAGACAGATGCTCAACAAGGGTTAACCTGAACCAGTCGGCTACCGTTACAGTGACTGGGGCTGCTGGGGCCATTTACATGATCCACTCAGCAGCACCTACCTATCACTTTCCCCCATGGCTTTCACCATGCCAACAACATGCATCTCATCCAGGACCACTGGCAAGCCTTTGCAGTTTCCTCCAACATTTCCTTAACAATTAAAATAACTAGATAAATACATAAAAATACAAGACACTTGCACATACCACACTTCAGGCTTTCATAACTACAGCCATTACAATTATCCATACACTATGTGGGACACATCCTCAGCAGTGTACCTCACTCCCTACATAACAGCATGAAGAGGATTTCAGACAATGAAATGGGTCAATTATCAGTGAAGGCTGGAAGCTGAGTGTTCGACCAATGGACAAAATTACTCTAACTGCTGGCTAACTGCAGCATGGCTGGCAACATAAAGAACTGCCACATACAACCACCTCTCTTCACCCACCTCCTACATACACACAGCCTATACATCGTCACCTCACTGTCCCTCTTAGACCAATGCCTTCTTCAAAGCATGTTCTCCAATTCCCAGCCCCCCCCCATCAACAAACACAACCTCTATATGTTCTCTTATCCACTCTTAGCCACCTCACCCCTCACCTAAGTAAGTAAGTAAGTAAGTAAGTAAGTGTAATTTGTATAGCAAATTCAAAACCAAAGTGCTTCATAGTATACAGAAAATGGTTAAGCAAACCAGGTTAAAACGTTATGGTTAAACAACATTAGCAAGTTAAAGGTTAAAACACATCAGTGCCATCATACACAGACGACACAAAGTAAAAAGACATCGGATGAACAAAGGATGTTTTCCTGCCCCACCACCCTATATCCTCCCTCCATCCCTCCATCCCTGCCCACCTGATCCTCCCTCCATCCCATCCTCTCCTCCCTCCATCCCTCCATCCCTGCCCA
>CM050203.1:11595000-11607500 GCA_027475355.1 Coilia nasus | reverse complement strand
CCAACAATAAACCTCTCAAAAGAACAGTCCTATGGCTTTTGTTTCTCGAGAGCCACTATTAAGATGTTTACGGTCTGTGAGTTAACTTAGCCAGGTGTTTTACCAATCCATATTATTCAAGTACCTCTGAGGTTGTCAGTCTGGCCAGAGTTTGTTCTTTCAGTTTCATCCCACTCATCTCAGGTCTCCTCACCACTATACTGCCAACGGCCAGAAAAAATAAACTTTACAAAAGCCTATCCTATAATCTGTAAGAGCTAGTCTTACCAAACGATGACAGAGCCATTTGCACTGCGAGGGCCCAGTATTTGGTAATTGCGAGGACTCAGAAGATAAAGTGCTTCTGACATTATCCTCTCAGCGTTCAGGTGTGAGACAAGCGACACTCTCGCATTTATGTCTGGATGTGAAAAGATGCTGTTATGCCACTCTTCTCTCTGCCTGCCATTATGGGATTCAACAGACTGACAGAGATGGCCACGCAAACAAACACTGCGAAAAGAAGAGGCAATTGTATTCTGCATAAAAATGACAACCGGCTATTCCTAGTTTTTTGTGTGTGAATAACAGGCTGCCATTTTTCTTACATATAGCATTTCTGTAGAAGTCATGGTGTATAAACCGAAGGCAGTGTTTTCTTTTCTGCTCCACTGCCTGCTGTCTCAGTGCATTTAACATACGGAGAGGAGTCTATCCTGTGCATTTGCATTGCTGGTGGAATGAATATATGGACTTATTGCCTTGTTTGTGGCCCCTGTAGTGATGAGAGAGAAAGTAATAATAACTTGCTGCTTATCTACAAATGTGCTGTAGGTGCCCCTGAAATGACAATACTGCCCTGTGTACTGCTGGCAGCTGGAGAGCGTGCACACACACACACTCACACACTCACACACACACACACACACACACACACACACACACACACACGAATGGAATTAACAGGAAGTTCTTTACTTCTTTCACATTTTGTAAAACCATGAAAAGACATATATAGGTACAAATGTGTTTGTATGTGTGTTTGTGTTTTACTTTTGTGAATTTTACTCTCGTTTGCCTCCCCACGTGCAAACACTCACATGTGTTACGTGGGAGACAAATGCATTCTGTTTTATATAGGTGTATTGATATGCTAGTGCTGTTCAAAGGATGCTGATCTTTAGTATCCCGATACAAATGTAAGGTGCTTAAAAACATAAAATATACGTGGCATAAAATATTTCATTGCAGTTCATTCTTCTTCAGCTTACACTAAAGTGTAGTCATTAAAGTGTAGTGCAGTGTAGTCATTTCATACGGCGTACCCTGTACTACAAGCACTGTGAGCCTAAGGAGTCAGTTATACTACAATCTAAAGCAAGTCAATAATAAACTGTTGTGATGCCCATTGAACTACAAACTGATTGAAAATACCTGAAAGCTCTTTACAGATATTTACTCTAAAGCAATGTGTTCTTCAGATCTCATTGAGAATACAGCGCAGCGAGAATACAATTTCCCAAAGTCATCTCTGTGCTCTGTAAGACAGTTGTAAGAGACAGAGAGAGGGCGGGTGCTCAAAGCGGTGGTCTGCTTATCATTCAATGATGGCTGTAGCACAGAAACGAGCACTTGAGGCCATCTCGGCAGCCCGGCGCTGTCGGATCTCGGTGTTGGCTCGGCGAGCAGGAGTCCACCGGGACCTCGCGGGGCTGCGAGTGCCTCTGATTGGCAATATAAAAGGGAAAAATAAGGAAAAAAGAAGAAGAAGAAGAAAAAAAAAGCAGGAAAAAAAAGTAAAAATACTGCCTCTGATTGGCATTTGAAGGCAGCGGGGCGCCAGGGGCAGCGAGGATGCTGATTGGCCACGGACGATGATGCGGAGCAGCAGGGGCAGGTTCACGAGTGCACGGTGAAGCGTAGGAAGCCCACTTTCAAACACTTAACAGCCTCCATTAACGACCCAAGAAAGGCTTTGAGATGGCGTTATACGGCACCCCCAGGTTAAGAGTCCTCACATAAAATGAAGCAAGTTTGCTCTCTCATTCTCTCACTCTCTTTCTCTTTCTGTCTCTCTGTCCCTCTCCCTCTCCCTCTCTCTCTCTCTCTCTCACACACTCTCTCTCTCTTTCTCTCTTGTTTACCTTAATTCACTTTCTTGTGGTGGGGGTTTTAAGCATCAATTAAAATGTTTACTTTATTTCAGGGAGCCCTCATCTTCACACACACACCACACACACACACAAACACACACACACTCTCTCTTTCTCTCTCTCACACACACACCCACACACACAGATACACACATTCTCTCTCTCTCGCTCACCTTAATTTACTTTCTTGCAGTGGGGGTTTTAAGCATCAATTAAAATGTTTACTTTATTTCAGGGAGTTCTCATCTTCAAACACACACCACACACACACACACACACACACACACACACACACACACACACACACACACACACAAACACACACACACGCACTCTCTCTCTCTCTCTCTCTCTCTCTCTCTCACTCTCTCTCACACACACACACACACCAGGGATGGAAATTAACCACCCGCCATCTGCCAAATGCGGGTAAATATGAGCGTTGGCTGGTGAATTTTGTCCTTTTACCTGCCACTGTGGCGGGTGTGCAAATACTATCCAGCCATAAGTTCCATATAGTATATGAAAGTATTCACACGCGCATGCTGCATTGTAAGACAGCGCAGGTGCTTATAAGCTCAGCATGTATTGAAAAACAACACTCTGAGTGTTTCTTCGGCCTTAGGTCAGGGGTGCTGCAGTCATTAGAGTCATGGATTTCTTCTCATATATATAATGCCATTTAATGCACTTGATAACGCTCCTGTTGATACCCAAAGTTCCACATGAACGCTATACGCGCACAAAATTCCAAAACCAATCAGTGATTTTGGCTTATTAGGCTAGTAGCGCGACCTGACGACTCCATATCTGAGGCACATTAAGTGCATATTTTTCATCATAACTATGATATTACGGTGAGAAGATATTAAGACTGATCATTTTAACATGTCCTGAAATGGTGTGGTTATTCCAAATATTATATAGGAAACTTTTATTGTTCACCAATTTGCGGTAATAATCAGTCATGATGATTATAGCCTACAGTAAAAGTCCACGCGTGAATGCATTAGTTTTGCGTTATCACGTTAATAATAACGCCATATGCACACAAATTGATTCCAAAGACCAGCCTGTGATTTTATATTAACCTACTCTACCTACTCAACCTACCAACACCGCCACCAACACCGATGGCAGAGGAGTACGGGTCCATTTCCAAAGCACAGCCACTGAAAACACAGGTAGCATACACAGACACTCACATAACGAAATACATAGGCTTAGACGGTTGGCCGATGGTTCTGACACTTCAGCCCATGATAGGTCAAGCTCGCACAACGCACCCTAAACATCCAACAGTAGCCCACACAACAGAATCACACTTACAAGCAACATCAACAACCTCTTTCTGAATACTAATAGCACGTTGGAGATAAACATTGTGTAAACACATCGAGAAAGCACTCGGCGGTGTTATAGCCTATTCACACTTAAATCGATAGTATGCTGGCTAAGTTATAGTAGAAAAAACGAACTATTTCTACTATTTCTAAAACTTTCTCATGGCCACTGGCTAGCCTGCGCATCTCATTTCGCTGCACACACTCTGGCGATGTCAATTTCTTCAAGTATGTCCCAGTGAATGTGACAGCACATCAAGTAATTGCGTCTTCTTTGTGTGCAATGTGGTAAGAAAAAAAAAAAAACATGCATTCTTTTCTGCGCCGTTATGAGCAGCAGGCTCTTTGGGATAGCTGCTATAGGCCATCTCAGTAGTTTTTAACCATACATTATTATGTTTATATTCCGATATGAATTTCATTGTGATATTTTAAAATTGTCCAGATGGCGAAATTAGTAAAGATATAAATGTCTAATTACTCCTCAGTAGAGGCTGCTCATCGCCCCTTGGCACCTTGGCGTTCTAATTTCAAATTTCTTTGGGTGAGTCCAGAGCAGGTCAATGCAGTTGAAATAGGTTAATGGAGTGCATCCTATAGTTGCAGGTAGATACTGCTATATATTTCCAACCATCTGTTGTAATGATGCAGTTTTCACTTCAATTGTGTCTCCAGTGCTCAGTTACACAGATAAGGTGAAACAGGAGTATTGTAAAACTCCTGTAGTTATAGAAAGATATAGATTTCAAGCCATCGTTTTGAATCACTTTGTCTTTGTTTCCTGTTTTGCAATGTATGTATTATGACCAAAAAGAGACATTGTAAGAGCTCTGTAACAAACTATGAATTGGAAAATATTCACATTTCTAGGCATTATAATGTATGGAATGGTTCAATATAAAGTGGCTGGTAAAAATGTTGAGTGGCTGGTAGATTTTAGAATCAGTGGCAGTGGCAGGTGAACAAAAAAGTTAATTTCCATCCCTGACACACACACACACACACACACACACACACACACACACACACACACACACACACACACACACACACACATTCTCTCTGTCTCGCTCACCTTAATTCAGTTTCTTGTGGTGGGGGTTATAAGCATCAATTAAAATGTTTACTTTCTTTGAGGGAGCTCTTGTCTTCACAACACACACACACACACACACACACAAATGTACAAGCACATACACACACATACACACACACGCACTCTCTTTCACACACACACACACACACACACACACACACACACACACACACACACACACACACACACACACACACACACACACACACACACACACACACACACAAAACCAGATACAAGTAATAAGGAACCCACTGACCCCTATCCACTCACCTCCAGTAGTTTACCATGCTATAGCATTTACACTAATGCTCAAGCAACTAACTAATTCAGTATCTGAAACACACTGCAGCAGAAGACATGCACATATTATTATGCACACATACAACAGCAACCACACACAAACACAAATACACACACACAAGCACACACACACACGCGCGCGCGCACACACACACACGCATGGTGTGTATATGCACACTACAGTGTTAGCATGCATGTGATAGCTAAGCTGAAGCATTGTCACCTTTATCATCCCAGCCACACACACACACACACACACACACACACACACACACACCTGCATGATCTGTGAGGTGTGTACATGCACATGACTGTGTTAGCGTGCATGTGTCAGGTGAGCTGAAGCATTGTCACCTTTGTCCTCCAAACAGACCTCACAGCACATGACTCAGCACCCACCCACCCACACACACACACACACACACACACACTCACATATAGGTCAGCACCCACCCACTCACACACACACTCACACACACACACACACACGTATATGTACACATTCACAAATGCACACTTGCAAACACACATAAACAAACAGGATATGTGGAGCATACAGGCCAGATGCACTGCACAGTCAGGGCTGTGGGATTTAGGAGAGGCGGGGATGAGTAACACTCCCACAAACCACAACACTGCACAGTCAGGGCTGTGGGATTTAAGAGAGGCGGGGATGAGTAACACTCCCACAAACCACAACACTGCACAGTCAGGGCTGTGGGATTTAAGAGAGGCGGGGATGAGTAACACTCCCACAAACCACAACACTGACAATAAGACAGTGATGACAGCAGCAACAATAATATCAACAGTTGTTGAATAGCGACCGAATGTTACTACAGTTAAATTCTGTGTTTGTGTAATCTACCTCTGTGATTCTCTTATGTCCTGTCTTGTCTACACATGGGACAGTAAGAAACATAATTTTGATTCCTTGATCGTCTAGCAGATGTGAAAAATTGACAATAAAGTTGACGTGACCTGACTTCTCTCACTCTCCTGCTCTGGATAAACGACTCTACTTTCTGACTGCATGTGTGCGTAAATGCAGAGGACCATTCAGTAATCCCATTAATATCTATGTTAATACATGTCAGCCAGTCATTTATTTTCTCAGATTTTATTTGCAATCAATGTGTACATTATTTTTGGCTTACTTTTGTTAACTGACTTTTAAATGTCATTATTTATATTACGTCTCATGTTTTGTAGCTGCTAGCTGTATTGTGGATGCTGTGTTGCTGTTGTTAAGTTGGAGGACTAACTCGTGTCTGGTTTTCTATTATATAGGTCTGCCATAGTCATTTTACAAGTTGATTATTTTCTTTTAAATGTCTGTATTAAATGTTAAATATATATTCCCTTGGGCTGTTTGAATTTCCGCATGGAAGAGACGTATTGTGAATGCTGTGTTGCTGTTGTTAAGCTAAAGAACTTATTTCTGTCTCATTTTTCTATTATACAGAAAATAAATGCCCTTTAGGGTATCTGGTTGTTTGGATCACCTTTAAACTAAATTATACAATCCAGGTTACCTCACCACAAGAACCAGAAGAACAGCAGCCTCTCCAGGGCCCACCATAGAAATGCACACTTTCCAAACTGTCATTCACACACACACACACACACACACACACACACACCCACCCACACACTCCCATAAAAGAACAAGAGCAAAGTATCACTGCATGTGAACAATCCTGATGACACAACGTTGATGGCAACATAATAACGATGACACAAAAAATGATGACAACACAACAATGACAGCACCACGACATCAGTGACATAAAAAACACATTAACGTAACAATGACAGTGCCTACACTAGGCAGTCTCTTCCACGACCCTGAAAAAACAATCAGCACCCATGAGGCTCTATGAGACCACTGCAGACTGTGTGTGTGTGTGTGTGTGTGTATGCAGGATGGGGGCGGGGAGGCTCAATTATGGTGCTGTCGGTGGCTGATTTACTGGGGTGTCATTCTGGCAGAGGGCCCCCACACTGGCACACTGGGGCTCCGTAATCAAGGAGCTGTTCGTTGCCAGTTGTGCAGGAGGCAGAAAGTATTTCATAAATACAGAAACATCAGAGAGAGAGAGAGAGAGAGAGAGAGAGAGAGAGAGAGAGGAGAGAGAGAGAGAGAGAGAGAGAGAGAGAGAGAGAGAGAGAGAGAGAGAGAGAGAGATATGGGGGGCAGAGAGAGATGAAGAAAGAAAGAGAGAGAGGGGGAGAGAGAGAGAGAGAGAGACAGACAGACAGACAGACAGAGGGGGGCAGATAGAGAGAGGAACAAAGAAAGAGAGAGAGGGAGGGAGAGAGAGAGAGAGAGAGAGAGAGAGAGAGAGAGAGAGAGAGAGAGAGAGAGAGAGAGAGAGAGAGAGAAGAGAAAAAAACAGAAAGATAGAAAAGGAAAAGAGTGGGCAGTAAGAATCTATGCTGCTGACAAAGCAGAACTGTGCTCTGGTTTCACTTCACATCCTTCATGAAGCTTTGCAGGAGCAACAAATGACGGCGGAGAGGAGAGGACAGGAGAGGAATGGAGAGAAAAGGGGAGGACAGGAGGAGAGAAGACAAGGTAGAGAGGAGAGGTGGGAGAGAAGAAGGGAAGAGAGGAATAGAGGAGAAGACAGAAAGACAGAAAAAAAATCCCCTTTGGAGGAGAGGGGAGTAGAGGAGAAGAGAGAAGAGGAGGGGGCGAGAGGAGAGGAGAGGGGAGGAGAGAAGGGAAGAGGGGAGTAGAGGAGAGGAGAAAAGAAGGGAGGAGAGGAGAGGAGAAATGGTCCCTCCAATGTCTACTGGTATCTGGTGGCTATTGAGGAATTAGTTGTTTGCCTGAGCTATTAGCATGTTACGCTACCTGAGGAGCCAGTCATTGTAATTATAAAGGGTTCCTCATTACGTTAATAAGAAAAAAAGTGTGTGTCTGTTTGTGTGTAGTGTGTGTGTGTGTCTGTGTGTGTGTGTGTGTGTGTGTGTGTGTGTGTGTGTGTGTGTGTGTGTGTGTGATGTGTGTGATGTGTGTCTGTGTGTAGTGTGTGTGTCTGTGTGTAGTGTGTGTGTGTGTGTGTGAGTGTGATGTGTGTCTGTGTGTAGTGTGTGTGTCCATGTGGGAGATTGCAGAATAAAAGACAGAGGGAAATAAGTTCACTTTAATATGAAAATTAATTAACAATTAAAAAGTACAAAATTGAATTACACACACACTCTCTCTCTCTCTCTCTCTCTCTCTCTGTCTTTCTCTCTCTCTCTCTCTCTCTCTCTGTGGCTGTGTGGGTTTGTGTGTGGGTCTTTTGTGAATTTGGCGACTACAATAAACACTTGCAGCTGTTTAAAGTACATGATTAGTTTACTCTTCGGCTACAGCCATTACAACAGGAATGAGACTAAAATGTTAGCATGAAAAGCAATCCAGTAGTACTCTTTGAATTTTCTGGCTTGCAATGGCTAATTCTCAGCAGTTAATGAGCCCACTAGCTTTTATTGCTTATTCGTGTAATTTATTTGCCGTCACTCTCAATAAATTCCATCTAATCAATTAGCATCCTTTGTTAGCTAATTACATATTGAGCACGGCTAGCATGGCGTTCAATCAAGTGCGCCTTAAAATTTCTTCACAGTGTTGCGGTCTTTGCACGGCCAATCTTGCTGTGCTGCGTGATCACACATTTTATAAAGTGGGCGTGTTCGACCACCACTACTAAAACTACAGTGGGGCCATTCAGTTCATTAGGCGAAGAAGTCAGTGCTTCAGCTCATTCTTGATTAAAAATGATTGTTTTGGCCCAGGGTTCTGGCCACTGCCATGTTGGCCACTGCCATTATAGAGCGGCAGGACTGGCATCCCTGACTGGGCTGGCCTGGCTGTAGTAGGTAGGTTTAGCCCAGTGTGGGCCACTCACCCCCCCAACCGCCCCACACACACCCATCTGAGGCTAACAGGGTTATGTAAATGCAGCTTCACAGCCCTAACTAGGGAATGGCATGACGATGATATACATGGCGTTTAAACACACTGTGCATAGCATAGGTAGCTTAAGAAACGTGAAAAAAGCTAGCTTTTTAGGTAGCTTAAGAAACATGAAAATAGATAAATAAATACATAAATTAATATTATATATATATATATATATATATATATATATATATATATATATATATATATATATATATATATATATATTTATTTATTTATTTATTTATTTATTTATTTTTTTAATTTATTGTTTTTTAACAACTGCCTGCAGACCACTTGGGATTTCTTGTGGACCACGGACCACAGAAGAAGAAACACTGCTGCAGTAGGTTTAGCCTGATGTCTATGGCGCTCTTTAAGCATGTGCTTTTGCAATGGTGAGCTAATAAGCTTTGCAATACTGTATGTACTGTATGTTACTAAACCTCCCTTCCAACAGCTCAAACGGATTAAGTTTATGTCCACGTTCAAGCTACCTTATCAGGACCTAAAGGTTGATTCTGGGTTAGTGTAGAGCCTGCATACACACAGATGCACATATACAACTGCATCCATCTTCAGACAATTACACTAAAATACTCAAAGCTAGAACAGTGCCCTGACTTAACCCTCTAGGCGCCATTGTCGACTTAAGTCGACAAGATGCCGCACTGAATAAAACGGTCGATTTTGTCAAATAGGGTGTCAAATTTGGTTTGAACTCCCTTCCACTAGGTGGTAGACATGTCATACTACGTCCCTGACTCAGAATTACGTTATGTTTCTATACAAAATAGTCGAGCTAGAGCATGTTGAATCAGTGTGAGCAAAAGCGAAGCTAGTTTGCGTGCGAGCCATATAATTAGAGCGATATTGTCAACGTCAGCGAGTGTTTGCCTTCGTTTTTCGTCTAATGGCATCAAAGAAGTTTATTTGCAATGAAGTGTTGGGTCTTCTATTCGCAGACCCTTATTCTGAAGGCGAATATCTGCCTCCAGAAGATGACGGTGATGCGTTTAGCGACGACGCTTCAGATGCGTCCCTGCCTTGCAGCGATGCAGCTGGACAAAGTGATTATTTAGCCCTACACCAAGCACAATCTTTGGATCATTTGGCCAAAGTAGATACTCATTTGCTCAATGTCAGCGTTGGGAACAGAGTTTCATGGGGTGGGAATGTTTATCAGGGAGTAAGCAGGCGTGTTAGTAGTGTGGGGAACGAGGCTGGAAGTGAAGTCGGGGTCCAGTGTTTTTACTGAGCTAGCCATGTAGCTAATTTGTTTTCCGACTGTGCCTTTCCCTAATCACGGAGACAGTAACGTGGTGGAGACTTTGTCTAATGTCACTGGGTATGTTAGACGAGGTCAAAGTGTTTCTAGGAGAGCTAGGGGACAACGTAGAAGCAGGGTGAGGAGACGCAGTGAGAGTCCTACCCATGAAAATTCTCTCCACTCAGCACAAGAGCGCAGCAGATCTTGTCTCAAATTCAAATTGTCTCACGCCCTTTGATCAGCCAATTGGATATCTCCAATGCCAATTCGCCCCTAGATTTTCTGTCACTCTTTCTCTGATGATTTCTGGAATGTTCTTACAAATCTTTCAAATGTTACAAATGACACAAATCGCTTTGCCCATCAGTTTTTAGCCTTTGTCAGCTCAAAAAAAAAAGCCCAACCAAAAAAAAAAAAAAAACCTAAAAAAAAAAAAAAACTACTAACATTGTCTCTCGTCTCATCTTGTCATCTCACTCATGAGATTTTAAACTAAACAAGTCTTATGATATATATATATATATATATATATATATATATATATATATATATATATAGAGAGAGAGAGAGAGAGAGAGAGAGAGAGAGAGAATAACATAAATGCCCCATATATTGAATCTGAGTGCCTCTGTAATAAATGGAAAATCTCTACAGCAAAAGGTCAGCCTACTGCTACATGCATTCGGTTTGGTTCTGCCATTTATTAGTAAAGATTTACAGTGTTTGGTTGCTATTTACTATTTATCTGAGCATTTGGTATTGTGCAATATAGCATACACAAGGTACATACACATTTTTTGGGGGGAGGGAGTACTGCATTTTATCTTTCAAACGTGACAATTTATAAAAATTCTATAATCCAAAATGGCCGCCGCCATGTGACGTCATAATATGCAAATTAGACTGGTAAATTTAATCCCTACATAAACTTTGGATCATCCTTAATATTTCTCTAATTTACAGTAAGTCTCTATCTCTTATCATTTTTAAGTTATAGCCTTTTGAAATTAAGATGTCAAAATCGAATGTTTTAGGAAAAAACCTCTGGCGCCTAAAGGGTTAAAGGTAGAACAGTCCCCTGACTTAAAGCTAGAACACCCCCCTGACTCAAAGCTAGAACAGTGCGCTGACTCAAAGCTAGAACAGTGCCCTGACTCAAAACTAGGACAGCCCCCTGACTCAAAGCTAGAACCGTCCCCTGACTCAAACACAATCCCCACTAGTATATGCTGATCTGCTGTTCTCATGCTGTGATGACCTATTATATTCCCCCTATTATATTATTATATATATTGGGAAGGACGGTGTTGGACTTGTGTTGCTAAAAGCAGAAATGTTAAACCTGGCATACTGTTAAATCACTAAAAATGACTTCTTTCTAAAAACAATGTGTTTTTTTTTTTTCGCAATTACAAAGTGAGTCAAAGTAGATGCATGTACATCCCGCCTCACTGACACCAGGTGCAGGACAGAAACGAGTATCACAGGAGTAAAAAAAAAAAAAAATACTCCTTTTGCGGTTTCACCACATTTCCCTCTTAATGCCAGTGTGGTTTAAAAAAAATGGAACCAGTTCTGGTGGCACAGTACCAGATGGCCAGCCTGTGTGTGCACTTTAACAACCTCCATATACTGGCTGAGAGTGACCAGTCAGTGACCCCTCTCAGCAGTCTCTTGGCACAGATGTCCTGGCACACTATCCAAATAGCCTTTTCGCTGGGTTAAGGCCACACCTCACCTCAGGGATTATATCGGGCACACTATCCAAACAGCCTTTTTGCTGGGTTAAGACTACACCAATGTATCTCTACCTCGCCTGAGGGATCAGCTTGGGCACACTATCCAAACATCCTTTTCACTGGGTTAAGACTACACCAATGCATCTCTACCTCTCCTGAGGGATCAGCTTGGGCACACTATCCAAACAGCCTTTCGCTGGTTTAAGACTACACCAATGTATCTACACCTTGCCTGGGGATCAGCTTGGGCACACTATCTAAACAGCCTTTTCACTGGGTTAAGAATACATCAATGCATCTCTACCTCGCCTGAGGGATCAGCTTGGGCACACTATCTGAACAGCCTTTCGCTGGGTTAAGACTACACCAATGCACCTCTCCCTCGCCTCAGGGATCAGCTTGGGCACACTGCCTAGAGGAAAGGCCAGATAGGTAACCCTGCCTCGGCCCAGGGCTTGGGTCACACCCCTTTGCTCACACTATAATGGGAGGCTCATTGACCCTGAGCCACAAGGCCTATACCCATCCTTGCCCAAATAATGCTGGTTCAAAATACTATAAACTTCTAACCACACTAATAGAAACTACAGGAACATAATGCATAAACTATGTGTGTCTGTATGTCGCTTTGGAGAAAATATTTCATTATTATCTGCTAAATA
>CM050203.1:11582500-11590000 GCA_027475355.1 Coilia nasus | reverse complement strand
TAGTCGATTAGTCACGATTAAGTCGACTAACAAAATAGTCGACGACTAATTTAGTAGTCGACGAATCGTTTTTTTTTTTTTTTTTTACTTAACTTTGCTTTTCTCTCGAAACTGTGGCTGCAGCTTCCACTGGCGCGTCTGCCTTTCTGTCACACACACACCTAAAGCTCCAAAGTGTGGGAGCAGTTTAAGAAAAGTGGTGAGAAAAGCGTGCAGTGCAACATTTGCAAAGCTGAACTTGTTTATCATGGTTGCACAACGGCTATGCATGAGCATCTAAAGAAAAAAACATGTCATTGTGGATGATTCTGAAGAGGGTCCGTCGTCTCGGTAAGCAAACCGGCTGGTTAGCTGCCAGTATTAGGGTAAACAGTGAGCTTTTTTGCTACTTACTCATCGGTACGTTTCTGTGTTAAAAATGTCCGGTCTTCTTCTCTGGACGGCTTTGTGACCAAGCCGACAAGTGCACACCACACCAAGCCTATGTCCTGACCCCTCGCTTACTTTTGCGCTCAAGTATCGGCGAGATATCAATTTGTTCAAATTAGCCAAAATATCTCATATTAGCGCTTTGTACAGGCATTACTGTCGTTTAACCCTATGCCCCTAGGCTCTAGGCTATTTTCAGGGTATTTTTTTTTACTACCTTTACTTTTAAGCTCATATCTTGGTCACAGTAAGGGCATACATGCTATATCTTGTTTCTTTCAGAACAATCTAGGCTATCCAGATCTGGTTTCTTTGTTTTTGAGCTACTATTTGCACTGATTTTATAAAAATACTAAACTAATAAAAAACGTATTTTTGCGTATAAAACACAACATTGTATTCTTGCACGTACCTGTCCATAGGATGCTGTCAGTAGGGATATCTTTTCATATGTGAGTAGATTGTCTGGAATCTGGCACTATAAGAACCATGATGGTGGGATATTCAGTGGCTTAATGTTGATAAATATGTAGTCTGTGCCTGACGGAAATAAGGGCCTATGTTCCATGTAAAGAAGGATGTTAGGGTTATGCAGGAGTATGGATATTATGCAGAAATTTACAGTAATTTCAAAACTGTATGAAACGTGTCTTGAAGAAATGCATGATAGCAGTATAATCGGTAAGTTCTGCTATTGTTTACATTATACATTGACTGAAAACAGCGAGTGTAAAATGGGTGGAGTAAAAATTTGCCAAATCATTATTTGGCAAATATTTTATCCCTGGTTTTAACATGATAAATCAACGTGATAAAATGTGCTTGGTGTCGTTGGAAAGCTAACATTCTGTACTTGCTGCCTTATCTATCCGATCACGGGTTCGCGACTAATTCCAACGAGAGTAATGCCTATGCAAAGCGCTAATATGAGAGATTTTGGCGAATTTTTAAATATTAATATCTCGCCGATACTTGATCACAAAAATAAGCGGGAGGTCACGTTGTAAAGCCCTGGTTCTGCTGTTTTGTTTGGTATAAGTGAGCTATTGTCTTATATGCTTAATTTCCAGTTAGCACATACCTTAAGCACTTCAAGCAGAAAGCTATGATCTGATCAGCTGCATGCTGGTGCGATAAGCTGTATGTTTCACAGTCAATTTACGTATGATCCGATTAGTCGACTAATCGAAAAAATAATCGATGATTATTCGACTATCAAAATAATCGTTTGTGGCAGCCCTAGCACACACACACACACACACACACACATACAGTTCCAGCAGACTCTCTCATGGCCCCTACGCCGCTCTGTTCTCAGGACTCATATCGGCTGGACAGCAGACACACACACACACACACCCACATGCTGCTTTACTGATGGTCACTGCACTCCCAGCACTGCTCTGTCATGGCTCCTACCCTGCTCTGTTCTCAGGACTCATATCAGCTGGACAGCACACACACACACACCCCCAGCACACTCTCTTATGGCCCCTACCCCGCTCTGATTTCAGGACTCATACCGGCTGGACAGCACACACACACACACACACACACACACACACACACACACACACACACAGACCCAGCACACTCTCTCATGGCTGCTACCCCCACTCTCTGTTCTCAGGACTCATATCGGCTGGATAGCACACACACACACACACACACACACACACACTCTCAGTACACTCTCTCATGGCTGCTACCCCTGCTCTCTGTTCTCAGTGCTCATATTGGCTGGACAGCACACACACACACACACACACACACACACACACACTCCCAGTACACTCTCTCATGGCTGCTACCCCTGCTCTCTGTTCTCAGGACTCATATTGGCTGGATAGCACACACACACACACACACACACACACACACACACACACACACACACACACACACACACTCTCAGTACACTCTCTCATGGCTGCTACCCCTGCTCTCTGTTCTCAGTGCTCATATTGGCCGGAGCGCGGTGCTGACAGGCTCCATTTATCAGGCTGGGTGTGCTCCTGATGGCCCTATCTCCACCAGCCTGTCAGGCGGGCCACGGGGCCCCCAGCTGGACGTCGGCGCAGAGATTGGCTGCCCCGCGTGGTGACCCGCAGACGGGATGGGGCGGGGGGGTACCCAGGGGCTGAGTGAGTCCACAGTGAGGTGATGGAGAGACAGCACCTGATGGATCGGGACTGAATTCACCCACAAATAAGAAAGCGCTGTACGCTGTGCCCATCTTTGAAGTGAAAGTAAGATTATAAAATCTTTAAAGTGAAAGTAAGCTTATGAAATGTTTAAAGCGAAAGTAAGCTTATCAAAGCTCACCTGATGGAGCTTAACTGATTTCACTTAAAGAAGCATAGTGTGCTGTGTCAGTCTTTCAATGATAGTGAGCTTATCAAACACTATTCTCTTTGGATAACAACTGCAACATATGAATATATCCTATGAGTGTGTTTACACACATTTCAGTACCTCAGTCCTGAGCCTTGTCCAAATTGTATATGTAGAGAAGGGGAGCTTTGACCTCAAAGCCAAAGAGCCAGGCTCATTGGTATGGCAGTCCAAGCACACCCACAACTCTAGTGATGGTCACTCCATCACAAGCTCCCATAAAGGAACACAGATGCAGAAAAGTGTAAGATTCACTTACTGTACATGCAGAGTTGAAATTAAGCCGCAGCACTCCGGAGCTCAACTCCGCCTCCTCACCTCGGCAATACAGCCAGCCGAAGCTAAGCTCCGTCTGCTACAGTATTTATAGTAATGCAATAGAGGGGGATATTGACCACTGTGAGTACAGAAGGGCCCCCCTCCTTACAAAAGCCAGTTTAACCGCTGGTTATGTGGTAAAGAAAGCATCCATATTGGCCATACAGAACCAGCTCTCATTGGACAGTGCTGGTTAACCCCAGAGCCGTGGCAGTGATTTGGTTATTGTGGCGTGTCAGGGAGAGAAGTCCCAGACCTCCCAAGCCCAAGCCAGCGTGACGCTGCGGGGAGCTGATGAAGGATTGAGCGCCGTGGCTCTGGAAATGTCTTCCTGTTAGCGGGGATGTCGTCTCCTGTCAAGACCTGCGGTTTTGAGAAATTTGATTTCTCTCTCTTAGAGGTGATTTACAGACGCGGCATGCCACAGTCCCACTGGGTGGTGAGGGTTCCAATTCCAGAAACAGCGCTTCACTGATTTTCAATGGGTCTCCAGGATGTGTGTGTCTGTGTGTGTGTGTGTGTGAGAGAGAGAGATACAGAGACATAGAAAGAGAGGAAATAAGAGGCACTCTGACAAATACACCATCTGTAAATTGAGACATTAAGGACTGAAATGTAATTCAGCCTTTACCAGCTGAAATATGTCTAGATTTGCTACAGTTTTACACAGGAGACATCAAAGTTAGCTGAGCCAAACAAGGATTCCTCAAAAAAGTACTTATGATTTTTCAGCTCAGAGTTGTCGTAGATGTCTGAGAGAGGCACTTTGTGTTTCTCAGTCATTTGCGCAATATGAAACTAAAATTTAACAACAGTTTTCTCCTTCTGTTTATTACCCCCATGTTTGTGCAAACGGACATCAAAGCAACCACTCCAATAAAATATGTATGAATATTTCAAACAAACAATTAGGTTTCCTTTATTTACTCATTCCCTTAGAACAAACAACCAAAATGACTACGATAAAAGCACAGTGAGATCACTCACGGAGCAGGAAAACAAAGTACAAATGTAATAATGCAATAAGAGTTAGTTTAAAAAGAAATAAATTCTTCAACATCCTTCCTCGACCCTGCTCTCAGTTACAGGTCAGAGGCAAACGGAAGAACAAAAACAGTGCAAAAATACACAACACAACAAAAACAGCAGCTGTGGCCTAGTGGTTAGGGATTTGGTCTTGCAGTCGGAAGGTTGCTGGTTCGAATCCCGCCCTACCCATGGTTGAGATGCCCTTGAGCAAGGCATCTAACCCAACACTGCTCCAGGTACTGTAACTGAAACCCTGTAAATATCTGTAAGTCGCTCTGGAGAAAAGCGTCAGCTAAGTGTAAAAAAAAAAACATTGACTACCTTTCACTATGTCATTTTCTGTAGAATTTAACATCACTTCTACAACACAGGTTATATGATGTGGGTCAAATTGAAATGCATGGAACTGAATTTAAAGCCCTGGCCATAGGAGCTCAGGAGTAAGCTTCAGTACTCTGCAATGTCTGCAATGTTTTTTAATGCAAGTTCAATGCAGGTGTAAAATTCCTCGCAAATATTTTGTGGTTTTCCAGCAACAGCAATGCTGTAAAACTGGGAAAAAGACTTTTATAACAGCTAGGCTGTAGATCTACGGCGTATTTAACTGTGTTAATGCTTGAGTAATCAACACATATCGGGTTCCTCAGGGGCCAGCTACCTGTTGTAGCGCCAGTGTTGGTGCATTTTTATTATTATTAGTTTATTTGCTAAGATGCTGTTAGAGCCTGCCTACGTTTCCTCATCTGAGTGTCTTTGATGGATAATTCAGGGGTGCAGCAGACGCCACTTTTAGGGTGGCAATCTCAAGGTGATGCATGACAACAAGTATAGCAACAAGACAGTTACACCAAGGCTGTTGTTTAGGCAGCTTTCTTCCACCTGAATTGCCAATTTGCTAGCACTAATACCAGCGCTAACGTCAGGGACACAAACATGCAATTTGCAACGGAGGATGTTTACGAGAAAGTTCAGAAAGTTGCGTAATTGCAGGTTTAAATGAGGGGGGCTCGTCTCCTTTGTGCACCCACGGAGGTGTGCTGGAGACCAAACAAGTGTGCTCGGCGAGAAGACGCAGCCCTTCCACTTTTCCTTAGCTTTACGCTGCACAGTTGCCATGGCTACAAGACAGAGGAGAGTCGTAAGTGGGATGTGTATTTGGCCCAGGAGAGTCATCTTCTTCTCCTTTTCTTTTTCTATTCTTTCTTTCTTTCTTTCTTTCTTTCTTTCTTTCTTTCTTTCTTTCTTTCTTTCTTTCTTTCTTTCCCTTTTTCCTTTCCGTCTTCTTGCTCTGTGATGTTTTACATGCAGCTCCTGGCATGGGGAAACTCATCCATAAAATATAAAGCATGGGGATTTCACACTCTTGATAGACGTCATTATGCATTATTACATGAATCATGCATAGCCATTCTCTCCCTCTCTCTGCTGTATGTGTGTGTGTGCACACGCCTGTGTGTGTGTGTGTGTGTGTGCATGTGTGCACATGCCTGTGTGTGTGTGTGTGCGTGTGTGCACATGCCTGTGTGTGTTTGTGTGTGTGTGTGCACATGCCTGTGTGTGTTCGTGTGTGTGTGTGTGTGTGCACACGCATTAGTCTGTGTTTTTGTGTGTGTGTGTGTGTGTGTGTGTGTGCGCACACATTTGTGTGTGTTTGTGTGTGTGTGTGTGTGTGTGTGTGTGCATGAGTTAAGTTATAACTCTTCCCGAGTGAGTTGCCTGTCCCTAGAGGCTGATGATGGACACACAGTAATGATCTAGTCTCCTGCTGAAAGATTTCCTGGCCAGCACAGAGGATGGATGGGGACACAGTACAGAGGCTTGCAGTATAAGCATGTCATGTGTGTGTGTGTATGCATGTCCTTTGTGTGTGTGGTGTATGCATGTCATGTGTATGTGTGTAGTGTAAGCATGCCATGTGTGTGTGTGTGTGTGGTGTATGCATGTCATGTGTGTGTGTGTGTGTGTGTAGTGTAAGGATGTAATGTGTGTGTGTGTAGTGTAAGCATGTAATATGTGTGTGTGTAGTGTAAGCATGTAGTGTGTGTGTGTGTAGTGTTAGCATTTAATATGTGTGTGTAGTTTAAGCATGTAATGTGTGTGTATTGTATGCATGCAATGTGTGTGTGTAGTGTTAGCATGTAATATGTGTGTGTAGTGTAAGCATGTAATGTGTGTGTGTGTGTGTGTGTGTGTGTGAGTAGTGTATGCATGTAATGTGTGTGTCGGTAGTGTATGCATGTAATGTGTGTGTGTGTAGTGTAAGCATGTCGTGTGTGTGTGTAGTGTAAGCATGTAATATGTGTGTGTGTAGTGTAAGCATGTAATATGTGTGTGTAGTGTAAGCATGTAATGTGTGTGTGTGTGTGTGTAGTGTAAGCATGTCGTGTGTGTGTAGTGTAAGCATGTAATATGTGTGTGTGTAGTGTAAGTATGTAATATGTGTGGTGCGAATGTGTGATTTGTGTGCATGTGTGAGCACATGACGTGTGTGTGGTCTGAGCATGATGTGTGTGTGTGTGTGTGTGTGTGTGTGTGTGTGTGTGTGTGTGTGTGTGTGTGCGTAGTGTGAGTGGGTGATGACTGTGTGATTTGTGTGTGTGTAGTGTGAGCATGTAATGTGTGTGTGATGTTTTCGTGTGTGTGGTGCGAATGTGTGTGGTGTGAGTGCATGACTGGTGTGTGTGGTGCGTGTGATATGTGTGTGTGTGTGGTGCAAGTGTGTGTGGTGTGTGTGAGAGAGTCTATGTGGGTAAGAGTTTCAGGGCTCACTGAGTCCCATCACACTCTGCTGCTCATGCATAGAGTGAAATAGCTATCCTTGGCCTTGCTTTAATCCCTTCTTATCGCACAAGCCATCCGCCCCCTCTTCATCTCTCTTTCTCCCTCTTTCTCTCTCTCCTCATCTCTCTTTCTCCCTCTCTCTCTCCTCATCTCTCTTTCCCTCTCTCTCTCTCTCTCTCTTCATCTCTCTTTCTCCCTCTCTCTCTCCTCATCTCTCTTTCTCCCTCTCTCTCTCTCCTCATCTCTCTTTCCCTCTCTCTCCCCCTCTCTCTCTCTCTTCATCTCTCTTTCTAGCTCTCTCTCTTCATCTCTCTTTCTCCCTCTCTCTCTCTCCTCATCTCTCTTTCCCTCCCTCTCTCTCTCTCTCTTCATCTCTCTTTCTCCCTCTCTCTCCCCATCTCTCTTTCTCCCCCTCTCTCTCTCTTCATCTCTCTTTCTCCCTTTCTCTCTCTCTTCATCTCTCTTTCTCCCTCCCTCTCTCTCTCTCTCTCTCTCCTCATCTCTCTTTCTCCCTCTCTCTCTCTTCATCTCTCTCTCTTCATCTCTCTT
>CM050203.1:11575000-11577500 GCA_027475355.1 Coilia nasus | reverse complement strand
AGAGACATGAAGAGGGA
This sequence comes from Coilia nasus, assembly GCA_027475355.1. Classification (NCBI taxonomy): domain Eukaryota; kingdom Metazoa; phylum Chordata; class Actinopteri; order Clupeiformes; family Engraulidae; genus Coilia; species Coilia nasus. The sequence continues at coordinate 11,577,483 of CM050203.1, read as the reverse complement.
AAGTTAGAGAGAGAGAGACAGACAGACAGAGAGAGAGAGAGAGAGACAGACAGACAGACAGAGAGAGAGAGAGAGACAGAGAGAAAGAGATAAAAAAGAAAGAAAAAGAAAGAGAGAGAAAAAAGAAGGAAAATGGGAAAGTTAGGGAAGATGACAAACAAAGATCAACAGAGAGAGAGAGAGAGAGAGAGAGAGAGAGAGAGAGAGAGAGAGAGAGAGAGAGAGAGAGAGAGAGAGAGAAAAGGGAGAGGATTTGCATCAATTAGAAAACATTTTTTATGGCCATAACAGTGAGCTATTAAAATCCTCGTCATTGTCGTCTGCATGTTTGGCAGTTAGCCAGTGACAAATGACGAGCAGCATGGATGAAACACATTGCTAATGAACTGTCTGGTGGCAACTGTTGGAGAACACCATCAAGACCGCCGAGAAACCCACTTCCACATGAATGCTGGAATTCAGACAGCCAAATGGCCAGACAATCTCCATGCCAATTGACAAGTTTTCTTCAGCACATTGTTTCCTCACAACATCTGCATCTGTGACGGTGGCACACAACATTTCCCTTCCTTCTGGCTAACACGTCTGCCTTTACACACATGGAACAACAGTGGCTTCTCAAGTAGTTGAGCAACTCAGTGAGCATTGCGATCGCTACTTTCATTTTAAGAACTGAAGTGTACAAAATTAACATAGCCTGGTAAACCAGCCCCTCGTACTTTCATTCATTTCATTTTGTACAGAGGGTCTGGCCGTGCTGCCATTGACATTGCTGCATTAGGTACTAGCCAATCCTAGCCAATCAGCAAACAGAGGAAGTGTTCGTGAGCGATGACATTGACTTTGTGTGCTACATTTGAGTTGTAGTGCCTATGTAGGCTAATTGCATACGTGACAACAAGACATTAGCGATTGGGTAAAGTTCTGCCCGGTCTTCTAACGTACTCCCTCTCTCCTCCCTCCCTCTTCTCTCTCTCTCTCTCTCTTCTCTTTCTCTCTCCTCCTCTCTCTCTCTGTCTCTCCCTTCTCTCTGTCTCTCCCCCTCCCTCTCTCTCTTCCTCTCTCTCTCTGTCTCTCCTCTCCCTCTCTCTCTCTCTCTCTCTCTCTTTCTCTCTCTCTCCTCTCTCTCTCTGTCTCTCCCCCTCTCTCTATATTTTAATCTCCCTTCTGCCTTCTGTCCTTCAGCCTACCTTACATCTTACTCTCCCTCTCTCTCTCTCTCTCTCTCTCTCTCTCTCTCTTTTTTGCTTTCTCTCTTCCCTCTCTGCTCTTTTAATCTCCGTCCTTCTGCCAACCCTACATCTTATTCTCTCTCTCTCTCTCTCTCTCTCTCTCTCTCTCTCTCTCTCTCTTTTTTGCTTTCTCTCTTTCCCTCTCTGCTCTTTTAATCTCTGTCCTTCTGCCTACCCTTACATCTTATTCCCTCTCTCCCTCCTCCCTCTCCCTCTCTCTCTCTCTCTCTCTCTCTCTCTCTCTCTCTCTCTCCTCCTCTCTCTCTGTCCCCCCCCCCCTCTCTCTACTTTTTTTATGTCTGTCCTCCTGCCTACCCTTCCATCTTATTCCCTCTCTCCTCCTCCCTCTCTCTCTCTCTCTCTCTCTCTTCTCTCTCCTCCTCTCTCTCTGTCTCTCCCCCCCTCTCTCTCTACTTTTTATGTCTGTCCTCCTGCCTACCCTTCCATCGTATTCCCTCTCTCCTCCTCTTGCATCCTCACTCCAATCTGTTCCTTCTTTTTACTCTCTCCTTTTATCGCCCCGTCTCTTTCTCTCCCTCTTTTTTCTGTCCATCTCTAACCACTTTTCACTCCTTTCATCTTTCCTTCTACCTCTCTCTCTCTCTCTCTCACTCTTTCACACTCTCATTCTCCCCCTATCCGAGACTTTCCACATTTATTTTACCCCTTTAACCGCTCTCTCTTTCTCCCTCCTTCTCCCCCTCTGTCTCCCTCTCTCTCTCTCTCTCCCTCTCCCTCCATCTCCCCTCTCTGTCTCTCTCTCTCCCTCTCCCTCCCTCTCCCCCTTTGTCTCTCTCTGTCTCTCTCCCTCCCTCTCCCCCTTTGTCTCTCTCTGTCTCTCTCCCTCCCTCTCTCCCTTTGTCTCTCTCTCTCCCTCTCCCTCCCTCTCTCTCTCCCTCTCCCTCCCTCTCCCCCTCTGTCTCTCTTGCTTTCTCCTGTGCGTGCTGACATTCGGATGAGCATTGACAGGCAGCTTGATGGATCTGCATCATCTTGAGGTGGGTTGTGTGTGTGCGTATGTGTGTGTGTGTGTGTGTGCGTGCCTGTGTGTGTGTATGTGTGTGTGTGTGTGCGTGCATGCGTGCGTGTGTAAGGAGTTTAATAGGCAGGCAACACCCGATGAGAGTAGCATCACCCGTTGCACCTGATGAACCAGCAGCCAATCAAACAAAGGCGTCTCCGACTGACCGCACCCGAGGATTGCGAGGATTGACGCGCCCAGTTGGCAGAGGCACCAGGCAACAGGCAGCG
>CM050203.1:11567500-11570000 GCA_027475355.1 Coilia nasus | reverse complement strand
CTCCTTCTCTACTTCTCCATGTGGCTACAGACCTGTTAGCAACCTTACAGTATGCTGCCCTACAAAGGCAAACTGCAGTAACTACGTGAACATAGCAACTGAGAAAAATGCTGAGAAAGGGCCACAGATAAATCCTCTTCCTCCTGCTCCTTCTATCCCTTCTCCTCCTCCTGCTCTTTCTCCTCCTTCTTCTGCTATTCCTCCTCCTTCTCCTCCTCCTGCTCCTTTTCTACTTTTCTGGACTCCATGTTGCTGCAGACCCATCAGGTCAGATGGTGATGAAGCAGAGCCTTGCTTTGACTGATTTATCCAGCACGGCTTCAGGGAGGGCCACAGATAAATCCTCTTCCTTCTCCTCCTCCCTCTTCTATTACTCCTTCTCCTCCTCCTCCTGCACACACACACACACACACACACACACACACACACACACACACACACACACACACACACACACACACACACACACACACACACACCTACTCACAGCCCCACACACATATCCCATCTTCTGATTGACGCAAGAGTGAGACTGGTGAGTGATGATGTCAGGCCTGTTTGAGAGAGAGGGATGAGTGGGAAGTGATTTGCAATGAGGCAATTAACAGGCAGTGTGTCCTCTGAGGCCCAGTGTTTCTACTTTTCCATGTGGCTGCAGAACTATTAGCATCCTCACAGTATGCTGCCCCACAAAGGCAAACTGCAAACATACTGCAGAAACTGAGAAAAATGTTTTTAATGTTGTCTTACTGCCCAGTCAAACATGCTGTAGATACAATAGTAATGGCAATGCTTTTATCTACACACTTAAAAGAGATTTAGTCACAAGACAAAGGAGGTGTTATAAAGTCCAATAAACTCAATTTGACAAAATATGCAGTTACTGCACTTTGGCATTGTAGCGTAGTATAATGAAGCTCTCTCACTGGATAGCTGCACGAGTTAGAGCATCCCCTAACCCAGCAACTCTAACAGCCTAAATGTCTTACCTGCGCCTACCTGCAATTCTCCACCTGCCTCCCACTCCAGGTGAGTAAGGACTGCACTTCATCTTTTATCACCTGCACTATGAGTACTGCAGCTTAAGTGCTTTTCTGTACTGTACTGTTCTGTTCAGTGCTGTAGTGTGCGCTAAGTGTAATGCAAGGTCATACCTGGAGCGACCCTGGTCACCTGACCATCACAGGGTACAGTGGTAGGAAAAGAAGGCAAGATGGGAGTAGTGACTTAATAATGCTAATAATAATGCTAATAATAATAATAATAATAATAATAATAATAATAATAATATTAATAATAATAATAATAATAATAATAATAATAATAATAATAATAATGATAATAATAATAATAGTAATAATTATAATAATAATAATCATCATCATCATCATCTTTACTTGTATAGCACAATTCACACTACAAGATACAAGATGCAGCTCAAAGTGCTCTACAGTTTGGCAAGAACAACACAAGACAACATTTCTTGCAGTCCAGTGGCGGCAGAGCGGCTGAACACAATAACGTGATGACGCAATGACGTAATGATGCAATGCCCCGTTAATGTGGGCTCTTGGGTGACGCAATAATGCAATGTCACAACGACGCAATTATTAAAAGAGGTAAGCAGTGCTGACATGGCTGCCTACAGTTATGGGAATAGACAGGAAGTGTTCAAGATCAAAGAGGCGCGCACATCCAAAAATATAATCACAGGTGCTAGACAAGTGTAGCAGGTATTTCGCAAGAGACTGATCTTTTAGAAGTTCAAATTTCATAGCAACACATAGAAATTCTAAGTAGTGAAACTACTGAGGACTGCATTTACGAACGGTTTATGTGGATAGTCATGCATACTTCAGACACTGCATTCTAAATTTTTGTCACCATATGTGGGAAACTAACAGACTGCTATATAAATCTGAAATGCAAGGGTAGAGTCACATGCATAAAACCACCTATTTAAAATGCAGTCGGCTGTCAACACATGCAGAGATTCCCACCCAGGAGAGAGAGGGATCCAGAGATCTACCCTGCCTAAGAGAAAGCTGACACTCAACACTGACCAATATCTGACAGATAGTCTGCTGTCACTCATCATTCATATTAGATGATAAACTTGATGACATTCAACAATCAGTGGCTGCCCCCCTCTACACACACCTCCTCACACACACACGTGCATGCAAACACACACACACACACACACACACACACACACACACACACACACACACACACACACACCTCCTCACACACACATGTGAACGCAAACACATACACACACCTCCTCACACACACATGTATACGCAAACACACACACACACACACACACACACACACACACACACACCTACTCCCAGCCCCACACACATCTCCCATCTTCTGACTGACACACGAGTGAGACTGGTGAGTGATGATGTCAGGCCTGTTTGAAAGAGAGGGATGAGTGGGAAGTGATTTGCAGTGAGGCAATTAACAGGCAGTGTGTCCTCTGAGGCCC
>CM050203.1:11532500-11560000 GCA_027475355.1 Coilia nasus | reverse complement strand
TCTCATGACAAATAATTTACAGATTGGCCAATCTACTTTCCTCATCAAGTTCCAGCTTGGCCAAACCTCATCAAAAGAGGCCGTCTGACTCCGTAAACCGTGAGTCTTGGAAGAGAATCCAAGCTGACGCTGCCAATTCAGGGCTGATCTTGGACGGTTGCCAAGGCGCTGAGCTTAGGCAGCTAATTTGGAGGAAGCCATATGCCAAGCTTGAGGAAAATGTGATAAAACGTGCCGCCTGTTTGAACAAACTGCTGCCGGATTTACAGGCTGCTGATGCACTTTCCGGCTTCGTTTTTTAAATGTTCCCACTGACATTTGATGAAGGTTTTAATTATAAATTACAGATGTTGCGTCGTGAGACGGCTCAAATGACACTTGTTATGGCACAACATGCTGTGTTAGTAAGTTACCTTGACAGCATGGCAATATGTCAAAGCAGCATCCTGCATTGTACTGCTCTGAAGCATCCTTTCAGCCTCCACTCAGCCACAAATAATACCACAGCACGAGAACTGAACCGGAGGAACAGCTAGCATCAATAGAGAAGACTGTCAGAATGCCAAAATTGGATTATTGTTGTTCCCCCAGCTATTTTTCTTCTTTTCTTTTATTTTCTTTTCCTTTCTTTTCTTTTCTGCCTGGTGACTGTACGTTAGCTGCTTGCTTCTAAACTTCTACCAGTGAAGCAGACGAAGCAATGGCCCTATAAATTGTGGCCAGTTACTTTGTTATTGTACATAATGTGCTTTTATGGCATTATCATATGCCCAATTGCACACTGACACAATGCATATATTGCAGGTTGTACAAAGCCCTGGATCGATCTGGAATACACACACACACACACACACACACACACACACACACACACACACACACACACACACACACACACACACACAGTCACAGACAGATAAACGGACAGACACAGACAGACAGACACACACACCACACACACAGACACACACATACTCTACAGACAGACACACACACACGCAGACACACACATACTCTACAGGGTCAGAATGAGAATGTGTGTGGAGGTGGTTGTCAACCCATATCGCCTCATGGGGTCTTCAACTGCTAGACATTAGTGTCTCAATATCAACAAGCCCACAGCTCTTAACATAGAAAAAAGCTCTTCATTCCCCAAATATGTAGTCTTCTCAAATCTATCTCACTAAACATTCCCCTCTCCACCTCTCTGCTCTCCCCTATCTCTCTTTCTCTTACACTTTTTTTCTCTCACTCCTCCCCACCCATCCCTAGCCTGGTAAACGATACCCCCCGTACTTCACTTCATTTTGTACAGAGGGTCTGGACCAGACAGCGTCAGAAATTATTTCTTCCTGGAGGTGTGGACTCTGCTGAAGTTTAAAACAAGTGCCTCGCCTTTACCCAATCGCTAATGCCTGGTCGTCACGTATGCAATCAGCCTACCTACGCACTACGATTCAAATGTAGCACACAAGGTCAACGTCACGGCTAACGAACACACCCTCTGTTCGCTGATTTGATCGGCCTTGCTGGGACCGACTCCATGACCCTCAAGAGATTCCGGTCCAGACCCTCTGTACAAAATAAAATGAAGTACGAGGGGCGGGTTTACCAGGCTAACCCATCCCTCCTAATCCCACTTTGTGTATATTTCCCTCTGCCCTCTCCCTGTGAGAGCACTCCAGAGGTAGCCTTTGGGCCCTCTACAGAGGGTGAGTTACCCCTCCATAATTGGGGGGTGCTACCTTTTACGGGGGTAAAGTGGTCCCTCCCTATAACGTGGTTCACCTTTCGTCTTTCGCTGATTTTTTTTTAGTGCATGCTTTTTTTTACACATTATGTTCTGTGCCCTGATTGGCTAAGGGACTGTAGAACATTGTCAGTCAATCTGCTGTACAGTACAGAATGTGATCAGCTTGTAAAAGCATCACCACCATTATATGTACAACATGTTTGACTGGGCAGTATGACAGCGTTTCAATGCTCCTGTAGTTCCTGCAATTTCCCTTAGTAGGGCAGAATAGGCTCTAGTTTTATAATGGGTGCCATACAAAATAGACCCAATTACATAATGTTGTACTAAATTTACACAAAACTGGCAGTGTGCAATTATGGGACATAAAAACATAAAGTTAGTTCAACAATTCAGCTATGAAACCTTTTTACAGTGCTTATTTTTATTCACCATCCACAGCTTTGCTGAGCCTTGTCTGAGAGTGCATTGTCTCTCTGTGTCTGTGTCTGTGTGTGTGTGTGTGTGTGTGCGTGTGTGTGTGTGTGTGTGTGTGTGTGCTCATACTTGTGTAAGTGTCTGTATGTTTGAGGTGGATGTTTCTTCACTATTCATCACTGTGTTTCCCAAGTCTATTTAAAGCCAGCTATAAAGGATGCAGCTATGGTATGAAAAATAGTACGCATCTGCCAGCTTACTGTGCCTCAAACATGAACTTACAGTCGCTACAGAGTGCGACAGATGCATTATGGGAATGAGCGGCAAGCAGCAGAGCCTGTTTGAGGGGAAACATCAACACAGTTTGGCAGGATGAGAATTGCTATTGATATGCTAACACCCAGAATACCTCTACCTTCTTCCCTCTCCTCCTCTCTTTTTCTCTACCCCTCTACCCCTCTCTCTCTCTCTCTCTCACACTCCGTCACTCTGTTCACTGTCACGATTCTTCTCGTGCTTTGGCTTTGCATGGCATTACGCTCTGCAGACATTCACACATCACAAAAGTCTTTCAGAGTAAGAGAGCGTGAATGTGATACAGGGTGAAAGGGAGAGAGAGAGAGAGAGAATTTGAATTTTCAACACTTCTTTTATTACAATAATTGCAAGGATACAAGAAGCTTCAACAACTCCTCACAAACGCAAGATAATTAAGACATTTATGTGTATTTACATGTAAATAAGGAAAAAAATTAAATAAAATAAAAACAACTATCAGAGATGAGTTATTCACTTAATCAGTCAACAAGGTATTAAAAACAATCTTGTCTTCCTTGACAGAACATAAAGCACCCCTATGACACCAAATATTCTCGAAAGACGCAAGATCTTTCATTTCATTGTAAAAGCGAAAATCAACTAAAATCCTAGATTTGACTAAAGTCTTAAACATCGTTGAAATATTGCACTCTATGTCAAATTCTATTTTGTTTCTTCTGGTCACATATATAGCCATTTTAGCTTCACCAAGCAAGAAATTTAAAAGTTGACACTTAAACTTGTGCTTTTGCCGATATTTGAAACCAAAAATAAAAGTTTCCATTGAGAAGTTTTCATTAAAACCATCAAAAAACTTTTCCAAGAAATAAAACAAGGGCTGCAGTCTCACACATTGCATAAAAGCATGGAAAATGGTTTCTCTCAGCGTGCAAAAGGGACACTGATAACTTACATCAGGGTTAAGAACTGAAATAAAAGAATTTACAGCCACTGCACCATGCAGAATTCTCCATTGCAAATCCCCACACTTCTTAGGTAATGGTGACTTGTACAGCGCTCTCCACTGTGGTTTAACCTGCTCACGTACTTGTAAAACTGCACGCCAGGGCGTGTCAACTCTTTTATCAAGCTGTTTCTTGTTCAAACACAGAACACACAATTTGTATAATGCCTTTCCAGAGGCAGGGTTTGGACCAAGAAAAACTAAAACCTCAGACTTAACTAAAAAGCCTGAGTAATCACCTAGATCTGCAGATACACTAAAATTAGGAACTGGATCAGAATCATTAGGAATCAGCAATCCTGTAAAAAACCCAAATAGCAACCTCATTGCATCTTCTGTAAACAGACTTTTCCATTTTTCGAGCATATGAGATACCACCCGGGTTGACTTTAGTCCTAAATAGTTAGCCACTGCATCAGTATTCTGAAACAAAGGACCTGCCAGCATGAGTAAGTCTTTAAGAGTGATGACATTAGCCCCATAAAGGACTCGTGTAAGTGCGGGGAAGGACTTGTCATGCGTCAAATCCAAGATGGAGCCACCGATCAAGGGCTCCTGTAAAAACCAAAAAAGAGATGTAGATGCCAAAGTTCTGTCCATTTTTAAAAGACCCCATACCTTAAAAAGATTACGATAAAAAATAGGAAGCCTGCCCAAGTTCAGCAATTTGGGGTCCATCCAGAACAAGGCCTTATCCAAACCCAGCCCCTCAAAGGTTCGAAGTATGGAACAAGCTATGGCCTTCCAACTGCTGTCCACTGGTCCGTTGAGTAGCCTCTGAATGAATTGTAGACGGAAAGCAGCCGTTCTACTTTGTAAATGAACCAGGCCATGCCCCCCCTCCTCCTTAGGTAAAAACAAAACACTTTGTGGTATCCAATGTAGGTTATCCCAAAAAAAATTAACCAAGATTGACTGTATGCTCGAAAGTACATGTGCTGGGGGGTCTATACATGCCAATCGGTGCCAGAGGGATGATGCTACCAGGTTGTTTATTATAAGCACTCTCCCTTTAAAAGACAATTTATTCATTAAAAAATTCCATCTTGCAAGGCGGCCCTTAACTTTTTCCACGACCCCTTCAAAGTTTTTCTGCATAAAAGCATCGCTTCCAATAAAGACACCCAAGTACTTAAAACCATCTCTGGACCAGGAGAGATCCTCAGGCAATTTGGGTGAACCATTGTTCCAATTCCCCAACAATAAAGCCACACTCTTTCCCCAGTTGACTTTAGCAGAGGAGAGAAGTCTAAAATCATTAAATAAACTCAACATGGTATTTACATCCCCCTGACTCTTAACAAGGATACACACATCATCAGCATAAGCTGATAGTTTAAAAGTAAAAGAACACTTAGGAATTGTTACCCCTTCAATGTCATTTCTCAGTTTCACCAGAAGTGGCTCTATCGCCAAAGAATACAGCATACCTGACAAGGGGCAACCTTGTCTAATACCTCTAAAAACACTAAAAGGAGCGCACAAGTCACCATTAACCTTTAGTATACTTTCAATGTCACGATATAAGACTTTTATGCAGTTAATAAAAACAGGATTAAAACCAAAAGCAGATAAAACATTCCATAAATAATTGTGCTCAACCCTATCAAAAGCCTTTTCTTGATCAATCGAGACAAGGCCAAAATCCAAATTCATGCGCTTTCCAGTGTCAATAACATCTCTGATAAAACAAATGTTGTCATGTATTAACCTACCCGGCACGCAGTAGGTTTGGTCAGGATGAATTACCTCCTCCACAACTCTGCTAAGCCTATTGGCCAGGACTTTGGATAGCAGCCGGTATTCTACACACAGGACAGAAACAGGTCTCCATGATCTGATGTCACTTAGATCCCCCTTTTTTGGCAACAGCGTTATGACAGCTCTGCGACAACTGTATGGCAGCTGCCCACTGGCTAAACTGGCACTCAGCACCTCCAGCAAGTCTGTGCCCATTTCAGGCCAGAATGCTTTATAAAACTCAACTGGTAAGCCATCGATCCCCGGTGCCTTGCCACACTCCATACATTGGAGAGCTGTAAACAGTTCCTGAAGGGTTACCACCCTTTCTAGGTCTGTGTTCGCTGTGCTGGACAACTGGGGTAGATCGTTCAGAAAAACACAATCAGGAGCCTGCTCATGGGAGATCTCACTCCTGTATAGGTTCTCAAAGAAACACCGTGCCCGCTTCCGAATTTCCTTTTGGTCAACCAAAAGCTTGCCATCTTCTGAGCGCAAGGCCTGTATAAGCCTTTTCTGACCATTTTTCTTTTCTAAATTAAAAAAGAATTTGGAGGGGGCATCCATAAGTTCAATTGACTGAAATCGAGACCTGACCAGAGCTCCTTGTGCTGTGACCCCCAATAATTCAGCCAGTAAACTCTTTTTTGCCTTTAATTTCGTTGTTACATTACCAGTAGTATCAGATAGCTCTTGAAGACTCAATATCTCTTCTTCTAAAACTTTCATTCGATTTGAAATGTCTCTCGTGACATTGAAACTATACTGTTGACACAGCATTTTAATCTGGACTTTAGCACAGTCCCACCACTGTTGCACCGAGCCAAAAGAAGGCTTTGTAGTCTTATACTGACTCCAAAAATACTTAAAAACATCCCTAAAATGATTATCCTGCAATAGACTGGTGTTAAAATGCCAGTAGGCACTTTTGGGTTTAAAAGTATGTATAAATATATTGCACACAACCATACAATGATCAGAAAACCCCACAGGTAAAATATTGCAGTTTCTAAAAAAGTTGAGCTGATGCTTAAAACCATAAAACCTATCTAGCCTGGCCAAAGAGAGCATGTTATTATATGAGTGGACCCATGTATATTGTCTCTGGGCTAAGTGGAAATTTCTCCAAACGTCAGCAAGATTGTGCACTTTTAAAACTTCAACTAGTTTTCTACGAGAAGGCATATGAGGCTCTGTGTGGTTGCGATCCATGCCATCCTCAGTGCAGTTAAAATCCCCACCCATAAGTAAAATGTCATCAGAATTACAAGCCCTAAGAGCATTACTCAGAGTTTGGAGAAAAAGCATTCGGTCTGTGGCCGCAGTAGGTGCATACACACAAATAAACACAAAAGTCCTGCTTTCATATGTGGCTCTAACTTTTAAAAGTCGACCTGTAATAATTTCTTCAACTTCATAAGAGCTTGGAATGCAATTACGGCTAAAAAGTATACCAACGCCCCCGCTATTTGAGGTGTTGTGACTTAAAATTGCTACACCAGTGAACTCACTCGCCCAGTCAGCACTGTTACTTAAGTCTGTGTGAGTTTCTTGCACAAACACAATATCAATTTTCTTTTGCTTTACTGTTTCAAAAACCAAAGCTCTCTTATTGCGTTCCCTTGCCCCATTTACATTTAATGAAGCAATTGAAAATTCACACATAAGGAGGTATAAAAAATAAAGCTTGATGTACATGATTAGCTTGATTGCAAAGGAATTTGCAGAAGACTGTTAGCGTCACTATCACCTAAATAAACGTTTAGCTTAGTTAACATTTTTTTTAAACGGTAACCCTCCTGGTTGGTAAATCCACCTTCAGACATAAACAACCGTGTTTTTGCAATGAATTGCTCAACGTCTGGGAAAAACTCATCGATTTTGACATTTCTAGCATGCTTCGTTTTGCTCAGAAAACTCTTGATATCATCAACACCATAACACTGTTGAGAGAAGCCGCTTGTGCGTACACTGCAAGTAACACTGCAGTCTGACGCATAATCGCTCTCACTCTCAGCATCAGATATGTCAACTGAAAGACCTTTCTTATTTGCTTTCGCTTTTGAGCGGGAGCGTCCCCTCTTCTTCGAAGGCACTTTAAAGACACTGCCCGTTTCCATAGGGTGGCTCTGTTCCCCAATAACTTCAGTGAGGAGATGCTCCGCTAAATCTACACAACTATCTTGTGATCCATTCGTGGTAGGTTCAGGCTGGGAGCTCTGCTCCCCCGCCTGATCTGCTGGCATGCCTACACCGACCTCTGGTGCCTCAGCCTCTGCTTCTTGCATTGCACCTACCCCACCGCTCTCTACATTTGTGTGTGTCTGATCAGTAGCAACCACGGGTGCATCCTGAAACTGTTCATCACTAGGGATGTCGCCATTTGAGTTCCCATTATCCGATTTTTTTGTTTTTTCCGGACAACCTCGCGCCAGGTGTCCTAGTTGACCACATCCAAAACATTTCATGGTGTTAGTAGTTACATAAATCATGTAATTAAAATCATCCACTTTTACATTCAGAGAAAGCTCTATATCTTTGTTGTCTTTCAAAATAATATATGCAAAACGTCGGAAAGACACAACGTGCTTTAAAAGCGGAGATTTAGTTGCTATCGGTGTCATTTTCAGTGGGGAAACTAACTTTCCATATCGAGATAGGGCCTCGGTAAGGATGTCGTTGCTAATGAATGGGGGGACATTGGACAGAATTACTTTCCTTGAAGGGCTTGACAAAGGTAAAACCGGGATAAGTAAATCCTCAATCACTACTCCCGACTCCACCATTTTATCCACTAGATCAACTGATGCAAGAAACAAAACAACCGCCCTATTCATACGGGATGCCGATACAATTTTATCATGACCTATAACATTTCCAACAGCTATGCTGGTCTCTTCGACCGAAAAAGGAGAATCCAACTTAATGCCATGCCTCCTTGTGAGGAAGCCAAAACGCTCCTCATGTGTACCGTCAGCAGCCATACTTCCAAATAGGAAGCAGACGCCTAGGTAACCAAGCACACCTCAACACACTGAACACACAACACTCAAAGAAACAAACTCGCACAAACTAACATACAAAAGATAGAAAAGACAGAAAAAGGAAAAAAAAGTATGGTACAGCGACCACAAACGCTCAGCACTCGCTCACTCACGGACGCTCCACCCACTCGCACCGCACATGCGCAACGAGAGAGAGAGAGAGAGAGAGAGAACGCAGGGGGAGAAAGAGAGAGATGAAAAGCAATGAAACAATGAGAAAGAAAGAGGGAGAAGAGAGACACAGAGATAGAGAGAGAGACAGAGAGAGAGACAGAGAGAGAGAGAGGGAGAGAGAGACAGAGAGAGAGAGAGAGATGCCGCATCTTCATGTGTGTGTTTCCATGGCACACGTGTCTCACACCTACATGTGTGCGTTTCCATGGTAAATGCGTTATACTGCTGCATCTTGTGTGTGTGTGTCTCCATGGTGAATGCGTTATACTGCTGCATCTTGTGTGTGTGTGTCTCCATGGTGAATGCGTTATACTGCTGCATCTTGTGTGTGTGTGTCTCCATGGTGAATGCGTTATACTGCTGCATCTTGTGTGTGTGTGTCTCCATGGTAAATGCGTTATACTGCTGCATCTTGTGTGTGTGTGTCTCCATGGTAAATGCGTTATACTGCTGCATCTTGTGTGTGTGTGTCTCCATGGTGAATGCGTTATACTGCTGCATCTTGTGTGTGTGTCTCCATGGTAAATGCGTTATACTGCTGCATCTTGTGTGTGTGTGTTTCCATGGTAAATGCGTTATACTGCTGCATCTTGTGTGTGTGTCTCCATGGTAAATGCGTTATACTGCTGCATCTTGTGTGTGTGTGTCTCCATGGTAAATGCGTTATACTGCTGCATCTTGTGTGTGTGTGTCTCCATGGTAAATGCGTTATACTGCTGCATCTTGTGTGTGTGTGTCTCCATGGTGAATGCGTTATACTGCTGCATCTTGTGTGTGTGTGTCTCCATGGTGAATGCGTTATACTGCTGCATCTTGTGTGTGTGTGTCTCCATGGTAAATGCGTTATACTGCTGCATCTTGTGTGTGTGTGTTTCCATGGCGCACGCGTCTCACATCTTACATGTGTGCGTTTCCATGGTAAATGCGTTATACTGCTGCAATTTACATGTGTGCGTTTCCATGGCGAATGCGTTATACTGCTGCATCTTCCCTGTGTGTGTCTCCATGGTGAATGCGTTATACTGCTGCATCTTGTGTGTGTGTGTCTCCATGGCGAATGCGTTATACTGCTGCATCTTGTGTGTGTCTCCATGGCGAATGCGTTATACTGCTGCATCTTGTGTGTGTCTCCATGGTGAATGCGTTATATTGCTGCATCTTGTGTGTATTTGTTTCCATGGCGCACACGTCTCACATCTTACATGTGTGCGTTTCGTTAACACACACATTCTACTGCTGCATCATGTAGGCTATGTGTGTATTTCCATGGAGCATGTGTATCATCTTCCATGTGTGTGTTGTTATTGAGCATGAGTTATACTACTGCTGCATTCTATGTGTATATTTCCATGGAGCACGCCTTAGACTGCTGCATCTTGCATGCCTGTCTTTCCATGGAGCACGCCTTAGACTGCTGCATGTTGCATGTGTGTGATCCCATGTAGCGTGCGTTATACTGCTGCATCCTGCATGTATCTGTTCTCATGGAGCATGGCTTATACTGCTGCATGTTGCATGCCTGTCTTTCCATGGAAGTGGAAGTTACGCGCACATCCAAAAGCTGCAGGTGTAGGGTAAAAAGTTCCACAAATTAACAAAGAGGATTACCCTCACACTGCTACTGATGCTCCCAGTGATTTTTTTTTTTTAAACAACGTTTTGACCTTTACGGCGGTCTTCGTAATCCTCTTTGTTAATGTTTTTCCATGGAGAACGTGTTTCACATCTTCCCTGTATGTGTTTCCATGGAGCATGGCTTAGACTGCTGCATGTTGCATGTGTGTGTTCCCATGTAGCGTGCGTTATACTGCTGCATCTTGCATGTACTGTATCTGTTCTCATGGAGCATGGCTTATACTGCTGCGTCTGGCAGGTGTGTCTTTCCATGGAGCACGCGTCTCACTGCGTCTCACTGCAGCATCACAATGGCCCAGAGTGACACCAACATGCCCAGCCAACACCAGCCAATCAGGTCCCCCCAGTGCTCCTTTCACCACCCCAGTAATCACCAGTACCACACCACCCCACCAATCAATTACCACACACACACACACCCGCTATACAGTACCACACCATAGTACCACAACAATCACCACCCACACACACACCCACACCACTGCAGAACAGATTTTCCTCCTTCTACACACACACACACACACACACACACACACACTGCACAGTGCTGATAGACCACAAAGGGAGCCTGCTGTTTATGGAATCCATAAAGGTTGCCTTTACATTGTCTGTGTAATTTCCTGACTAATGCATAGGGCAGCCATCCAAAGAAGCAGACACAGATGAGACACAAACGCCTCAGACAACCCCTAGTAGCAGCAGCGGAGAAAAAAGAGGCAACAAAAGAGCCTTTTGTGCCGCGTCAACACCAATACGCCACGTCCGTCCCTCTAAATAGCCCCTCTTCTCCCAGCACACAGGCTTCCTGCCAGCCTCCTAAGAACGGCACAGGTGCAAACATGCACTGCAATTATGGCCACACAAAACACACATTACATGCTAAAGATGCATGGCGCTGTTTTGTTTGGAGTTTGTAATAGCTCTGGTCATGTTTTGGGTTGTAGCATGCCAATATAAACAGCAGCAGAACCACAACATCATTTTAGTTTAACGCCTCGCCACCAACTTATACCAACTAAAACTGCTTATGTTATGTTTTATTATGTTTATGTTGTTTTATTTGAGCTTTAAGCAGTTACAATGTGGATAGCAGAATATAATGTGTAGTTCTAGTTTTAAACTATGTTAGGTCTATGTAAACGAAACATAACATTCACTGCTAGCAACACTTATCTACTAATACAAATGAGCACAAGCCCTTAGGATGAGAACTGCGCATGAAAACATCAGAGCAAACATTGAAGTCAGTCAATCCCATTTGTCATTGTGATCAAACGGCACATCACAGCACACAGTGCATACAATGACATTCACCTCTGCATTTAACCCATCACACACACACGTGAGCAGGGGGCAGCCATGACAACGGCACCCAGGGAGCAGTGCGTGGGGATGGTGCCATGCTTAGGGTAACTCAGTGGTGCTACTGGAGACCCAGAATTCGAACCTGCAGTCCTGCGGTCACAGGTCTGCTAGGCCAACCACTAGGCCAACAAGAGTGACACTGCATAGTTCTAGACCCTCTGGAAGGACTGTTGACCTGTGTTCACGCAGAGCCCACATTACTCATAAGAGCCCACATACTCATAAGAGCCCACATAAGAGCCCACATTAATGGGGCATTGCGTCATTACGTCATTGCGTTATTGTGTTCCGCCGTTGTGGCACCACTGGACTGCAAAAAATGTTGTCTTGTGTTGTTCTTGCCAAACTGAAAAGCACTTTAAGCTGCATCTTTGCATTGTGCTATACAAGTAAAGATTATTATTATTATTATTATTATTATTATTATTATTATTATTCAGAAGCCCAGCATATAAAGGAAATGGACATTGGGGTGAGAGGTTGAGATGTGGGTGGAGTCACAGTCACAGAAGGTTAGGCATATGGGCAGGATAGAGAAAAATGAGGGCGAGGTCACTTTAGGGTGTGAGTAAGTGAGTGGTGCCGGTCGTGTGTGGCTGACCCAGAGAACAGACGCCCGTCTCGTCGAGTGACACGTGTAAGCGGGTGGGTCACGGCACGACGAGCAGCGGGGTGGGGACAGATGTCCGTCACGGCTGGGTGGGAACAGATGTCCATCACGGCGGACACGTGTCACAAGCCAGCGGACGATTGCTATTGGACGCTTGACGGAAGGGTGAGGAACCACCCGCGAGAGAAAAGAGGAGACGACCTTATTCAGAGCTGCTGAGGCAAGAAACGAGAGAAGGAGAAAAGAAGATGGAGGGAGAGGAGAGGAGAGAAAGAAGAGGCGATAGATAGATAGTGAGGAGAGGTAGAAGAGCTTATTTGTACCCAGTGAGGCAGGAGAAGAGAGCAGTAGAAGAAGGGTGGTGGGGGGTGGGGTAAAGGGAGTAGAGAGTAGAGGAGGGGAGGGGAGGGGAGAGGAGGAGAGGATGCTGAGAGGGGGATGTAGGGAGGACAGGAGGGTAAAGCGATGCTGAGAGGGAAAATGTGAGACTGAGAATGTGGAAATGAGGAGAGAAGCAGGAAAACACAGAAAGAAAGGCAGGGGAAGAGAATGACTCAGACATGAGTAGAGAAAAAAAGGGAACAGCAGAAAAAATGTGAATTGTGTGTGTGGCAGAAAGAGAAAGAGGGAGAAAGAGAGAGAGCTAGAAAGTCAGTAAAAGAGAGTGAAACACACACACAGATAGAGAGAGAGAAAGTCAGTGAGAGACAGAGAGAGAGTGAGTGAGTGAGAGAGAGAGAGATAGAAAGTCAGTGAGAGACAGAGAGAGAGAGAGAGAAAGTGTGTGTGTGAGAGAGAGAGATAGAAAGTCAGTGAGAGACAGAGAGAGAGAGTGAGTGAGAGAGAGAGATGCATGAGTAAAAAGATAGAGATGAGTATACATATAGTGACAGTGAGACTGACACTGACACAAAGATGAGAAGGAAAAGAGAGATGGACAGAGAAAGAAAGAGAGATGGAGAGAGAGATGAAAACGGAATGACATTGAGACACAGATGAGTAGAGAGAGGGATGGATGGAGAGATGAAGAGAGAAAGAGAGGGAGGGAGAAAGAGAGGGAGGGAGGAAGAGAGGTCTACTCAATTCTAGCAGAGCCCAGCACAGACAGACATACCATCTCATCACTGCACCTGACAGCTTCCAATTATATTTCCATGGCTCTCCCAACGTTCCTCTGGGAAGTGCCGGCGACCCCTCCCTCTCTCTCACACTGTCTTACACTCCCTCACACACACACACACACACACACACATACACACACACACACACACACACACACACTCACTCTCTCTCTCTCTCCTCTCCACACACACCGTCTCACTCTCCCTCTCACACACACTCTTCCCCATACACTCTCTGTCTCACTCTCCCTCTCACACACACTCTTCCCCATACACTCTCTGTCTCACTCTCCCTCTCACACACACTCTTCCCCATACACTCTCTGTCTCACTCTCCCTCTCACACACACTCTTCCCCATACACTCTCTGTCTCCCTCTGCCTCGCTCACACACACTCTTCCCCATACACTCTCTGTCTCACTCTCCCTCTCACACACACTCTTCCTCATACA
The DNA here is from genome assembly GCA_027475355.1 of Coilia nasus. NCBI lineage: Eukaryota > Metazoa > Chordata > Actinopteri > Clupeiformes > Engraulidae > Coilia > Coilia nasus. The sequence continues at coordinate 11,546,406 of CM050203.1, read as the reverse complement.
CTCTCTGTCTCACTCTCCCTCTCACACACACTCTTCCCCATACACTCTCTGTCTCACTCTCCCTCTCACACACACTCTTCCCCATACACTCTCTGTCTCACTCTCCCTCTCACACACACCCTTCCCCATACACTCTCTGTCTCACTCTCCCTCTCACACACACTCTTCCCCATACACTCTCTGTCTCACTCTCCCTCTCACACACACTCTTCCCCATACACTCTCTGTCTCCCTCTGCCTCTCACACACACTCTTCCCCATACACTCTCTGTCTCACTCTCCCTCTCACACACACTCTTCCCCATACACTCTCTGTCTTCCTCCCTCTCTTCTCCTCCTCTTCTTTCCATTAATTGTGTGGTTGTCTGTAGTATTAATGAATGCCCTGTGAGCCGGCTTTACTGAAAAAAAAAAATGCTTTAGTGCTCCTGTTCCAGGCTGTTCTACTTTGGTGGAGGAGATGGAGCAGGGAAAGTGACAGGTTCTTGGCTATGCTAGTCACAGGCTACAATCATTCAAAGCCCATCCGGTCACAGCACACCAAATAAAAGATTCAAACATTCTAAACAAACACACATACTTACCTATATTTTGCTAAGTGAATGTGTGCTGCAACGAGAGTCCTCCGGTAATCACAACTGTGGCATGGCTTTTTCTATTTAACAAACTTACGTCACTTTGTTGGCCTTTTCCGTATTTACTCGTTTTTCTACCTATTTTCTTTTAATTGACTAATGGAGGCAATCGGGGTAGAAGAACATTTTCAGGTGCAGCATGCATATGTAACTCCGAGTGACCTGTCCTGTCCTATTTCAAAAATAGGAGGTACTAAACTGTTTCTCGTGGAATGAGACCTTTAATAGGAGATCCTTCTATTGTTCTTATTTATGCAAACTGGTAATCTTATCTTGCCGATAAAGTTTTATAAATGAACAGAGAAAAGAGTGAAACTGGTCTCCTGGTGCTGGTAAAGAGGGAAATTAGGCCGCTGGGGAATGGGCTTGTAATTATTTATGATTATCCGTCAGGCTGTGTTGTTTGTTTATTGGTATTCGATGCATACAGATGCTATCCTCTCATCAGCCCTTGATGCCATGGGATTCGCTCTGTGACAATAGATGCACACATCTCAAATCTCAAATCACAGCAGAGCATCAGGCCCCATGCCATATGGACCACAGGAATACACACTGCACGCTCAAAGCTGTCCACTCATTTCACACACACACACACACACACACACACACACGCACACACACCCACACAGGTCAGTTCTAAATAAATAAATAAATTAATTAATAAATAAATAAATAAACAAACACTTCCCCACTGTACAGAGGATGCTGTTTGTCTAGGGAAAGGACGAGAGAAACAGCTGTTAAAAACTCTGCAGAGACATGGACTGATGATGTAGCGGCTGTGCCCTTGACCAACATGACAGAGAAAGAGAATGAGAGAGAAAGAGAGAGAGAAAGAGAGAGAGAAAGAGAGAGAGAAAAAAAAGAAACAATTTATTCACGTCTTCACTGTCCGCCTGCTAATGTAATATGATCAAAGGCGGCTGGCTCTGGCTTAATTCCCCTCGCCAAAGCCCTGCGCACTAATAGCATGACTAAAGGGAATCTGCCACTCAAGTGTGTGTCAAGGACGCGCACAACCCGCTCCTGTTCAAGCACATTTGCAGAGGATTAGCCTGGGCTAAACTGCCACATTTTTTATCAGTGACGGAGAAAAGCTACTGTAGCACAGCACAGCACAGTACAGCACAGAGTTGCTGCATTTGCCTTTTCTAATGCAAACAGCGGCACAGCGTTAGAGAAATGTGTTAAATGTGTGTGGCAGTCAAAGGCATAACACCCTGGTAGTGAGTTATGGATGGAAATATAAAACTGCATGACATGTGACCTTTACAGTGGTGCATTAGTCTTTGGAAGGAGACTTAAATAATGTGCAAAGGACCTGTAAACAACCTAGCAATGCTGCAAGGTCGTAACACACACACACACACACACACACACACACACACACACACACACACACACACACACACACACACACACACACACACACACACACACACACATACACACACACACACACAAGCACACACACATTCATGCACACATGACTGCACAAACACATACTCACACACACAAATGCATGCGCGCACACACACACACACACACACACACACACACACACACACACACCAGGGATGGAAATTGGCACCAGCCAACAGCCAAATGCTGGTGAAATATGAAAGTTGCTGGTAGATGTCGGACACAACACAGTGATTTTCTGTTGACTGGCTGGTGAAGTTTGCTATTTATTTTTCAGTGGCTGGTAAAGTTTTGTGGAGTTCCTTTCCACCCCTGACACACACACACAAAGTGTCTCCTGTCAAACACATATCAGAAGCACTTCAGCCAGAGCACGGTGTTCTGTTCCTCTCCTCCTCTCCTCTATCCTCTCATCTTGTTTTCTCATCTCTCCTATCCTCCCATTTCCTGTGCTTCCATGTCCTTTCCCAGTCCTCTCCTCTCCCTTGCCCACTCCTCTCCCTTCCTCTTTTCTCCTCTCTCCTTCCCTCCTCTCCAATCCTCCCCTGTCCCTCTACTCCTCCCACCTGCCTCTGCACTCCTCTCCCCTGCCCTCCTCTCCTCTGCTCTTGGCTGTTCTCCTCTCCCCTCCTCTCCCCTGCCCTCCTCTCTTCTCCTCTCCTCTCCCCTGCCCTCCTCTCTTCTCCTCTCCTCTCCCCTGCCCTCCTCTCTTCTCCTCTCCTCTCCACTCTTCTACTCTCCCCTCCTCTCCTCTCTCCTTCCCTCCTCTCCTCTTCTCTTGGCTGTTCTACCCTCCCCTCCTCTCCCCTGCCCTCCTCTCTTCTACTCTCCACTCTTCTACTCTCCCCTCCCCTCCTCTCCCCTGTTCTTCCCTCCTCTTCTCTCCCCTGTTCTCCCCTCGCTTCCACTGCTCTTCTCTGCCCTCCACTCTTCTACTCTCCCCTCCTCTCCTCTCTCCTTCCCTCCTCTCCTCTACATTCGTCTCCTCTCCCCTGTTCTCCCCTCCCCTCTCCTCCTCTGCTCTGCTCTGTCCTGCCCTGCCCTGCTCCGCTGTGTAGTGCGTGGCTATTGACAGTGCTGGACTGCATTAGGGGTGTTAGAGGGGCTGCGGATGGGAGTGGGCACTCCAGTGCGGGTGGCACTCTGCCCCAGCACTCCTGTCTCAGGGTAAATCAATAAGCAGCAGGAGGTAAATGCATTATGGCCGCCAGCTAAAGACACTCCGCCACTCCTCAGCTCTGTCCAGTCAGGGTGTGTGTGTGTGTGTGTGTGTGTGTGTGTGTGTGTCTCCCTCTCTATGAGTGTGTGTGTGTGCTTAGCTGTCTCCCAGCTAAAGACACTCCGGGCCTCCTTAGCTTGTCCAGTCAGTGTGTGTGTGTGTGTGTGTGTGTGTGTGTGTGTGTGTGTGTGTATGTCTCTAAATGTGTGTGTAAGTGTGTGAGAGTGTGTGTCCTCTCTCTAAATGTGTGTATGCTACTGCCTTTGTCTGTGTGTGTGTGTGTGTGTGTGTGTGTGTGTGTGTGTGCTTTCTCCCAGTTAAAGACACTACGTGCCTTCTCAGCCTGTCCAGCCAGTGTGTGTGTGTGTGTGTGTGTGCTTTCTCCCAGTTAAAGACACTATGTGCCTTCTCAGCCTGTCCAGCCAGGGTGTGTGTGTGTGTGTCTCTCTCTCTCTAAGTGCATGTGTGTGTGAGACTGCCTATGTTTCTCTCTGTATGTGTCTCTCTATGTGTGTGTCTGTATGTATGTGTGTGTGTGTGTGCTGTCTGTGTGTGTGTGTGTGTGAGGGCCATGTCTCTAGTGGTTCCACAGTCAAACTAAAACGCACACTATAATAGAAGACTATCCTTTTTTTCTCTTTGTTCACAACACATGAGTACTCATTTTCTCACAGTAGGAGTTCTTCAAGCTTCACTTCCAGTGTTTTCACATTAGGGGCCGTACTACCTGCAGAAGGTCTGATGGTCTTAGGCTTGCGTCCTGCTCTCTCCTTAAAAGAGCTCTCTACTTTCTAGGGGAAATAGGCTCATTGTCCAACTCCATTATAGTTAACAGTTCAGTTTTACTGCTTTTAAATCCATTCAACTGGCTATCGGATCTGGCAGTAGCTAGTAATCCGGTTCAATGATTTATGCTAAGCTAATACGGTAGCTAAAGTGCTATTGCCAGATCCAGAGATCCTACAGCTAGATCATGAAGCCTGATTCAAAAAACAGTAAAACTCAAGTGTTTAACCATTTAAGGAAATTGGAAAATCAGCCTATTTCTCAAAAATGTGGAGCGTTGGTGATGATGATGATGATGATGATGATGATGATGATGATATACTTCATTATCAGTCTGAAATTCTGTTTGAAATTCTTTTTACATCTTATGATAGTCACGCTGTGTACATGTGTAAACACATAAATACAAGTCCCCAAGACAAACAAATGCAGAAATAAAAGTCCTCTTAATGTTCCTTCAACATGCTGCTGATGCAGCCCAGCCCTGGAGCAGGTGTATGGAGTAATGGCTGCGGGGTAATTAGACTGATGTGTTAGTGGCGGTGGGATTTACAGTGAGGCCCTATCTGCACAAATGGCACATGTTCTCCCCAGTGGAAACGTAATGCTTTAGAACACCAAAGACATGTGCAGAAAACAAGCAATAATAGTGATGGACAATGCACACACAAACACACACAAACATGCACATACACATGCACGCATGCACCTACACACATGCAAACACATACGTACACACACACACACACACACACACACACACACACACACACACACACACACACACACACACACACACACAAAAACCACATACAAAAACCACACACACACACACACACACACACACTCACACACACATACACTCACACACCAGTGCTCCCACACACACACACACACAAACACACACACACACACACACACACACACACACACACACACACACACACACACAAACAACACACACACACACTCTCACAAACACACACACAAAAACCACACACACACACACTCTCACAAACACACACACACACACACACACACACACACACACACACACACACACACACACACACACACACACACACACACACACACAGAAAGGCTCCGGTCACGGTGAAATGAGCAAGGCAAAACAAAAAGCAGGGGGCTGATGACTCATACTGACACACAGAGAGACAGGGAGTGCGTCCTCGCTGCAAACATTTGCTTTTCACAGAGGAGTGGGTAAAATCACAGGGCCAGTGCGTCACAGAAGGGCACAGAAGCGTGTCACTGTTTCAACATATTAAAAAAGGCCAGCGCCCCAGAGACTCACACCTTGCCTCATCTTCCTTCATTTCTCCTCGCCTCATCTTGCCGCCCCCAGCCTGATGAGTAAGGCTGGTTGCCTCTAAAGGTGTGTGTGTGTGTGTGTGTGTGTGCACGGTGGGAAAGCATGCGCCTCAGCTATGGCCTTAAATGTTAGTGTGTGTGTGTGTGTATTGTGTATGTGTGTGTGTGTGTGTGCGCGCGATGGGAAAGCACACATCTCAGCTGCAGCCTCAAATTGAGGCACAGTGGATGTGCCCTCACTTTACGAGATGCATGCTGTTTTATGGTGCCTCCGCTGGGGCAAATGGCAGCCAACTAAGGAGCAGAGATGGAAATGATATATAAAGGCAAAAACATAAACAAACAAACAAAAACACCAAAACAAACAGCAATAACAAAACACTCTCAAGGTATATCAGGTTATCAAAGCCATTACAAAGGCGAACAATTTTTGATGAGCGTATACCCTTACATCATAAAAGATATCACCGTTTATCTGAAGGGTAAGTCGTCTAAGCCAGCTCATACGTGAGTCTATATCAGTTTACAGTAGATTACTGTATTATCTATACCTGCCGTAAATGTAAGTGAACTAGTGGAAGTGATCCTATTATCAACACAGCGCCTTTTCTGTTCCACTTAAACTGAGGCTTCCCCCATGAAAATAGACAAATTCATCTCCCGTAAACCTTTGGCTTGAAAAAGTGAACTTATAAAGTTTATTTTCAACTGATTTCACATCCAAATGTCTGTCACCACCTGGCTGATAATAGACTTGCTTACGCTTATTTAACACTGTATTACTTATGTAACACTGTTATTTAATATGATGCACATTTATCGAAGCATAAACAACATCATCCTTTGCAACTTTCCAGCAGGCAACACCAGCCACTTAAAAAGTGCAAAAGTGTAAAATGCACAAAAGGCTTTTTTTTCCACCCAATCATGGTACTTTCCTAGAATTTCAACCATCATTTACAAAGTTCATACATCTAATTTAATGCCATGAACTGGACCTCGTTCTGATGGCTACAGCTAATAAGTGGCTAACCTTTTCAAAGGGCTAATTAGCTGGGCGCAAGCCTGGAGCAAAGAGGCTCAAAAGGCAGACAATTGGAGCCTCCAAGACACTTGCCTGTTTTAATTGCTAATTTGCATCAGTGGCATCAGCTTATTCATTTATTTAGTCAGTCAGTCATTCATCCATCTCTGGCCATCTTTATCATATGGATAATTGCTAGCAGTGGCAGCTACAAGTACATCCAATTGTCGAATATGCTTACCCTCATGTACACCAATTGCTATTACTGGTATTGTTATGTATTGTTGTAATAACACATTTACTACGCTGTAATACATGAACAGTCAGTGTGTTAAAGCACTGGGACACTCTGTTCTGACTGAACCCCAGCCACTTTGGATTAAAGCCTTTGACAAATGACTCTGCATGTATACTATGATAAGAACTCTGGTAAATGTCATGTAGCCGGGGCTGCACTTAACACCTCTGATCATCTGTATGCATGTATGCATGTGTATGCATGTGTGTGTGTGTATGTACAGTATAAGTGTATGTATATGTATGTATATGTATGTGCCAGAGAGTGTGTGTGTGTGTGTGTGTGTATGTGCCAGTATGTGTGCCTGTATGTGTGCCTGTGTGTGTATGTGCTTGTGTGTATATGTGTATGTGTGTGTGTATGTGTGTGTGTGCCTGGGTGTGTGTGAGTGTGTGCCTGGGTGTGTGTGTGTGTGCCTGGGTGTGTGTGTATGTGTGTGCCTGTGTCTGTGTGTGTGTGCTTGTGTGTGCCTGGGTGTGTGTGTGTCTGTGTGTGTGTGTGTGTGTGCCTGTGTCGATACCTCAGCGCGGTCTCTCTGACAGTGACTGATGGCCCACTGGAGCGAGGGCAGTGCGGGTCAGCTGGCGTGGAGCAGGGCTGCCAGCCGCTCTACCTGACAGTCGGGGTGGCCATATGCTAAGTGTCACGCCCAACGCGGGACAGCCAGGGCGATATTCAAGCTCAGCCAGCCCAGACGTCACCCGGCCCTCTCACTCACTGAGGCCCCTGACTGGCTCTGCCTCTTTTACATTTTCATTAGGGCTGTAAGCTATAAGCTCAGCACTGCTTAAAGCACTGCTAAAACTGCTTAAGTAGTTTTCGTCTTCGATCGTCCTGCAGGTTTGAAACGGAATTGTCTCTCATAGAAAACTACAGAAAGACGCTCCGCTCCTCCAAACTTGATTAGTGCGGTTATAATAATAATAATAATAATAAAACTTTACTTGTATAGCACAGTTCATACATGCAATATGCAACTCAAAGTGCTTTACAGTTTGGCAGGGTTGTTGCAAGACAACATTTCTTGCGGTTCAGTGATGTCAGAGCACATAAATACAGAAGCAGACTGACTCTTGCATGAACACAGGTAGGCAGTCCTTGTAGGCCCTAGTCAGCAATCTTTGTAGTCCAGTGGCGTTAGAGCTATGCAACGCTCTGTTAATGTGGGCTCTTATGTGAACATAGGTCGGCAGTCTTTGCGGGCCAGGGGCACTACACGAGGAAAGTTCATTTAGGCGCAGTCGGTTGTTAGTGTCCCCAGGGAGCAACAGGGGTGAGGAAAAACTCCCTGTTTGTTTGATTTGCGTGATTTCAGGAAGAAACCTCAGGAATCAGTGAGTAAAACTCCCTGTTTTTCTAGGAAGAAACCTCAGGCAGAACCACGTCTCCCAGGGTAGCCCATCTGCCGGGGCTGGTAACGGGAAGTCGGTGACTGAGTAGTTAGGTGTAGGCTTGGACTCATTATAGCCCATGAAGGGCGGCAAAGCCAATTCAGAAGTGCCTTTCACGCTGTTACAAGTTGTTGAACCACTGAAACGATTTTGGAAACATTATTTTAAGGTTGAAAAACCTACTTAGTGTTGCTTTAACACCATTGCACATCATGGCCATGTTGAGGTCAGGGTCTCAGGCTGCCTCACATGTACTGTGCTTGCAAATAATGATATCACTGAGTCAAAATCACACATGATGACAATGAGTCCAAAATTACAGCCTGCCACATGCTTTGGGCTTGTCAACATGCCTTGGTTAGGTGATGAGAATCAGGAGCGGAGGCCGGGTTTAGGAACACAATTGCTCATACACAAATAAAAACACACGGGTGTATACGTATGAGGAGTTTGTTGACATCCCTCTCACTTACCATTTATTTGTTTTACAATGGCAGACTAAGAAACATACAACATTAAAAAATAAAAACATGTATTACAGTATTCACACGTCATGCTGGTTATTATGCTTTATTTAAGTGTTGGGAGGTGATGGTGATGGTGAAGGCCAGGTTTCTCTCTCTGTCTGATGATGGTCCCTGTAGTGGGTCCTTGTCAGGTTTTTTTTGTAGTTTGGTAAATGAACTACATTTATAAAGCATATTCTTTCTGAAATACTTTACACTAAATGCCTCACTTACAAGCAGTCACAACACAGTTACAGCAAAATAGTGCTAATGTTTCAAAGGGCACACTAGCAGGACCAGACACACATTCACACCACATACACACGTGAGGTAACTGTGGCCTAGTGGTTAGGGACTTGGTCTTGCGATCGGAAGGTTGCCGGTTCGAATCCCACCCTACCCATGGTTGAGATACCCTTGAGCAAGGCATCTAACCCCCCACTGCTCCAGGGCCTGTAACTAAAACCCTGTAAATATCTGTAAGTCGTTCTGGATAAGAGCGTCAGCTAAGTGTAATGTACACAAACACACACACACACGCACACACACACACACACACACACACACAAATGAACATAGCCAACGCTAAAGCACTACACTGTTTAGGTTTCAAGATATATATGCCAGACTCAGAGTTAAATGCGGATGCAAAATGAAGCAGGGACTCATATAGCAGAGAAAGAAAAGGAGGGAGAAAGAAAGACAGACAGACAGACTAACAGACAGACAGAAAGAAAGAAGGAAGGAAAGAAAGAAAGAAAGAAAAATGAATGACTAATGACTGCAGGAGGTAAAGAATGTAAGAAGGAAGTACAAGAGCAAGCCAATAACTAAGCAAAGCAGCTTTCTCAAAAAGACAAATCCTCCTCATACTGCCAGCCATCTGTGTGTCTCCGCCCCTCCACCGCACAGATTAATGAAATTACATGTTAGTAAACATCAGCCATTTTCAGCTCACACAGAAGCACTGCGACGCAATCAAGAGGACGGGTGGCATTCGAGCCGAGCAGCGCACTTGATTTACATTCCTTAACGCTATTCCCCCAGACAGCAGGCACAATCATAGCCCCTTCCCCTCTGTGTGCTTTGGGAAGACAAGACAAAAAATTATGTGACACTGATGATGAAAAAAACCAAAAAGTAAAAAAAATAAGATGACAGAACAAAAATAAATGATGATAGGTAGGGAAACAGTGATGAAATAAACCGCAGTTCTCTAAAAGGACAATGCCTTCCATCTTTGACCATGATGAAGTTTTATTGTTTTTTTTTTTTTTCTTTCAGGAAAAATGTTAGGCTTAAGCCCTTTTTTGTGTTAGGCTCTGTGGTTGATTGCTAAGCTGTGCTGAGTCAAGTAATTGATTGTGAATGCTTGATTTCCTCCATGTTGTACTGAAAGGTCATCATCAAGACAAGTCCACACTGCAGTGGGCTGGGGTGCATGGCTACATTTTTTTTTTTTTGTCCCACCCTAAGACGAAAGATTTATGACCTAAATATCCTTTCACCTGGCATTATCAAACTAAATTCACTGCTATCACGCTTGACTGGGCCAATTTCAACTTTCGACACCACAATGTCCCAGAGTTTGAAGGGGAAATAATTATTTGACTGAGTGGAGACCACGGGAAAAAAAAAAAAAGAAAAAATCCACACATCATTTTGCTTAGCCAACATGTTTCCAGTAATCCTTAGCTAAGGCTTCCGGAATGTCACCAGAATTAACCCAAGGAAGCTGACGCAGGCAGACATACATTAACCTTGAGCATCTCGCTCCCTCCCCGGCTACTAAGCACTGACTGAGTCAGGGGAAGGGATGAAGGGTGGGAACTTGTCTCTAGTTCTCTCTGGGGGTCCCTCTCCTGAGTCCTCCTGGTCAATAACGCCCCTGCTGAAGTTACTCAACCTAGGCCATCCATCATCCCGGGACAAGCACGGCAGGCCCACCTGCAGCACGGCCCACTGCGGTCGCCACGGACACAAACAAACAACATTCCCGACATTTAACGGTGGGAACGTTCCCAGAGAACAGTTATAATTCAAATTCAAATTCAAATTAAAAGTTGCTTTATTAGCATGACTGTTGAAATACAGTGTTGCCAAAGCATAAAGAACAATAGGACATCTTGCCCATCCGCAAAATAGCCTAACATTATAACAACTATGTCTGGGGAAAAATATGACCCCAGCCAAGGCCAGCCCTGCTTCTGTAATTCTATATAATCGTTTCCTGTAGCATAAACACTGCTGCCCACAGAAAATCCACTGATGCAAAGATCACAGAGGTGTTGTGAAATGTCATTTTATCGATGAATTGCCTTTTATGCCAAGTTTGAGAATTGGCCTTGGCCCTTAGTGGGTTTCAAAAGTTGCTTCTAGTGACTTTGCAAACTCTGCCTTAGGGCAGTGTGACCAGGTGTTCTGTGTGTGTGTGTTTTTTTTTTCTTCCACAGGGACAACCCTGCTTTTCAGCACTTTAAAAAGTATCATAATATGTTCAGATAAAAAAAAAAAAAAAAAAACATAATAATGTTTTGAGCCACAATTCCTCTTTCCTCAAACATCAATAGCAGGTGAAAAGTAATACTGTAAGGGGTATAGGCTCACAGTTCACTCATGGGAAGTCAAAAATATACTGCAAGACACCTACACCTAGGATTTTGCTGAGATTTTTCTTTTCTATTTAATATTTTTCAATGGCAAAGCTACAGACATTTACACCACTGGTCAGAAATACATCACACTCACTCCATAACTGATAAATCAGCTTTTTATGCTCAGCTTTTTAGTCTCAGCAAACAGGGAAAACATTGATGTCAAACAGGAATCTAACCACATTTGACTAAATGCAGCAGTACTTTGCTTTCGGCATTAAATATAGAGTCACCTGAGTCCGTTTCCACGCCCAGACGACAGGTTGGCTTATGCACACAGAGTAACAATGGCAATAAAACGCAATCCATATCCTGTCTGTGTTGGTGTCAGTGCTGGCGAGCTGGCATACAGTAACAGACGTGATGGATGCTAATGGCTGCCCTGACAAGCACCGTAATTACCACCAACAAGGCCAGTGGAAATCGGCCACACAAAAGCTGACGACTTCATTGCCATGGAAAACGGGTCGCTCCATAAGCACGGACACCCAGCCCGGCCATTGTATTTATTTCTGTTTGTTTACTTTTTTCAGAGAAGAAGGTAAACAAACAAACAACAACAAACAAGCAAACAACAACAAACATGCACTAGGTTTCCCCTCCCAAGTGTGAGTGGCATCACTATACGCCTGCGCTCCTTTCTCCTAAATAATCCCTCTCTCTCTCCTCAAGGGCTGTCGTCTGTGACGCACACATACGCTTGTCCCACGCTCTCCAGCAATCCATTTTATACGCAGAGTCATTATTGCTTCTGATCGCGGCAGAGAACAATGCAGATGCCTGCTCAGATGCCAAATGCTGGCAATAGGAAATAAATCAGAATTGTTTCACTGTGATTGTTGCGTATGGCTGAGCTGTTTGGCTGATGCCGCCGTCTCCATAAAACAGTGGGATTGCCAGATCATCTCTGGGATGATGTGACATTTTAAAAGCTGTCTCATCCATTCAGGATGAAGCAGCAAGCAGCATCACAGCCAGAACAGATGCGTCTCCAGAACCAGAGATACCAGTTGTGATAATGTCTGCAAAGGAGCATTAAAGTGTGTTGTATCCAACATAAAATCTGGCCTGACCTAAAAATATCAGCAAGTGAATTAACCGAATATGTCATTTTACCCCTACTGGTCAAACATCAAGTGCGTTATTTCATCAGTACAGACACTGCCACATACATAAACACCTAATGGCCATCAAAACTCTAATCTGCTCCTTTTTATTCTCAGCAACAGGGATAGGAATTCACACCAACTACCATAAAATATGAAAATAGCTGGTAAATTTCAGACACAAAACAATAATTTACTGTTGAGTGGCTGGTAAATTTTACCATTTATTTGTCAGTGGCTGGTAAAGGTACACAGTTTGCAAAGTTAATTCCCACCCCTGCTCAGCACTAGTCACTGTTTGCTCTTCAATGCCAAATGTCCTTTTCATTGACTGCATTGAGGTGACCCTCCACCTCAGGCCTCCCAGCTAAGCCCTGTGCAGGGCCGTAAGCCTGTAATGCAGTGCAGCCAGGGAAGGTCCTGGCTTATCAACAAGGTCGCAGGCGTATACACCTGACTGCCCCTAAGAGAGATATCCCTCAGGATGACTCGCACACAGTAGGCAGACCAATAGTTAGGGATCACTCTGGCTGTTGTGTTGTGCTATACTATATTAAACACTTACAAAGCGAATAATTAAAAAAAACTATACGCTTGTGGATTATAAACCATATAATAAAGAAAATAAAATAACAACCATTTCAAGCCATGGAATTCAATCTCTGCAAATGTTCCATCAAATTTTATTGTGGTAATGTTAGTCGTGTTCCTTTTAGAACTGACATTTTATGTTTTTTTCACATCTCTTTCAGTGTATGGTCCATATTTATTTATTTGTTTATTTGGTTATTATTACATTATTATTAGCTGACACTCTTATCCAGAGTGACTTACAGATATTTACAGGGTTTCAGTTACAGTGTGGGGTTAGATGCCTTGCTCAAGGGCATCTCAACCATGGATAGGGCGTGATTTGAACCGGCAACTTTCTGATTGCAAGACCAACTCCCTGACCACTAGGCCACAGCTGGTTACATCGAAAACTAACACTTTGTTGCAGCCTTTGCAGCATGAAAGACTCACCGATGTTACATTAGCGTTTCCTACACTGCAGGCATTCTGACCAATCAAAGCTGTTAGATTCGAAAATAACCTAAAATAACAATGTTGTGTGAAATCACATAATACAAATGAACTAACACATAATATGAATAAATTAACACAAATATAAATTAATTAACACATCACACACAAATGCCTGTAGGAGAATGGTGCCACACTGCTATTGGCACCTGTTTTTCCAGCATAATCACCTACAAGTATGGAGGAAACACCCCGCATCTCTCTCTCTCTCTCTTTCTCTCTCTCTCTCTCTCTCTCTCTCTCTCTCTCTCTCTCTCTCTCTCTTTCTCTCTCTCTCTGTCTCTCTCTCTCTGTCTCTCTGACTTCTGTGCCTAGCGTATAAAGGAGGACAGGCATTAACCCTGTTTCTGCACTCTGTGTGTCTAGTTCAAACACCATTATGACACAAGTTGTCAGCAGTGCTTGTGTTCACATTATGCCACGTCAGTGGTACAAGAGACCCTGCTA
>CM050203.1:11515000-11522500 GCA_027475355.1 Coilia nasus | reverse complement strand
GATACAGTTCTAGTACTAGTAGTCCGTTGGCTTAGGCCTGGGGCTGATACAGTTCTAGTACTAGTAGTCCGCTGGCTTAGGCCTGGGGCTGATACAGAGGAGACAGGAGAGAGGAAGGAGACAGGAGAGAGAAGACGCAGTGGACAGAAGAGAGAAGAGAGAGGAGAGAGAGAGGAAGGAGAGAAGAGAGAGGAGAGAGAAGACGCAGTGGACAAAAGAGAGAAGAGAGAGGAGAGAGAGAGGAAGGAGAGAGGAGAGAGAAGACGCAGTGGACAAAAGAGAGAAGAGAGAGGAGAGAGAGAGGCGGTGGACAGCAGGGGCAGTAGTGGCCTAGCGGTTAACGTATTGGACCTGTGACCGCAGCATCGCAGGTTATTGTCCCTACGCACTGCTCATTGGGCGCCAGTGTCATGGCTGCCCCCTGCTCACGTGTGTGTGTGATGGATTAAATGCAGAGGTGAATTTCGTTGTGTGCACTGTGATGTGCCGTGTGATCATAATGACACAACTGGGACTTTCAGAAGGCGGCCCATGATCCACGGCTTTTACTTATGCCTACGACATGAGGGTCATGTCTCCACTACTTGTAAAAATTCATTAAAATTTAATCTGGCGGTTCTCATCTGAAGTTTTTTTTTTTAAACGTTATCAATGAATACCACTTCTTGTCCCTTAGTTGTTTACATAATTATATTTTACACGTATCAAAATGCGTATATTATTTTATTTTATACTCCACAGAATGCCTGCGACTCCCAATACCATAAGCTGACTTGACGCAGTGCTGCCGCAGGGCCTGATACTGGGGGCCGCATTCTGCTGTGGTGTGAAGGTGTGCGAGCTCACTGTGTGTGTGTGTGTGCGTGTGTGTGTGTGTGTGTGTGCGTGCGTGCGTGTGTGTGTGCAGGTGTGTGTGTGTGTGTGTGTGTGGTTGTGAGAGAGCTGAACTGAGGTCTTTCTGGATGCTGTCAATGAAGGGTGAGTGGGCCAGTGAGCCCTTGGGTGTGCACATGTGTGTGTGTGTGTGTGTGTGTGAGGTCACGTGTGTGCAGATGTGTGTGTGTGTGAGAGAGCTCACCTGGGGTCCTTCTGGATGATGTCGATGGAGGGCGAGCGAGCCAGAGAGCCCTTGTGTGTGTGTATGTGTGAGGTCACATGTGTGTGCAGATGTGTGTGTGTGTGTGTGAGAGAGAGAGAGCTCACCTGGGGTCCTTCTGGATGCTGTCGATGGAGGGCGAGCGGGCCAGGGAGCCCTCTGGGGGCAGGGCGGGGCCCGACTTGCTGTAGGGCGACTCCACGGAGGAGCAGTACTGCAGGGTGCGGTAGGGGTCGCCGTAGTTGGCCGCGGGCCCCGTGGCGTAGTTGCCGCTGCGCGGGTAGGTGCCCGTGTTGGTGCCCGCCGCGCTCTGGCTGCCCGTGCGCTGCAAAGGGACGGAGTCGACACCGGGGGAGGACGGGGCTACGGCAGGAGAGGAGGGACAAAACAAGAAGCTCAGGACCTGCTCGCAGAACAGGTTGACTAGTTCTGTGAGCACAGGGCAAACATGCAGCGGGTTTCACATTGGGTGAAAAGAGATGGGGAAACACACACACACATGCGGGTTCAACACACACATACACACACACACACACACACACACACACACATGCGGACCCCCCCCCCCCCCCCCACACACAGATTTCCACACACACACACACACACACACACACACACACACACACACACACATCCAGGTTCACACACACAGGTTCACACACACACACACACACACACACACACACACACACACACACACACACACACAAATGCAAATGCAGAAGTGATGACATGATTAGAAAAGATGTTGACACACAGAGGAATACATGTAATCAGTGTGTGACCAGTGACAAATTGGAGGCAAACACATTGGGAGGTGGCAGAATGACAAAGGGGAAGAGGAGTGAAAGAGAGAAAGTGTCAGTGAATAGCACATCACTCTCAACAAAACCACAGTGGACTTCACAGACTATTCATTAACACCGACTAAGCAGTGACTAAGCAGTGAGTCACTGCCTTTGAAATCTGTGGTCAGTGAACGCATGCACAGTCGTTTTCCCAAGATTGAATGACATTACTGTAGTAACAGCCATTAACAAGAACAGTCATGCCCTTTAGAACTGTTTAATTCAATTCAAGTTAATTCAATTCAATTACTTTGTCATTGTACAATATAGTAATGTTAGTGAGAAAATCTGCCATACTTTATAGTATAGCTCACATATAAAGAAACACACATAAGACCGTGATAATAACACCATGAGGCAATAAACAAGTAATGGGACTGTCACAGTTCAGTAGACCATTCTGCAGTTGTGTGTCCACAAGTGCTTGTTGAGATGATAGAGGTAGTTATCAGATGAGGAGATGCCCCCAAATAGTCTGGTTTGGGTAGGGTGGGGCAGGCAATAAGATCACCCCAACACAGACATATACCCACACACACAGACACACACACACACACACACACACACACACACACACACACACACACACACACACAGACACAGACACACACACACACACACACGCGCACACACACACACACACGCACACACACACACACACGCACAAGTGCACGCACATAAACACAAGCACACACACACAGGCGAGATGTGTAACTAGGATAGCCTGTGTCAGCTAAGCCAACATGTGTAGCTAGGCTAGCCTGTTAGCTAAGCCAGCACTGGAGCACACACACAGTAACGCAAGGAGACAGTCACTTTGGGACCGGCAAATAAATCTACTCCACGGAAAGATCAATACTGCTATGCTTCTGAAGTGTAGACCTTTACCACAGAGTAGCGGTCACCAGTGTGTGTGTGTGTGTGTGTGTGTGTGTGTGTGTGTGTGTGTGTGTGTGTGTACGCATTAGTCACCACACTGGCTTTAGCAAGGAGAACAGGAGAGAAGAGAGGAGAGAGGAGAGGAGAGGAGAGGAGAGAAGAGAAGAGAAGAGGAGAGACGAGAGAAGACAAGAGAAGAGGGGAGGAGAAGAGAAGAGAAGAGAAGAGAAGAGAAGAGAAGAGAAGAGAAGAGAAGAGAAGAGAAGAGAAAAGGAGAGGAGACGAGACGAGAGAAGACAAGAGAAGAGAAGAGAAGAGAAGAGAAGAGAAGAGAAGAGAAGAGAAGAGAAGAGAAGAGAAGGACCCATAATTGTGTCAGTTAGGAATGGCTGGAGAGATAATACACAACATCCACACTGAAACAGAGGCTTGAAAGGTTGATGAATGAGTGTAAAAATAACTCTACTCTGGGCTGAGAGAGAGACTCTGAGTTCACTGGGCTGTCATTGCCTCTAATGAGTGTATGCTAAAGGGCAGCATACAGGCTCAGCCTCTTTCAATTACACACAGCACAGCTTACATAATTCACCACCCACTTATGCGCATGGCATGTCCGCATAATGCACAGCTTAGACACACTTCAACTCTTGCTGCCTACTGCATATTGTTTTAGTCATATCTTTTTAGAACAGCCTGACACCAAATTCTGAAACATTATTTTTCTATTGTACTGTACTGTTTTGTTGATATATTTCATATCAGCCATCTGACAAATACCAAACCCTGAATTTGAAATGACAGACAGGAAGCTGGTACATCTGTGCTAGAGAGGACATTGTTGCAGACACAAGGACACAGGTTGAGGATTGATTGCACAACAGACTGTTTTTTCCCCATCTAACAGGGTCACTGTGTTTACAGCTTACTAACTGTGAGAGGCTGGGTGAGTCGTGTGTGTGTGTGTGTGTGTGTGTGTGTGTGTGTGTGTGTGTGTGTGTGTGTGTGTGTGTGTGTGTGTATGGAGTGTGTCAGATTGGTGTTTGTGTGAGAGCACAACTGTGTGTCTGTGCATGTGTGTGAGAGCACAACTGTGTGTGTCTGTGCGTGTGTGTGTGTGTGTGTGTGTGTGTGTGTCTGTGTGTGTGTGCACGCGCATGTCAGATCAGTGTGTGTATGGAGTGTGTCAGATTGGTGTTTGTGTGAGAGCGCGCATGTGTGTCTGTGCATGTATCTGTGTGTGTGTGTGTGTGTCAGATCAGTGTGTGTATGGAATGTGTGGCAGAGTTGTGCTCATTAGTGCAGTACCCTGCTCTCTCACACAGTGCCTGGAGGAGATGACATTGCAGTGACCTTCAGTGACCTCGTCACCTTATGTAATCTAAGACGGGTCGGCTGCAGGGTAACCCAGACAGGTCACTGAGATTGTGGAGTTTTAAAAAAAGTTTCATTGCAGATTTAATAACACAGGGCAGACTCTACCAAATGCCTGAGCAGACCTGCAGAGGATTAAGCTGATACATATCATGGATTAAGCTAAGATACATATCATTTCAAAATGTTGCTCAAAACATTCTTTACTAAACTTTACTGAGTCATCTAAACATACAGTTGTTATCTAAATATCATTTCTGTCATAAATTCATAATGCTGTCATAATGTTTACTTACTGCGATGTAAGGCCAAGATAAAGTTTGCTTATATTATAAATTTCCTTACATGTGGAAAAACATTAATTACGTATTCCTTTCTAATCTTTTGTAAAAAATCGAATTGTGATTGAATTGCACTAATCTCACATGTGCTCAAGCCTATAAGAATGACAATAATCAGGAAGAATCTGAAAAACGACTGTAATCAAATCCGGGGTAACAGTTTATTTCAAGGTGTCTACATAAGGGTGACCTAAGCCCTTTATAAACATTACATGACACGTCATGAATATTATTGACACTTTATGCTTCTGCTGTCATTAAGTGTCACTCGGTTCTTGTATTGTCAGCATTCCAAAAAATAACAGTGCACTTAATGGCAACAGTCAAGTCTCATTAATGTTTATGATATGTGTCCTGTCATGTTTATAACGTGCTCATGTCACTCTTATGTAGACACCTTCAAATAACCGAATCCAGAAAGAAGGATTAAGCCTCCATAAGTTGTTGGTGTACTGGTGCTCATCTCTTGAGAGAGCATAAAACCAGAGAAGACTCTTATTAATCAACAGTAAACAACACTACAGTACTATAATGGCCAAAAAACATGGCAGCGGGTGAAGCGGAGGTGGTGACGTAGATCAGGCAGTGAGGCGAGCGAGGCGGTAAAAGTTGAGCTCTGCTGAACTTTACGCAAATGATAAGCGGTGTTTGCCGAGCGGTAACCAATAACATCGTTTAAAATGACTTTTCATTTGGAAGGCAGCAGGTGGTGAGATAAACATTTAAAACTGGATGTACACAAAATGTTAAACAGTGCCGTTGACTAACATTATATTGCCATGCCAGAAGAAACAAAATAATCATTAGCGTTCAGGATTCTTTAGCTTTTTAAACTTCATGTCTCTTCAACTGACGTTCAACGAGTTAGCTTTTGAGGCCTTCATAAAATACAGCTGGTGCTCTGGTAATGCTGCCTTGGGCAAATACGAGAAATAGAAAACAGAATGAAGAAATTGTGGGTTTTGGACTGTCTCTGTGATAAATTGTAAATCTATCTTTCGGGTCATCTCTTTGGCCTATACTGTTAGCCCTGACACAGACGATGTGGTACTTTTTTACAGCCAAGGACTCTCAGAAACAAAGGGCTCAGTTTGTATCACAGCGCTCCATTTTGTAATGTCACTTGTCATCACGCAAAAGCACGGCGGTGGCAGTTTCAGTGGAGATTGATTGTGAAGTCAATCCGCCAATTCATCCACTATACAGTTACAGTGAGGCTCAACGCCTCCGCTTGTAAGCACTGGGGTGTTCATTGCGGAAGGACAAAGACCAGTCAAATAACTGTGCTCGATACACAAGCTTCTGACGGTGTCATTTTCAAATGAAGCAGCAGGCATAATGCTCAAACCTCACTGTCGACTAATGTCTGCTGAAAGACCCTGGTGATGCTGTGTGTGTGTGTGTGTGTGTGTGTGTGTGTGTGTGTGTGTGTGCGCGTGTGCATGTGTGTATGTGTGTATGCGTGTGTGTGTGTGTGTGTGTGTGTGTGTGTGTGCGCGCGTGTGTCTATGCGTGTGTGTGTGTGTGCGTGCATGTGTGTGTATGTGTGTGTGTGTGTGTGTGTGTGTCTGTACATGTGTATGTGTGTGTATTAGATATCTCAGTGTATGCAGCATAGTTAAAGCTGCCTGCTTAACACTGGTGTTGACACAATGATGAATTCCTCTTACTCATTTTCATGCATGACTTCAGCGCCTGATAATGCAGAACAGGGCGGCCTGTTCGCCACTGACAAGCAGGGTTTATTCTAACCTGCTAATTCCTTAATTAACAGCCATTCTTAGTTTTTTTTTTTCCTTTAAAAAAAAAAAAAACGTGTCCGTTTGTTCGTTCATTTGGTGCCTTCTCCCCTTTAAAACTGCTGACACGATCCGTTGACTGTGTGAAGGGCATTTTTTGGATAACTAGCCAATTTTCCATTATATCTAATATAGTAAAGGGAAGATCATTCCCCTCCATTTCATTGTCTAATGTTTTAATTAAATAGCTTAAATGAAGTCATGCTAAGTGTACAGCGGGGCCACTGTTCATCAAGACGTTATTTAATTGACACTGAGCCTATAGTTAGGGGCTGCCACAGTGATGTTAAATCATCTATACACATGTAGAATGTATGTGTGTGTGTGTATGTGTGCGTGTGTGTGTGTGTGTGTGTATGTTTATGTGTGCGTGTGTGTGTCTGTGTGTGTGTGTGTGTGTATGTTTATGTGTGGGTGTGTGTGTGTGCGCACGCGCGTGTGTGTGTGTGTGTGTGTGTATGTGCGCGTGTGTGTACGTTTGTGTGTGTGTGTGTGTGTGTTTGTATCAGTGTAGTGAGGCCATGTCAAGCTTGAAATATTAACATTTTATGATGGAATGGAATCCTATTTTGTCTTTCTTTTTTTTTCATAGACGCCCTCCTGAATATTCTATTTACTCTGATAATCGGCCACTCTTTCAAATGACCTGACCTTTCAGATACAAATCAGCACCAGACACATCTCCTCTCTTCAAAGCGGAGGGCAGGGGGAGACTGGGCAAGATGTTAGTGGTGAATCACACTTGTAAACAAACTGGCCTTTGTCTCTCGGTTTCTCTCTCTCTCTCCCTGTCTCTCTCCCTCTCTCTCTCCTCGTCTCTCTCTCCCTGTGTCTTACTGACTCTCTCTCTGTCTCTCTCTCTCCCTGTGTCTTACTCTCTCTCTCTCTCCCTCTATCCCTCTCTCTCTGTAAAATCGCATTTTAAAAGGGAGTTAGATTTAAAAAGAAAATATCTAATAGGTTGCTTCACAATCACAGGTAATTTGTTTGTCTCAAATTAAAACCCTGAAACAGAGAATGATATAAAGAGAAATTTATATTTTCTGACAACATCTTCTTTTTGTACCGTTTTCCAAGTTCCATAATACAGAGAGTTGTGGACACCATCAATTTGTCATACAACTATTTTATTTAAAACAATGTTCCGAGCTATAGACCTTTGTTTA
>CM050203.1:11505000-11510000 GCA_027475355.1 Coilia nasus | reverse complement strand
TGTACCCGAGGATGCCTCGTAACCCCAGAACATACATGCACACACACACAGACACACAGACACACACACACACACACACAGACACACACACACACACACACACATATATGGACACAAACACACACACACACACACACACACGGACATGCAGACACATCAATTTTAAAGGCTCACTTCTTAACTTATTGTGTGGTTTACTACAGCATAGGGGACTGTGGGAAGCGATGAGGCTTTGCGCTGACTTGAGTGTTGGTTTTAATGGGGGGGGGGGGGGGGGACGGGACGGCGGGCCTTTCAGGCCAAGGGCCTCTGTGGGTAGTCTGCGCTTTACGGGAAAACTGCAGTCATAACGGCGCGCGCTCGTAGCTCGTACTCAGGAGTGTCGCTAAGCGGGGGGTGCATCAGGATGATTCAAGGGGCACAGAGTACTATAACATGGTTGGAGTGGGGGGGCCAACATTATTTTCGTTCAGGGGGCCCACAATTTGTAACGGCACCCCTGCTCGTGCTGTAGTATTGGCGTGATACACGCGTGTCTCACACCACTGACCCTCCGCTCAGTGTGGGTTTGTTGTGCTGTTTTTCTGATTATTTATCACCATCATGGTTAATGTTCCTGGAGACTAAACTGTGTTTAATGGTCTCTGGCACACACTAAATTTCCGTGATTAATAATGTTATGGCTGACGCAAGCCGCTTTGGAGCGGTAGCTCTTTTTGGGGAGCGTTTAGCGAGACGCCCCAAGACGCTGCAAATGCGTGTGATTGTCACTGCGCTGAGAATTACAGACAGGGCTGTGACAGCCCCCGTTTAACACACACTCCACACACACACACACACACACCAGTGGCCGGGTATGGCCATGTGTCTGTTTATGGTTGTCACTGCTTTGAGAATTACTGATAGGGCTGTGGCAGCCCCTGTTCAACACGCTTGCACCACACAGTGTGTGTGTGTGTGTGTGTGATTGTGGTTGCTCTGAGAATTACTGATAGGGCTGTGGCAGCCGCTGTTTAACACACACACACACACACACACAGACACACACAGACACACATACACAGACACACACACACAGACACACACACACAGACACACACACACACACACACACACACACACACACACACACACACACACAGACACACACACACACACACACACACACACACCAGTGGCTGGGTATGGCAGTGTGCTGGTGCAGTCATGCGAATGGCATAAACAGGCTGGCATGCCCTGTTCCTGTAATAAGCAACAGCAAGAGCAGCTGTGATGAACATGGTCATGCTGAAGCCACTAGGAAACAGCTCTTGCCTAATAATATTACTATTAGCAAAGCGAGTACTGCACACGTATCCAACAGGCATACTGTAGGCTAGATAAAACCACAGAGCCTGAAAGTAATTTTTGAGCTACATGTCTTGAATTATGGAGCAAGCTTGAACCAAAAAATGTATACGTGTATAAATATTTAACTTTGGACATGAATGTATAATTTCAAATCAGTTTGTGATCCACAGGGTCATTGGTTCAAAAGCTGTTCTATATTCCCTGTCCAACTGACATTGAAATCTTTTTTACATGTCCACCGTCAGGCTCTGTCAAACATTACATTACTGATGATTACATATTATAAATTATTCTAATATAATATTAGATATATACTAGTATTGTGTTCTATAATATTATATAATCTATTAATAATATAAATAAATATTCAAAACCAAACCACCACCGAAAACAAACCAAAACGGTTAGGGTGTTGATTGCTTACCACAGACCCAGGCTTTACTGTGTTATGTCTGAACACAGATACAGTGGTAGGCTAAAAGGCTATCAACCTATCAGAGGGCATTTACAAATCTGATATTACTTATGAACATTCAGATCTTCCTCAAACAGTTAGATTCCTGGTGCTAAAGAAGACTCATATGATGGTCTTCTACTAATGTCTCCTGGTGCTAAAAAAAACTCATATTGTACTAATGTCTCCTGGTGCTAAAAAAAACTCATATTGTACTAATGTCTCCTGGTGCTAAAAAAAACTCATATTGTACCAATGTCTCCTGGTGCTGAAGAAGACTCATATGATGGTCCTGCACTAATATATCCTGGTGCTAAAGAAGACTCATATTGTACTAATGTCTCCTGGTCCTAAAGAAGACTCATATGATGGTCTTGTACTAATGTCTCCTGGTCATAAATAGGCTGCGTATGGTGGTCTTTTATACTACGTTTTTTTTTTTTTTTTTTTTTTTCATTTTTAAGTTCTGGTTCCTCCCGGAGTGAAGTGGGCTGAAGAAGTCTTCCAGCAGCAGCATGGTGCTCCGTGTGCCTCAGGTATTTTTAAATAATCAAAAGATTCCCTTTGAAATGTAAATCTGTTAAAATAACGTATGGCAAGGAAACCTGCCCACGACTCCAGCTGTGACACTGTGTGACACTGTCAGTTCATCTTTCAATTAATTCAAGGCAAGTCTCTCCGCTTGTTCCAGTCTCTGCAGTACGAATTGATATAGATGTCAAATGCCTTCGTCTGGGTGCTGCATTATATAAAATGCCCTTCAGCTAATGCTAATGATTGAGTGTATTATTCATGATAACAAACACCAAATAATCCTGCCTGTCATTCGCCTTCATCTCTCTTTCTCTGTGCGTCTGCACAGTGCATGCAGTACTGTAAATAATATGCACCACCAAACAAAGAGTCAGCTATATGTGTGCTTCTTTATAAAAGTGAGAGAGAGAGAAAGACAGAGATACAGAGAGAGAGACAGAGAGAGAGAGACAGAGAGAGAGAGACAGAGAGAGAGAGAGAGAGAGAGTGTGTGAGAGAGATAGGAAGAGAGTAAGAGACAGACAGAGATTGAGAGATGGGTAAAAATGAGAGAGAAATAAACAGAGAAAAAGAGAGAAGAGAGAGAGAAAGAGAGAGAGAGAGAGAGAGAGAGAGAGAGAGAGAGCGTGAGAGAGATAGGAAGAGAGTAAGAGAGAGACAGAGATTGAGAGATGGGAAAAACAAAAGAGAGCGAGCGAGAGAGAAAGAAAGAAAGAAAGAAAGAAAGAAAGAAAGTAAGAAAGAGGGAGAGAGAGAGAGAGAGAGAGAGAGAGAGAGAGAGAGAGAGAGAGAGAGAGAGAGAGAGAGAGAGAGAGAGAGAGAGAGAGAGTTCTCCGTGTGCTTTATCATGTTAGCCCACACAGCGAGCGCTACCCGTCACATAACACATACCATATGCAGAGTAGGCTGGCTGTCTCATACATGGTGAAGCGCCTCTATTTCCCACTGTGTGTAGTCACATGTACCCCTGATTTACACAGCTGTTACATTCAACATTTTTAACACAACAACAATATCAGCAAGGCCGTGAAGTTTTCATATCTGAAACGCTGCACATGATGACTCAGTCTACAGTGAAAAAATACAGCAGCATTTACAGCCGTACTAAAAGAGAAGCCTACAGTATGTACTTACTAAAAGCTTTACTAAAAGCCTGTGTGCCTAATCTTCAACTGCATGATAGCTCTGCAAACAGCAAAGGTCCAGGCAACAGCAACAACGTGAAAACATCATTTATGATGCCGAGAACATGTTTTACCACAAACAGCGGTACATAGATAGATTTTTACGCATTTAGCGTAGATGATGCCTGTTCTGAAAGTGGATCTTTCATTTAGTATTGAGGTGAACTTGAGGTCTTGTCTGTTTCTCTTGCTGCGGAGAAGGAGGCATTAGGCAGAGTGTCAGAACCTATTATTTGGCGCATACAACAGATTTTATTGGGAGCAGGAAAAAAAAAAAAAAAAGCTGAATTGGTTTAATGGATTTATGCAAAGCAGGTTGTCCTTGAATGTGCCTCGTGTCATATTAGCCGGCTTTGATGAATCCGGCGGGAAACAGCCAAGACTATGAGGGAACAACACAGAGGCTTGGCTGCGGTTCGTTCGAGAGGGGCCAGTTTTCTGAACGAGGGGCTAGAAGGCATCCCTGCTCAGTGTTTCCTCTAAGACCGCTCTTCCTCCAGGGCTCCGGGCTGAGCTAATCCCCACTCTTTTCTTTTCTCCTCTCCTCTTTTCTCTTCTCTTCTCTTCTCTTCTCAGAAACGATGGCTTCCAGCTAAATTCCCCACTGCATGCTAGGCAGCCGTGTCCTTGTCCTCCACACGCACACACAAAAGGCTAATTGACTTGATTGGGCTGCAATTTCTCATGCTGCAAAGTCATGCGCTTGCAGAGAATAACAAGCACACATGAGAATCATGGGGGATTTTACATGCACTTAGATTACACTTAGAGGCAATGACAAGCACACATGAGAATCACGACTATTCACTGCTAGAAAGTCACGAGCAGACTCTTGCTCAGAATCATATGTAAAAATTCAGACATAGAAAATCACATGGGGAATCCTATAGATTGACAGTGGCAGTGATTTTCCACCTGGTGTGTGGGTCATTATTTTCCATAAAACGAAGCCCTCATGCCCATGTTAAAAGCCACTTGACAGTCAATCTACAGACTGTGTGACATCCCTGCCTGCAGGGGGTGCTAGTCTCAGTGTGAGCCACTGGCCCCTTGTACATCCCCTCCTGTGACTTATGTCGAGAGTCCAACCCCGCTGTCTAATGCCTGTCCTGCAGAGTGAGATCAAGAGCGCTATCAACGCCATCAAAACACAGGCTACCTGGCCAGCTTTTCCAGCATTCTCCCAGTCTACATTTCAACTCCAAGATATCAAAACGTTTATTGTCATTTAACAGTTGCCTGTACAACGCAATTAACCAGCAAGTCCACTAAGGTGCAAAATAAAGTACAAAGTGTCAAGTACAAAAAAAAAAGAGCAAGAGAACAGGAGGGTGGGGGGGTGGGGGGGGGTATATGGCCTGGCCTAAGCTTATGGTTGGATAAGGTCTGTTTGCATGAGGCTTGTGTTGACGGTGTGTTGAAGACAAGTGTTGTGAAGCCTACATCAGGGAAGGCTACATCAGGACGGTGTGTTGAAG
>CM050203.1:11492500-11500000 GCA_027475355.1 Coilia nasus | reverse complement strand
TCTGAACGTCACCAAACACAACATTAAACATTGTAAGATTTTCGTGTAGGAACTTGGCTCACGTGAAGCGGAGAGAGCTGCGTCGTCAGTGGCTTGCTGTCAGTGCAGGCGGCTCAGTCAAGTGCAGTTGTATGCGTGTGTGTTGTCTAGCATCTTAATCAGCATTGCCTAAGGTGAAATTATTGTATTGGTGGCTTGCAGAAGCTAAACGTAAGATGCTGCTGGAAAAATAGTATCCTAAGCAACGTCTGCATAGTTAGGGAAATTAAAAATACAATGGCCATTTCCATGAATAAAAAAAAATCCCTTTCTGCACACACGTTTATTTATTTTTTGACAAATTGCCCCTTGCCTCAGCCCACCGCTGCATGCTATGCATGCTATCCAGCCACCCAGTGGAGTTCATTAACCTCGAGTGATGAGGCACAATCTCTCCATCCAATCTTTTTAGGTGTCTTTCTGAGTAAGCTATCCATCTTTATTTGCAAGGTTTTCCAACGTAGCTGACTTGCTGTAGCAAACCGACCGGAAGTAATGTTACAATCGCGGAAGACGAGCAACTTTGAAAATGGGCGTGTCAGAATAAGGTCAATAACATACCCCTCTTACTATAAATCCAGTGTTATATATCAACCTGTACAGGTAGCTTTTGAGCTGGCAAAGGTATTTTTATTTTGCTAATCTTTGTTTTGTTTGGTTGCTTATTTACTGGCATGAGCAGACCAAAAGCTTCAGTTCTAACAAGCCACAATAACATCACATTCACACAGGTAAAGGGAAACCAAGCTTTATCTGAAGTGTCATAACACTTAGCTCATAATGGCTGGCAACAGTTACTGCTACAGAAGGATGATTTGCTGAGATGAATCTTGTACTTAATTGTGTATTTATTTGCGATAGACGTGTCAGCTTTGAAAAACCTGGGCACATTCTCAGCGTTGCCATTAATGACTTGAGATAGTCAGTTTTTCACAGGCAGTGTCAACTTTCTGCTTCACAAACACAAAAGATAATCTTCCAGCACATCCAGCTAAGCTTCAGGTGCTAGGTGATAATCGCACGTTTTTACCCACTTTTGCCCATTAATATCTCTGAAGGCACAAACAAAACGAGCCGTGGAAAAGGATTTCTTCTGCTGCTTTTTCGCAAATAATTGGCCTGCTAATAGGCTTTGCGTGGCAACCCCTCGCGCGAAATCAAGATAAGCAAAAGTCTCTCCGCTCGCGACGCAGAGAGAGCCAAGTCTCTTTCATTATGACTGATTAGGGGACCGCGTCTCGAGGAGAGGAGTGGCTGTGTGCCGAAGGGGCCTTTACTCGCTGCTAATCCTCTCCCAGTGGTAATGAGGGCACAGCCATGCGGAACCCCACAGTCAGCAGAGGGATGGGTAGGCACTCGTCCTCACGCGGCCAGATTTAGGACTCTCTTTTGGGGTGACATCCTAAGAAGGGGTGTGCTGTCTGTATGCTCTCAGTCGTGCTTCAAAAGACATACAGTACACACATACACACATGTACACATACAAATGCATTCGCATGCAGTCTTAGTCTGTCTTTCACACACCATACAGTCAGTTTTTTTTCTCTATATCCTCCTCCTCTTCATGCCTGTCTTACAAACACACACATGTGAACAAACACACACATGTGCACAAACACACACACACACACACTGAGGGTCCCTTGGCTCACCGGTAGGTCCCAATGACTCCACACACACACACACACACACACACACACACACACACACACACACACACACAGGTTCCCTTGGCTCACTGGTGTTGGTGCGGTAGGTCCTGCTGTGTCCACACACACACACAAAGACACACACACACACACACACTCGCAGGACCCCATGGCTCACCAGTGTTGTTGCGGTAGGTGCCGGTTTGTCTACACATACACACACACACACACACACACTCTCAGGACCCAATGGCTTACCGGTGTTGTTGCGGTAGGTTCCGGTGTGTCCGGGGGGGAGAGGCTCCCCCTGGCTCTGGCTCAGGCTCCTCATGGGGCCCTTCTGGTAGACGCGGTCCTCGTAGATGGGCTCGATGTGGTGCTCCGGGGACTGCAGGGGTCGAAGGTCAGGACCCAGGTGACTGTGCTGGCTACTGTAGGAGCCCCTGGAGCCTGGCAAATAAAACACGTCAAGGTCAAGTCAAGGTCAAGACAAGGTCAGCCTTGTTCCGACACTGACACACGTGATCACATCAGGATAGCACTTTATTTTACACTTCCCTTTCTAGTGTATCTACATGTAACATACACTGCACCATAGGATTACAGTTAGTGTTAGGTAAGTACATACTGTTACATATTGTTAGACACTTTGTTAAACTGTGCTTAACTGAGGTAACAGGGACAGTACAATAACGTGTAACCCAAATGAGCATTGGGAAAGAGCAATGCCGAAGTACATAAACTAGCACAGGTGCACAGAGTTCATATTCAAGCGGGAACACGGACAACAGCACACAGGTGACTTTTACCTGGACCTTTCGAAAGCCACGTTCAATGCAACATTCACAGCAATGCAAATTTTCATTCACATTCCCTTTTGCTGTGTTAATTTACGTGTTGCTGTATATGTATTTAGCAAACAGTGCTAACATTAACACACTTACTCCACACACTACTCAGTACTTTTCGAACTCCCAAAATCCAGCATTCTAAAGATCGTGCTAGCCCTGTTTCGGTATTAAAAAATGAAAAACTCTTGAGTTGTGTTGAGGACAGATGGAAATGATGCAAATTATGACACAAACACCCAAGCTCGCTCCTTTATCCTGATCTCATTAATTTCTGTTTAGATGCTTAATCTAAGTCTAAAACGTGCTGAAGTCATGAAATCCATTGCAAACAAATGCTCCCCCTTGACGCCACAGCATTCAAGCACTCCACAGCATGTGGTCTGGTAAACTCTTTGCTGCAGCTGAATGAGTCATCTTGAGGAATGGTCCTCCAGACTATACTGTAACCTTAGAGAAAAACGGAGCTGACAGCAATAAGTGGGCAAAGTAAGCCTTGTAAATCAGACCTTGCAGACCTCTTGATATCGCAGAGGACACTTACTTTGGTGATGGCAAGCATCCTCCCTGAGCTGAGGAAAGATACAACTTACACTGCTTTTCAACTACTCACAGCCTACAGCTGCCAGGTTAAAATTCCACAAGTAATAACTTTTGGCGGACGCTCTTACCCAGAGTAAATTACAGTAAATGATGTCCAAGGACGCTGCCCTGGGGCAATTCGGGAATTATATACCTTGCTCTTGGGTAATTCAGCAATGGATGAGGGTGTAGGAGAACACTACTGGTCATTCACTTCCCCAACCACATGTTTCTTACTGGTACTGACAGGGGCACCAGTAGAAATTGCCAGCTCCCTGAAAGACGGTCATTTTGGGCCCCCACCCCAACCGTATCATAGTCCTCTGTGGGTGCCCGTGAAGGTCTGGGTCTTCGTCTGTTGGTAGAACCTGCTGTGAGAACAAAATGTGGAGAAGCAGCTTTCAGCTGCTATGCTGTACAGCTCTGGAACCAACTTCCAGAAGATATCAAAATGGTTGGCTCCTACTGTTGGCTCCTACTGGTGTGTAAGCAGGCCAATTTTGCCCTCGTTTACTTTTAGCTTTTTTCTTATTTGTTTTTAAGCAAATACATCATTGGACTTGGGCCCATCTTATAGCTGTAATGTGCGAAGCAACACTGACACTCGTCTCAGCCCTCCCTCCCTTCCCAACCGGAGAATGAACGCAGATGAAATTGATGAAAATATTTTAAATAAGCAAAGTGCCCAAACCAGGGCACTTTCAACAATTTCAGACAATGTGCAGCGGATAAGTTTTTCATACCATGTTTTCAGACGTTTTGAAAGGCAAGGGAATTTGCGCTTCCTGGTCTATACCTGCTCTTATATTGCGGAGAACACACACAAAAAAAAAAAAAAAACGGTATTTGTGCTTTATTGCTGATAAAGCACGCTAATTGGAGTTTTAACAAAGTGTTTGTACATACCACGCAATGTTTTATGTGCGCTGTGTGAGAGAATTATGCCAGAAGTGGGCGCTAATAGCTTTGTACCTCTGGCCCACTGAGTGTGTGACATCATTACAGACTTCATGCATGCTTCATGTGGAACCTTTATGGTGCACGGGCTAAACGTGAAAGGCATATGACAGAGAAAAATCTCAAGACCGGCAACAAGCCAGAGCTGTCAATCATGGCCCGTGTAAAATGGCAGAAAAACTGAAGGCCAGTCAATATGTCCTTTTCCCTACTAAGGAAGTGCCAACTGTCAACTGTGTGTGTGTGTGTGTGTGTGTGTGTGTGTGTGTGTGCACATGGATATGCCCTTTCCCCCCCTAAGGAAGTGGCAACTGTCGTGTGTGTGTGTGTGTGTGTGTGTGTGTGTGTGTGTGTGTGTGTGTGTGTGTGTGTGTGTGTGTGTGTGTGCGTGTGTGTGTGTGTGTGTGTGGATATGCCCTTTACCCTGCTAAGGAAGTTCTCAATGTCAGCTGCCTCCGGGGGCCGGTGGTGGTGTGTGTAGGCCTACTGCCCAGGACAGCGGAGGCCTTTGAAGATCTCACGCAAAGGGAATAGCCACATCACACAAACCAATAATCTATACATCAGTCGACTCTTCAAGATCGCCACAGGAACACGCAGCTATACACATCATACACATTTCACATACACACACGCACACACATACACACACACTCATGGATGTAACACCCCACACACAAAAACAATCCACACACTCACACGTGCGCGCAAACACACACACACACACACACACACACACACACACACACACACACATATAAACACAAATAGGCAGAAGGTAAAGCTACCATTGGGGCTAAAATGATAAAGCAATCGAATACCATTGAAAAATGCACACTACGCTTTGTAACAACAACCTCATCAAAATGCTAAAAAGGAGAAAGAGGGGACAAAGAAGTGTGCCAGAATGACTGAGAAGTGTAGTGCATGAATGAAATAAGAGGCTTATGATGGGAGCCTGATGTAGCTCACATAGCCATATTCCACCAAGGACAGAGAGCCTCCACCTCTCTCTCTCTCCCTGTCTCTCTCCTCTCTCTCTCTCTGTCTCACATAGCCTTATTCTTCCCTGTTCTCTTTGTCTCTCTCTCTCTCTCTCTCTTCTGTCTCTGTCTCTCTCTCTTCTCTCTCACTCTCTCTCTCTCTCTCTCTGTCTCTCTCTCTCTGTCTGTCTGTCTCTCTCTCACATACAGTAGCCTTATTCTTCCTCTCTCTCTCTCTCTCTCTCTCTTCTCTCTCTCCTCTCTCTCTCTAATTACGTCGCGTTTACAGACAATGACACTCTGCAGATTCTCACGGCCATGTCGGTAATCACCTTATCGGGAGCGAGCCAGACAGACAGCTGGGCCGCCTCTGGTCCCCCTGCCTGCCGTTCCTTTTGTTGTGGGGAGGAGATCTTGGGGGGGATAAGCCTAAACGCAAGCCAAGCCAATAGAGTGTGTGTTTTGTTTCCTACCGAGGTTAAACTCCGTCTCGGGCTGTCTGTCTGTCTATCAGCATCAGAGAGAGAGGCCTCGCCCCCAGCCTCGCTCGTCACTCTCTCCTCCTCGTCCCGACTTTCCTGTTGTCTTTTCTCACAGACAGAATCTTAAAGATGCCCCTCTTCATGTTGCAGAGCAGGGGGTCTCCAACCTTTCTGAGACTGAGGGCTATCGGAACAGTGAGAAACTATATCGAGGGCTACTCATTCAAAATAATCTACTTCAAATAAATTAAAAATACATTTAAAGATCATCCTTCATGGGCCACCTCACAAACTCCAACCCTGTGGGCTACCTAGTGCCCGTGGGAACCGTGTTGGAGAGCGCTGTTGTAGAGGAAGGGAAATGTCAGAGGTGACCCCATGCAGCTGGACGCGGTTCTAAGACTTCCCTGCCTTGGTCTGTCTGCCTGGACTGCCAGCACTTCTGTAGGGATGCAGGGTTATACTGATGTGCAAAGGCCAAAGATCGGAACTTCAATTTTGAGCGGTAAAATGAGTTATTGTCAATGACTACAGGCACATGGTAGGATCGGATTGGATTGGTATTGGATTGGGTGTTGCTACCCAACGGGTGGTCTGTCCCAAATCCCTGTGCACATGAGAGTTTGTTGTAAGCGGGATAATGGTCAGAGATCTGGCCCGTTTCCGCTACGCTAGATGGCGCTGTATTCCTTTCAACAAGTGGTGTTAGAACTACTTCAGGTTGACGGCTGCTAAAAAGAAAATAAAACAAACTTATCTGGCGGCATACAAAACAAAGATAGCGCTCGAGGAGGTTGACAGAGCAGCATTTTGCATGCATGTTGTGCATTCTCCTTTGTTTGGAAGTCCGTATGAAAGAACAAACAGCGTTTTTGGTTTCCTTGATACGACATGAACTGTGCCGTCGGCGTTTGATATTACAAGCAATTCAGGACAACGAGACTTGTTAGAGAGCAGGCGCTAGAAAGCCTCGACGTTCAGTATGGATGAAAATCAGTGACAGAAGCTTCTAGGATCGAGTGGTCTTACATGCGCAGTACGCGAATCCAAACCAATACCGTGCACAAGCGGGCACCAAGCGGTTTAAACATCGGCTTAAGCCAGGGGTTGTAATCGGATTTGCGAAACCAATCCCTATACGATCTTTAGCCTGTGCACATGAATTCGATACGATCCCAAACCATTTCCAATCGGATTCAACTCGTCCATGTGCACGCAGTGATTATGGAAACAATAAACATCACCTTTATCATGTGGCCAAAATCTCAATTTTGTAGTTTTTTTAGGAAATATAAGATGTTGTCTTTACTGTAACGCTGAAAGCACATGCAAGTGGTTAGATCTTTAAAGTCATTTTAGTCTCAGTTTTCCACTGGGGTGAGTTGAGATCTTCTGCCTTTGTAGGGCGATATAGTTTTCTGTAGCTAAAGGCAAAACATGCAATGATAACACTGGAGTCAAAGCACTTTTTACAAGCGCTCTGTGAGCTCAGCATTTCCTCCAGTCTGCAGCTGATGGGCTCTGACAGCTCCTCCTACACGTGCTCACTGCACCTGTGCATCCCTAAACAGCCTCTTTCCCTCCAGGTAATTCTCTCTCTCTCTCTCTCCCTCTCTCTCTCTCATTTTGTCTCTCTCTCTCACTTTCTCTCTCTCTCTCTTCTCTCTCACTTTGTCTCTCTCTCTCTCTGTCTTTCCCATTCCTCCCATTCTCCCTCTCTGTGTCTGTCTCTCTCTGTCTCTCTCTCTCTGTCTATCGCTCTCTTTCTCTGTCTTTCTCTATCTCTCTCTCTCTCTCCCCCTATCTGTCTGTATCTCTCTCTCTCTTTCTCTCTCTCTCTCTCTCCCTCTCTCTCTCTGTCTCTCCCTCTCTCTTTCTCTCTCCATCTCTCTCTCACAAGCACACTCAATCTCTCTCTGTCTCTCTCTTTCTCATTCCCTCTCTCTTTCTCTCTCCATCT
>CM050203.1:11485000-11487500 GCA_027475355.1 Coilia nasus | reverse complement strand
ACACACACACACAAAAGAAAGAGTACAAAGGGTACAAAATATGTTTTAAATTATGCTACAACCATCCATACCATAAAAGTGTGGTGTACAAGGCCCCCCCCCTGGGTATTTACCTAATTCAAATAGGACGCTACAGATGTTTGTTTTTTTTACTTTGATGTATATCATCAGCAACATCTAGCCTTAACTGCAGGAAACATGATGTGAAGGAGGGCAGATTGAGCAGTGTAGCAAGGCAAACCTGTGGCCTGTCAATGATAACAGCAGGGCAAAACTGTAGTGGTGATAGGTAAACAATGCCTGACATCTTGGCAAAGAGTTATTGGCTGCTAGCCAGGCTACCGCAGCCTAGTGCCTCTGCTCAGTTTCATTTACCTCCAGCAACTGCGTCAGGGAGCGTGAAGAGAAGTTTCAGGGCCATGCGAACAGACGGAGGGCTAAAATTATGACGTTGAACTCAAGCTTTCAAATTGAAGATTTAAAGCCAGGACAAGAATGCAGCAGATTAATGTCAAAAGCATTTAGGGCCTGCTGGAGATTGCTTCGCCGGTTCACTGTGTCTCGACCTGTGATGACAATGCTGCCCTACAAAGCCAAAAGGCACACACAAGGTACATATTTTGTCAAATTGAATTCAGACGGGAAATTGACTACATAAACACTCCTTTGTCTTGTGACTATATCCCTTGCTTTTTTGCTATTAAGAAAGTACATAAAAGCATCATCACTAGTACTGGCAGTAGGACAACTTTAAAGGCATTTTATGTTCATGTAGTTACTGCACAGTCATAACTGAGTTTAGACTGGAAACGTACTTTATAACACCTAAGTTGTCTTGTGACTAATGTCTTGCATCATCTTATTAGGACAGTACATAAAAACCTCACTGCTATTGTACCTACAACATGCTAGACTGGGCAGGATGACAACTTAGAAGGCATTTTTCTGTGTTTCAATGTTCGTGTAGCTACTGCACCCTGCCTTTGTAGGGCAGAGTAGTCAACACAGCTGCCAGACACACACACACAGACATACACACACACACACACACACACACACACACACACACACACACACACACACACACAGACATACACACACCACACACACACACACACACACACACACACACACACACACACACACACACACACACACACACACTCACGATACAGATCATACAGACCACCCACATGGACATGGCTCAAGACCTGTGCGATAGCAAAGCCTGTAATGTTTGCTGTTCCTGCCAGTGAAACAGCCAGGCCTGTAGGACACCCTGCCAAGAACCAAGGATGCTGAAACTGCAGACAGGGGTACTATAGGAGTAGCAGTACAGCCTTTAAA
The DNA here is from genome assembly GCA_027475355.1 of Coilia nasus. NCBI lineage: Eukaryota > Metazoa > Chordata > Actinopteri > Clupeiformes > Engraulidae > Coilia > Coilia nasus. The sequence goes on along the minus strand of CM050203.1, from coordinate 11,486,153 downwards.
TGATCTAGACTTGCTACACAGCCTTCACAGTTGTTGTTTTTTCCTTTTACATTTTACTATTTATCGTTCTTGCTTTTATGTTTGTAAAGCACACTGAACTGCTGTCTCTGTGTACGAAATGCACTTTACAAATAAACTTGCCTTCCCTCGTGAAGGATGACAATAATGTACACTGCATACCTCCTGCTGAGGATCTGTGTGAGCTCCGTGCTGGAGAACAGCATGTGGGTGTCAGGTGTCAGCGTAGCTACCCGGCGAGACTGCCCGGCCTCTGGAGCGTGGCGGTGGCGTAGAGCTCGGCGAGATCTTGTACTGCTCGGAGGAGTGCAGGAGCGCTTGTCGGGGAGAGCGTGGCGTAGCTGCCCACGCCGGCGCTGATCTGGTGGATGGGCGAGGACGAGGAGCCCCCTGACCCTACCCCTCCGATGCCAGAGCTGTTGCCCGGGGAGGCCACGTGCAGTGGTGACGGGGACGAGTGCAGGTGAACCGCACCAACGCCACCACCACCACCAGCGTTGATGGGCGAGCTGGAGCTGTAGGACTTGGCGAGGCGCGCGGGCGACTGCTTGGGCGAGGTGGAGGAGGAGGACGGCGGAGCGCGCTGGATGGTGGCGTAGCTGGGGGCCTCGGAGGCGGGGCCGGGGCCCAGGCGCTGCTGCAGGTGGAGCTTGCTGGGGGAGCCCAGGGTCTGCATGGACAGCGGGAGCTCACGCGCTGCGTGGGGAGGGTGCTGCTGGAGTAGAATAGGCCCCCCGCGGGCTGCTGGGGCTCCGGCAGGTGGAAGGCGCTGCCATGGCTCTGCGACACCGACTCCCGGGGCGACTGCTGGCCAGAGTCACAGCTACCTGCTGCGGCAGCGGCGGCGGCGGCAGCGGCTGCAGCGAGCTGGGCGGCGCGATTGGATGTGACCTTTAACCCACAAACACACACACACATACATACACACACACACACACACACACACCACACACATACATACATACACACAAACAGACACACATACATACATACACACACACACACACACACATACACACACACATACATACATACATACATACATACTATACATAGTGATGTTACTGTAACTGGAGAAACTGGTGCTTTTTAAAACCTTTCATATTTGAATATACACATTTCTGTGTGATTTATG
>CM050203.1:11462500-11465000 GCA_027475355.1 Coilia nasus | reverse complement strand
GAGAAAGAGAGAGGGAGAGAAGGAGAAGGAGAAGAGATTCATAAATATTCCACAACCACCATCCCAGCATCCTTCTCTTCCTTTGTCCCATCCCTCGTTTCTGTGTAACGCCTGTGTGAGTTGTGCTGTGCTGTGCTCGTCCTTTACAACAACTCCCCTTTGGGAGATCTTTTACAGCCATCATACCAGATGATGCTTCCAAACTACGGTCCCACACACACACACACACACACACACACACACACACACACACAATTGTATGCATGTCACAGTAAAGGCATATACACGCTTACATACTGTCTCTGAAACACACACATTATGTATGACTACCACATTTAGAACAGATATACAAAACTAAACACTCGTATAAATATGATGTACACACACACACACACACACACACACACACACACACACACGCACACAGCAAATGCTCACATAAATAGCCACCCAAAAAAAACAGATATAGTATAGACATATAGTAGCATATTTAGAAAAATGCAGGGATGAGAGAAAAAAAAGAGACATATATCATCCCTGCAGAACTCCACGCTGAGCTGTTTCTGCAATTCCCATGGTGGACCTGTCTGTCAAAGTATGATAAGACAATGCTTCCTGGCCTCCACAGTCCCACAATCCCCTGCTCTCCCCTGGCAAGGCTAGAGTCACTGTCAGCACGGAGGACCCTTACATTCATCAACCTTTCTGCTGCCGGAATTATTTTTAGGCCAAGAACCTTTTTTTTTCCCGTTAGACTAGGAAACTGGTTTTATATTCCATCAGGCACTTATATATCCTGTGATGCAACCCCCGAACACACACACACACACACACAGACACACACACACTTTTGAGAGAAGAGGGCCTCTCAGGGCAGCCATCTAACTGAGTCTAAGTGAGCTTGCTTTGAAAGCGAGTTATGGGCCAAAATGTCTACAGGACTGAAGGTCAGTCTGGTAGAGACCAAAGATTTCATTTGTTGCACACAAACCACTTCTGACACAGGAGTCTAGTCTAGTTGTCTCGCCGGGCACAAGGTCCAGAATAAAACTGAGCTACAGAGAGGCAGACAGTCAGTATTTGTGTGTGTGTGTGTGTGTGTGTGTGTGTGTGTCTGTCTGTTTTTGGGAGTGAGTGTGTGTGTGGGTGTGTGTGTGCGCATGCACGGGCGCAAGTGTGTGTGTGTGCGTGCCCAAATGTGTCTGTGTGTGGGTGTGTGTGTGGGCAGGAGTGTGTATGTGTGTGTGCGAGCGCAAGTGTGTGTGTGCGGGAGTGTGTGCGTGCGCTAGTATGTGTGTGTGGGTGTGTAAGCGGGGTCATATGTGTGTGTGTGTGTGTGTGTGTGTGTGTGTGTGTGTGTGTGTGTGCGTGTGTGTGTGTGTGTGTGTGTGTGTGTGTGTCGGTCAGAAGTCAGTGTGACTGGGTGTGACATGGATGACAGGCCCTACAGGCTCGAACACATGGGGCTGGAGGGGGGCCTGGGAGGATGGCATTGAGGACAAAACAATCCACTCTCTCTCTCTCCCTCACACACACACACACATACACACACACACACACACACACACACACACACACACACACACACACACACACACACACACCAAACATTATTTGAAGAAAATCCCACTCCCACACACAGATACACACATGGTTGTACATACACATTCTTACAAGAAGTATCTGGAGACAGGTGAGGGGGGAGAGGGGGTATTTAAAGAGAGGTGAGGGGTGAGAGGGGGTATTTGAAGAGAGGTGAGGGGGGAGAGGGGGTATTTAAAGGGAGGTGAGGGGATGTTTGAAGAGACGTGAGGAGCACCTGAAGAGAAGTGAGGGGGTATTTGAAGAGGAAAGGATGGGGAGAGGGTATTTGAAGACGGGTGAGGATGGGGAGGGGGGCTGTTTGAAGAGAGGTGAGGATGGGCCAAGAACCACCTGTAGAGAGGTGAGGGGGTATTTGAAGAGAGGTGAGGGGGTATTTGAAGAGAGGTGAGGGGGTATTTTAAGAGGAAAGGACAGGGTATTTGAAGAAAGGTGAGGGGGGAGAGGGGGTATTTGAAGAGAGGTGAGGGGGTATTTTAAAAAGGAAGGATGCGAAGAGGGTATCTGAAGAGAGGTGAGGATGGAAGAGAGGTGAGGATGGGGAGGGGGGCTGTTTGAAGAGAGGTGAGGATGGCCCAAGGACCACCTGTAGAGAGGTGAGAGGGGAGAGGGGGTATTTGAAGAGAGGTGAGGAGCACCTGTAGAGAGGTGAGGGGGTATTTGAAGAGAGGTGAGAGGGGAGAGGGGGTATTTGAAGAGAGGTGAGGAGCACCTGTAGAGAGGTGAGGGGGTATTTGAAGAGAGGTGAGGGAGTATTTTAAGAGGAAAGGAGAGGGTATTTGAAGAGAGGTGAGGGGGTATTTCAAGAGGAAAGGATGGGGAGAGTGGGTATTTGAAGAGAGGTGAGGAGCACCTGTAGAGAGGTGAGGGGGTATTTGAAGAGAGGTGAGGATGGGGA
>CM050203.1:11410000-11452500 GCA_027475355.1 Coilia nasus | reverse complement strand
GCACTTTGAGCTACATCCTTTGCATGACATGCGCTACACAAGTAGTTTAAGCTATTTCATACATTGTATAAAACATGCTATACATCCTTTGTATGACATGCGCTATACAAGTAGTTTAAGCTATTTCATACATTGTATAAAACATGCTATACATCCTTTGTATGACATGCGCTACACAAGTAGTTTAAGCTATTTCATACATTGTATAAAACATGCTATACATCCTTTGTATGACATGCGCTATACAAGTAGTTTAAGCTATTTCATACATTGTATAAAACATGCTATACATCCTTTGTATGACATGCGCTATACAAGTAGTTTAAGCTATTTCATACATTGTATAAAACATGCTATACATCCTTTGTATGACATGCGCTATACAAGTGAAGAGATTTTGCCTCCCTTGCCTAGGAGTGCAAGGTGTGATGGAGGGAGGGTGGGAGGGAAGGAAGGAGAGCTAGAAGGAGGGAGAGACGGATGGATAGAGAGATGCAGATGATGAAAGGATGGAGGGAGAGATGAAGATGATGAAAGGATGGAGGGAGAGATGAAGATGATGAAAGGATGGAGGGAGAGATGGATGGATAGAGAGATGTAGATGATGAAAGGATGGAGGGAGAGACGGATGGATAGAGAGATGCAGATGATGAAAGGATGGAGGGAGAGATGAATGGATAGAGAGATGCTGGCAGAGAGCAAGGGATGGAGAGATGAAGGAAGAAGAGAAGGATGTGAGCAAGGAGGGGGGGAATGGCTAAATGAAATGGGCTCATAAAAAGATGGAGGGAGAGATGAAGATGATGAAAGGATGGAGGGAGAGATGCAGATGATGAAAGGATGGAGGGAGAGATGGATGTATAGAGAGATGTAGATGATGAAAGGATGGAGGGAGAGACAGATGGATAGAGAGATGCAGATGATGAAAGGATGGAGGGAGAGACGGATGGATAGAGAGATGCAGATGATGAAAGGATGGAGGGAGAGATGGATGTATAGAGAGATGTAGATGATGAAAGGATGGAGGGAGAGACAGATGGATAGAGAGATGCAGATGATGAAAGGATGGAGGGAGAGACGGATGGATAGAGAGATGCAGATGATGAAAGGATGGAGGGAGAGACGGATGGATAGAGAGATGCAGATGATGAAAGGATGGAGGGAGAGATGAAGATGATGAAAGGATGGAGGGAGAGATGAAGATGATGAAAGGATGGAGGGAGAGATGGATGGATAGAGAGATGTAGATGATGAAAGGATGGAGGGAGAGACGGATGGATAGAGAGATGCAGATGATGAAAGGATGGAGGGAGAGATGAATGGATAGAGAGATGCTGGCAGAGAGCAAGGGATGGAGAGATGAAGGAAGAAGAGAAGGAGTGAGCAAGGAGGGGGAATGGCTAAATGAAATGGGCTCATAAAAAGATGGAGGGAGAGAGGGATGGAGGGAGAGAATAAGAAAGAGCCAGTGAGGGAGTGAGGTAAGGGAAGGAGAGATGGAGGTATGAAAGTGTCTGAGAGAGTGGGGGAGAGGGGGATGGAGGGAGAGAGGGAATGAGAGAGAGAGAAAGAGCCTGTCATCCTCTCACTGAGGGAGTGAGGGGAGGGAAGGGAAGGAGAAATGGAGAAATGAAAAGAGGGAGAAATGGGCTGATGAAAGGATGGAGGGAGAGAGGGATGGAGGGAGGGAGAGAGGGAAATAGAGAGAGATAAAGAGCCAGTCATCCTCTCACTGAGGGAGTACAGGAAGGAGGAAGAGATGGGCTAATAAAGGGATGGAGGGAGAGATGGGCGGATGAAAGGATGGAGAGATGGAGAGAGAGAGAGAGAGATCGAAAGAGAGAGAGAGAAAGAGAGAGAGAGAGAGAAAGAGCCAGTCATCTTCTCACTGAGGGAGTGAGGGGAGGAGGAAGAGATGGGCTGATAAAGGGATGGAGGGAGAGATGGGCTGATGAAAGGATAGAGAGATGGAGAGAGAGAGAGAGAGAGAGAGAGAGAGAGAGAGAGAGAGAGAGAGAGAGAGAGAGAGAGAGAGAGAGAGAGAGAGAGAGAGAGAGAGAGAGAGAGAGAGAGAGAGAGAGAGAGAGAGAGAGAGAGAGAGAGAGAGAGAGAGAGAGAGAGAGAGAGAGAGAGAGAGAGAGAGAGAGAGAGAGAGAGAGAGAGAGAGAGAGAGAGAGAGAGAGAGAGAGAGAGAGAGAGAGAGAGAGAGAGAGAGAGAGAGAGAGAGAGAGAGAGAGAGAGAGAGAGAGAGAGAGAGAGAGAGAGAGAGAGAGAGAGAGAGAGAGAGAGAGAGAGAGAGAGAGAGAGAGAGAGAGAGAGAGAGAGAGAGAGAGAGAGAGAGAGAGAGAGAGAGAGAGAGAGAGAGAGAGAGAGAGAGAGAGAGAGAGAGAGAGAGAGAGAGAGAGAGAGAGAGAGAGAGAGAGAGAGAGAGAGAGAGAGAGAGAGAGAGAGAGAGAGAGAGAGAGAGAGAGAGAGAGAGAGAGAGAGAGAGAGAGAGAGAGAGAGAGAGAGAGCAGAGAGAGAGACAGCCAGTCATCCTATCACTACCCTGGGTGTGATACGGAGGCCACGTGTTGCTTCCCTTCCCTGCTGGCACTGGTGTGCTCTGCGCCACCTTGGGGATTAATGAAACGCCTGAGATGATTTAACACGAGGAATTTACGGGCGTCGCGCTGAGCTTAACTGCTGGCCAGAGGAGATTGGAGTGGAATTACCTTTGGGGGCGGGGGGTAGGGACTGGGGGGCGGTTTGGAGTGTGTGGGGGGCAGGTGTAGACTGGTATTTCCCCTCATAACACCCATGGGAGTATGATCACACATAGTATGTGTGTGTGTGTGTGTTGCGAGCGTCTGTGTGTTTGTGTGTACATGTGCGCGTGTGTGTATGTTTGCGCGTGTGTGTACTTGTGTGTGTGTGTGTGTGTGTACATTGATTACAGGGTCTGTGTGATCGGTGGCCGTGACTTTAACGTCTCTGTCCCGCCCTTCATCAAAGGCACCTGTCACTCATCCATCTCGGCCAATGACGGCCCTGGCTGCCACATCCATCTCCACGGAAACCCCAATCACGGCCCTGCTGATGGCCTCTGCTGGTAATATTTGTGCGATTGATAAGGGAGCTGCTCGATCTACTATGCTGGAGCTATTACTCACGCAGGAAGCTCATCCCTCACCAGGAGCCCATAAAAACACCTAATGAAGTTGGCAGCGGAGGAGGAGGAAGAGAGAAGCACAGGAGGCGGAAGGAGGATTGGGTGTGGAATAAAAATAAAATAAAATAAAATAAATACAGAATATGAATAGTGGTACAATGAATAGGAAGGTCAACTTGCAATTGAACTGGATAAAATGTGTTTTTCATACATAGATAATGAAGGGACAATGGTCTTTTTTTATTTGCAGACTAAAATGTGTCCTTCAGACTATAATTTATATTTTACATGACAGTACATCATAGCTTCGTTACAGTGCACATACAATATGTGTAAATATACAAATGTGTACACACACACACACACGCGCGCACGCACACACACGCGCGCACGCACACACACACACACACACACACACACACACACACACACACACACACACACACACACACACACACACACACACACAATTCAATACATTTGAAAGAAACTTCATAAATTGCACAGTGCAGCACAGAAAAGGCTGCTGATTTGTTGGAGGGAGGCAAAAATGAGCGTGATGAAGCAAGATGAAAGACAGTGGAGGGAAAGGTTTATTTTTAAACATGCTAACATTTCTGATAAGACTGAAGGAAATATAATTACAGCTATCACTGGATACCACACCTCTCACAACACTGTCTTGGAGCTGTTAGTTGAACTAAGGTCTGCCTTAGAGCCAGTAGCTGGACTGAGTCATGCAGTACCTCCCATTGGCTCAAAAAAACTTCATCAACTTCTGCACTTTCTTGCATGTGATTTTATCACATCGAACTTCATTTCATTCACTCTGTTCTGCACTTGTGGTCAGTCAGCTTGCTATCTCTCTGGCTTCACCTTGACGGACCCTATTAAAACACACAACAGCCTTGCTTAAATAGCACTATCTCCAGTACGAGTGCATTATGTTATCATCTAGGAATTTATTCTGTTTTGCAAAATGTACTCCAACTGAACGTTCATCCAATGTCACCCACCAGGAGCTTTGCGTACCCTTTGCAGAAACAAACTAAGTTCCATTCCTGTGAGTATGTGAGTGAGTCAAGCAATTTATATGCATGCTATATGCATGCTCCTGAGTGTGTGTGTGTGTGTGTGTGTGTGTGTGTGTGTGTGTGTGTGTGTGTGTGTGTGTGTGTGTGTGTGTGTGTATGGCACAGCAGGAGTCCATAATCTGTACAGGCTACATTAGTCGGGGTTGATCTGTCAGGTTGCGCTGACAAAAGAGCAATGCGCACACACACACACACACACACACACACACACACACACACACACACACACACACACACACACACAACCTTGTGTGCTATTGTGATTATCCATTATATGTTTCACTCCCCCTGAGCACACACACAAAGACGCTAACACTCATGTATCATTACTTTCATCCTTCATCATTCCCTCGCATACTGTGACGGCACATGCACACACACACACATACACACATACACACATACACACACAGACACACACACACACACACACACACACACACACACACACACACACACACACACACACATACATACAGACACGCACACACACACACACACACACACACACACACACACACACACACACACACACACACACACACACACACACACACACAGACACGCACACACACACACGCATACATACAACTTATTATCACACATCCCACATGCTTCCAAGCTCTGTCCGACAAGCTGCACATACTAAGCCCATACTCCACACACTAACACAGTTATTTAAATCCACATTTGACCCTCAGGGACTGCCGTAGAAGCCCATGCAGGGCCTGCTGCTGCTCATTCTTTTAAGGGTCATCCATTTGAGATGTCTTATTGAGCCGTGCCGGGCAAAATCAATATCAATAACCTGCTGTATGAAAGACATATACCATAATGATCAATTGAGAACCAGACAGGTGAATAACCTGCAGGTGGGTCAGCTGTGTGTGTGTGTGTGTGTTTTTGTGCATCTGTGTGTGTGTGTGTGTTTTTGTGGGTGTGTTCATGTTTGTCTGGGTGAGTATCAATGTGTGTGTGTGTGTGTGTGTGTGTGTGTGGCGGGTGTGTGTGCGTTTGTGTTTATGGTATGTGAGTTTTTGTGAGTTTGTACGTCTGTCGGAGTGAGTATTAGTGTCTGTGTTGTATTTTGTTGTGTGTGCGTGCATGTGTTTGTGTACTGTATGTATGTGTGTGTGTTTGTGGGTGTGTTCATGTTTGTCCAAGTGAGCATCAATGTGTGTGTGTGTGTGTATGTGTGTGGCAGGTGTGTGTGTGTGTATGTGTTTGTGGTGTGTATGTGTGTTTTTATGAGTGAGTATCGATTGTATTGTGTGTGTGTGTGTGGCAGGTGTATATGTGTATGTGTTTGTGGCATGTGTGCGTGTGTTTTTGTGAGTTTGTACATGTGTGTCAGAGTCAGTATCAGTGTGTGTGTGTGTGTGCTGTGCTGCGTTGTATGTGCGTGCATGTTTTTGTGTATTTGTGTGTGTGTGTGTGTATGTGAGAGGGTAAAAAGGCATGCACTGGGGACTCAGTGTTAGCACTGTGTGTGTTCTCCACTGGGCTTCTCAGCACAGTAACACTGAAAGCAGCACACACAGAGCTGTGAAACGGCCTCTGCGTGATGAACAATAGCGTCTTACTTCAGATATGGAGGAAAAAAACAAAACATCAATACAAAAGCTCATATCACAAATACAAACATATTCCAATTTCCATTATATTGTTGTGCTCTATCATAACGTGTCCTTACAAAACGCCTCAGCATGTGTGAGCCATTTCTCGTCTGTCTGCGTTTGAGTTATGCTCCGCATTATCTGTGAGAGGCTTCATTGTGTTGTCATTATACCCGACATGTCTGCGGAAACAACACAACCAGCAAACCACAGCAAGCAAAGGAAGAACACAAAAACAGTAGAACGATTAGGCAGCTCGTTTAAGACAAATCAAGCACGCATCCACGTCATAAATAACCATCCCCTCACGCGGCGGTATTTTTGTGCAAACAAAGCGAACGGCATATCTTTGATTCAGTTCCGAGAAAACTAAAGTGCGTCGGAGTCGAGAATTTAATGAAGTCGCTCCGGCGTTTGGCAACGGGACCCGGGGCCCCCGCAATTAGTCACCGCAATCTCCTTTCATGTGCGCGGGAGCCAACCGCGGTCATGTCATGCAGATGAAGACCTCCACCACCCTGAGCACCTGACTGTGTGTGTGAGTGTATGTGTGTGTGAGTGTGTGTGTGTGTGTGTGTGTGTGTGTGTGTGTGCATGTATGTGTGTCTGCCTACACAGACAAATGGCTGGGCCCCTAAACATATACAATTATTGGGCCCCCTATGGTTTTTTTCTATTGATTTGACCCCCCACCCCCCCAGCCCCCATCGGCAGCTGGGCCCCAGAAAGCTTTCATGTTTTCCCCCCTTATGGACGGCCCTGACCCTGAGTGAGGACCCCCCCCACCTTTTAACCTTCCCACAAGCGCAATAATTTCCTGCGAATGTAATATTTATTACGTTGGTGGGACATATACTTATTATGTTTGCAGGAGGCAACAGCTATTACACTGGTGGAAAATTATTACATTGTGGTGGTGGTGGTGGTGGTGGTGGGGTGGTGCCGGAGAGGGGTGGGGTGGTGTTGAGTGAGGTGGTGGTGGTGGGGGGGTGGTGAGGAGCGAGGAGGGGTGGGGGCGGTGGTGGTGTTGAGCGAGGTGGTGGTGGTGGTGGGAAGGGGTGGGTTGATGGTGGTGTTGAGTGAGGTGGTGGTGGGGGATGGGGTTGTGTGGAGCAGGGAGGGATGGGGTGAGGTGGGGTTGAATGAGGTGGTGGTGGGGTGGGGTGGTGTTGGTGTTGAGCGAGGTGGTGGTGGTTTCTGGGGTGGGGTGGTGTTGGTATTGAGCGAGGTGGTGGTGGTTTTGGGGTGGTGCGGAGCAGAGAGGGGTGAGGTGGTGGTGAGTGAGGTAGTGAAGGTGGTGGTGGCGTGGCCTAGTGCGGCGTGGCATGGAGCGGGGCGGACTCTCTCTCTCCCCGCCTGTGTTAATCATTCATGATGGCGCACGAGCCTGAGGCCTGATTCACACCAAACACTCTGCGTATTCAGCGCGTGGCCGTTTTCTGTCCGTATTCGTTTAGAATGCATTGTTAACAAATTAGACTCTTCACACCGCACGCGTGATTTGTGCGTATTCTGTCCCTATACAAACATATTGTATACAGATACGTGCTGTACACGCTGAAGTCGGTGTGAATCAGGCCTGAGATGCACACACGCACAGACACACACACACACATTCATGATGGAGCACAAGCCTGACAAACTCACACACACACACACAAACACGCACACATTCATGATGGCACAGGAGCCTGACACACTCACGCGCACACTCACACACATTCATGATGGCACAGGAGCCTGACACACTCACGCGCACACACACACACACATTCATGATGGCACAGGAGCCTGACACACTCACGCGCACACACACACACACACACATGATGGCACACACACAACACACACACACACACACACACACTCATGATGGCACAGGAGCTGCAGGATGTAATTACCAAGTGGAACTTCCAGTGGCGTTTGCATCAGGCCGTCTGAAGCCTTATGGAGCCCTGAAATGAGGCAAATCAGCCAGAATGGAAAAGTGCCCATGTTCACATCACCTCTGCGCCATCAAATGCCATTAAGAAGTTTGGGTCGAAGGCCTTGTACACACACACACACACACACACACACACACACACACACACACACACACACACACACACACACTCACAAACACACACACACATACACACACCAAAATGGCAGTTCCTGAAACATTTTTAGTGGAGCAATGAAGCATCCTGCCAAAAAAAATAGTTTTAAAGCGGTGTGTGTGTGTGTGTGTGTGTGTGTGTGATCACTAAGCAGATGGTAAAGGAGCTATCCCATCGAGAGCTGCGGGGGAACAGGGCGTGTAAAGATGGCCGACAGGAGGTCCTCAAAGCAGAAGAGAGGAGGAGAGCAAGAGGAGAAAAGAGGAGAGGAGAGGAGAGAGGAGGGGAGGGGAGAGTAGAAGAGAGGAAGGTGAAGGAGAGGAGAGGAGAGGAGAAGAGATGAGAGGAGAGGAGTGGTAAAGAACGGAGAGGAGAGGAGAAGAGATGAACAACAGGAGAGAGGTGAATAGAGGAGAGGAGGATGTAGGAAGGTGAGAGGGGAGAGGAGAGGAAGAGAGAAGTGGTAAAGAGAGGAGAGGAGTGGAGAGGAGGAGTGATGAAGAGAGGAGAGGAGTGGGAGAGGAGGGAGAGCAACAGGAGATGGGTGGAGAGAGGAGAGGAGTAATGGAGTAAGGGAAGGAAGAAGAAGAGCAGGGAGAAGGAAAGACTGATACATTGCAATAGAGAGAAAAAGAGAAAGGATGAGAAGTGGGGAGGAGAGAATAATGAATAGGAGAGAGAGAGAGAGAGAGAGAGAGAGAGAGAGAGAGAGAGAGAGAGAGATGAGAGAGAGAGAGGGAGGGAAAGAGAGAGAAAAAAAAGAGATAGAGGAGTGGAAATGAGGAAGAAAAAGATAGAAAAGACACAACACAGAAGGAAAGAGGGAATATGGCAGAGAGAAAAATAAAAGAACATGAACAAGAAATGAAAGAAAAAGAGTGAGAGAGTATGACAGAGAGAGAGAGGGAGAAAGATAGATAGATATATATATATATATATATAGAGAGAGAGAGAAAGAGAATGAGAGAGAGAGAATGACAAAGAGAGAGAGGTAAAGAGGGGATGAGAGATGAAGCAGAGAGAGAGAGAATGAGAGAGAGAGAGAAAGAGAGAGAGAAAAAAAAGAGAGAGAGAGAGAGAGAGAGAGAGAGTGAGAGAGAGAGATGAGAGAGAGAGAGAGAGAGAGAGAGAGAGAGAGAGAGGTAAAGAGGGAATGAGCAGCAAAGCAGACTTTATAAGCAGCTGTGAGTCTTTATTCTCCAGAGGCCTGTCCCCACACTGATAAGGCAGGACCATAGCCTTGGATGACCACAGCCTGCACCAGGGGACACGGATGAGGACACACACACACACACACACACACACACTCTCTCTCTCTCTTTCTCTCTCTCTCACACACACACATGCCTGTGTGAATGTGCGTGTGTGTGTGTGTGTGTGTGTGTGTTTGCGCATGTACCCAATCCACAGGCTGCGGCCTAACCCAGTCTGCCCCCTGGCTGTCAGATGTGTGGTGCTGTGGATGCTGTGGATGCTGCTGAGTGGAGTGGAGTGGAGCGGGGACAGGGCCTTTGACAGAGACTCCTCTGGTGCTCAGTAGTTGATATGGGGGCCACAGAGGGAACACACAGAGGAGCCAGTGCATTATACTACACTGCCCTACAAAGCCAAACGGCAGTAACTACATATTTAGTCAAACCTGAGTTTAGACTGGAATTTGCCTTTATAACACCTGTTCTGTCTTGTGCACACCTCTTGCTTCTTCCTATTAAGAAAGTACAGTGATACTTTGAGATACGACTATCTTAACATACGAGTTTTTTGAGATGGGAGCGGTAGCTCAGGATCCGCTAGTTGGCGCACGAATAAAGCATCAGTACAACGAGCTTCTCATTCTTTCTCGCGTGTTACCCGTACAGTAAAGACGTATCTCGTTCGTTGTCCGTGTATCTGCATAATTTTTACAGTTTCTAACTACACTAAAAAAAATTGACATACGAGCTGATTGACATATGGTGGCTGCCAGAATTCAACACAAAGCTTTGACTCTAGCCTACAAAGTCACTTCTGGATCTGCCCCCACCTATCTCAAGGTCATACTGAATGCTTACATCCCGTCCAGAATGCTGCGATCCTCCAATACGAACCGCCTGGCCGTACCCTCTCCAAGACAAAGCGAGGTCACTCCAAACTTTTCTCGGTTGTTGTCCCTCAGTTGTGTAACAACCTACCAGTCCCTACAAGAACAGCAACTTCCCTCTAGACCTTCAAAAAGCTTGTGAAGACCTTTCTTTTCCGAGACTGCTTAACAAAACCAAATTCCACTAACCATCTCTTTACATAGCTACCTTCGATGTTCTCTACACATCTGTTTTGCTAGTATGTTCTCCTTTTGTAAGTCGCTTTGGATAAAAGCGTCTGCTAAGTGTAATGTAATGTAATAATGTAATGTAATATGAGCTCGGTTACGGAACGGATTAACCTCGTATCTTACGGTATTACTGTACATAAAAGCATCAGCACTATTATACCTACACCATGTTCCACTGGGCAGTATGGTAACTTTAAAGGCTTTTCTCAGTTTCAGCGTTGGTGTAGTTGCTGCATGTTGCCCTTGTAGGCAGAAAAGAGCCCTACAGAGGGAGAGGAAGGCATGGCCAATCTTCTCTTTATGTGATGGGCAATCTTCTCTTTATTGGGAGACAGGGGCGCGTAATGGATGGCCTGCCTTACACCTGCGTCTCTAGCACACCTGAGCACCTGCTTAGGAACACAGATAGCACACACATACACAGACAGACATGCACACACATATACACAGACATACACACACACACACACACACACAAAGACACGCGCACACACACACACACACACACACACACACACACACACACACACACACACACACACACACACACACACACACACACACACACACACACACACACTCTTTCCAACAAGCCTGACACATAAAGCAGGACTTCCAGCAAAACATTTAAGGGGAACTTTGGAGCATTTTAACCTACTGTATACATCTACCATTACAGGTCTGCATACCGTCAGCTGCCAAAGAATATTATATGCATACACAAAAAATGTAACCAATGCTAGCGAGGATATGACAGCTGCGAGACTGGCCAGGCATCTTCAACTGTCCAGGATGATCTAAACAGCCTGCTGTCTCACTCTCTCACTCACTCACCACATGACCAACACCACACAATTTGGAGAACCGGGATTGGCTCATCACTAGCCTATGCCGATTTGGGATTGGCTAAACAGTTAATTTTACATGAGCAACACTGACAGATACGTTGTTTGTTGTTGTTGTTGTTGTTGTTGTTAAACAAAACTGAATGTAAGCACACAGCAGTGTAAGTAAAATTATTCCCTGTTTTTAATGCTCAATAAAAAAGCAACGTTCTTCAGACACCACGTTACCTTACACACTCGATCTTTGGCATGCTTAATGTAATACAAGACGACTACAACAGTGGATCATTTTTTGGGGAACACAAACTTTTCTGTGAGAGACTTAAATGGTGTGCGGAGAAAAACGACTGTAGAAAGTATCTCTCATTAGAGGAGTTCTAGACATTAATTAGAGGAGTTCTAGAATTGAAAATGAGGCTTCTCCAGTAGGCACATTCTGCCTAATTAGAGAAGTTTGCTTCAGTTGGGGAATTCGTTTTCTGCTCGTTAATGCCCTAGTCTAAACTATTGGATGTGAGTGGCTTGGTGATTGACGGGCAAACAGTCTCAGTATTTGTGTCCCTGTCTGAGGGTTGATGGGCGCTTGTACTGTAGGAGTGACACTGACAATATTGAGGTGTGTGTGTCTGCGTGTACATTGGTGGATGTCAGTTGGTGTGTCTACAGCTGATTGGTAAGGGTGGTTTTACTGTGTGTGTGTGTGTGTGTGTGTGTGTGTGTGTGTGTGTGTGTGTGTGTGTGTGTGTGTGTGTGTGTGTGTGTGTGTGTGTGTGGCATAAAGACCATCAGTGGAGGAGAGATTGGACTCGATGTGTGGTCGCAGCTGATCTGTATGTTCCAGGTAAAAGACCAGCTGCTATCCTCCCCACATGTCTTATCATTGCGCAGTTACACACACACACACACACACACACACACACAGTATGTTTACTTAATTTGCAGCCCTAACCACCACAGCATGGTCCATCCTAATGTCCTGTCTGGCATACGAATAAATCACCCAACACCCCGGACGGACAGAGAGTGTGACCAGACTCACAATGCTAACACTTTCCCTACTCCAGCAGAGCACACACACACACACACACACACACAGATGCACCACACTAATTTGACATGTAGAATGTCTGTCAATATACACTTTTTCTCTCTCTCTCTCTCTCTCTCTCTCTCTCTCTCTCTCTCTCTCTCTCTCTCTCTCTCTCCTCTCTCTCTCTCTCTCTCTCCTCTCTCTCTCTCTCTCTCTCTCTCTCTCTCTCTCTCTCTCTCTCTCTCTCTCTCTCTCTCTCTCTCTCTCTCTCTCTCTCACACACACACACACACACACCCAAGCAAGGCATCTAACCCCGCACTGCTCCAGGGACTGTAACTGAAACCCTGTATAATAACTGTAAGTCACTCTGGATAAGAGTGTCAGCTAAGTGTAATGTAATGTAATGCAGTACCAGAATCAGTACCAGTTGCACTAATGACAGCATCACCATACCAGCAGGAGTACCAAAATCAGTAAGAGTTCCCCTAATGACAGCATCACCATCCCAACAGCAGTACCAGAAACAGTAAGAGCTGCCCTAATGGCAGCATCACAATAACAGCAGCAGTACCAGAATCAGTAAGAGCTGCTCTAATGGCAGCATCACCATCCCAACATCAGTACCAGAATCAGTACCAGTTGCCCTAATGACAGCATCATCATCCCAACAGCAGTACCAGAAACACTAAGAGCTGCCCTAATGACTGCATCACCATAACAACAGCAGTACCAGCAACAGCACCATTTGCCGTAGTGACAGCATCCTCTGCAGAGGGACTACAGTACCTACAGCAGTGGTAGCAGCAGAATTAAATATTCTGCAGGAGATGCTGCCATCTTCGCCGCCATCTCCTCATGAATTCCTCCCACCTCACACACAGTCCGGAGGAGTCAAGCCATTTACATTTTTATGGCTGATTACATAGACCTTGAGACATCTTCCCGGATGCTTGACTGAATCCAAATGCAAACTTGGCCTGCCTAAGCACTTCACAGAAGTATCGGCCCCCATGGAAGCTTTTCCATCTGCAGACAGCAGTAGCAGTCACAACAGTAGCTAGTAATATGCAGCGTTTACAACAGAAAACTTAAGGAAAAGTACGGTTCACAATTATGACCAAAAAAGGTTGATGAGGTTTAAGCTCAACAGTGAATGTTCAGTGAACAGTCAGTGAATTCCCTCGATGTTTGTGAGGGAAGATGGTAATTAGTTGAAGCAATGCAAGGCACTGGCAGACACAGGGACATGCATGAATACCAGAGAGGGTTTTTAAATTATACTCTGTGTGTGAGAGACACCTACAAGACTCTGGGAAACAATCAGAGCTTTGTACATGCAAATTTGGAGAACTGCTAATTCAGAAAAAGTGTTGAAAGAGTCCGTAAGTGCTAAGTTGTACTGTACGTAACTGGATTTCTATTATTATACTTACAGTACATTTATTTATTTATACTTAGCTTATAACTTAGCATTTAGGACTGCTTTGACCTGAATGAATGAGAACATTCACAGACATAGTTAATGAGAGAAATGTCCTCCACAACACCCCTGCTCACATACATATTCACACAAACACATTCACAACAGATTTCTCATTCAGTTATATGTGACAGACCCCAGAGGACCGTCACAACATCAAAGACTGTGTTGTAATAAAGTCTTTTGGGGTTGTTTTGCAACAGAGTACAGATCTCTGTGACTGTTTCATAGTCACAATGGCTGCATTATGTGGCCAGCCCCTCTGTGGCTAGACTACTACAACAGGACTGTGCTGCAAACCACACGTCAAAGATGATGGACTAAAAACCCCATAATGCCCCTTGGTCACTGTCCTGAGATTTGCTTTGGGAAGAAAGCTGTTGCATGCCTTAACCTATGAGAACCTATGAGAACATGAAGCACAAGTGATAGCCATTGGCCATCAGTACAGCAGAGCAGCAGTTGTGGACAGTGCAGAGAGCGGTTGTCAATCACTGGTCAGCATGGTAGCAGGGAGGTGAGATGAGAGTAGAGAGGGTGTTGGTGATTGGTTGGCAGGACCTTTGGGAGGCGGGGGGCAGAGCAGAGGGCATGTTTTGGATTGGCTGGGGAGACAAATGGAGGCGGGATAAGAGTGGAGCAGGTGTTAGTCGTTGGTCATTAGTGTGTCAGCAGTGCTCTGTCAGGCGCGCAGGCACCGTCTGGAAGGCCACCTCTGCTCACAGGCAAATCTGCTGAGCCATCAGAAGGCTCAGCGATACACAGATCCATTCCAAAACACTGCCCGTGTGTGTGTATGTGTGTGTGTGTGTGTGTATGTGTGTGTTAGAGAGAGAGAGAGAGAGAGAGAGAGAGAGAGAGAGAGAGAGAGAGAGAGAGAGAGAGAGAGAGAGAAAGACAGAGAGGAATACAGAAAGAGAGACAGAAAGAGTGTGTATGTGTGTGTTTGTGAGAGAGCTAAAAGGCGAGACTGCCTGTGTATTTGTGTGGGACAGAAAAATGAAGATATTTGCAGGGAATGCGTGGGTGCATGCACAGATTCATATGCGTGTGCGTGTTGGTGTGTGTGTTTTAATGAGAGAGAAGGCAGGGGACTGTGTGGGTGTGTTTGTGTCCTAGAGAAAAGGAAAAGACAAATAGGGCGTATGGTAATAAGAGAATAAGCAGGAGAATTTGTCTCCCTGTGTTTATTATTACTTTGCTTGTGTGTGTGTGTGTGTGTGTGTGTGTGTGTGTGTGTGTGTGTGTGTGTGTGTGTGTGTGTGTGTGTGTGTGTGCGTGTGTGTGTGTGTGTCTGTGTGTGCGTGTGTGTGGGTGTGGGTGTGTGTGAGTGTCTGTGTGTGTGTGTGTGTGTGTGTGTGTGTGTGTGTGTGTGTGTGTGTGTGTGTGTGTGTGTGTGTGTGTGTGTGTGTCTGTGTGTGTGTGCGCGAGAGAGAGAGAGAGACAGAGAGGAAACGCATGACCAAGCTGGACAGGAAAGCAATTCTGCTGCTTGGCTCTTAATTATTCTTCACTGTGCTAATATGAGTTTTGCCAATTTGACATGCAGACCTGCTGGCGCTAAGCTAATGCTATGCCTTTTCTAGCACTGGTACAGCACTGGGCTAGATGTAGATAAACTGGTGCACACAAAACTAGCCATGCTGGGCTAAAATTAAGTTAGCAACCTAGTCCCATTGGGCAAAATATACAGGCACATCCCGATAAATTAGAGTGCTGTAAATACCTTTATTTTTACATTACATTACATTACACTTGGCTGATGCTTTTATCCAAAGCGACTTACAATAGAGGACATAATCACAGCGTACAACACTTGCAGATACAAAGTGCACAGGATATATACAGAGCAATAAGTGCAAATGCCAACTTTTTTGCAGTTAAGTTTTAAGTGCATTAGTAAAGGGTCAAGCACACACACAACACACAACATACCTTAGAGTCAATCCCAGGTCTGGGCCAGCTCAGGCATTAGTGCATTAATTAAATTCAAAAACTAATATAGTTGATTCATAATGCACAAAGTGAAATATTTGAAGTCTTTGTTTTAATGTTGATCATTACTGTTTAGAGTTAGACAGGATATTCTAAACTACTGGGAATGTAATAGCACTGTACATGCTGGGCTAGTGTTGCAGTGTGTGTGTGTGTGTGTGTGTGTGTGTGTGTGTGTGTGTGTGTGTGTGTGTTCTGTAGATGCTGGGATAGTGAGATGTGTGTGTCTATGGTAGTGCTGTGGGATAGCGTGCTATAGACGGATAGACGAGCAATCTGTGTGAGATCAGAGTCCGCAGAGTCAGCTGGACACCCACATCACGGCCCAGACGGCCAAAATCCACACACACAGACACACACACACACACAAGCGTGCGTGAGCACACACATTACTGTAGGCATCTGGCCAGAGCAATCACAGCAGGAGCATCAACTAGGGTTGTCCTGCAGTAGAGGACACAAACACACTCACTCACACACACACACATACACACACACACACACAAACACATGTGTGTCTTTAACACACCCCTGCATTTACACACACACAGTAACCTGCAAACTAAAAGGTGCACAGGCACACACACCAAATCACTCACTGATTCACTCTCTCTGACACACACACACATACACACACTCTCTCTCACACACATATGCACACACACACACACACACACACACACATACACACACTCTCTCTCACACACATATGCACACACACACACACACACACACACACACACACACACATACACACTCTCTCTCTCACACACATATGCACACACACACACACACACACACACACACACACACACACACACACACACACACACACACAGAGTGAGGAAGTTGTGTAGCACACATATGTAGCCCCAGTGTGCCAGCGCAGTGGGCTTAATCCGGGTTCAGCTGCGGTCTACTGTAGCGAGCAGATAAATGGCCATTCGCATTTTTAATGGGATTTCCCAGCAGCCCTACACTCTACAGCAAGCCTCCTGCTGATGACACACACACACACACTCAGCAGCCCTCCTTTCCCGCTGACATGATGACAGGGTTTAGCACAGTGTGTCACTGCTGTCCGGCCCACTGCAACTTCACAGCATAGACACACACACACACACACACACACACACACACACACACACACCTGCATTTACATGCACTCACACACGTGGGCGTACATATGCACACACACACACCTACGTTTACACACACACACTCACTTATACTCACTCACACATACACATGCATGCACATGCACATACACACACACACACACACACACACACACACACACACACACACACACACACACACACACACACACACACACACACACACACACACACACACACATGCACACAGACACATTCATTCATGCCCATACACAAACTTACATGTACACCACTATGCAAAGGTTCTACACATGGAATCTACACGCCAAGGTCAGAATAGGCATACAAACTATAGTACATTTGTTAAATAGAAAAAGGAATGCCACAGTTGTGATTACCGGAGGAGTCCAATTGCAGCACACATTCACTTAGCAAAATAAAGGTAAGTATGTGTGTTTGTTTAGAACGTTTAAATCTTCTATTTGGTGTGCTATGACCGAATGGGCTTTGAATGATTGTAGCCTGTGACTAGCATAACCGAGAACCTGTCATTCTCCCTGCTCCATCTCCTCCACCAAACTACAACAGCCTGTAACAGGAGCACTAAAGTATTTTTTTCACTAAAACCAGCTCATAGGGCATTCATTAAAACCAGAGGCCACCACAAAATTAATGAAAAAACGATGCAATGAGACCTTTAAGGAGGACTGTCAGACCGAGAAAGAAAGCTGTTCTCAACCTGACATTTTCCAGAAGGACTGCATGATGTACTTTTCTGCATTGGTGATGCCATCAATTACACAGTACTCTCCACACCGCTGGCAGAAATTAAACTTTAAAAAGTCTCCCCAAAAAGAGTCCAGTATGTGCCGAGTACAACAGCAGGTCACACTAACCTGACCCCACATTGAACCAGGGAGACTGTCTCTATACCAGAGCATCAGCTACACGACATATTATGATGCCTATTACAACTGCAATGAGTTAGTCTGCCAATTTAGTCAAAGCCATAATATATACCACTGACATCAGTGTCAAGCAAACAACACAGTTAACACAGTTTATTTGTACTGCACAATACTGTCAAGCTGTATCAAATGAACTCCTTACAGTGTAGGAATGAAAGGGATATGGATTGATACAAAAAATGACCAACCAGGCTAAGAAGCAGAGGGCAAATAAGAAATCAGAACACAATTAAAAAATCAAACGTTCTACTAAAAAGAAAATGCACTGAAGCTTGACTTCAGGAACAAATGGCAGAAAAGTTTTTTTTTTTTTTCCCCTCCTTTTTTTTGCATGCATATGCAGGAAGCACCAGAGCCATAAAGATGGCACTTATAGAAAATCAAACACCACACTTTAAGAAAGATATCCACTTAGCGGTTTAGCAGGGGGAAAAAGCTAGTAACAGACAGCTTTTCTGTGCTGCACTGCGGAGGCACTGAACAGAGAACCTGCAGCCTATTTTAGGGCTTTAAAGAACTCCCAGTAATTGGAGTCCTGTGTCAAAAATGCACTAAAGCATGTCCATTGTAGTCATATTCTCTACGAGACATTAAGAGAGCCACTTCAACCCAGAACCCAGGGTCACATCTAAACACCCCACCCTAAAATGCTCCAGGCTTCATCCATGCTGTCATTTGGAGTCATTATCAAACAGGCAGAGAGGAACCCAGAAAAGCACCAGAGCACCAAATAGGTGTGTGTGTGTGTGTGTGTGTGTGTGTGTGTGTGTGTGTGTGTGTGTGTGTGCGTGTGTTTGTTTTTATTACTATGTGGGGAACACGACATGACTGCCCACTCACGGTGTGTGGAACAAAATTTTTGTGGGGTTCAAAATCCTGCACCCCACAAGGGAAATCATTGGAATGGATAAAGGAGGCGTTGCTGATATGTCTAGTACAAAAATTTCAAGGAAAAAAAAAATTCTCCACACATCACAAAAACCTGACAATCAGTGCTTAAGTGTGCTTGAGATTGGCCGCCTACAGACTACAAAAGGTACTGCAGTTTCACTTTTTCCCGCCGAATTGACACACTCCACACACACCACCCACCAATCAAAAACGGACTGGTCTGTCACGTGAGATGATATGCATTGACGGGTGATGAGAAGAACCAAAGACAAACTTCTATGTAAAGTCAAGACAAAGGTAATACGAAAATATGTACAATTCTAACATGATTATAAGACTTTTTATTGAAATGTTTTAAAGGTAGGGCAAGCATGCATAAGCTTAGCCTTCTCTGCAGTTCATTTATAGGCTATATGTTATTTTTAACAAATGTTAGACTAGCTGATTTCATAGAAATGCAGTGTGTTAGCTTAGCTAACCATATGCCATGTCTGATATTTTCTAAGCAAGAAGCTAACTAGCAAGGGAGCTAATGTTCATTTATAGGCTATATCTGTTATTTTTAACAAATGTTAGACTAGCTGACTTAATAGAAATGCAGCGTGATAGCTCAGCTAACCAAATGCCTTGTCTGATATTTTCTAAGCAAGAAGCTAGCTAGCAAGGGAGCTAATGTTAGACTAGCTAGCCTACATATGCTAACCAATTTACATGTATTTTCTTAGCTAATAACTGAGCAAGGCTAGCTAACCAATTGCCATGCGTGTGTTCTTAATCAGCTGGATTGGGGAAATGTTTGATGGAAGACAATGCCAGATTCCACCAGCTGAAACGAAAAAAGGACAAAGGTAGGTAATCTGCCAGCTTGCCAGCTAACTAAATGCCTAGTGGGTCTGCAATGAAACATGTAGTTTATCGACAGTGCTGGATTTGGGGGAAGATGAGAGGGAATTGCATCCTAAGATGAAGATGATCAAAAACGTCCCACTTTTGAAACAACAACCCCCCTTCCCATCCCCTGAATTATTTTCATGAAATATAAAAATACATGACTTGCTGTGAAGTAAAGCTTATAGATCTGTAGCATTAAATGGACACCCATCCCGAAAGAATGAGCGCTTGATAGGGATGTAGACTGTGACAGCTTTCTTGTTCTACTTTGAAAGTTCTTTTTGTATTTGTCCAACACGCATTGTCATTTTCACACAACACGAAATCACTTAGGAGTGTTCAGATACCAGTACATGTTAACAAAAACGAAATGTCTAAAATGTAGCCTAAATGTGGGCTACCCGTTCAATATTTTTTTAAGGACAGAGAAAGTTTACTACAGGGCTGGATACGAGATATGAGAGAAGCACGATTAAAGTGAGAACGTAGTGTTGTTGTTAGTTACAGATATTTGCACAAAACCCATTGCACTGTAAATTAAATTGAGAATATAACCAATATAACCAGGCATCCAGACAGAAACCTTGTCATCGCTTGGAAGGTGCGCACATCCCAGCTTAAGCGCAGGGACAGAGGGAAACTGTACATATGATATGTTGATTTTAGCCTATAGGTGTCTGGCGCAGCGACAGTTGCTCTTTTATTAAATAAGCATAATGATAGCCTACGAGAATTCGTTGTTATATGGTACAAACTACTAGTGATGTATACACGGTACACGGTATGGTACACACTACTAGTGGTATAGCCTATAACAGCCTGTAGTTTAATGGCAGAAGGTAAAAACAATTGCATTACACCAACCTACTTTGCAGATAATTTATACCACGAACTAAACTACAACCACCTGTTTAAAAGTTTAAAGTTGCAGTTGTGAGATAGCCTATGCATGTGAGACGGCGGCGATGTCATTGTTTAAAAAAAAAACTGTGTTCTGCTTGTCTAAAGAAACGAGATACGAGATGTGAGAGAAGCGCGATTAAAGCGCAGTGAGAACGTAGTGTGGTTGTTAGTTAGAGATGTGTGCACAAACCCATTGCACTGTAAATTAAATTGAGAATATAACTAATATGCATGTTATTTTAAGCAGCGTATGCCAGTCATGACATGCTGTGAAAACACTGTGTCGGACAACACACATAGCCTAATTATTAATCGCGATGTCATTGTTGTCCTTTTTACATGTATTACACTATAGGCTACATCTAACTTAAAATATTGCGTGATGTTTTTTTTTCGGGTTGAAAAAAAAATCGCGTCCACACAGGTGTCGGATCAGGCGTCAAGACGAAAACTTTGCCATCGCTTGGAAGGTGCGCACATAGCTTCAGCGCAGGGACAGAGGGCAACTGCGCACATATCATATGTTGATTTTAGCCTATAAGTGTCGGGCGCAGCGACAGTTGTTTTTTTTATTAAATAAGCACAATGATAGCCTACAAGAAGTCTTTGTTATATGGTACAAACTACAAGTGATATATATATATAGCCTACGGTACACTATAGCCTATATAACAGCCTGCAGTTTAATGGCAGAAGGTAAAAACAATTGCATTACACCCAGCCTACATTGCAGATGATTTATACCACAAACTATACCACAACAACCTGTTTAAAAGTTTAAAGTTGCAGTTGTGAGATAGCCTATGCATGTGAGGGGCGGCGATGTCATTGTTTTCAAAAAACTGCATTCTGCTTGTCTAAAGAAACGACTGCGTTGTCAGTTTTCCTACTCTGGAACCCGTTGCACTGAAGCAGCAGTTTAACCCTATAGGGTGTTATATCAGGATTATAATGGATATTATGCAGAAATTTGCAGATATTTCAAACTGCATGAAACGTGTTTTGACAGAGAAATGCACAATAGTAGAACTGGTAAGCTTCGCTATTCACGTTATGCATTGACTTATAACCGTGAGTAAAATGGGTCAAATCATTACTTGGCAAACATTTGATCCCTTGCTTTAACCTGTTAAATTCAATGTAGAAGTATGTGCTTGGTGTCGTTGGAAAGCTGAGATTTTGTACTTTCTTGTGGTGTGCGTGCCATATGAGATCACGGATTCGCGAGTAATTTCAACGATGCCTGTTGAAAGTAATGCCTGTGCAGAGCGCTAATATGAGACATTTTGGCGATTAAAAAAAAAATATCTCGCCGATACATAAGCCTAAGGTCGCGTTGTAAAGCCCTGGCTCTGCTGTTTTGTTTGCTGTAAGTACCATCTCGCTACGATGTACCACTCCGGAGTAATTCAACGGAGAAGAATGGGTGTAAATTTGGACGCATTTTGCGTCCATCGGGCCCAGAATTCAGCAAACGTCAAATAAATTTGGTTAAGAGCCATACTTTTAAGCCAGAGACAAATTGGCCTTGGCTATAATGTCAAATCAAATGAAAGAAAGAAGTAAGGTCATTCTGTTAACACATTAAAAGATGAACAACACACAAAGTCCAGGATAACTGGAGCGCAGGCAGTCCGCAACTTGCACTTGTAATAACAGCGCACAAGTTTATGACTTAAGGCATGAACTTTTTACTGTGCAAAGGCTACAAAATAAATTATGTCATGAAGGTGATTCATAAAAAAGACAACGGGGAAGGTAGGCAGACCAAAACCGGGGTTTCTTTTTCACGATTAGCAGCACAATTTGTACGTAAGATAGCTATTCACTTTTTACTAGGCTACATAATAAATTACGTCATGAGGGTAATTAACAGACATTTGTTCAAATATGAACATTAATTCAAGAACAAGAAAACAACATGCAGCCCCTAAACTTGCTACATTACTTATGACTACGGAGATAGCAATTGGCCATGGAGAGAAAAGGTTTGTCAGTGACTATGTATGTGCCTCTGTATATGTTTTATTACATCTGTCAACATCTTTTGACTGACTGCTGCCCTCGTGGCCAGGTGACCCTTGTAAAGGAGGTTTTTAAATGTTTTTTTTTTCTAATGAAATGAAGGTAAAAAAGAAGTTGTTGTATTTCTGCTACAACAGGAGGTTGAGTGTGACTAGATGTGCTTGACTAATGATTGAGAGCTAAAATAATTTGCTGACTGGCTGATGGTTTTAACCCAGTAGAAGACGCATGCTGCTGTATAGCTGTTGTGTAGTATGGTGAGTGGTACATGTACCAATTCTGAATAAGTGATTCTAATTCATATTTTAGGGTGGTGGAGACTCTCCTGACATAGCCGTGGAGAACCACATCTTGCCATTCAGCTCCAACCTGGTGATGCACCAGAAAGAGGCTTCACCCTCAAGCTTCCAGGTAAAAATCTGTTACCAGACTTGGACTGTGTTTAGATACTTCTCAATGCATTTGTTCTATGAGGCAATTTAAACATGCACTTAAACATACTGCATGTGATGAGGTTCAAGACTGTTATACAGTATTCTCAGTTGTGAGGATTAGTGGGATGGTTTGATCAGAATTGTTCTTGCTTACACACACACAGTCTCAGGTGTAGTCTTGTGGGGTACCTGTACCCATCCCCCACTCCAAGTTACTAATTATGCAGGTGACACACACAGTCTCAGGTGTAGTCTTGTGGGGTACCTCTACCCATCCCCCACTCCAAGTTACTGATTATGCAGGTGACACACAGTTTCAGGTGCAGCCTTGTGGGGTACCTCTACCCATCCCCCACTCCAAGTTACTCATTATGCAGGTGACACACACAGTCTCAGGTGCAACCTTGTGGGGTACCTGTACCCATCCCCCACTCCAAGTTACTCATTATGCAGGTGACACACACAGTCTCAGGTGTAGTCTTGTGGGGTACCTGTACCCATCCCCCACTCCAAGTTACTCATTATGCAGGTGACACACACAGTCTCAGATGCAGCCTTGTGGGGTACCTGTACCCATCCCCCACTCCAAGTTACTAATTATGCAGGTGACACACACAGTCTCAGGTGTAGTCTTGTGGGGTTCCTGTACCCAGCCCCCACTCCAAGTTACTGATTATGGAGGTGACACACATCATCTCAGGTGTAGTCTTCTGTAGGCCATGTAAAGGATAGATGCAGAGAAGGACACTTACTGTTGCAGCCAAACTGCCAGAATGTAACCTTCTTGTTAACACAACCCACAGGCTATAAGCAATTCTTGGACCACTGACTGTACACTGAAGTGGTGCTGCTTTTTAAACGGTTCTTCTAGCACAACACATGCTG
The DNA here is from genome assembly GCA_027475355.1 of Coilia nasus. Classification (NCBI taxonomy): domain Eukaryota; kingdom Metazoa; phylum Chordata; class Actinopteri; order Clupeiformes; family Engraulidae; genus Coilia; species Coilia nasus. The sequence goes on along the minus strand of CM050203.1, from coordinate 11,428,758 downwards.
AAAAGTACATTACTGCCCATTATCACGTGAGCCATACATACACAATACACAGTGAACATAACTTGATAAATTATGATGCACTGAATACTTCAAATAATGCTGGTGTTGATGTTCTTCAGGGTTGTATTTCTGCTAAAACAGGAGGTTGTGTAGGACTAGGTGTACTTAACTAATGATTGAGAGCTTAAATGAGTTGCTGACTGGCTGATGGTTTTAACCCAGTAGAGGACACATGCTGCTGTATAGCTGTTGTGTTGTATGGTGATTGGTACACGTACCAATTCTGAGTAAGTGATTCTAATTCATATTTTAGGGTGGTGGAGACTCTCCTGACATAGCCGTGGAGAACCACATCTTGCCATGCAGCTCCAACCTGGTGATGCACCAGAAAGAGGCTTCACCCTCAAGCTTCCAGGTAAAAATCTGTTACCAGACTTGGACTGTGTTTAGATACTTCTCAATGCATTTGTTCTATGAGGCAATTTAAACATGCACTTAAACATACTGGATGTGATGTGGTTCAAGACTATGTTATACAGTATTCTCAGTTGTGAGGATTAGTGGGCTGGTTTGATCAGAATTGTTCTTGCTTACACACACACAGTCTCAGGTGCAGCCTTGTGGGGTACCTGTACCAATCCCCCACTCCAAGTTACTGATTATGCAGGTGACACACACAGTCTCAGATGCAGCCTTGTGGGGTACCTGTACCCATCCCCCACTCCAAGTTACTAATTATGCAGGTGACACACACAGTCTCAGGTGTAGTCTTGTGGGGTTCCTGTACCCAGCCCCCACTCCAAGTTACTGATTATGGAGGTGACGCACACAATCTCAGGTGTAGTCTTGTGGGGTTCCTGCACCCAGCCCCCACTCCAAGTTACTCATTATGCAGGTGACACACACAGTCTCAGGTGCAGCCTTGTGGGGTACCTCTACCCATCCCCCACTCCAAGTTACTCATTATGCAGGTGACACACACAGTCTCAGGTGCAGCCTTGTGGGGTACCTCTACCCATCCCCCACTCCAAGTTACTCATTATGCAGGTGACACACACAGTCTCAGGTGCAGCCTTGTGGGGTACCTGTACCCATCCCCCACTCCAAGTTACTGATTATGCAGGTGACACACAGTTTCAGGTGCAGCCTTGTGGGGTACCTGTACCCATCCCCCACTCCAAGTTACTGATTATGCAGGTGACACACACAGTCTCAGATGCAGCCTTGTGGGGTACCTGTACCCATCCCCCACTCCAAGTTACTCATTATGCAGGTGACACACACAGTCTCAGGTGCAGCCTTGTGGGGTACCTGTACCCATCCCCCACTCCAAGTTACTCATTATGCAGGTGACACACACAGTCTCAGGTGTAGTCTTGTGAGGTACCTCTACCCATCCCCCACTCCACGTTACTCATTATGCAGGTGACACACAGTCTCTGGTGCAGCCTTGTGGGGTACCTGTACCCATCCCCCACTCCAAGTTACTCATTATGCAGGTGACACACACAGTCTCAGGTGTAGCCTTGTGAGGTACTTCTACCCATCCCCCACTCCAAGTTACTGATTATGCAGGTGACACACACAGTTTCAGGTGTAGTCTTGTGGGGTTCCTGTACCCAGCCCCCACTTTAACTTACTGATAATACAGTTGACACACATCATCTCAGGTGTAGTCTTCTGTAGGCCATGTAAAGGATAGATGCAGAGAAGGACACTTACTGTTGCAGCCAAACTGCCAGAATGTAACCTTCTTGTTAACACAACCCACAGGCTATAAGCAATTCTTGGACCACTGACTGTACACTGAAGTGGTGCTGCTTTTTAAACGGTTCTTCTAGCACAACACATGCTGAAAAGTACATTACTGCTCATTATCACGTGGGCCATACATACACAATACACAGTGAACATAACTTGATAAATTATGATGCACTGAATACTTCAAATAATGCTGGTGTGGATGTTCTTCAGGGTTGTATTTCTGCTAAAACAGGAGGTTGTGTATGACTAGGTGTGCTTAACTAATGATTGAGAGCTTAAATGAGTTGCTGACTGGCTGATGGTTTTAACCCAGTAGAAGACGCATGCTGCTGTATAGCTGTTGTGTAGTATGGTGAGTGGTACACGTACCAATTCTGAGTAAGTGATTCTAATTCATATTTTAGGGTGGTGGGGACTGTCCTGACATAGCCGTGGAGAACCACATCTTGCCATGCAGCTCCAACCTGGTGATGCACCAGAAAGAGGCTTCACCCCCAAGCTTCCAGGTAAAAATCTGGGGTACCTGTACCAATCCCCCACTCCAAGTTACTGATTATGCAGGTGACACACACAGTCTCAGGTGCAGCCTTGTGGGGTACCTCTACCCATCCCCCACTCCAAGTTACTGATTATGCAGGTGACACACACAGTCTCAGGTGTAGTCTTGTGGGGTTCCTGTACCCAGCCCCCACTCTAAGTTACTGATAATACAGTTGACACACATGATCTCAGGTGTAGTCTTGTGTTGGCCATGTAAAGGATGGATTGCAGAGAAGGACACTTACTTTTGCAGCCAAACTGCCAGAATGTAACCTTCTTGTTAACACTACCCACAGGCTATAAGCAATTCTTTGATCACTGACAGCACACTGAAGTGGTGGTGCTTTTTAAACGGTTCTTTTTTCACACAACACATGCTGAAGAGTACATTACTGCTCATTACATGTGGGACACACACTGTCTCAGTTGCATCCTTGTGGGGTACCATTACCCCCACTCCCACTCAAAGTTACTGATGGTAAAGCTGACACACTCAGGTGCAGCCTTGTTTGGACCATGTAAAGGATAGACCCTCTACAAAGAAGGATGTTTACTGGTGGAGCCAAACTCTGATAGTGATTCAAGAGTTGCTTGTAGCATGTGGGTTGTGTTGATAACAAGGTTTCGTTCTGATTGTGCACTGACTGCACACTGAAGCGGTGGTGGCTTTTAAACTGCTTAAGACATGCTTAAGATGACTCCGATAATTGCATTAACATCGCTTTGCGGTGACAATTAAAAGCTCTGGTAATTAATTCTGGATGCTTGAGTCTCTGACAGATTTTCTCTGAACCTTCCATTTGATCCTTCCCAATTCATTTTTGACCGGAAACATGCAGTCTTTATAATCTTAATTTTCCTTTCATATTTTAGGATGGCAGTGGAGACTCACTTGTCAAGGATTTGGAGAATAGTTCCTTTTTATGCAGCTCCAATGTGTTGTTGCAAGACAAAAAGGTTTTCTCAGACTCCAGCAAATCAGCCATCAGTTCCAGCACTAATGAAGTTCTCCCATCCACCATAGAGGTATCTTTTTCCTTTGTAGCAACTTCAGTAATTTCAGCTGTAGCGACCTGTCACTATGCACTGGACATGGTCACTTTTCAACCTGCCACTATCTTGGTAGAATAGAACTTTGAAGTGCTCAATCCTTGTTTCATTGATTTTTTTTTTCTTTTTTTACTGCAAAATCCTTTTTTTTTAAATACATGAAATACATGAAAGTGAAATGGTTTGTTTAGGCTTGGGCAACGCAACCACTTTCAATCAAATCCACTTTTATTTATATAGCACTCTATAGTTCTCACACACTATATTTCCTAATTGGAGCACTCAAAGCCAAATCAACCCATTTTCTTCCATGTAATTATAAATCTACTGTGGTAAAAACAATCTGAATGAAGGGGAATCATGACATTGTAATTACATACGTATGTGTATTCTGCCTTTTCGTTTGACTGTTTTGGTCCTTCTGAAATGGCTTTGTTAAAAAGTGGCAGGCCTCTATTGTATCCATTCCACTTTTGATTATGGCAGCTTCCACCTAGCCTGGCCATCCTACGTCAACGTTTGATTTCGGCAGAGGGTCTGGACCTTTGCCCATAGTGTCTCGTTTACAGAACTTATTTTCCAAGTTTTGCGTATGGTCCAATCAAATGACTGGATTTAAAATAAAAATGACCTACAGCTAGCAAGACGATGACCGTCGTGACTATTAGGATGCTGTTGTAGGTCGATTGGGTTTGAAAACAGTTGATGGGACATTTCCTCTGACAAATTTGAATCATGTTTTAAGACCTGTATTTGTTTTAGTTGTGGTTACTATTCAGTGACTGCTCACCATTTTGTCTTATTCTAAGAAACGGATATTAGTGTTGCCAGTCGGTTGTATTTTTGATCAGTTTAGTTAATGATAAGCAAGCACACTTGAAAGTTAGAGCATGGGAGGATACAGTTTGTACACTAAATAACTGCTTTTGCTGTTTGCACTGTAATACCCTGATAACATGTAGGCTATTGCCGATTCTGGTCCTAGAGAGCTACTCACCTTGAGGCTCTCTCTCCAGTCCTAACCTAGCACATCTCATTCATCTCATCAGCTGCTTGCCAGGTCCTTAATCACCCAAATATACATGTGTATTAGATGACATTTTGAAAGCCTGCACATACAGTAGCTCTCCAGGACCTGTATTACAGACCTCTGATCTAGATTCAGTCAGAATAAAATGTCATCTTAATTATTAATGTAAGCAATAAAGATCAGTAACTATTAGTTACAATATATAATATAATGTTTGTTTAAACTGTTTTCAGCTGTGTTTATTGAAGAGCAAAGAGAAGATTCCTTTTGGACTTGAGCTTTCCGACTCCAGTGTGAAACATGGAGATGATGATCGACAAACGATTGTGCCAAGGCTTAGGAGGACCAAAAGCATCTTTGTAAGTCCCACCAACAAATGTCAGTCATTGCCAAGTACTGTGTTTAGTTGAGTGGTCAAATGATGTATGTAACAGTATGACTATGTGACTGGTTGTATGCATACACTCCCTTGAACACGAGACAGACCTCTGGTTGGCAAACCCAGCCATGTTGCGTTCTTCAAGTGAGGCACGGGCGTCGTCTGCCCGGGAAAACGCCTGGTAACCATTCGCTACCTGTTTATTTGCACTTGTAAGCTCTTGGTTCCGCCACCTATCCTCTTTACATAAACAAATTGTGTCCAGTGAAGTTGGCTTTGGATTTACCACCCCTCTGTTCTTCTATCTAGGAAGGTGGTGGACCCAAAGCCAATTTCACTAGAAACAAGTTGTTGTCCCAGCCTAAGGTCTGGGTTACATGGATGCATTTGGTGACCGTTTCAGTCATCCTTAAGTTGCGTTAGCTCCTTGCATGTGCTTTTAATGACCAAATCCTGTTTATATGGGCACGTTAATGCCCATTGTTGCGAATGGTGCTGTAAAGCATGTATCGTAACAGTATGTCGTCTTCTGGAGACAGTGTTAGAAGGCCTGTCTACAGAAATCGTTCTCGCTACAGAACCTTTCACAAATCTTGGTAACAGTTGCGTGGTGAGTCTAGTAAGGTCATTCGTTGTCTGCTCTGAGGTAACAGCACGTTGTTGTCCATGGGTACCGACTGTTGGCACGTTAGAGCCGCTCACCTCTTTCTCCTACTTTGGTGCCCAGCTGCCTTCGTCTCCCCACTGCCAGACATAGTGTTGACGTCGCTCTGGGTAACTATCCACCCTTAATGTGCTGCATATTGCTAGCCTGGTAAACCAGCCCCTCGTACTTCATTTCATTTTTTACAGAGGGTCTGGACCAGACACCGTCAGAAACGACTGAAGTTTAAAACTAACCTCTGCCTTTACCCATTCGCTAACGCCTGGTCGTCAAGTATGCAATTAGCCTACCTACGCACTATAATTCAAATGTATCACACAAGGTAAACGTCACCGCTAACAAACACACCTTCTGTTCGCTGATTGGATCGGTCCTGCTAGGGCCGACTAAATGACCCTCAAGAGATTCCGGTCCAGACCCTTTGTACAAAATGAAATGAAGTACGAGGGGCGGGTTTACCAGGCTAGCATATTGCATCATAATGGAGAACTATTAAACAATGCTGTCTGGCTGGTCCCACCAGGCTGACTTCTGTTTAAGGAACAGTACAGGTACTACTTGTCATGATGAGCAGAATGCTGACTCTTTAATAGTTTGTTAGAGTGGGAGAATTGTAAGGATGAGGAGTGTATTTGTGGTGTGTATCTTAACTGTTTGAATTATTTCTTGAAGATGAAAGAGAACATTCCTGATGGATCTGACTACAGAGGGTCAGATTGCATCCGGCAGCTTGTCCAACGCTGTGATGTCAAGAATCCTCTCTCACTCACCTCAACAAGACTGAGGAAGCACATGGCTACCTTATCTAAGGTACTAAACCTTCAGGAGACAGAGCTTGACCAGCTGGCGGATTTCATGGGTCATGACATCAGAGTGCATCGGCAGTTTTATTGGTTACCGGAGGGCACCCTTCAACTTGTCCAGATCAGTGACATCCTGATGGCCATGGAGCAGGGACACCTTGCGGAGTTCCAAGGCAAGAGCCTTGAGCAAATCGACATTGATCCGAATGGTATATTGTGCTCATTTAAAGGTCAAAATCACAACAGTTGACTTAAGCAGAAACATCATCCTAATGCTTAAGGACTACATTGTATTGTATTTTATACCTGTTTAGAAACAATCCAGTTGGACAAGCATCCTGAGTCTGAAGATGACCTTGCAGAGGTGGCGTGTGGACAGGATATGGAAGGTATGTGTTTTGATGTTACTTTGTACATGAATATCTTGGGTTACAGGAATATTTTAGCTTGTATGTGCTTTTAAAATATATCCAAAACTTTGTCCCTAATCTGGGTGGCAGTAGGTCATTTAAAAAGCTGAAATGTGATCATAATAAATACCCCTTTTACTTGCATGCAATCAAACTATCTATTAAAGTTTAAAAAGACAGCGGCACAGGTCCAAACATTTCCATCACAGGTAGAGAAACAGCAGACACACAGTAATCATACTGTAAATCTAGCAAACCTTGGGATTGGAGGGTTGCTGGTTTGAATCCTGCCCTACCCATGGTTAAAATGCCCTTGAGCAAGGCATATAACCCCACACTGTTCCAGGGACGGTAACTGAAGCCCTGTAAATATCTGTGAGTCTCTCTGGATAAGAGTGTCAGCTAAGTGCAATGTAATAATGTAATGTAATGTCCTGTGGCATCATCAAATAGCTTGAAAATACAGCTGTCATATCAGATTAAACAGACAGCTGCTATAGCTATGTATATAGATAGAAATCTTTTCAGTCTGTGATTCTCATGTCGGCTGGAATTCTACATACATGAATTTTCAAGTAACAAAAGTACTTGTAATGTTCATCTTGTCATTTAATAGTTCCTGATGTGAGTCAGCCTCAAAAGCAGAAATTCAGTGCCGATTCCGATGGAGATGAGATGCCTCTTCAGAAGACAAAGTCCGGTAAGGATATTTTAAATGTGCCAAAGACATTATATTTGCAGAGTGACATAAGCGTACTGAATAGTGAACCCAATATACATACAGTGACAAGTGAAAGAAGGGGGAGGTTCCCAGTCTGCGAATGGAAAGGAGTGGGTGTTTAGGTACTGCTGGATAGTCTTATGGCTGTTGGCACTAAGGCGCACTTGAACCGCTCTGTTTTGCACTTGGGAGGTGCTCCCCATCTGCCACAGAGCCCATAGATGAGGAGTTTTCAAGGACAATTTTCATTCTGTCCATCCTCCTCCTCTCCACCAGTGATTACCTAAGTATTTTAATTTGTCCTAACAGTCCCCACTTTGAAATGTAGATCAAGCAGCGTGTGTTAAAGGCATCCCCAGGAGGGCTGTATACCTGAAAGATTCAGGCGTCAGCATTTATGGTTAACAAACCAGTGTTTTAAGGTGTTCCTCTGAAGAACAGTATACCTGAGAAGTGTGTTAAAGGAGAAATTCGGTGTTCCTTAACACACTTCTCAGGTATACTGTTCTTCTGGGGAACACCTTAACACACTTCCCAGATGTATTGTTCTCCTGGGGAACACCTTAAAGGAGAAATTCGGTGTAAAATGAAAATTGGCATGTTAAAACCTCATACTGAGTTGGTATGTTTGCTGAGGAGCAAAACTGAGTTAGCCTGTTGCATTCAGAACTTTACAATTTCTTACCATTTGTCCCAGAAGGCTAACAATGGAAAGTGGTAGGTGCCCTTAGACAAAGCATGAAGAGTACGCTATTATTAAACCATAAAAACTACCGATGGAGTGTGGAGTTTCTTCGAGCTGTTTTAATGGTTTAATAATAGCGTAATCTTCATGCTTCGTCTAAGGGCACCTACCACTTCCATTGTTAGCCTGTTCAGAACTTAACCATTTTTTACCGTTTGTCCCACAAGACTAACTCAATTTTGCCCCTCAGCAAACGTACCAACTCTGTATGATGTTTTAACATGCCAATTTTCATTTTACACCGAAGTTCTCCTTTAAGGTCTTCCCCAGAAGAACAGTATACCTGAGAAGTGTGTTAAGCTGTTCCCCAGAAGAACCATATACCTGAGAAGTGTGTTAAGGTGTTTCCCAGAAGAACAGCGATAAATTGTTCACAGTTGTAGTTCAGGCACAGTACTTCCTTGAGGAAGTACACAGATGGGTTTCCTGTTGAATCAGGTTGGGCTGATGAGCAATACCATTGTCCATTGTAAGTCGCTTCGGATAAGAACATCAGCTAAGTGTAATGTAATGTCCTGTGGCATCATCAAATGGCTTTAAAACAAAGACCTTGATGCGTCCTCAACACTCACACAACTCTCATATCAGATTAAACAGACAGCTGCTATAGCTTTTGTGATGCCGCGCATGGTAAGCATGTCATCACGGCGTCCTATGCCGCCATTGAGCGCATGCAACGCCATCCCTTTTCTCAACTCTTTTTGCCCCAGTCAACCGTCTTAATTGTGAGTTTCATACAACCATCTAAGCGTGTATATGTCCACTTCTTTGTGCTATTGTTTGTATATCAACTGGGATTCTACATGAATTTTCAATTAACAAAAGTACTTGTAATGTTCATCTTGTCATTTAATAGTTCCTGATGCGAGTCAGCCTCAAAAGCAGAAATTCAGTGCAGGTTCCCAGTCTGAGAATCGAATGGAGGGGGTGTTTAGGTGCTGCTGGACAGCCTTATGGCTGTTGGCAGTAAGGCGCACTTGAACCGCTCCGTTTTGCACTTGGGAGGGATGAGCTTATGGCTGAAGGTGCTCCCCATCTGCCACAGCTCATCATAGTGAGGAGTTTTCAAGGACAATTTTCATTCTGTCCATCCTCCTCCTCTCCACCAGTGATTACCTAAGTATTTTAATTTGTCTTAACAGTCCCCACTTTGAAATGTAGATCAAGCAGCGTGTACTAGGGGTAGGGGTGGGTATTGCCAAGGACTTCACGATACGATACGCCACAATACGATTCTTCTCAGGTATATTGTTCTCCTGGGGAACACCTTAACACACTTCCCAGATATACTGATCTCCTGGGGAACACCTTAACACACTTCTCAGGTATATTGTTCTTCTGGGGAACACCTTAAAGGAGAAATTCGGTGTAAAATGAAAATTGGAATGTTAAAACCTCATACCGAGTTGGTATGTTTGCTGAGGAGCAAAACTTAGTTGGCCTGTTGCATTCAGAACTTTACTATTTTTTACCGTTTGTCCCAGAAGGCTAACAATGGAAGTGGTAGGTGCCCTTAAACAAAGCATGAAGAGTACGCTATTATTAAACCATTAAAACAGCTCGAAGAAACTCCACACTCCATCGGTAGTTTTAATTGTTTAATAACAGCGTACTCTTCATGCTTCGTCTAAGGGCAGCTACCACTTCCATTGTTAGCCTTGTGGGACAAACGGTAAAAAATAGTTAAGTTCTGAACAGGCTAACTCAATTTTGCCCCTCAGCAAACGTACCAACTCGGTATGATGTTTTAACATGCCAGTTTTCATTTTACACCAAAGTTCTCCTTTAAGGTGTTCCCCAGGAGAACAATATACCTGAGAAGTGTGTTAAGGTGTTCCCCAGAAGAACAGTATACCTGAGAATTGTGTTAAGGTGTTCCCCAGAACAGCAATAGATGGTGCACAGTTGTAGTTCAGATACAGTACTTCTTTGAGGAAGTACATGCATGGGTTTCTTGTTGAATGGGGTTGGGCCGACGGGCGATACCATTGTCCATCGCAATTGATGGCTGACATCACGATGGGAAGCCACCATTGTGATGCCACGTGCCCACCTTGCCCGATTTGCTCTACACACAGCCTACAGTTAGTGCTGTAGTAAAATTTTGCAGAGACTTCTGTAGAAATGATGCGTATAAAGCCGTTTATTGTATATAATACAGAAGTTTTATAGAGCCTAAGGTTATCTGGCGTTTGCAAAACATTGTAGGTCGCTCCCAAGAGAAACTTTAGCCTGCTAGATTCCATACTCCACAATTCCCTCCAAGTAATCTGTTTTCTCTGTACTCGCTCCCAAGTCAACCACTGACCCTGCTTTGCTAGTGCGACAGCTTTTACCTGTCTGCTAGCCTCTTCTTGCCTGCGCATCTGTTCTTCAACTAACCTCCTTTTCTCCTTCTGATCTACCTTTCTCTAAGTTGGCTTCGCTGGTGTACATCTCTCCATGCATAAGGGCTGCCTCTGCCTTCTGCACTGCTACCTTTGGTTTCCACTTTCGCTCTTTGCTCGGGTTAGGGAGCCAGTCTACTACCTATCCTGTCCTTACTCCCTGATAACTATAGCTCTGTCCTAACATTAGCACAGTTGAATTCTTCTACCAGGCTGTTTTTTGGCAGCTGAAGTGTATGCCCTTTCCATACAAAGCTACACTGCTTAGACACTGTGGAACACCTAACCACCTTTTCACATTTGCATTAACCACCCTTTCTACCTTCTCTACTCTTGATAATGACACTTCATACACTGACATAGGCCACAAAATACAATAGTTAATCTATTCAATTTATTATATATTGAGTTTAATGAACTTTACTAAGAACTGCAGTTCCTAAAACTCACATTACTGTTCACATTAGTGAACATGTATATGATAGTCCCAACCATGTATTGTGATTGGCCAAGACGCATTTGAGACTGTGGGTGTTTGTGATGAACTATGTTGTATATTGTGCTTTATTTCAGCCAAACTTTACAATTGCTGTGCTAAACTAATTTATTATATTTGTTATTTCTTTTTTAGCTCGCAAGCCACAGAAGAGGCGGCTCTGGGAGAAAGAAGAGATAAATGCAGTGGAAAGGCACATGATCAATTTCATTCACACTTGTAGCGTTCGTGGGAAGGATGATTGTGACAGGTGCCCTAAATCAGATCCAGAAGCGCTGAAAAATAGAGACTGGAAGGCAATCAAATTTTATATCAAAAATAGAATTACAGCACTAAAGAGGAAAGTATAAGTTTTTTTTTTTTTTTCAGAATCAATCCTGGCAACGTTTAATTGCCAGCACAGTTAAGCTAAAATGGGCTGTAGTGTGCCATAGTTTTTGCCATATGTGATGGTGTGCCATATTAGCCTGGTAAACAAGCCCCTCTTACATCACTTCATTCTGTACATAGGGTCTGACACTGCTGTATTGAGAAGCTCTTTGTCCGGTAGAATCCTTACCAGCCCAATCGGCGTACAGAGGGAGTATGTCGATAGTGCACGCTACATTTCACTTGGCAACAGAGAACAAAGTAGGCAAGGCCATTCAGTCTGTTTTGGCAACGCTTCAGAATATCAAGCAATTTAAGTCGGAGCAAGAAGACTGAATAGCCTTGCTTACTTCGTTCTCCGCTGCCACTGCCAAGCTACATCCACAGATAGACTACAAGTGAAATGTAGCGCACACAATCAACATCATCGCTCACGAACACTCCATCTGTTCGCTGATTGGGCCGGTAAGGATTCTACCGGACAAAGAGCTTCTCAATACAGCAGTGCCAGATCCTATGTACAGAACAAAGTGAAGTACGCGGGGCTGGTTAACTAGGCTAGTGCCATATGTGATGTGCCGTATGTGAGTTCATTCAGTCAGACAGTACATGGGTCTTTGACACTTAATAAAGAGCTCTGTTCAAGTGTAGTTCAAGTATGTTTGGGTGACATTTTTCTACTTCACGTGTAAACAAAAAATCTTTGCACAGATCAATTCAAACAAAAAAGTTTGTGTTTAATTCTTTCCAAGCTTTCTGTCGAGACCATCAGGGCATTGCACACTACATACAAAGCAGTTCATCTTATATCTGGAGTTCTCTGTGTAATCAGCCTAGAGTTGAGTCAGTGTAATCAGATAATGGCAGACATCTCTCTGGGATTACTCAAGAACTGGACGTTGTGGTTCTGTAGACATATTTTTAGTGTTTTTTAGGTACAGATGTCCATTCATTTGGCTTACAATGGGGTGAAGTTACATTAACAATGTAGACTGCCACTGTCCAAACACAATAGAAGGAACCAAAAAAATAATACAGAACACAAAAAGCAGTGGTGGCCTGGCGGTTAAGGTATCAGACTTGTGACTGTAGGATTGCAGGTTCAAATCGAGCAACTGTCTGTTGTGCCACTAAGGTACCGTGAGCATGGTACTGTTCCTACACACTACTCTCTGGGCTCGGATGTCATGGCTGCCCCCTGCTCACGTATGTAATGTCTAAAATGCAGAGCAAATTTTGTTGTGTGCTGTGCAAACACAAGGGCACTGGGAGCTGTTTGTTTTTGTTTAAAACAAAGAAAAAATGTTCAACCAGGTGTAGAGACATGCATAGACATCAAACGTACAGTCATCATAAAGCACACTTCTTCCAATTTATCTGTATAACACATTGTAATACATACTTTTGGATACAGTCAATCCAGGGTGTGTATCCAAAATGGTTCCCTTTGGCACAATCTCCTATCAATGTCACCACCTCTGGGCAACTTTGCTTGTTCAATACCCTGAAAATGCAGGGATGAGACACTATGAGCATCTTCTATGAAGTGATGGTTCGGATCAGCTCGTCTGATCGAGCTTTTGTGTCCACTGATCCTTTCCAGAGTTTCCATTATTAAGTGGTGCCAAATGGTATGCTTTGGTCCAGTGTTCACACTTGCCTTGACTACCTTGCTGCAGAAATACAACCTCTAATCCACTTCATGTGTAGAAACCTCACTGTTATTAATCCCTAGGGTGTTGAGTGTTGCAGTTGCCTAGTGACAAATAGGTAGTAAATAGAGTATCAAATATACATAGCATAGCATACAAACCTTGCCTATAATGCTTGCACCATACGTGATCCAAAATGATTTCACCTAACCTACTTTAATGACCATAGGACATATCACCTACCACACATCAATCTAGACTAGGGCCATGGTCAGCCTGTGGGCCAGGTGTCTGTCTGTTGATCATCGCACCCGATAAGGGTCCCGTCTAGTAATGTCAGAACAGCTGTTCCCCAGAAGAATGGTATACCTGAGCAGTGTGTTAAGATGTTCCTCAGAAGAATAGTAAAACCTGAGATGTGTGTTTATGTTCCCCAGAAAATAGTAATACCTGAGACATCCCCATATGGGATGACCCAGTCAGGTCTGGACTCAAGTAATTAATTTTGTTAATTTGAAGTGATATTCATGCTGCTGAAGTGCATCTGGTCATGCCTGATTTTTCTCAGAGCTATACAATGTATAGAAAGGGTGGCACCCAGAAGGTGGTGTCCTGTCAGGTCATCCCACAATGTGGTAAAAACAAGTATGCGTGTGTGTGTGTGTGTGCGTGTGTGTGTGCAGAGGCAGACAAACCAGACTGAGAAAGTAAAACTCCTGCAATGTATTTCTTCTGCTTATGCTCTTAACACAGGCCATTTCACAAATGCTCTCATCTACCTAGGATCAGCTGGATGAGAGAATAGGCTGGAACAAATATGTGGCAGGACTTTTACTTTCTGAACCCGGGATGTCCGCCCCCGCATGTGTGTATGTGTTTGTGAGTGTGCCCCTGTATATGCATGTGTTTGTGTATGTGTGTGTCTGCCTCTGTGTGTGTATGTGTGTGTGTACTCCTGTGCGGGTACACTCCTGTGTGTGTGTGTGTGTGTGTGTGTGTGTGTGTGTGTGTGTGTGTGTGTGTGTGTGTGTGTTGGGGGGGAATTAAGGATAATGTCTGAGCGTTCTCTATTCTCCTCCCTTTCCTGTCCCTTTACTGCGTAGCTCTTTGTGTGTTTCTCGCCGTCTGAGAATATACCCTTTGGTCTGGCTGAATACCAATTAAGCAATTAGTGTAGCAAATATGCTGGGCCACTTGATTAGATTAATGAGTCTACAGAAAGCTGCCAAGGTCGCTGCTATTGAAGCAAAAGAGCACCGTTGATGGTCTGTTGATTAAGTCGCTTAGATGGAGAACAAATGATTCGTGGTGGGTTTCAATGACAAATGCTGTGTCGTGGACAGATCAAATAAACTGCTAACAAACCAAAAAATAAAGCAATTTTCAAAAAATATAATGACCTTGAAAGATTTAGCAAAAGTGCATCATAAAAAGAATCATTAAAACATATCAAGAATAATGTCTTTTAATGACTATGGTTTTACATTACACTTAGCTGACCCTCTTATCCAGAGTGGCTTACAGTTATTTTAGGTACAGTACAGGGTACAGTCCCTGGAGCAATGTGGGTTTAGATGCCTTGCTCAAGGTCACTTCAGCTATGGATGAGGGCGCAGGAGAGCACTAGTTATTTACTCACCCACATTCTTCATAAGGGATTCGAACCTGAGACCCCTGATCTCAAAAACAACTCTCTAACCATTAGGGCACAGCTGACCGACTTCACTTCACTTTACTTTACATGTGTATCACATGGTGATGTAAATAAGCCAAGTGGCACTACAGGTGCTGCAGCTGGACACGAAGCAAGGAAAGCTACCCTGCTTGTGCTGCTTGCTCACTTGCCCTGTGTTATTGTAATACATAATGTAATACATACGTTTTGGTGTGAGGTTTACACACTGGTATTCTGTTTGTGTGTTTTTTTTTTATTCTTTCCCCATTTTCAAAATGGCACCCAAGTATCTTTCAATTCACCCGTATGAGTGCTTGATGTAAAGTAAACGTGCTTGTTTGGCTTGGTAGATGGCCTCGGTCCCTGAATGACTGCAGCAGAGACCATACAGAGTGATGTGTGCTTGCACCCCCTATGGCTATAGAGGGCTGAGATGGTACGGCCACTAGTGACATGGAGGAGTAAGGGGAGGAGGAGGAGGGATAATTTGCGATGCTGGTGCGCATGACAGGTGGATGAGCAGGGGGGGTTAAATCTCTTAGAAGGCGGGAGACAAGTAAGTTGGTGGCTGTCAATCATCCTACGGGCTCCTCCCTTCTATACTATGTTTAGAAAACAAAATAAAAAGAGAGAGAGAGAGGCCGACAGGTGGAGGAGTGTGGGGGGGGGGGTTAAATCTCCTCGAAGGCGGGAGACAGGTAAGTTGGTGGCTGTCAATCATCCTACAGGCTCCTTTCAAACTATGCTTAGAAAACAACATTTATGTATGAAAACAGACCCTGGAATTAGGAGCTAAAAAAATCCACCTCCACACTATTTTCATTAAAGTTCCTTTTTCAAACCATCATTATAGCAGGTGATAACCTCGGGGATCAACACTAGAAATAATGTTAAGGAAAGAAAAAAAAGAGGTTTTAAAAAAAGCTTTGAAGAAGTTCACATTTTCAGAGCTTTTTGAGTTAAAAACACCCAGGCACCTGTGACAGGAAGCCCTCAATTATAAATCAGCCGTCTTAACAGTGAGCGAGCGAGCGGCGCGGTTAGCCGCCGTAGCAGTTAGCATTTCTACATCTGTCCCTGTCAGACAGGCTAATTAATCACAATGGCCACAATGAGATAAATAATGGCTCCCCCTGTTTTTAATTTGGCTGGGAGAGGAGGGGGGCATGGGCGGCTCAGCGAGACGCCATGCATCTCAGCGCTAACTGGAGCACCTGTACATCCCATCAGACGCACTACCGGTGTGCAGCAGTGTGTGTGTGTGTGTGTGTGTGTGTGTGTGTCTGTGTGTCTGTGTGTCCCATGTGTGTAATGGGTGGGAATGTGAAAGTGTCCTTGTACAGGACACGCTTACACAGTAAGTGTGTGTGTTTGTGTGTGTGTGTGTGTATGTGTTGTTTGCATGCATCTGTGCATGTGCCTATGTATTCTGTGTGTGTGTGTGTGGGCAAAGATATACATGTGTGTATGTGTGTGTGCCTATGGGCAAGAGAGAATGTGAAAGTGTCCTTGTACAGAACATGCTTATAGTTACCATATGTACGCGCACCTGTGTTTCTGCCTCTGTATGTGCGTGCACATGTGTGTGTGTGTGTGTGTGTGTGTGTGTGTGTGTGTGTGTGTGTGTGTGCGTGTTCATCTTGTGACCACGCTAAAAAAAAGCGTTCTACTGCATTATGCATTCCCAGCCAGCGCCGGATTTCCTGTCAATGATCACGCCTGCCAAGCCCACGAGCCCACCGCTGCAAACTGTTACAAACTACATTTACCCAAAACACGCATGAGCATAAAGCAACCGGCTCTCATGCATATATGCAGACACGGCCGACTGAGTGTGTGGCAATGCACACGTAAACACACACACACAGACACAGGCACAGACGCACAGACACAGACACACACACACACACACACACGTAAAACAGCATACAGTATATGCAGACATGACCAGGATTGTGTGTGCGTGCATGTACACAGTTGGAAAAACACACACACACACACACATCTCAGCTTAACATGCTAAACAGCCATGCATTCAGGGCGCCCTCTCAGCAACCTACGGTCTGTTTGCCCAGAAGAGCGGCTTACCAGAGACAAGGAAAGAGGGTTTCCCCCCCCTAACTTGCGCTCCCCTGAGGTAGCCAATGTAAATGTCACCTGCCCATTTGAATAAGAGGTCTGAAGTGGGGGCTCCTGGCGACTTATGCCTGCACTGTTTCACATTCCCCAGGGTTCTGCTCCGATCTGCGGTGTGCCTGCCCTGTTTCACATTCCCCAGGGTTCTGCTCGGTTCTGCGGTGTGCCTGCCCTGTTTCACGTTCCCCAGGGTTCTGCTCGGTTCTGCGGTGTGCCTGCACTGTTCTCTGTTCCCCAGGGTTCTGCTCGGTTCTGCGGTGTGTGCCTGCACTGTTTCACATTCCCCAGGGTTCTGCTCAGATCTGCAGTGCGTGCCTGCCCTATTCTTTGCTCCCCAGGGTTCTGCTCGGTTCTGCGGTGCGTGCCTGCCCTGTTCTCTGTTCCCAAGGGTTCTTTTGGGTTCTGCGGTGCGTGCCTGCACTGTTATATGGTCTTTAGGGTGCTTCTCAGTTCTGCAGGGTGTGCTTGCACTGTTCTCTGTTCCCCAGGGGTGTTCTTCAGGGTTCTTCTCAGTTCTGCAGGGTATGCCTGCACTGTTCTCTCTTCTGCAGGGTTCTTCTGGGTTCTGTGGTGTGGGGTGTGCTGAGAGTAGGCCTATATGTGAACTGTGCTGCAGGTTCTGCAGTGTGTCTGTGTGTAAGTGTGTGTGTGTGAGTGTAAGGGTGCTTTCACACTGACAGCATTTGGTGCACCAAACGTCCCATTCGAACTAAAAGTTCTTAGTACGGTTCGTTTTTGTTGGTGTGAATGCAATCTCGGTACTTTGATGCGCACCAAATCAACCGGTCCGAGACCGACAAACAGGGGTGGTCTCGGACCGCTTTATCTGCCCTACTTTGGTACGGTTCCTCTGGTGTGAAAGCAACCAAACCAAATTGGAAGGAACAGTAGAGTTTAGTGCATTATTATAATGGAAAGGTTGCGGTGGCGATGACCTCTAGGTCTATTTTGGTTAGTTTAGAACTATGCATATGTGAAAACAAACCGTACCCACGTCTGTTTGCTACATTGTAACATTTTTCTGACTAGTGCGGACCAAAGCAATCGAACTATAAGTCTGAAAGCGCCCTAAGCCTCTGAGTGAACTGTGCTGCAGGTGTGTGTGGGGTGTGCTGAGAGTAGGCCTCTGTGGTGTGTGTGAGTGTATGCCTCTATGTGAACTGTGTGTGTGTGTGTGTGTGTGTGTGTGTGTGTGTGTGTGTGTGTGTGTGTGTGTGTGTGTGTGTGTGTGTGTGAGCCTCTGAGTGAACTGTGCTGCAGGTGTGTGTGGGGTGTTCTGAGAGTAGGCCTCTGTGGTGTGTGTGGTGTGTGTGAGTGTAGGCCTCTATGTGAACTGTGCTGCAGGTGTGTGTGTGTGTGTTTGTGAGGGTAAGCCTCTGTGTGAACTGTGCTGCAGGTGTGTGTGTGTGAGTGTAGGCCTCTATGTGAACTGTGCTGCAGCTGTGTGTGTGTGTGTGTGTGTGTGTGTGTGTGTGTGTGTGTGTGTGTGTGTGTGTGTGTGTGTGTGTAGGCCTCTATGTGAACTGTGCTGCAGGTTCTGCCGCGAGCAGCTTAAGAGCTATACACTGCCCTTGCACCAGTGACCACTGCGGCTGCTACACACACACCTGCACACACACACATGCACACATAGATACAAACACTCAGAATTGAGAGCATCCTCAGCGGCGCCATCACAGCGTGGTTCGGCAACTGCACCGCTGCAGACCGTAAGGCCCTGCAGCGGATTGTGAGGACAGCCGAAAAGATCACTGGAGTCTCTCTGCCCCCCCTCTCAGATATCTACAGCTCCCGCTGTCTGCGAAAAGCCAGGAACATCATCAGAGACACTTCCCACCCCTCCCATGGACTATTCAGCTTACTACCATCTGGCTCCGCAGCATCACTGCACGCACCTCCAGAATGGGGAAGAGCTTCTTCCCGCAGGCAGTCAGACT
>CM050203.1:11405000-11407500 GCA_027475355.1 Coilia nasus | reverse complement strand
TGGCAGCCAGCCAATAAAGCAGGCTTCAGACAACAGCCCACATCTTAACCCATAGGTCATGTCCAAAATGCTACAGGGGTCATTCAGTGGCATGACCTTTGACCCCTAGCTGTATGCCATGAGAGAGCGGGGAAGGAGCGTCTCTGGTTCCGTCCGAAATGTTCAATAATTAACTACGTAGTGCTCTATATAGTATCTAAGTGTCTATATAGACACTATATAGAGTACTATGTAGGGTCTATATACTGCCTAAGGGCGCTTTCAGACTTATAGTTCGATTGCTTTGGTCCGCACTAGTCAGAAAAATGTTACAATGTAGCAAACAGACGTGGGTACGGTTGGCTTTCACATATGCATAGTTCTAAACTAACCAAAATAGACAACGAAGATCATCTCCACCACAACTGGACTAAAACGCGCCACTTTCGATAATAATAATGCACTAAACTCTACTGTTCCGTCCAATTTGGTGTGGTTGCTTTCACACCAGAGGAACCGTACCAAAGTAGGGCAGATAAAGCGGTCCGAGACCACCCCTTTTTAGCGGTCTCGGACCGGTTGATTTGGTGCGCACCAAAGTACCGAGATTGCATTCACACCAACGAAAACGAACCGTACTAAGAACTTTTGGTTCGAATGGGACGTTTGGTGCGCACCAAATGCTGTCAGTGTGAAAGCACCCTAAGTTACATGGTGTTGTCCCCTAAGTAGTCCACTATACAGTGAATGAGTGAACATTTCAGATTTGGCCATAGACTGTCGATTTGAGACACATTTTGTTACGGGTGGAATTGGACGTTCCTCTGCCTTCTTAGTGGACACGGTCCCAAAAGCTCAGCAAAATAAATGGCAACTCAAATGTATAGTGCAACTGTATACTGTAACTTTTGTGCACTTACATGGTGTAAGACTTGGTCTTACGCTTACAAGTGTAATGATAAATGCTTGTTACAGCGCTCTGCACACCCAGAGGAAAAAATATTGCTGCTTACAACAATCTTTTATAAAGCGTTGTTGCTTTTCTGTTTTTTAGCCGTGTGCGTGGGTAATAAAAAATACCTGTTTTTAAAATTACAGCAGTCTCGTTTTTATCTTACAGCAATACATAAGCTCTAACTGAGCTCTCATCTGTTACTCCTGAAACCAAAAATAAAGAAAAAGTACCAAAGGAATAGCAGGAGAGTATTCTCAGATCTTCAGCTGAACTTAAAATATTTAACAGACCTAATTGGGCTAAAAAATACACTATGCCTTAAGTTTAACTGGGTTTAAATGAAGTTTAAATGAACATGAATGGGACTTGTAGTGCCTGCAATGTGTGCACTTTCTCCTGTTTGCACTGTGAAATGGTCGCACCCCTAAACTTTATGTGGTAAAAATGTTATAGTTGTACATCCGCATTTCAGTTTTTGTGTCATTCTGCTTTAAGTAAATTTACCTTTTAAATGGTACCATGGAGGAATGTAGTTTCATTTTACTATGTACACTCCTGTATATGCACTGAATAACAAGAAAAACCTCTTGACTTAAACGTTGGCTAGATCTTATTCAATTCTGATTTGTTTCTCTAAAACTCCTTTAGGAAAGAAACACTCAATGTAACAGCTGTTTCTGTAAGACAATGGGATACACTTATGTGAGTAGTATATTTTTCATCTGAAAAAGGGCCTGCTCCCTCTGTTTAAGAACAGTAGAGCCAATTAGACCAGTTCAAAGGCTTTACTCATTAACAGTCTCTGAACACAACTGCATCAATGCAAGACTAGCTGACACAGTGTGACACGACAGCTGTGTACAGCAGAGACAGCCCAGAAACACACACACTCACACACACCCACACACACACACACACACACACACACACACACACACACACACACACACACACACACACACAGAGGGGTGTTGAAGCATTGCCAGTGTGTCCTCTGGCTGCTTGCGAATGATAATGTCCTAGCAGTCACGCTGTAAACAACAACAACAACAACAACGCATCTGGGCCGTGGAGCCCAAGCCAGCGGTAAAATTAATCCTGCTGTTCCTCCTCCTCGTGCATAAATATTTCTATTAAAATGAAAGCCACGCAGACCTTTATGGCTGGCATTACTCAGAAAGGAGCCAATCACCCTCGTACTAGACACACACACACACAGCACACACCACCACCCTCCCCGCCGGTGGACACTCTTACAGACAGGCAAAGCAAGCACACCGTGAATCAAGCCTTTAATTCCCCCTGCTTGCAAGTAGTTCTAAGAGATGGCCATCTAAGGTGCTGTGACCTTTGTTTTAAATGTTACTCCATCAACTCCCAGACACACTTTCATGCAAATGCCCCATCGCCGTCTGCGGAGCGGAGAGGTCACTTTAATTGCTTAGGCAGAAATTGGGGAAGGGATATGACCTTATGGTTATTGAGTGGCGCTTGGACTAATCTTAATGTTGGCCCGAGCGGGTTAGCGGGTTAGGACGGAGCCTCGCAACCCCCTACGTGATCCTC
>CM050203.1:11392500-11397500 GCA_027475355.1 Coilia nasus | reverse complement strand
AGAGAGAGAGAGAGAGAGAGAGAGAGATACTGTAGGAAGGAGTGAGAATGCATAGGCCCATATTTAAGCGGAGGAGGCCACTTTGTCACATTATTGCGAACAGAAGACACACAAGCCAAAGCCATTATCCCATTTGAATAATAGCACGCTGCTCTATGCCTCAGGGGGGCAGCGACAGAGACAGAGGGAGTGTGAGAGCGAGAGAGCGAGGGAGAGAGGGAAGGAGGGAAGGGGGAAAAGACAGAAACAGAGACGGAGGGGGATAAAACAGAGACGGTGTGACTCAGAGTGTGTGTATGTGTGAAAGTGGGTAAGTGAATTGGTGCATGAGAGAGCGTAAGAGAGTTAGTGAGAGACAGAGGCCAACAGAGACAGAAAGAACAAGAGACAGACACGAGTAAGAGAGAGAGAAAGAGAGAGAGAGGGGGAGAAAGAGAAAGAGAAAGAGCAGGGTGTGTTAGAGACACTCAGGCTGGTGTGGTGGGAATGGACACTGAGCAGGACTGGCATACACCCACATTACGCATCCACCGTTTACAGACACAGTGCCCCCCCGGGCCCCCCAGGGGCCACGCAGGCTCTGTGCAGCCTCTGTCAGATGCATTATGGGAGCCCGCTGTGCCAACAGATGTTACCTGCACATGCACCTCATGGAGCTTACATCACACGTGTGTGTGTGTGTGTGTGTGTGTGTGTGTGTGTGTGTGTGTGTGTGTGTGTGTGTGTGTGTGAGGGCTTGTAGGTGGGGGACCAGCAAGGACACACTGTGAACATGGACCTCATAGGTGTCACTGCAGATACAGCTGTGTAGAACCTGTCTCTCTCATTCTCTCTCTCTCTCTTCTCCTTCTTTCTCCCGTTCCCTCTCTCTCCCTCTTTCTCTCCCCCTCTCTCTCTTTCTTTCTCTTCTCCTTCTTTCTCTCTTTCCCTCTCTTTCTCCCTCCATCTCTCTCTCTCTCTCTCTCTCTCTCTCTCTCTCAGTGAGTGTTTGCATGTGGCAAAACAGCAGGTCCAGACTGTAAACAGGGCTTGGAAAAGTGCTACCGCCAGTCTGACAGTCTGACACATGGGCATGTGTTTATTTGTGTGTGCTACTATCTGTTAAAAAAAGATATGCACAAACAGGAGTGGACATCCACCCACTGAGCAGTCTCAGTCTTTGAATTATCAGTATACCGGGGTAGGGGGGTACGTTAAAAGCCACGTCTGCTCACATCTCTTGTGGCTCCTATTCCAGTGCTCTAGTCCGAACACCAGAGTAGTGGCATCTACTGTAGTCTGAACACCAGAGGAGTGGCATCTACTCTAGTACTCTAGTCTGAACACCAGAGGAGTGGCGTCTACTCTAGTACTCTAGTCTGAATACCAGTGGACTGGTGTTTACTGTAGTCTGAACACCAGAGAAGTGGCATCTACTCTAGTACTCTAGTCTGAACACCAGAGGAGTGGCGTCAACTCTAGTACTCTAGTCTGAATACCAGTGGACTGGCGTTTACTGTAGTCTGAACACCGGAGAAGTGGCATCTACTCTAGTACTCTAGTCTGAACACCAGAGAAGTGGCATCTACTCTAGTACTCTAGTCTGAACACCAGAGAAGTGGCATCTACTCTAGTACTCTAGTCTGAACACCAGAGGAGTGGCGTCTACTCTAGTACTCTAGTCTGAATACCAGTGGACTGGCGTTTACTGTAGTCTGAACATCAGAGAAGTGGCATCTACTCTAGTACTCTAGTCTGAACACCAGAGGAGTGGCGTCAACTCTAGTACTCTAGTCTGAATACCAGTGGACTGGCGTTTACTCTAGTACTCTAGTCTGAATACCAGTGGACTGGCGTTTACTGTAGTCTGAACATCAGAGAAGTGGCATCTACTCTAGTACTCTAGTCTGAACACCAGAGAAGTGGCGTCTACTCTAGTACTCTAATCTGAATACCAGTGGACTGGCGTTTACTGTAGTCTGAACACCAGAGAAGTGGCATCTACTCTAGTACTCTAGTCTGAACACCAGAGGAGTGGCGTCTACTCTAGTACTCTAATCTGAATACCAGTGGACTGGCGTTTACTGTAGTCTGAATACCAGAGAAGTGGCATTTACTGTAGTCTGAACACCAGGGGAATGGCGTTTACTGCTGGTAAGTAAACGGATGATGTCAATCAGGCGTACAGAGAGACTGTCAGGGGCAACTCTCATCAGTCAGCACACAGCAGGTTGTTAGGGAGGCACACCATACATCAGTGTCTGAAGGTCATGACTGTCTACTTACGGTCTGCTGGGACGAGATGCTACTGTACCACAGTCTACAGTGTTCCAGGGAGCTGTGTAAAACATGGCAAGATTTGGAAGACAGACTTGGGAATGCAGCCAGCTCCCAATTCCCCGAGAGGGGAGTGCAGAGTCTGCCCTCCCCCAGGGGCATAAGTGACATAAGTGTTCCTTGGGGGGGTTTCTGGGTAATGGGGGCTGGGGGAAGAAGGTGTGTGGGGGGTACATGATGTTTAAAGCAATTCTGTTTCTTCCTCCAAAAACTCCATCTTTCCACCTGTCTGTCTATCTGTCTGTCTGTCAATCCAGTTACAGAAAGGGGAAGTGCACAATTTTGTATTTGCAAAAATGATCCCTATTTCACTATTGAATACTGTCACAGGCACCATTTTTACAACCAGAAATAAATCTGAGTAATATAGAGAATCCATTTCGTCAACACAAAGCCACATTGAAGCAGACATAATGCTTTTTTATAGGCATGTCATCAGTGCATGAAAGATAAGAGGGGACAAAGTCTCTTAGGAGACTAAATACTTTATAAAGGTTACGCAGTCACGCCAAACATTCAGCCTTCGCATGCCCGGGCTTTGACATCCAAAGGAGGATTGAATGGCTTTATATGGCTTTTTTCTCATGAAGGCCAGGCCAAGGGATATAAAAAAATAAAAGATTATCCCTGACTGAAAAAAGGGCTAAAGTGTATCGAACAAAAGCTGCTACCAAGAGAAAATATGACAGAACGTGACACAAAGCCGTGGAGCACGGCCAGGCCGGCTGAGAGCGTCCGCCTGA
The DNA here is from genome assembly GCA_027475355.1 of Coilia nasus. Taxonomy (NCBI): domain Eukaryota; kingdom Metazoa; phylum Chordata; class Actinopteri; order Clupeiformes; family Engraulidae; genus Coilia; species Coilia nasus. Next base: position 11,394,441 of record CM050203.1, on the reverse strand, counting down.
AGGAAGTAATCGTGTCAGTGCGGCTGTCTAACGTGATAGCTGAAGATGCTGGAAAAACGTTCAGGACCGGATGTGGCCCTGATGTGGCCCAGATGTACGGTGTATATGGGTGGCTGTAAAGTGCTGAGCCTGAGGCAAATGCCATCACATCAGAGCAGGAGCGTGTTCAGATACATACAGAATTAGAATCACTTCATTGGGCAAGTGGGTTTAGGCACATAAGGACTTGACTGCTGCATTCAAACTATGCATAGGCACACACACACACAGACACACACACACACACTCACCCACACTCACACACACACACACGGGCACGCACACACAGATGTACATGCACCCACACACACACGTGCACACACAAACACACACGCACGCATACACATGCACACACACAAAGACACATTAGAACCAGCGTCCATTGAGCATGGACACAGAAACATAAAACTTAAAACATAAAACAGTCTCGAAGCAGACACTTTGAAATAGGGATACTGGGTGTGTGCACATCGCCCCCTTCTGGACAGGTGTACAGTATGTTACTGCAGATGAGACCTGGAGGCTTCCTCCAGCTCATGACATTAAAACCAAATAGAAGCAGGATAAAGGTATTTTCCTCCAACAATGCCTGCTTTTCTCTGTTCTGCACAGATATTGCTATGAAAACCACTAAGACAAAAATAATGTCATGCTGACATTTGGAAGCATATGCAAAATCCTCTGAAAGCATTTGCGCGCAGCACTGTTTTCTTAGTGTGGGAACACACCATTTTAGTCAGAGAAGAAGGTCTGAGGTAGGAATTATTATCATTGGCCGTATTCATGCGTCCCTGAGAAAGAGTGAAGGGGTTGGAGGAGAGGGAGGGGGGCCTAGAGAAGACTTCCTCCCTGCTTATCTGAGTCGGCTTGACCCAAACTGAGTGATGCATCCCAGTCAGTGAGCATTAGGTAAAGCCACTGGGCCAAACAGCTCAATGCTGCCCGCCGGGCTCTGCGCTTCCATTTGTAGCGCTCTGAGGGGAGAACAAAAAGATGGGAAACAAACAAAAACAAACAAAAAGAAGCTAATTTTACTTTTACTTTGGTGCCTTCCATTTCCCCACTCGAAGCAGACACCACTAGAAAGATAAATATATAATATGGACAAATATAATATGGATTGTGAAATAACTGACTTTTCACCTATGTAATAGCAAGCCAGGGCACACATACACACAAGGTTAACTTTCTTTTCACAAACTAGAATACCTCCCTGAGATCTATAATATATACCCAAGTTTTCTGGAAACCTCTGCACTCACCTGAGACGCCTGTCACAGCGTCGGAGCCAGGCTAAGCCGTAGGACTACTTGACACCTCCACCCACGATTGCCCTCGCTTCCTGACACCTTGCTCCCTGTCCCCCCCTGCTCCTGCTCCCCGCCAGCCAGGTGTCTTCAGGTGAGCTCCCCAAAGCACCTGCCAGCTCCACACCGAGCCAGAAGCCCTTAGCCTGCAACTCCCTCAGTCCCTTTCGGACTGCAGGAGGTGCAGACAGCAGGCCGGTTATTCCTGCATAATGGAGGATCCACGGTATGATATGAAATGGCCCGTTATGCATAGAGGCTTTCTGCTCCTTCCTTCCGCTGTGGGAAGAGCTCCATTGTTTTAATATGAATGCCGAGCTGCTTTGTTCTGCAGTTCAGGGCAATTACAATCGGTCAACATCGTTATGAGACAATAACACCCTGCAGAGGCATGAGCAAGCATTTCTCAAAGGAGCACAGCGCAGCAGGAAAGAGAGAGAGAGAGAGAGAGAGAGAGAGAGAGAGAGAGGCAGAGAGAGAGAGAGAGGCAGAGAGAGAGAGAGAAAGAGAGAGAAGAAAGATAGAGGCAGAGAGAGGCAGAGAGAGAGAGGAAAGACAGGAAGCTGGGCTGAGACAGAAAAAGGGGGAGAAAGAC
>CM050203.1:11372500-11382500 GCA_027475355.1 Coilia nasus | reverse complement strand
ACACACACACACACACACACACACATATCATTTAAAAAAAAATCTAAAGAAGCTGGCTCCTACATGTGAACACACACACACACATGGACACAGAGACACATGCACACACACACATAAAGCAAAAAAAAACTTTAGTCTCTGTCTTCCTATAGTGCCGCCTCTTTGTTGGGCTGCTAATGGTGTGTGCTTGGCTCTGCCTCACAAGTGCCCATCAAGCCCTTTCTGCAACTTCCACTACAACACCCCCTGTTAAATGCCCCAGTGCCATTACTTGTCCTCTTTTGTCTCTGGAGACCAGAGTGCCAAAAATCAATACTCCGCAAGCGCGAGGCCAGCGCCGGTGTTCCGCCTGAAATGCTCCCCTCATCCGATAACAAAAGTTCCTGCCTCGGGACTATTTATTGCAAGCCAGGTGAAAGTATTGTGCTGCATCAAGCACAAACACAACAGATACAATCTACAGAACAGATGTGTGATACACATCACAACTGGCAAGAGATACCTGACAGATGAGAATATATGAGTGTCTGTATGATCCCCGAGCTGAGAATGTATGATCTTCACTGAGTGTAACTTCTCAGGAAGTCAGACTCTCGCCAGCAGACGAACACCTGCGTATCCCCTCCCCTAACCCTCTCTCCCTCCCTCTCTCCCTCCTTCTTTCTCTCCCTCCCTCTCTACGTAAAGAGATCTCGAAATAAAACATCAGTTACCTGCACATGGAGCATACAGTACTCTGGAAGAAACCACGGTCAGCACTCGTTCTCTACCTCCCTCTCTCTCTCTCTCTCTGTCTTTCTCTCTCTCTTTCACTCCCTAGCATCCCTCCATCAGGCACTGCGTCTGTGTCGGAGCCGTTCTGGCACTGACTGCTAGCCTCACCGCACACACACTCTCTCTCTCTCTCTCACACACACACGCACACACACAAACTGCCTCCCAGACGAGGAGAGGCAGTGCTCAGCCAGGCACAAAGGTCTCCATGGCAACGGATAATTCAGTCCTGTCCACCCCACCTGCCCCCTCCCTTCCTCCCTCTTTTTTACCTCCCTCTTTCTCTCTCCCTCTCTCTCTCTATGTCCCTTCCTCCCTCTCTCTCTCCCTCTCTCTCTATGTCCTTTCTCCCTCTCTCTCTATGTACCTCTCTCTCTCTCTCTCTCTCTCTCTCTCTCTCTCTCTCTCTCTCTCTCTCTCCCTCTCTCTCTATGTCCCTTCCTCTCTCTCTCTCTCACTCTCTCTCTCATATTTATGCAACATTTCATCACAGGAGGCCCCGCCCACCATGGCTCTACTGCCAGGTTCCGCTGCCTCCCATTGGCTGGAGCCATCTGCCCTTCCCTCCCCAAGGAGGAAAAGCGAGTGGGGCTGGGTCCCGAGGCAGTGTGTGTGTGTGTTGGGGGGGGGGGGGGGGGGGGGGGGGGGGGGGGTTAGTGCACTGGTGTGATCCTGTGTGTGTTTGTCTGTAGGGGGGTGGGACTGCACTCATTCATTGAGTGGATGAGAGGGAATGTCTGAAGAGGAAGAGGCCTTTGAGCTAAGAAAGAAGGTACTTGTACTTTGTTGTTGTTGTTGTTTTGGTCTTTGAGCCTGTCTGGCATCCTCCCCCAGTGACACACACACACACACACACACACAAACACACACACAGAAAGACACACACATTCGTGTATGTGTGTATGTCTATAATAACTACTTTGGCAAGACTAAAATGCCCAATTTGTCATGTCATCAAAGCACTTTTAAATTTCAATGTAATGAAGGAGAGACAGAAAAATACAGAGGGCAGGAAAGTGAGAGTAAAAAGAGGAAAAGAGAGAGGAGTAGCAGGGAGAGAGATAGAGGGCGGTAAAAAGAGAAAGAGAGAATAAAAATGCAGAGAGAGAAAAAAGAGAGAGCGCTGGAAAGACATATTGGAGGGAAAAAGAGAGACGGGGGGAGAGGGTGTCAGGGAGGGAGGGACCCCCTGAACTAATGTTCAATGACCACATGGCTTACTGGCTTCAGTAGCGGCAGCAGACCAGACTCTTACTCTGTCCTTGTGTCAGGGGCGGGGGGTTGAAAATGGTGTAATTCTTAATTCAACCCACCCCCCTTCTCCAACACACACACACAAACACACACACACACACACACACACACACACACACACACACACACACACAGATAGAAAAAAAAGATGTGGAAAGAAATGGTCTGCTGACCCTCCTTGTCTGTGGGTCCTTGTGCGTTATCGATTCGCTGGCCGCTGTAATGCGTGGGACTGTGCCCCCAGGCGCCGCTGAAACGCTCTTTACAATGCCCCCGCCTCCATAAATTAGCACCGTTTTCCAACTGGCCGAGCAGCCACCAAAGCCATTGCCACTGACACCACTGCCGCCGCTGCTGCTGCTGCCACTGGCTCTGGCACAGAGACGAGCCCTCTGTACGAGGGGCCAGCACAACGCAATTAAACACAAGCTTGCCCAGTCCTGTGTGTGTGTGTGTGTGTGTGTGTGTGTGTGTGTGTGTGTGTGTGTGTGTGTGTGTGTGTGTGTGTGTGTGTGTGTGTGTTTGTGTGTATTTGTGTGGTGTGTGTGTGTGTGTGTGTGTGTGTGTGTGGTTTGTGTGTGAGTGCAGTGTGTGTGTGTGTGTGTGTGTGCGTGCGTGCGTGCGCGGTTTGTATGTGTGTATGTGTGCGCGCGGTTTGTGTGTGTTTGTGTGTGTGTGTGTGTGAGAGAGAGAGGCAATACATGGGTTCACAACAACAGCAAGTACAAACAGGAAGAAGAGAGAGAGAAAGAGAGAGAGAGAGAGTGAAAGAGAGTGGGTTGAGTTGATCCATGCATTGAATGCCATCAGTCAGGGGTAAGGTTAGCCCTTGGCCTGTTGTGCATGCTAACGCAGAAGCAATCTTCCCTGTCAATGAGAAACACACGTGCACACACACACACACCAAACACACACACACACACACACACACACACACACACACACACACACACAAACACTGCACAAGCGCTGATGCTGTCCACCTATTCACACAGAGCAGGAGATAGAGGGGCTGATGTGAAGGCTAAATGATTCATTTATACCCCTGCAGACACATTAAACACACACACAAACACCCACACACACACATACCCACACACACACATACCCACCCACCGTCTTCACTCGAGGGGTCGAAATACAATCTCCTCCTTTGTCTAGTCTGTAACCTCAGAGTGTGTGAGTGCTACTTTCAATGTGGTGTGTTTGTGTGTGCATGTGTGTGTATGGGCCCCCAGGTGTGTGTGTGTGTGCATGGGTGTGCGTGAGTATCCTGGGCGTTTCCTTCTGGGTGAATGAAATATGAGAGTAGGAGCATTTGCCTCTTATGAAAAAAAAAACACACTCTCTAATCTCACAGACACACTCACAACACACACTCACCCATGAACACACACTTACACTCACACACACACACACACACACACACACACACACATACACACACACACACACACACTCACCTATTAACACATAAACAGCTACCAATCAATACACAGTGGGTTTACATGGCAGTGTAATAATTCAAATTATTGGCTTAATTTAAGAGTTTTCATGTAAACACCTTAATTCGACTAGAAATCCGACAACCATAGTCGAGTTAACACCCCAAGATAACTCGATTGTTAATCGGATCAGGGGTGCATGTATACGATCAACCGGATTGGGGTTAGGACTTTGCGTTCTGCGCATGCTTGTGACCCCCGCCTGTATCATTTGTCGGTGGCGCCTTTCCTCAGCAATAAGCAAAACTACATTGGCGGCTTTTTTTTTCAGATGCGGGTGCATGTTTTACATTATATTCCTATGATACAGGGTGTTTCTGAAAAAAGGTCCTGGGCGCTTTTCAAAACGCTGCCGCTGGTGTTTTTTTCCTCCTTCCCCGGGTTCTTTACTCTCCAAGAAAAAGAGTCCTATGTCAGATGTTTGTTTTAACGTGATAAATTAATGTGATAATATGTGCTTGGTGTCGTTGGAAAGCTGAGATTATGTACTTTCTTCTGATGTGCGTGCCTGATGATGTTCTGATCTGCAGAGGGTAGTCGAATTAAAGCTATAATCGAGTTATTTGCCATCCTGTAACCGCACTGACAGATACACACACTCACACACCACACACATAAAGGGGAACCGTGAGTGTATCAGACAGAAATCTATCAAAACACACAGACCTCTGGGTAAACATCCCCTCCACATGGTTAAAACAGCACCGACAGGTAAAGGGCCCTTGGAGATGCTATCTGACTGACTCTGTGAGCTTTTGTAAGAGATCTCCCTCTATCTCGCTCTCTCCCTTTCACATACAGACACAGACACAGACACACACACACACACACGAGTGTGTGCATGCACCTCTCTCACACACACAGACACATACAGACACCTACACAGTGACACACAAACACACACACACACACACACACACACACACACACACACACACACACACACACACACACACACACACACACACACCTTAGATCTCCAATTACCTTTCCCTAGGGGATAGGATAGGAGTGTGTACACCACCTGGTGTACTTTACCTTACCCCAACCACCCCCAAACACCCCCCCACACCCCCACCCCCACACTCACCCCTCCCTACAATCCAACCACCCCACCAACCCATCCCCGATCATCCCACCCCCTTACAACCCACCCACCCCCTCCAACCCCCCCTACAATTTCCCCAACCCCCTAAAACCCGCCTACCCAAAGGCTCCTCATTTTTACTGGCTGTATTGTGTATGTTCAAAGGCATACGGACAGCTAGGGATGGCTCCCCAGTCTTGCTCTGGTGTCACACTCTCCCAGGGCACAAGAGAGAGCTGATCAAGTCCTCAGCGGCTCTCTCAGCTTACACACCACAATATGTGTACTCAACTGACACTGCCATACTCACTGCACATTACACCAATCACTACAGGCACTGCTTCAAAACAACATCACACACAGAACATTTACAATGTTTTCAACTTATATATTTAGTTCTACTTTAGTTCTACCAGACTGTTGGTTATTATGATTATGATTCCTTAAAAGAGAAGTACAACAAAGATACAAATTAAAATTGGAGGCTGTGCGATTGGGGGACTGCTTATACAAAATACCAGCAGGCGCCTCATTTCAATGGCTTGCAGGGTTTGTTTTTCACCTACTGTTGCTAGACTTGTTGCCAAGGGGAGAGCTCTAAGTTCCCGGGCGTCTGCAGTTATGAATGAAAGCCAGTGGATAACTACAGCACACTGGCCAACACTTGACTTGAAACACACAGTTAACTGTCAACACCTTTTCTTCAGCCTGAGGGCTTCCAGAAATTTCTATCTTCACTTTTTCTGGCTCGTCTTTGAAATTTTAGGGGTTCACAAAACTTGGTTCCCACTTTTTTGTCTGTCGAACATGAAAGCTCAAGTGAAGGGAAAGTCTAACTTTCCAAAGTCTGTCTGTTTTTGGAACTGCAGTTAGTGAAAGGGTGCGACTGGGGAGTATCATAGCACCGTGCTCTGAACACTAATGTGAATGAGGCGAATGCAACAGGTCCTGCCGGCATCGCAGCAGCAAAGAGCAGTTCAAAACCACACCACCACAGCTGATCATTATGGGATGTGCCGCCCGCCGCGAGCCGAATGCACACACGCACGCCCCCACTACAAAGAGGCGCTGCCGGCATGCCGAAGGCTGTCAGACCGCGGCTAATATTGATGGCGTCCTCCACCTGGCTGCGGCACACAGCTGGCTGTGAAACCTGACGAGCGGCGCAGCGGAGGAGGGCAAGGCGAGGTGCGGTGGGGTGGGGTGGGGCGCGGTGGGATGGGAATGGGGGGCCGCTGGGGGGCACGGCCGTAGATCACAGCGGGGCTGATTCTTTCTGACGGAGGCAGCTGGAGGCCTGTCTGGCGTCTCATCCATCAGGAGGAGCCTTGGCGGCCCTGGACAGCCAGGACAGAGTTTGGCAGGCAGAGCACAGCACACCACGTTCTACCTGAGGAGTCCTGATTACAGATCAGCACCGCAGTGGAGATGGTGCTGCTGTCCACTGAAATCAATTAAGAGCTCCGCTGACAAAAAGCACTTAAAGTTGCATAGTATCTCTTTAACTCTTTGATCTCTTTATCAGTGACTTTAAGTGTGTTGTACTGCAAATGTCTACCACTTTATTGCTAAAACAGGCTGCTAATATAACCTCATAATCTGCTAGCTCTCTATTTCCATGGTACACTAGGTTTGTTTGTTTGTTTGTTTTGTTTTTGGTTATACTTTATTTAACTGTCGCTGTTACATCAACGAGGTGCAGTGTAGGTTTGCATAGTGTAAGTACCTAATATCAAATGTTAGTACATGTAGAAGATGTAAAAGGAACTGTAAAATAAAGTCTTGCCTTGCTGTCCTTACTCAGCCCAGACTCATTAAGACAGCAGTGTGGTGGAAGGCTGGCCCTCTAAGCTGAGTTTCAGAGAAAGGTAAGGTGAGGTAAGGGACCAGACATCTCTTGTGGAAAACATATTGCATGTTTTGTTCGGTCCTTGTTTCCAAAGTAAAACTACTTGACATAGTAAAAATAATAATCTTTACTTGTATAGCACAATTCATACATACAAGATGCAGCTCAAAGTGCTTTACAGTTTGGCAAGAATAACACAGGACAACATTTCTTGCAGTCCAGTGGTGCCAGAGCGGGCGAATTCAATAGCACAATGACGTAATGACGCAATGCCCCGTTAATGCGGGCTCTTGCATTACGCAAAAATGCAATGTCACAACGACGTAGTAGTAAACGTGAAAAAAAAAAAACAATATACCAACATAAATACAAAGAAATACAAACAATCACGATACATGAACATAAACAAACTCCACATATACAAGCATCACTGGTAGCCTCTTTTAAAGGTTTGCACCATAAGGGGGGGCCGGGGGGTAGAGGAGACAGATAGTGGTGGTACGGTGATAAAGTGTCTGGCTTGTTTTCATAGCGCTTGGCTTTGTTGTGCCATCTCTCATGTCGTCCCATCCTCTCATGCGTAACCTCACAAGCAACCGCCAGACAAGCAAACACTTAGTTGCGTTTGCAGGCTAACTTGGTGGTGGTAGACTCATTTTGGTTTAATGTACGTTCAAACGCAATGTGGAGAACAAGCATCCAAGGACTTCTGGGTGCCAGGAGGCTTGGGCAACATTACAGAGACATTCCAATCAAAAGCCACGTTCTAGCACGCATGCACCTCACACACACACACACACACACACACACACACACCATAGATCTCCCTCCAATTACCTGGGATAGGAGTGTGTATAGACATTCAAATCAAAAGCCACATTCTACCACAGAAACACCAAGGACAGCCTGAAAAAAGGCCCTCATAATCAGGGTCGGGTGCCCAGGCTTTTCAGAAAACGAAGAAAGAAAAAAAATCAGTGTCTAACACAAGCACTTTCTCAATTAGAATTCTTTTATGTTTGAGCTGTACCAAACTAAAGGACTACTGTGCCATTTTTTTTCCGATGAAAATGAACATATTTGAATGGCTTTGCACAGTTACAGCCACAATTATACACACATAAGCAAGCATACTGTATTGTACACTAACATGTACAGCCTAAGACAGTCAGCCATGACGGTGAAGAAGGCTTCCTTCCTATAGATACTAACCAAAGGGCACATCCACAAACCTAGAACAAACCAGAGTCTGACTGAAAGGCGGCTTGTAGTTCTGAGCCCGGAGCATGTTGTTGTTGACAGGGAGTACGCATTGGCATGCTGCATTCCCAACTTCCAAATCATAAAACATTAATTAGAGCAGCTGCCATGACAACAACAAAGAGGTTTCGGGCTCCTTGAATGAACTTGTCAGACGGGCCGCTCTCCCTGGAGTCAGGCTCTCCTCGACTCGACTGTGATGCAGCCGTCATTAGCATAGCTCTGATTGGCTGATTACATAAGGTTGCGAGTGCTGTCAGGAGGAAATGGGCGCTGGTGCGTCACAAAATTAGGCCCCTAGGGAAACACGGCTTTTAAAAGAGATTCAGAAGAGGGCCCCTTTTGAGAAACATCTCTCAAACAAAATGGGAGGAGCAGCATCCTCTGACCTTGAAAACAATAAACTATGTGATGACACTTCATAATACAATAGATTATTACTAACCTTCCAGGCAAAGGGCCTTGGGTCACTCTCAAAGACAGAGACATGGAAGGACAGACCAGTGCTATCTAAAAGAACTAAGAGTCGCACAGCAGGGACAACAAAATGCCCAACTCGTCTTCATGCCCTTTTCTTAGATGAAATTATGAACAAAAGTGATGTGAACATATCCTCTTGCAAATACAGACTGCCATATTTCATGAATTAGGCTATATTAGTTTACAATTCTCAGACAGGAATACTGCGCTCCGCTGAAAGCCCCAGTCTCCAAAACTGCATACATTTGCTCAGATCATAAATACCACACATAAATACCCCACATATACACCACACATATGTACCACATATAAATACCACACATTGTGCACAATGAATGAACGCCCACTTTACATTTGTTTTCTGTCGTACACAAATTTGATACATGAGGGCCACTGTGTCTTTGTGAAACCATCAAGATTTAATGAGGACACCAAGTCAGTCTTCATATGAGAAGCTCACTTGGGATTTCAGCTCTGATGACTGAAAAGAATAAATATGTCAACAAATATGAATGGAAACAGCTCAACAAGCAATTAAATTTTACCAACACACATGTGCTGTAATGAAATTGTAATCTAGCTTCCACATCAACTCCACTCTAGATGAAGCACATCTGCATTTCCAAGTCAAGGTGGTTATATAAGAGGCTTATTTCAGCATCTAACACCAAACACAGGAACTTAAAGGAGAACTTTGGTGTATAGATTGCATTTAGGCTGATGCATTCAGAGTTTAACTATTTTTTATCGTTTGTCCCAGAAGGCTAACAATGGAAGTGGTAGGTGCCCTTAGACGAGCCTTTGTTGTACTACCGATGGAGTGTGGAGTTTCTTCGAGCTGTTTTAATGGTTTAAAAATAGCGTAGTCTTCATGCTTCGTCTAAGGGCACCTACCACTTCCATTGTTAGCCTTCTGGGACAAACGCTAAAAAATAGTTAAACTCTGAATGCAACAGGCTAAATCAATTTTGCTCCTCAGTACACATACCAACTCAGTATGATGTTTTAACATGCCAATTTTCATTTTACACCAAAGTTCTCCTTTAATAAAACAATGCCTAAATATCATGGAAGACCAATTTGTCTTTCCTAACCAGGGGTGCATTTTTAGAAAGTCCTATTTGCCTAACGCTGCGAGAATCTTCCTTGTCAGAAAGTCAGTCTGTGTGACTAGTCTCTTTTCTCCCTGCCAATGACGGGAAAGCAAACTTCTGAAATTGTACTCTTGTTCACTTCTACTTCAACAGGTACTTTCACTTATTAGCTCATCTACCTGAACAGTTGTACACTTAACATGAAGCTGGTTTTGTGAATGGCTGGATGTAATACTTGGCAGAATTTGATATACCTGAACGGTTGTACAATTAACATGTAGCTGGTTTTGTGAATGGCTGGATGTAATACTTGGCAGAATTTTATATACCTGAACGGTTGTACAATTAACATGTAGCTGGTTTTGTGAATGGCTGGATGGCAGGATTTTAAACTTCAGAAAGCGAAGAAAGGTATACACATCCAAATAAAATGTTCCAGGTGCTAGACAAAAATAGCAGAATCTTTGAAAAAGTGGTCTGCACACTGTGTATGCTCCAAGTGGATTTTATTTATTTAAATCAGGCAACGTTTCGACCCTGTTCAGGCCTGATGAAGATGCTACAACAAGATCGAAACGTTGCCTGATTTAAATAAATAGAAACCACATAAACACAGTGTGCAGACCACTTTTTTGAGGATTTTAAACTTCACCATGAAGTCTGAAGCCAGAGAGGCTGTCTCTGCTTTCTGCCACCA
>CM050203.1:11360000-11370000 GCA_027475355.1 Coilia nasus | reverse complement strand
CTGAATTCGCTTTGCCGCCCTCTATGGGCTGTAGCCGCACTAAGTAAGTTTGGAGGAGCTGGCCATCTCTCTATAGTTCGGATGAGAGACAATTCCACCTCCAACCTGTAGGGCGACCAAAGATGAAAACTACTTAGTGTTGCTTTAAACAGAGGAGTCAATGCTGTATTTGTGCAAACAACAGTGTTTTCAGTGTTAAAAGAAACAGGTGACACAGACGTAAGGGTGGTAGAGGGGTGTAGGAGGAGACCCACAGCACAGATGCAGGAATTATCTATAAATGCTGTACCTGCAGGGGTACCTGCGCATGTGTGCGCAAGTGCTTGTGTGTGTGAGAGACAGACCAGAGGACAGGCAGAGGAGAGAGAGAGAGAGAGAGAGAGAGAGACAGACAGAGGAGAGAGAGGACAGAGAGACAGAGAGAGAGAGAGAGAGAGAGGGTATGAGATGGAAAAGTGAAAAAGAGTTTTAGACTAAATTTGCTGTGTCAGTTTGTTCTACTGGGGTGTAGTGATTTAAACTATGTGGTTCATAGCAAAAAATAAACGTGTGGCTGGGGATTTCAATTTAACTTCTGTTCTCCCAAAGCAAATGTCAATGGGTAGGTGTATATTACTGTAAAACCACACTTGGCCTGATATTGATTTACACAGGCAGCTATTTACTGCTTGGGTAATTCCACGTGTGCGCATACATTCTCAGTTGCATTCCATCATTCCGAGGGTGCGATACTAAAGGTTTTACAGCTACAGAAAAGATGAGGAATTAGGACTAAATTAAGTTGCTTTAATTGTAATATATGTGTCTTTTAAATGTGTTTTTCTTTTGTCAAAAAGTCTATAACACTGAATAAGTGGAATATTACAGACACTTGTCACAACAAGACCAATCTTTGTACAGAAACACACCAATTACAATACTGTAAACATCAATTTCAATACTGTAAATATTAATTTCAATACTGTAAACATCAATTTCAATACTGTAAACATCAATTTCAATACTGTTCTCTGGTACTTCTGTTGTATGATTATAAAGACTTAAGTTCACTGCAACACAAGAAGGCAGCAAAACACTGCATACTTTCACAAATGAGTATGGCCAGTTTGCATTACCATATACTCTCTGAAACAGTGATACAGATCCTCGTAAAAAAAAAGCCCCATACAGGGGGACCTCATTTCAGAGGACCATATTACCTTTTATCCAATATATGTTTGAAAAACTTTCATTACTCTTGATTATTTCACAAGCTATTTTGCCATTGTCTGAGGATGTCATATTAAAGCTTTGCTATTTTATCAATTTTGATTGTCATTATATCACTTTTATAGCTCTCTTATTATGTATCATTTAAAGGGACCTTATTAACTTCCCAGAGTTTGGGTGTCATTTCAGCTCATCATAAAGCCCTGTGCTCCAGGCTCTACGCAGCTGCACTAATAAAAGCTTGTCTTTGCAGGGCGTGGGCGGACTATCCGCTTTAATGCGTACTACCTGCATTCAGGCTAATTGTTATCATTACTGGAAGCGTGCGGGAGGCATAGATTTATGGCACTCGCTCGCTACAGCGGTGAAATACGTCAGCCACATGAAGTTCAAAGACGACAAGTCCGCAAAGTGCAGCTTCAAAGGTTCCTTTCTGACTCCTCCATTATCCGCAGGTAATGATGAGAATATGAAACTAAGTCAACGGGGGAGAGCAACAATTTGAGATAAAAGCCGTTCATTGCCAAATAAGATCGCGGGGAAGCAAAAAAATGGTGCTTGCCACTAAACAAGCCCCGTTTTCATGTTCAGAAATACAGATGAGACGGTTTTTGAAAGGAAACTGAAGATGTGTTTATGCTTTCATAACGGCTGTTAAGCCTTCTCCCTCTCCCTTTGACTTTCAAATGAATGCAGAGAGTCGCAACAATGTAACGACGCGTGGAAAAGAAGTCTGCGTCAAGGTCGGCGAAACGTCGCGCGTGCAGCTATTTAGTCAGCGCGCCTGGCTCGCCTCGACGCACCACTCCACCACTGCCTCGCGTTGAGCGCCTCCTTTCTCTCTTCTCTTTCCTTTTTTCACTCTCACGCCAGCCAGCACAGTTATGAAAGGGCCTTTGTTCCTTACCCCCCCTCCCTCCCCCGGCGCAGGGCTGGGGCCAGGGGCCAGGGCCTCAGTGCTGGGGTTGTCAGCGGGGAAGAGCCATCGGTGGTGCTTTCATCCCCAAGTCAAAGACATTACTGCTTTTGAAGTGTGTCCAGGCCCCGGCCGGGCCAGGGGAAAAAACACTGTGTCTTGTGTGAGCGACACCTCCCCGAGTAAGCAGGAAGCCCTGGTGATTGTGCTTGTGTGTGTGTGTGTGTGTGTGTGTGTGTGTGTGTGTGTGTGTGTGTGTGTGTGTGTGTGTGTGTGTGTGTGTGTGTGTGTGTGTGTGTGCGTGTGATGTGTGTGTGTGTGTGTGTGTGTGTGTGTGTGTGTGTGTGTGTGTGTGGCAGAAGATGGCAAGGGGGAATTAAAGGCAAATCTTAATCAATAGCATAGGATGCCATAGATGGTACGAAGAGGAAGATTATTAAATAGAGATGACAGAGAGAAAGAGAGAGACAGGGAAAAAGAGACGGAGAAGGAGAGAGAGAAAAAATAGAAAGACAGAAAAGACAGACAAAGAGAAAGAAAGAGAGAGAGAAAGGGAAAGAGCGAGACAAAGATAGAGAAAGCGAAAAGAACAGAGAGAAACCGAGGAAGACAAACAGAAATGCTATGATTCAGGAGCAAAATGTGGGACTTAAACAGTGAGCTGCAGCATTTTCTGGTGATTTCTTACAGCTGCGGTATCACAGGCGTTATCCAGAGCTGCATATACATGACGCCGGGTCCCGATGGCAGCCATAATGACAACGCACAAGCACGGAGAGAACAGATGGCTCACAGACAGACCCAGGGAGAGGGAGAAAGAAATGAAAAAATGTGTTCTTATCTTTCCATTGCAGACACATACAGCATGAGGCTCTGAAGAGCTTCTATGGGGCTAGGATGCCACCAGTGGTGGTTCAGTGGTCCAACATCACGGACCGTGTGTGTGTGTGTGTGTGTGTGTGTGTGTGTGTGTGTGTGTGTGTGTGTGTGTGTGTGTATGTGTGTGTGTGTGTGTGTGTGTGTGTGTGTGTGTGTGTGTGTTTGTGTTACATACTGTCAACCTCCATCCTTCCTTCCCAGCTCTTGATCAATAAACAGCTTATGACTATTTATTCCCAAATTAACTGTGTGTGTGTGTGTATGTGTGTGTATGTGTGTGTGTGTGTGTGGTGTGTGTGTGTGTGTGCATGCACCATGCACACACTTGTTACATTTGTAATGTATCGTTTATAATCAGAAGGACAGCAGCATTAGGCTAACCCACTGGCAGCTTTGGACTGTGGATGTTTACTGTCCTTTCCCTCTCTCTCTCTCTCTCTCTCTCTCCTCTCTCTCTCTCTCTCTCCTCTCTCTCTCTCTCTCTCTCCTCTCTCTCTCTCTCTCTCTCTCTCTCTGTCTGTCTGTCTGTCTGTCTGTCTGTCTGTCTGTCTGTCTGTCTGTCCCTGTCACGGGGACTGACAGACAGACAGATTGAACCCAAATGCGTAACCTCAAATATTGTTTATTAAGGGTTGGGGGAAAAGGGACAAAGTCAACAGCTCCGGAGAGCAGGTAGGTATCCACCAAGACGCGGCGAAACACCCAGGCAGCCGGGTGGTGAGAACCCACTCCCGGAAGCAGGCGAAGAGTAGTGGGCAGGCGATGGTCGATACCGGGGGCAGTAGAGCAGAGCAGAGTCGAGGGCATGCGGAGGTCGAGACCAGGAGCAGGTGAGTCAGCCGGGCAGGAGTCGTTACCGGGGCAGTAGAGCAGAGCAGAGTCGAGGGCAGGCGGAAGTCGGGACCAGGAGCAGGAGAGTCAGCCGAACAGGAGTCGTTACCAGGGCAGTGGAGCAGAGCAGAGTCGAGGGCAGGCAGGAGTCGTTCACCAGGGCAGGAGAGCAGAGCAGAGTCGAGTGCAAGGCAGGAGTCGGTACCGAGAGCTGAAGAGCAGGGAGAGCCAGGGACGGCACCGGGGTCGAAGCAAGGGCTGGAGAGTCAGGCGGGAGTCAGGCAGGCAGGAGTCGGTAACCGAGGACTGGAGGTTCTGACAGACAGACAGGGGAAGACACAGGAACAGACGGAGGACGAGCAACACCGGGAATACACAGCCAAACAGACGCAGAGAAGTCAGGAGTCAAAATAGCTTGCCGAGGGAATACACCGTGGTTCGCAGACGGACTGACAAGGAGGAAGTGAGAGAGGCGAGTATAAGTAGTGGAAACCCCGGGAAACTAAACGAGGCGTGAACGAGGAGGGCAGGTGAGTAGAATGATTGAATAACTCGTGATGATCACAAACCAGGAAGTGCAGGTGAGAAGGATGATTACCGTAATCGTGAAACGAGGGGAGCGAGTGAGAGGGATAATCTAATGAGGGTCTAAACCAGGAAGTAGCAGGTGCGGTGAAACACGGTAGAGTGAACCTAAACGACTAGTAATTAGGTGACAGAGAAAACCCACATACGAAAATTCCTAAGCCCAGAGCGAAAACCCGTGACAGAACCCCCCCCCCAAGGGACGGCCCCAGAAGGACCCAAGAAAAAAAAAAAAAAAAAAAGAAAACACCAACCGGGTGGGGAGGGAGGGGAGAGACAGGGGATCAGAACTCCTCAGACCGGTCCCGATAGCAGGGCAGCATCCTCCGTAGTATCCCGGGCTCCTCTGGCGGGTGGAACCACAGCCAGAGGCGGAGGAGCCCGGACAGGCTGGGAGGAGACCCTGGGACGGCCCCGACGGCGAGTCGGCTGAACATCACTATGTATAAATCCTGCTCGCCGGGACCCAAGACCTCTCCTCAGGACCGTAACCCTCCCAGTCCACCAGGTAATGTATGCCCCGGCCTCTCCGTCGGGACCGGAGAAGGCGACGCACCGTGTAGATGGGGTCCCCATCAAGCAGTCGTGGAGCGGGTGGTGGAGGCTCCGCAGGTGTATGAGGGCTCACCCGTACAGGTTTTATCCGGGAGACGTGAAACGTCGGGTGGACCCTCATGGTAGTGGGGAGTCGGAGTCGGACTGCCGTGGGACTGATAACCCGCTCCACTATAAAGGGACCCAGGAAGCGCGCCGCCAGTTTCCGGGACTCCACCCGGACAGGAAGGTCTTTGGTGGACAGCCAGACCCTCTGCCCAACGCGATATACAGGAGCCGGAGTCCGGCGGCGGTTGGCTCCGGCCGAGTACGAGGCGACGGCTCTCAGGAGTGCCGCCCGAGCCCGAGCCCAGGTCCTCCTGCAGCGACGGGCGTTGGCGAGGGCAGAGGGACAGGATGCTTCTCCCTCCTGGCTGGGGAACAAGGGAGGTTGGTACCCATACACACACTGAAACGGAGACATGCCAGTAGCAGAACTGGTGAGGGAGTTATGGGCATATTCGACCCACACCAGCCGACTGGCCCAGGAGAGGGGGTCCCGGGAGGCCACACAACGCAGGGCCTTCTCCAGCTCTTGGTTGGCCCGTTCCGATTGTCCATTCGCCTGAGGGTGGAAGCCAGAGGTGAGGCTGACCGTGGCCCCCAGAAGGTGGCAGAACTCCTTCCAGAAGGTAGAGGTGAACTGGGGACCACGGTCGGAGACCACATCGGATGGGATGCCATGGAGGCGGAAGACGTGCTGCTGGACTGCCTGCGCGGTTTCCTTAGCTGACGGGAGTTTGGGGAGTGGTATAAAGTGGGCCATTTTGCTGAACCTGTCCACCACCGTCAGGATAACAGTCTTTCCCTCCGAAGCAGGCAGTCCAGTAACAAAGTCCAGGCTGATGTGGGACCAGGGACGAGAGGGAACGGGCAGAGGCTGGAGAAGACCAGCGGGTGGTCGGTTGGATGTCTTGTTTCGGTTGCACACCGAACAGGCTTGAACATACTCCCGGACCTCCCTCTCCAGACGGGGCCACCAGAAACGCCGAGCGATGTGGAGGCTGGTGCGGGTAGCTCCGGGATGACAAGCCAGGAGGGAGTCGTGCCCCCACTGCAGGACCTGGGCGCGGAGGGCCTCAGGCACGAAGAGCCTTCCCTCAGGGCAGGCGCTGGGACCGGGTTGGTCCTGGAGGGCCCTCTGTACCTGCCCCTCAATGTCCCAGGAAAGTGCCCGCCACGACCCGGGACTCAGGCAGGATGGAGGCGGGACCAAGGAGAACGTCGCCATCTTTCAGGAATTGACGGGAGAGGGCGTCCGGCTTGGTGTTACGGGAACCTGGGCGAAAAGACAGACAAAAATTAAACCGTGAGAAAAACAGTGACCACCGGGCTTGCCGGGGATTGAGTCTTTTGGCGGATCTGATGTATTCAAGATTTTTATGATCTGTCCAGACTATAAATGGCACGGACGCCCCCTCCAACCAGTGCCGCCATTCTTCCAGGGCCAACTTTACGGCGAGGAGTTCCCGGTCCCCGATGTCATAATTTTGTTCAGCAGGTGATAGGCGGCGGGAAAAGTAGGCGCAGGGATGAAGCTTGTTGTCCTCAGGGCGCTGCTGCGACAATACAGCACCGACGCCAATGTCGGACGCATCCACCTCCACCACGAACTGTCTCTCTGGATCGGGGACCTGAAGGATGGGGGCGGACGTGAACCGATGCTTCAGATTGCGGAAGGCTTCTTCTGCCGCGGTAGTCCACAAAAATGACAGTTTTGTACTGGTGAGGGCTGTCAAGGGTGCGGCAACCGAACTGTAATTGCGAACGAATCGCCTGTAGAAATTTGCGAAGCCTAAGAATTGTTGCAGTTGCTTACGGTTTTCGGGGACTGGCCAGGAGGTGACAGCAGACACCTTGGTAGGGTCCATCTGAATGGCACCCTCTGCCACAATGTACCCCAGGAAGGCCACGGTCTTGGCGTGGAATTCGCACTTTTCAGCCTTCACAAAAAGCGAGTTCTCCAGGAGGCGACGGAGGACTAGTCTGACGTGCTGCTTATGTTCTTCCAGGTCCTTGGAGAATATTAAAATGTCGTCCAGGTAAACAAACACAAATCTATCCAACATGTCTCTCAGCACGTCATTGACTAGTCCTTGGAAGACGGCGGGAGCATTGGTAAGTCCAAACGGCATGACCAAGTATTCATAGTGTCCGTTGGGGGTATTGAACGCCGTCTTCCACTCGTCGCCCTCCCGGATGCGAACAAGGTGGTAAGCATTACGGAGATCAAGCTTAGTAAACACCGTGGCCCCCTGGAGGGATTCAAACGCAGAGGCGAGTAGTGGCAGAGGGTACCTATTTTTAACAGTCATGTCATTCAACCCCCGGTAGTCGATGCAGGGACGGAGGGAACCGTCCTTCTTCCCCACGAAAAAAAATCCTGCGCCTGCCGGTGAGGAAGAAGGACGGATGATGCCTGCCGCCAGGGAGTCCGCAATGTACTCCTCCATCGCTCTCCTTTCTGGACCCGAGAGGGAGTAGAGGCGACCACGGGGAGGAGTAGCTCCAGACACCAGGTCGATGGCGCAGTCGTAGGGGCGATGAGGCGGCAAGGAGGTGGCCTTGGCTTTGCTAAACACCTCCTGCAGATCGTGGTAACAATCAGGAACCCGGGAGATGTCCGGAGGTGTAGTAGAGGGGGCTGGCGGAGTAGAGGGGGCAGCCGACCGAAGACAGGACTGATGACAATCCGGCCCCCACTCTAATACAGTTCCAGTCCACCAGTCGATGCGGGGGTTATGAAGACGGAGCCACGGTAACCCAAGGACGACGGGCTCACGGGGGGATGAGAGGATGTGGAAACGAATCCTCTCTTGGTGGTTACCTGAAGTCAACATTCCCACTGCCTCGGTGATGTGGGTTATCGGACCCAACAAATGACCATCCAGGGCTCGAGCAGGAACTGGAGACGGTAGGCGAAGGACCTCTAACCCTATCTGCTGGGCCAGAGTGATATCCAGGATGTTGGCCTCTGAACCTGAATCAACGAGGGCAGTGAGTGAGCGAGACAGAGAAGGGAGCTGAAGAACGACCCGCAGGAGGGGTCTGTCTCCCCTGGGAGCGTTCGTGGAGGCTGCAGTCAACCGCACGCCCCCTCCTTCTGGTGAGCTAGCTCCTTTAACTGGACAGGTAGTGACGCGATGACCCTCTCCCCCGCAGTACAGGCAAAGTCCCCCCACCAGACGTCGTTGTCGTTCAGAAGGAGAGAGGGATGTGCGATCGACCTCCATGGGCTTGGGAAAGTCCTGACGGGGGCTGGTAAAGCGACTGGGGTAAGCGGCTCCACCATCAGTAGAACGACGAGAGGGCTGACTGGAACGACCCTTCTCCCGGCGGCGAGCCTGTACTCGCCGATCAATACGAGTAGCGAGTGCAATCGCCTCGTCCAGGGTAGTGGGAGCCTCGTGAGAAACTAGCTCCTCCTTCATATAATCTGCCAAACTGTGAAGGAATGCGTCGACCAAAGCCTCTTCGTTCCAGTGGCTCAAACTGGCGAGCGTTCGAAAGTCAATGGAAAAATCAGTTACTGTCCGATTATCCTGACGAATCTCCAGTAACTTCCGGGAAGCGTCAGCCGCAGGAGAACCAGCACCAAAAACCTTCTTTAATTCCGCTGCGAAGGAATCAAAAGACCTGCAGATCAGCGAACGACGCTGATACTCAGCAGTTCCCCATAGTCTGGCCCGCCCAGTCAGTAGATTTATGGTGAATGCCACCCGTGCCGCCTCCGATAAAAAGTTCCGCGGCTGGAGGTCAAAGGTGAGCTGGCAGTTAGTGATAAAAGCAATGACCTCCTCGGGTTCCCCCCTGAACCGCTCCGGTAGCCCAATCCTGGGCTCGGGGCAGCCAGTGGCAATGGGCAGGCTTGCCAGAGCAGGTGACGGGGCAGAGTGTCCTGCAGAGGGAGCCAAAGGATCGCTGACTCCCGAGGACGTGACTCGGGCAGAGACCCGGGAGAGCTGTTGAGCCTGGTCAGACCCCTGCTGCTGAAGCAGCAATACCAGCTGACGTAAGAGGTCGGTGGTGTTCATTAAGGAGGCCACGTCACTAGAGACGCGGCCCAGCTCCCTGTCGGAAAGCTCCAGCCGTTGTAAGGCGGACAGGGGCTCAGGAGACTGGCCCTGGTCCATAGTGAGGTCCGCTGGGTTCGTTCTTTGGTCAGTCCGTACTGTCACGGGGACTGGACAGACAGACAGATGAACCCAAATGCGTAACCTCAAATATTGTTTATTAAGGGTTGGGGGAAAAGGGACAAAGTCAACAGCTCCGGAGAGCAGGTAGGTATCCACCAAGACGCGGCGAAACACCCAGGCAGCCGGGTGGTGAGAACCCACTCCCGGAAGCAGGCGAAGAGTAGTGGGCAGGCGATGGTCGATACCGGGGGCAGTAGAGCAGAGCAGAGTCGAGGGCATGCGGAGGTCGAGACCAGGAGCAGGTGAGTCAGCCGGGCAGGAGTCGTTACCGGGGCAGTAGAGCAGAGCAGAGTCGAGGGCAGGCGGAAGTCGGGACCAGGAGCAGGAGAGTCAGCCGAACAGGAGTCGTTACCAGGGCAGTGGAGCAGAGCAGAGTCGAGGGCAGGCAGGAGTCGTTCACCAGGGCAGGAGAGCAGAGCAGAGTCGAGGGCAAGGCAGGAGTCGGTACCAGAGAGCTGAAGAGCCAGGGAGAGCCAGGGACGGACCGGGGTCGAAGCCAAGGGCTGGAGAGTCAGGCGGAGTCAGGCAGGCAGGAGTCGGTACCGGAGGACTGGAGGTTCTGACAGACAGACAGGGGAAGACACAGGAACAGACGGAGGACGAGCAACACCGGGAATACACAGCCAAACAGACGCAGAGAAGTCAGGAGTCAAAATAGCTTGCCGAGGGAATACACCGTGGTTCGCAGACGGACTGACAAGGAGGAAGTGAGAGAGGCGAGTATAAGTAGTGGAAACCCCGGGAAACTAAACGAGCGTGAACGAGGAGGGCAGGTGAGTAGAATGATTGA
>CM050203.1:11355000-11357500 GCA_027475355.1 Coilia nasus | reverse complement strand
CAGTCTCCCTCGCCCTCTGTTGCTCTCTCTTCTGCTCTTACTCTTTTTCTCAATCTCTCTCTTCTTCTCTTTCACTTTGCCTCCCTTTCTCCCATCCCCCCATATCCCTTCCTTTTCTATCCATCTTTCTTCCTTAAAAGCCGCCTCACTCCACCTCCCTTATTCCCTCACTCCACTCCCTTACACATCTCCCTCCCTTTCTAGCTTTCACTCTTTCTAAAAAGAGCAGAGAGCAAGTGGCAAGCACCCTCTCTATCTCTCTCTCTCCCTCCCTCCCTCTCAACCTTCCTTTCATCTCTCTAGCTCTCTTTCTAGCTTCTTTTTTTTCCAATCTCCCCATCTCTCTTCCTTTCGTGTTTTCCCTCTCTTCCCCTTTCAAGAACAGACAGCAGAGAGATGCGGTGGAGGCGAGATCAGGAAGATGAGTCAGAAATGTCTCTGTGTGGCCATGCTTCCCCTGAGCTCCATCTTTCCCCTGAGCTTCGTGCCTCCAAAGGCCTTTAGCGTCCCCACAACTACTGTAGTCCGGGCCTTCCCCACTCAAAGCCAGCAGTTATCAGTTTGAGCATGCTGTGGATTTGGACAGCAAGGACAGGCGGAGTGTGTGAGTGTGTGTGTGTGTGTGTGTGTGTGTGTGTGTGTGTGAACACGTGTGTCACTGTAAGAAAATGTTGGATGCTGTTGAATGCAAGGCTTTGGAGATGGGTTTTACATGCACTGGCACTCAAGGGCTTTGGGGCGTTTTGTCAGGGCCACACACCCATCCATACTTACACACAAACACACACACACACACACACACACACACACACACGTGCAAGTGTACGCGGGTGCACACACACACACACACACACACACACAAACACGCACATCTCCCAAACCAAGACTGAGCAGAACAGCAGTCGTACAAGCAGCCAAGACAGAATTTTAATTCATGAACAAAACTTAAGACTAAAGACACACACAACACCACAACGCCCAAGCCCCTACTTTATCAAATTACATCATGTCTGACGTCATGTCAAACCCCTGTCACATATCCGATGAGTGTTTCACTGAAGACTTTATCACTGAAAAGGTTGCATGATATATACAGAATTATGTGTCTGAGTATAACACATATTAAAGTTAATATGATATCAACTTACATTACCATAGCTTTTGTATTTGTTGAATAAAACACCTTATTAACTTCAGTATATAAATGGCAGCTACAGCTGGTTAATTAACACAGTCATTGTTTCCTTTATGATGTGCAATTACATCAGCACACTAGTTAACATTAACATTTAAATTCAGCAGTAAACAAAGGGATTCAAAATTAAGCAATTAACTATTTAAAAAGCATTAGGGCCTGAGCTTAATGCGTTGTCAATATTTACCACTGCATGTACTGTAAACCGGATCAATACATGCATTACACACTATAGGACTAAATGCATTGCAAGCCACCCTCTAGTGGAGTGGAAGTGGACCTATACTGAACATTCTGACTAAAAGAAGCATACAAGAAGCATTGTTTGCCCTAAAATTGTCTTTGCAAACCACAGATGTGACCAGAACGGCACATGTGGGCGGCCATTTGGCTTAGCTGGGGTGAAACAAAAATGAATGGAAAAAATGTTTTTTTGGATGGACATAGCAATTTTTAGGTTGGACAAAGCTTGTCCCTGGCAGTCCACTGCCCACCCCAGCCTACCCCTGGTCACCCCCCCTGCTGTAAGCTCTGCCATCACCTCGTCACCCTGACTTGTGGACTTGTGTGAGGTGGTATTCAGCTAAATGGGGCGCAGCGTTTGATGGCGTGGCTGTGTATTTGTGGAGGCGTGCAGACAGCTATGGAAGCCGGCGCTATGATTGCTTGTCAGGGGCACTCAGCAGGTTGGAGCAGGCACTGTGTGTGGAGAATTGTGCCTCGCAGGGCAATCAGAGCTGCAGTCTACTAATCACGGCAGTGTTTTAAAAATACACACACTGTTCAAGAAATACAGAAGACTTTACACACACCCACACACACACACAGACACACACACACAGTATGTCTATGTGTTATTCATTAAAAAGGCTTGGAAACAGGTTAAACAAGGAAACTCTTGCTGCTTGTTTAGTAAATATGCGCATACGTAAATATATATTTTTGCATAAAAATGCTAAAAAGGCAAGGTAAAGGCAGGAACATATAGCAAAAGGGAGCAAAAATAAGACTCTTGAAAGTAAAGTAGACATTTGGAAAAAAAAATCGAACTCTTTGTTCTTTCTAAGCAGTGTACACACAATAAAAATCAGGAAGCAGCCAGGTAGGCCACAACAAACTTTTCAAGCGTTCTCCAGGTAGGCCACAACAAACCTTTCAAGCGTTCTCCAGGTAGGCCACAACAAACTTTTCAAGCGTTCTGAGGAAGGTGTTTGGACAGGGTTCTTGAACTCTGGTAGGTGCCAGAGATCATGTCATCTTTTTGTTTTATTTGTTAGATAATCTAATATATTCACAGTTATTGGG
>CM050203.1:11335000-11350000 GCA_027475355.1 Coilia nasus | reverse complement strand
TGGCTTAGTCTACAGTATATAAACAAAATATTGCAATTAGGCCTACCTTACCATATCCGCCAGGTATTGTTAACAAAAATGCCATTCACATTTATTGTAGACTATATGGCAATGAAAAACTTTCCATACATAACAAAAAAAAGAATTCCCATACCATATGTCAGGTAATTTAACCAACAAAACATTGCGATTATGAAAGTAGTCAACATTTTTTTCCCATATAACAAAAAAATACCAAATTCTACACCACACCCTTGTCACAAAAGCATAGACAGTCGATTTAATATTCGCAAGGCAAATATATCCTATTGATATTGTGTCTAAAACTAATTTTCCCCATACATCTGATGACGGTCTTCCCGCCCTCTCAATCAATGAACGTCTATCTTGAACGTCACTGGAAGTGAACCTCATTGGGTCATTGTAGGCTACCATAGACGTTAGGTTAGGAGACGAATGACTTTGATTCTAGACTATACAGAATTTTAAAAGAACGAAATAAACCGGTATTAACCGGTTACCATTATTTTTAAATAAGCGTTTCTGTTCCGGAACAAAAAAAATTATAAAGTTTCTGGTTTTGTTTCTGTTCCAAGCAAAATGCTAAAAGTTTCCGGTTTTCGTTTTCGTTCCTTGAACCGGTTCAAAGCCCTGTTTACAATGCATTCATAAATTATGTTAGTATTCATGATTTATGCATACGCATGACTGTACTGCTAAGACATTATAATGCCATGCCATAAGCTCTTTTCCAACTTCAGGTGATAATACAAGATTCTTGCTTATAAAGCTTTTTTGCCTAAAAATGCAGTCATGGGTATGTATAAATAGTTATGAATACTACTTGTAATCATTACTAAAGGAGTACTTCCACGAGAAACTGTTTAGTGCTTGCTCTTTTGAAATATAATAGGTCACCCCGAGTTGCATACTGTATGCATGCTGTACGTGAAAATGTTCTTCTACTCCGATTGCTTCCATTAGTCAATGAAAGAAAGTACTAGGGGAAAACGAGTGAATAAGAAAAAGGGCAACAAAGTGACGTAAGTTTGTTAATTAGAAAAAGCCATGCCACAATTGTGATTACTGGAGGAGTCTCGTTGCAGCACACATTCACTTAGCGAAGAAGAGGTAAGTAGGTGTGTTTGTTTAAAATGTTTAAATCATCTATTTGGCCATTGACTGCATACACCTGGTCTGGACCGGTTAATAGGTTGGCTCCACATGCTGCTTTTCATTTGCACTGAGGATAGTCCGTGGGACTAAAGCACATTTGCACTGAGGATAGTCCGTGGGACTAAAGCACATTTGCACTGAGGATAGTCCGTGGGACTAAAGCACATTTGCACTGAGGATAGTCCGTGGGACTAAAGCACATTTGGACTTTTGGGATAATGTGAAAAAAAAATGGCTGGAAAAAGTGTACTAAATACATGGTTTAAAACTAGACCTTTTCTGACTTTTTTGTCTTGAGTGCGAGTCCTCCTTGTCTGTATTCACACTTGGTCTTTTAGGTATTTGCACAAGGGATCCTGGCTTCACAATGTCAGCCCCTGGCGGCCACAAATAACTTAGGCAATTTGTTTCTGGAACGAGCCCAGCTCCCTGACTGAGAGTACCAATCTACGACAGGGCCATTTAACCTTAGGAGGCTACGGGGAGAAAAGTTTGTTGTGATCTGTGGGTGGGTGCCCTCCAGCAGGTCAGGGACTCATTTTCATAACAGCAGCAGCTGGGATATCAAATATTTACGGATGGGAAATGCCCAACATTAACGCGAAACGCGAATACGAGTTTGCCTGATATATAATATTGTATCAGGGACTGAATTGAATTAAAATAAATCAACTTCTCTTTGTTTGTTTGCCTGCCTGATATTGAAAACGCACATTACCGCTCTGGCAGGGAAATTACCACGACAGCAACTAGCCCATTAGTGAAGGCTCACTGCTCATCTCCATCAGCACAAAGCATTGTGGGTAGCTGGAGTGATGAATATGCTGCAGTTGATGATGAATAGCTTGCAGAGGGAGGCTAAAATGAAGATGGGTTCCACTTTGTTGAGACTAATATTATCAAACAAAGACATTTAAAAGGTGCCTTTAAAATTAAATACCTTGATTAAAACTTCCAGGTATGTCTTCATTTGGGCCAGTGGTCGGTGAAAGTAGCAATCCAATATAACTCAGTGTGTGTAGAGGTGTGTGTGTGTGTGTGTGTGTGTGCGCGTGCGCACACGCTTTGTGCAAACTGTTGTTTTGCAAGAGTGGCATTTTACAATAAAAACAGCGATAGATGCTCAGCTGTAAACAATAAACAAAAACAACAGACCCTTGAGGTCAGCTTAGTTGAGTGAGGTGGCCACAGTAGCTTCACATTCAGGATGTTTACTGACGCACTACGGCACAGTCAGGGGGATAGGCAAGCCTGATTCATGACAGCCTGCTCTTTTCATTTTAGTTGCTCATTAAATTTTCACACCTCACCATAGAAAAAAGCCCACACGCACATATTTTGCCACTGAAGTAATGTGAAGGGTTTTTTTTTATGCTGCAGGAGCGGTTGGTTGATGGGCCCATTTGAAAAACAATATTAGCATGGCATCCCCCGTCTGAAGAGAGCCAAATAGGACCCAAGCCCTGGGGAGGGCCCTGCATATTGGTTGCTTATCAGTCGTTTGGTACTGAGCGGGGGCAATTAGCCCACTTCTCTCACAGCACAGATGAAATTTTGCCCCCGGAGCACCCCCAGCAATCAACCTGAAGGAATACCCTGGGGTTGGGATGTGTGTGTGTGTGTGTGTGTGTGTGTGTGTGTGTGTGTGTGTGTGTGTGTGTGTGTTGTGTGTGTGCGTATGATGCTGACTGAATACCCTGAAGTTAGGGGTAAGGGTGTGATGCTGAGTGAATACAAGGATACAAGGCTACAAGGATATGTATTGTCACATGCATAGAGATACTGGGTACAGCAATATATTGTCAGCATGGTTTGTCAGCCTACGGTGTGCATGGGGAGGGGGAGTAAAGTGCACAGAATGCAGTTGGAGGAGAGCTGCCTGATGAAGGCCAGGGGTGGAATAGGTGATTGGGGGGGGGGGGGGTGCGATACAGAATAGATGCCCTGGGGTTGACATGGGGGGTGCAATGTGAGGTGGGGGGGGGGTCATTGTGTGAGCACTGCATTGTATTGTGATTCTCATACATACTGCATGTGATAGGACAAAAACAACTCCTAAATTTTGTGTAATATATAATGCAACACCATTAGGGTTGTGCCATTAGACGATATCATCGTCCATTGTCATCGTCAACCCAACATCGCGATGGATGGTAACCATCGCGATGACACGCCCCTTTTTGTCAGACGTGTGCTCTAACTTTATTTATGCCTCACTGACCCAAAGATTTAGCAGGGATTGCAGATAAATGATCAAATCACCAATGTTATTGTATTCTTATAGAATATAGCATATAGAATTAGTAGTGCCCTTCTTGCCAACCAACTCCTGCGTCATGGTAGGCCAGCTGTTCTAATGAAATGAGCCTTTCTAACAGAATGGAAGCTTTTAACCGTTAATTCGAAGGGAATGGAATGACAGCTCAATATCACGCGCAGCGCCAAAGCCCGGGAAGAATTAGATGAGTTTAAAAGGGAATATCCTTTTTTAAATATATTACCAGTTAAATTTATTAGTAGATTATTATGTTATAATGCATATTAAATAATAATATGATGCTTACATTGTCAGGGCACGAGGCATTGAAATGTAATTTTTTTTTTAAGGCTCACCTCCCCCCCACCCCCGCCCGACGATATCATCGTCCATCGTGATGTTTTACAGTGAACATCGTCATCAGCCACTTATGGCAACATCGTCCAACCCTATTGTGATGCTCACACATACTGCATAAGATAGGACAAAAACAACTCCTAAATTCTGTGTAATATAATGCAACACCATGTGATGTAACACAAAACACATACAGTAATGTGCGAAAGTTTTAGGCAGGTGTGAAAATAAATGCTGTCAACTAGGAATGCCTTCAAAAATGGAAGTGTTAATCATTTATGTTCAGAAACCTAAATGAAAGCAATATTTGGTGTGACAACCCTTTGCCTTCAAAAGAGCATCAAATCTTCTAGGTATACTTGCATAGAGTTTTTGAGGGAACTCACACCGCATTTTGTCAACTGTACATCCCATTACTCAAAACACAACAGAACAGTGGCTTAGCAAATATGAGTACACATAATGAGATCCTTGTGAACAAGGTGAACAACATTTTTGCATGTTTTAACCATGTAATGTACTGTATATCTTTTTTTTTTTTGGATAAATGTAGCCATTTTATACATGTCGCCTTCCCATAAATCTCTAAATCACTCCCACAATCCTTTGCAAGCAGACATGTCTATCTCTGCAGAATGTTTCTGATTGGTTGATAGAGCTGAATCATGATGGAATTTCACTTGCTGCCTGTCTGCTCTGGCATAATTCCCAGAGGCAATTACACTTAATCAGAGCTACTTTTATTTTCATCAGAAAATTAAAGTAGATACTTGAAATATTTTATTGAAGCACGACTCCATAGAGCTTTCTTTCTAGTTTATAATTCAAAACAAATGAACTCTAATATGTGAGCTAGACTCAACAGGTAGATGGATTGACAGGGCCATTCTTTCCAAGGTATAATGGAATATATTAGGACCAAATCTATCCTGTGTAGATGGATAGAGAGGTAGATTGATGTGCAAAATCTAAGATACGAAACATATAGTATAGGCTGTGGTTAGACAGAGTGGGGCGTTAGTGATAGATTACTGTGCTGAAGGGTCCCTAACCTTTGCTTTCTCTGACCACACCAGCAGCCACCAGGCTGTGTCATCATTAACCCACAGAGACCCAAACATACAAAAAAAACTTCAAAAATGTTTTTAAACCTTTTAGATGTTGTTGTAGGAGGCACATGATGCAGAAATCAGTGTTTATTTTAAATTTTGACCTCCAAATCCCAAATGCTGTCCAAATCAAATCCAATGCAATCCAATGGACAAGGTGCAACAAGGTGCTGTACTTCAAGGCAGGTTCACAGGTCGTATAACTTTGTGGCCAAGTAACTGAGCCTGTTTACACAATCTACCATCCAGTAGTGTTGCAGAACTGGACAATAGGACCTATTAGTAATATAAAGACTATGACTTTAAAAAGAAAAAAGTATGTGTAGGTTTATTATTGTGTAATTAAATGTGATGCTGTAATATTACAACAGTGGGCCTCACAGGGTTAAGCCAGATAATGCACAGTGGCTCTAAAGCTCCAAGTGTCCTGATTATAGACAGCAAGCACCCTTGAACCCGATGGGGAAAAATGCAGGAGATCTGTTCAGTCATGCCACTTGCAGTCGCACCCCATCCATCCTACTGCTATTTCAGAGCACATCAAACATCGAGAGAACAGGAACCCCCTGAGCGGTAATTCAGGCCATTAGGAGGAGAAAGCACACACACACACAGACACACACACACAAATACACACACACACACAAATACACACACACACACACACACACACACTCACACACACACATGCACACACAAAGGCAAATCATCTAGATGCTTTTGAAAGGTCCATTTCACAGAAGCACCGAAGCAATTTCATTCTACAATCATGTGCTTCCAGACCGGTGCGTACTGCCTAAACCCCATACCCTCAATCATGCTCCATCATCTACTTCATGTGAACCACAAAACCAGATGTTCAATTCTTTTGACACACACTCATATTTTACCACCTGTTAAAAGCGATCCCTGGTGCAATGTTGTCTTGTCATTTTATATAGCCCAATCCTCTCTCTTCATGCAGAACCACTGAGAGAGGCAAAATCGTGTTTACAGTATGTTGTATATCAAAATGCAACCACACCTAGAGGGATGTGTGCATTAAGTGTAAACAAACCATTTTGAACACATCCTGGACCTGGCGGCGATTGAGCACGGGCTGCAACTTAAAATAATCTCTTGTGAGAGACAGTCTCAGTCCTTATTGAACATGCATTACAGCACATTACTGTTTGCATTGAGAGATTCGGCTTAGCTCTTTACAATGCGTCCTTCTTGAAATGCACCAGGCATTCACAAAAATTTTGCTGTGAATAAACACAAAGCATGCATCAATATGACACCAGACTCTGAGGAATCAGAGTGGGCATCAGATTCAACTAAACTAATTGACGCAGATGGGAATATGATGAGTGCTTATGGGAACCAAGCCACAGTAAGCAGCTGTCACATTTATTTTTAATTTTTTTTTGCTGTCCACATAAGCGTTCATCTGTAAAAACAACCAGAAATACATTCTTTGACATCACCGCGTTACTTCTCCCTCCCCTCCCTCCCATGGTAAGCACTGTTATAAGGATAACACAAGGGCAGGGACCGTGGTTGCTATGGGCGCCTACAGAATGTTCCAGAATCAGGACTGTGACCGAGCTCGGCACATCTGGGCACCGTATATCTGCATAATGGCATTAGCCGAGTCTTACGGAGTGGCGTAAGGTCACGCCTTATGATAAACGCTCGGTGGCTGAGCCTGCCGGCTCCGCGCGGGGAGCTCGCTTTAGAATAAACAGGGCAGAGCAAATAAGGCAGCGCCGACCTGAAGACGTCAGCAAAGGAGCTAAAGGAGGAGGTCCCATCGCTGCATCGCTGTGTGAAAAGAGCTCCGAGTTCCTGGGGGCGTCTTTAACCTTGATTCACCGTGCAAATGAACTGCATAAAGACATCAAGGCCCTCTTAGCACAATATCTGTGCCTCCATCCGCAGTGCTCATTTTCTCATTCTCATCTCATTTTCTATCCGTGTCAAAAGATAAATTTCACCAAAACGCACACATGAATTAATGCATGATGGGGTTTAATTTCTAAAGTACAATATAACAGTTGTGAATGTGATATTATGATATTATGGTAATTGATGTCCTTGCAGTAAATACATAAAATCTTCACTTTCCATTCCTTTAGCACAGCTCTGTAATAACTCTGTATGCTTTGGCGATATGAGCCCTGTTGAAGGCCAGTTGGTCGACACAAGCTGGCTTTTTAAATTAGCCCATAAATATAAAGGCTTTTTTTCAAGCAATCTCTTCCTCGCCACACACTTAGCTTCCGAAGTGCCTGAGCTGCCTTACTTTTTCAAAGAGTTTTGCTTCCTCTCCTTTTCCAGGAGCCGGTGTTTACATTTTTATCTGAGATGCTCCCACCCACACAGAGCCAGCGATCCTCCGCTTCTCTTCATTATTCAAATGTGTCTGAGCACACGTGGCGGCGAGAGTCACTGTTGGGCTTGTCTCTCCACAAGTAATCATGTGCAGGCAGATGCAATCATTTTGGGTAACGATGATAAAATAGCCGCAAAGCAACATCATCCGAGGAAGCAGGTGAAGAAGAAGGGCTGCAGTGAGCCCACACACACACACACACACACACACACACACACAAAGATACATGCACAAACACACACTGTGTGTGAATCAATAATGAGAGGCAGCCCAAAGATAAGTTTGTTGAGAGCACATCTCTCCCTAGCTCATTTATATAGCATCCATTTAAATAAACCCCTCCTATACATAGTGATGTTAGGGAGAGAGAGAGGGGGGGAGGGAGAGAGGGAGAGAGGGAGGCAGAGAGGAAGAGTAGGAAGAGAAGAAGGGAAGGACAAAGGGAGAGAGAGAGGGAGGAAGAGAGGGACAGAGTAGGAGAGAGAGGGAGAGAGAGAGAGAGAGAGGGAGAGAGAGAGAAACAGACAGAGAGGGAGAAA
Source organism: Coilia nasus (assembly GCA_027475355.1). Taxonomy (NCBI): domain Eukaryota; kingdom Metazoa; phylum Chordata; class Actinopteri; order Clupeiformes; family Engraulidae; genus Coilia; species Coilia nasus. Next base: position 11,342,185 of record CM050203.1, on the reverse strand, counting down.
GAGGGGGAGTTGAGTCATCGACAGACTTATCTGCCAAGGGAGCAGAGATTAGGAGAGAAGCTGTGTCTTCTGTCCACTGCTATTCAGGAAGAAAAAAAAGGCCAAAAAGTCAAATGGGATGAGGAGGAGCAGCCACACTAAACTAATACTAAACTCGTCACTGGGCAAAGTTTTCTTTTATTTGCTGTATGGCTTCTGAGAAATGAGGCTACCTACAGCTGAGTCATGCTGGATGTGTGTGTGTATGTGTGTGTGTGTGCACATGTGTGCGTGTGTGTGTGGTTGCTTGTGTGTGCTACACTGTGGGCTCTATTTTCACAATCATATGCGCATTGTCTGAAGCTTGTCTGAAGTTGCTATGGGGGTGGTCAACGAGACATTATGCTGTTTTGACAATGGGAAAAGTAAACATTGGGCCTGACGCATGGTTCAAAAGGGTTGGTCTTAAGTTACCTAGTTAATCGTGGCTGTGTTCGGGGCATAACATGCAATAACCCAATCAGAGTTTATACTCTTATTCCCTTTAAAAGCCAGTCACGCTTCGTCCATGGCCTGTTGCAATTACGATGGCGGATTTCCCTGGGCGTCGAGGACGTTTTTCTTTGGAGACCGATCTGCTCGTGCGTGAGCAGTTAATCTTCGGGGGTTGAAGAAACCCTACCAAAACCCTCATGCATTCATTATTTTGACTTTTTCTTCAGGTCTGTTTTTCACTTACTTGTGTGAAAAACACAATTTCCCTTTGGTTATGAACAATGAGTAGGCCTACATGTTCATTAAAAAAAAAACAGATTGCTGGATAAATGTGCTAAATAAATGTGCCTTTAGTGGATATCCGTCATCCCCTAAAAGCCACTCATCAAGAGGGGCATTCCTTTTGTTATATCCCAAAGTGTTATGCGCCCATTAAAATAGCTTTTCACCAATGCGCAACTGACTACTGACCAGGTTTTTCTCGGTCATTGACGGACTTGTTTTTTGCATCCTTATTTTAGCATCTGGTGAGCTGTGCGCCAGACTACACCTCTTCTTTTTGCTGACAGGCCCGTGAAGGTGCAGTGTCATCTTCTATCTAGACAACGTGAATTTCTTCCGAAAAAAAACAAAAAAACAATGTGCTTGCACAGAATAGTAATGACAGCATGCACGTCGCGAATGCACAGTGTACCCCGGCATGATAGAGGCCTCTGATGGCCCTCTGTGTGTGTGTGTGTGTGTGTGTGTGTGTGTGTGTGTGTGTGTGTGGCTGACTATATAGGGGTCTGTGCGCACGTGCTTGTGTATGTCTTCCTAGACGTGATGTTTTAGTTATTAGTGTGCATTGCTTTGCTAGCAGACGCTAGCAGTGAATCACACTCCTGTCAAGTCCAGGAAGAAAACCATTCCTATTACTACATCAGCACAAAGAAGTATGCTAAAGCGCCCTAAAAGTCATTTAAAATAGCACCCTCACACTGAAAAAGGGGCCAATTTGTCCTCCTTCAACTGACCGCAAAGACAGGACACTTCTTTGCAAGGTACAAGAATGTAGGTCACCAATGCCACCAAAGGGTGTGTGTGTGTGTGTGCATGTGTGTGTGTGTGTTTTTCTGTGTGTGTGTGTGTGTGTGTTTTTCTGTGTGTGTGTGTGTGTGTGTGTGTGTGTGTGTGTGTGTGCGGTTGTTGTTTTTTCTGTGTGTGTGTGTGTTTTTCTGTGTGTGTGTGTGTTTTTGTGTGTGTGTGTGTGTGTTTTTCTGTGTGCGTGTGTGTTTTTCTGTCTGTGCATGTGTGTGTGTTTTTCTGTGTGTATGTGGTGTGTGTGTGTGTGTGTGTGTGTGTGTGTGTGTGTGTGTGTGTGTGTGTGTGTGTGTGTGTGTGTGAAAGAGAGTGTGTGTGTGAGTGTGTGTGTGTGTGTGTGTGTGTGTGAGGGGGGTTGACGGCAGCAGTATGTAAACAGACCTAAGATGACAAAGCTGAATGGACTAGCACCGACGTTGTTGGGTCTTGCTTCATTATCTGTGCTCGTTACTGTGAGTCTGTCTTTTGTGCGGAGAGGTGATGACCGCAGCTGTCCACTGCACGAGACCCTATGTCAGGGCAGGGTGGTGGTATCTCTTAATGAGAGGGTATGAAGCTAGTGAGAGGTTCACAACCACATGCATTATAACAGGTGCCAGATAGAAAACAATGCCTGACAACATCACGAAATATCGTTGTCTATTTTCAAATAACATTTTTTGAGACGCTTTGCAACAGTGTGCGTATCTCTGAGACTGTTCTTTAATGAGCGGCTATGCCTGACAAGAGGCCGAATTTAAATCTCGTCTGGCATGGACGGACTACAGGTGGGCCAGATCTGGGCCGAATAAGGCGCGGAATCTGGCCAAATGCAGCCGTCACCAGGGTAACCCGAGGCTACATATGGAAAACGACTCGATAAACCCGTCGTGCTTCTGTGGGTGGGGAGCACACAGCCAAGGCAACAGGCATGCCAGCTACATATTGATGCAGCCAACGCCTAAATATTCATGGAGTTTGCATCTCTCCCTCTAACTCGCATTCTCCCCATTTCTCTTTCACACTCCCTTTCTCTCCCTTTCAACCTCTCTCTCTCTCCCTCTCTCCCTTTCAATCTCTCTCTCTCTCTCTCTGTCTCTTTCAATCTCTCTCTCTGTCCCTCTCCCTCTCTCGCTCTCTCTCTCTCTATCTGTCCCTTTCAATCTCTCGCTCTCTCTCTCTCTATCTGTCCCTTTCAATCTCTCTCTCTCTCTCTCTCTCTCTCTCTCTCTCTCTCTCTCTCTCTCTCTCTCTCTCCCTCTCTCTCTCTCTCTCTCTCTCTCCTCTCTCTCTCTCTCCTCTCTCTCTCTCTCTCTCTCTCTCTCCTCTCTCTCTCTCTCTCTCTCTCTCTCCTAGCGACATAAGGATAACCAACACCTCCCACTCCAGAGCCAGCCTGTCAGAAAACAGAGTCTGCGAATGGAGGAGATGGTTGTGTTCACACCAAATCAAACATGAGATAAACTCCATGTCAGCTGTCCTTAAACAACTGCGTTCATGCACTTAAGACATACCAGGAAGATTAAATAATTCAATTTCAATTGCAGGGATCATGTATATATTTAAATACATAAGTCACAATACATTACTTTAGCTACAGTAAAGCCATGCCAGATTCTGAAGGGCTTCAGAGAGCTCCAATTATGCATCTCTGAACTAGGCATACCGTGGCTTAATTCTTACTGACATCAACTATAATACACGTCACAGGAAACCCCATTGCACATGAAACAGCATTTTGCCATTCAGCGAGGAATTAGCAGAGTGCTGTAGCACTGCTGATCCATGCAGGCTGTCTCCGAAACAAAGCCAAATAAAACAAATCACATAATCGCAATTCATAACGGCACAACAGTGCAGTTCACAATGCAATGCAGGTTATAATAGTCTGTAAAATACACAGTGACTGTGGATCCTTCCATAGAGAAATGTCATCCTACAGTAATTGGCACAGTGAGGACTGCTGGTGCTGTCATTCGATACCTCCAGGAATACACAACATTTTACAGGAAATGTCAACACTGGACACATGAGGACAATTGACATTTGCCTGCCTAATGCAGCTTAGATCAAACCATGACCCAATCAACTCTATACATAGTGATGTTGGCTAGGTCCATTACAGAGGGGTTCTACTCCCATTCCAGACTAGGGCTAGACCCATTACAGAGAAGTTCTACACCCACTCCAGACCAGGACTAGACCCATTACAGAGAAGTTCTACACCCATTCCAGACTAGGGCTAGACCAATTACAGAGAAGTTCTACACTCATTCCAGACTAGGGCTAGACCAATTACAGAGAAGTTCTACACCCATTCCAGACTAGGGCTAGACACATTGCAGAGGAGTTCTACACCCATTTTAGACCAGGACTAGACCCATTACAGAGAAGTTCTACACCCATTTTAGACCAGGACTAGACCCATTACAGAGGAGTTCTACAACCATTCCAGACCAGGACTAGTCCCATTACAGAGTTCTACAGCCATTCCAGACCAGGACTAGACCCATTACAGTGGAGTTCTACACCCATTACAGAGGAGTTCTAAACCCATTCCAGACCAGGGCTAGACCCATTCTAGAACAGAATTAGATCTGCTCCATAGCCAGCTGTTATCTGTGCAACAATAGCCGTGAATGCATCATTTTGCGGGATTACTCATGGAGATGAAGTGGGCTGCCAGATAATCCCTTTTCATGATGAATGTGAAGCCGTCTGCGCTCCTTCTGATGTGACTCAGGTTAAATCCGTTTTCACGACAATCTGAACTCATAACAGGAGAAAAGCCCTGTCCAGATAGGAGCTGACTGAAGCCCACACCTGGACCACCCCTCCTCCTGGGTTACTGGACTATCACTCATTCCACCATGCGTGAGAGGTGTGTGTGTGTGTGTGTGTGTGTGTGCGCACATGCATGCGTATGCTACGTGCGTGAATCTGTGTGTGCACGTCCCCGCATGCACGTGCGTGCGCGCATGTGTGTGTGTGTGTGTGTGTGTGTGTGTGTGTGTGTGTGTGTGAGGTTAAACCTGGTCTATCACTCTGGTCTGGTCTATCAGTCATTCCAGCATGTGTGAGGTGTGTGTGTGTGTGTGTGTGTGTGTGTGTGTGTGTGTGTGTGTGTGTGTGTGTGTGTGTGTGTGTGTGTGTGAGAGACTCAGGTTAAACCTGGTCTATCACTCTGGTCTGGTCTATCAGTCATTCCAGCATGTGTGAGAAAGGAGCAGCATTTTAATGAGCTTTCACAGTGAATCAATGGGCTGCTCATGAGGAACTTAATCGATTCTCTCACCACCCACAGACTGTGGTAAGAAGAAGGGATGAACCTAAGAATGGAGGAAAAGAAAGGTAGAAAAGGGAAGGATGAAAAGAGGATGTGAAGGAATAAAGAGTGGCCCCTTCCTCCATTGCTTTATACATAGTGATGTTCAGATGGAGCCAATTCAGCATTAGTCCTTATTCAATAACATGCACAATAACATGCACAAATATACAGTAAATGTATTCAATTATCTCCATACTGATGCCACAGTTGTTTATTTAACCATATACAGTTGTTTATTTATTTATTTATGTATTTATTTATTCATTCATTCGATAAGATCATCTACAAAGCACAAAGTGTCGTGCCAAATTGCTATGATGTCTGGAAGCAGACCATCTTAAAGCAGCACACTATACCAAGTAATGACTTGTTATTCTGCCAGAATGTATGCAAAGAAGCTCAGCAAAAAGCCCACGGTACTCTGTATGGTATGCACAAAATAAAACTTTAAAGTTGAACCACTAAAGATCACATCTGAAACTGCTATTTACTGTAATAAGTTGGAAAAAGGCATTCCCGTCAATTATTCAATAATATGGAGCAGTTTAGTGTGAATACCGAAGAGCTGAAATGGTAACATGAGAGGGCATAATGAGTAGGCTTTACGTCACACTTTCCCCTATCACCAGCTCAGGTGTATACAATATACACCACACGTATACAATATACACGAGGCTGTGCCTACATCAACAGCACACCACAGTATACAATATACTTGAGGCTGTTGCTACATCAACAGCACCCAGTATACATAAGGCTGTGCTACATCAACACCACACTACACAGTGTACATAAGGGCTGTGCTACATCAACACCACACTACACAGTATACATAAAGCTGTGCTACATCAACATCACACTACACAGTGTACATAAGGCTGTGCTACATCAACACCACACTACATAGTGTACATAAGGCTGTGCTACATCAACACCACACTACACAGTGTACATAAGGCTGTGCTACATCAACACCACACTACACAGTATTCATAAGGCTGTGCTACATCAACAGCACACTACACAGGTGTACATAAGGGCTGTGCTACATCAACACCACACTACACAGTGTACATAAGGCTGTGCTACATCAACACCACACTACACAGTGTACATAAGGCTGTGCTTTATCAACAACACACTACAGTATACATGAAGCTGTGTTTCCCAACAGCACACTACAGTATACATGACGCTGTGCTCTATCAACAGCACACTACAGTATACATGACGCTGTGCTCTATCAACAGCACAACTACAGTATACATGAGGCTGTGAACAGCACAACCACAGTATACATGAAGCTGTGCTCTATTAACATCACACTAGAGTATACATAAAGCTGTGCTCCATCAACAGCACACCACAGTATACATGAAGCTGTGCTCCATTAACTTCACACTAGAGTATACATGAAGCTGGCTTCCCCAACATGGCAGTCTACAAGGATGGGGGAGGGAGGGTGACAGTGGGGGTGGGGGATTGCTGAATATGTGTGGGAGATAACGAGATGTTTACAGTTGGATGGCTGAAATATAGAACATACATTTGAGCTCATCACATGCCACAGAAGGGACCACACACACACACCCACACACAAACACACACAAACACACACACAAACACACACACACACACACACCCGTGCATTGCAGACAAACAGGCACATACAGACAAGACAGGGAAGGCAAGAAGACAGGGGGCTGTTACAAGCAGATGGGGAGGGACTGTTTCAAAATGTGTGTGTGTGTGTGTGTGTGTGGTGTGTGTGTGTGTGTGTGTGTGTGTGTGTGTGTGTGTGTGTGTGTGTGTGTGTGTGTGTGTGTGTGTGTGTGTGAGAGAGAGAGAGGAGATAGAGAGAGAGAGAGAGAGTAAGTGAGAGAGAGGGAAGGGGAGAAGAGTGAGAGAGACAGAGAGAGAGAGAGAGAGAGAGACAGAGTGTGTGTGTGTGTGTGTGTGTGTGTGTGTGTGTGTGTGTGTGTGTGTGTGTGTGTGTGTGTGTGTGTGTGCGCGTGGTTTACTGACTTCTTGCAGTACCTGACAAATCTTGGGCAGTCACTGTGTCTGACATGTTTGGCACTGGAACGTATTATCAGGCAACAGACAGCTGTTTGCCCCCCACCAGCACACACACACTCACACTGACACACAGAGAGAGAGAGAGAGAGAGAGAGAGAGAGAGAGAGAGAGAGAGAAACTTGCATACACTTATTTACATGCAATGCAGTGACAAGAGCTCTGGCCCCTTCCCATCATGCAATGCTGCACAGTCCACTGTATGCTGACTGTATGGGGGAATAGACAGTGTAGTATGACTGGCA
>CM050203.1:11307500-11330000 GCA_027475355.1 Coilia nasus | reverse complement strand
CAGTAAGTGATCATAGAATGAATTGGCAAAGATGGCTTCACCCGGAACCTTCAAATTAGTCTTTATCAGGTCTGTGAGAAAGTCCGTGTGTGACGTCACAGAGGGTTTGTTCAGTTCTCTCATATACAGTCTATGGTCTGTGTCTGGGGACAGCCTGCACAGGCACTGCTGATATATACATCCATTAAACGGTACTACATATACACCTAAAGATGCTATCACAGGGACAGCTGTGTGGGGAGGCTAAAGGAGATGACTATGCTTAGTGCATAGTATGCGTATATGTGTGTGTTTGCAGATGTGTGTGTGTGTGAATGTGTGTGCGCGCGTGTGTGTGTGCGCATGTGTGTGCATGTGGGTGTGTGTGCGTGTGCGTACATGTGTGTGCGTGCATGTGTACGCATGTGTGTGCATGTGGGTGTGTGTGCATGCGTGTATGTGTGCATGTGTGTGCGTATGTGGGCATGCATGTGGGTGTGTGTACGTGTGTGTGTGTGTGTACATGTACGTGTGTGTGTGTGTGTGCGTGCATGTGTGTATGTGCACATATGTGTGTGTACATGTGTGTGCGTGCATATGTGCGCATGTGTGTGTGTGTGAATGTACTGTGTGCGGTCACTGACTGCTGGAGGGCTGCACTGTGTTGGCCATGTGACTCTATTACTGCAGAGGCTCCCAGGGAGTCTTTAGTCGCTCGGCCCCCAGGGGCCCCTGGCCAGGACATGATTACTCTCCCAGCATGCACTGGGGGGGTCACACTCTTCCCTGTCTTCTGCTGACTCCTCTCTTTCTCTCTCTTTTTTCCCCCTCTCTCTTTCTCTCTCTTTTTCCCCCTCTCTCTTTCTCTCTCTTTTTTTCCCCCTCTCTCTTTCTCTCTCTTTTTCCCCCTCTCTCTTTCTCTCTGCTTTTTCACTTGTTTCTCACACGTGTACTACAGTATGTGTCTATTTTTTCTGTCCTTCGTTCCCTGTCATTCTCTTTTCTTTTCCTCCTTTCTCACAAGTGCACTCACTTTTTCCTCTCTCTTTCCCTCATTCTACTTCCTCTCATCTTTTGTTTTCTCCCTCCACCCCTAGATGTCTCACACACCTCACACACTCTATTCTTATTCTTCACAAGCTCCAATCTCCCTCTCACCACACTGCCCAGGTGTCATTTTCCTGTGTGCGTGTGTGTGTGTGTGTGCGTGTGTGTGTGTGTGTGTGTGTGTGTGTGTGTGTGTGTGTGTGTGCTGTATGATGCTCCATAGGTACCCATAACTACATAACTGCACACAACTGTAACTATGTTAATCTATTCCATCACCCGCCCAGATGCCACGCAGACACAGCACAAACCATCTCATGTCTGAAGGAAATGGGTCAGGAGTCCCTTGATGTCTTGCTATATATACACACGTTTTAAATATCCAACACACACCGTTGTAGTCATGTACAGCAGATGTTTTGGCCAGGAATACATATTAAAAATACTTATAAAAAGCTGACATCATCCCACTAGCAGTCAACATGGACCTAATTACTGCGAAACTCCGGCTAAATAGTCCATAAACACTTGCAAAAAGCTAACAATCAGCAGAAAAAGCACGTCAAGTGCGGCATGTTTTCTGCTTAGCTCGGGCTTTGTCTACTGTATTTAAGGTGTGTGTGTGTGTGTGTGTGTGTGTGTGTGTGTGTGTGTGTGTGTGTGTGTGTGTGTGCGTGTGTGTGTGCGCGCTTGCCAGCCAGCTCACCACCCTGCGAGACATAAAGATGATTTATAATGGCGCTGCTTGTAGTACCAGCCTGCCAAGGAAGTGCAGTGCATGCTGAAACAAACACACACACACACACACACACACACACACACACACACACACACACACACACGGGCCAACAAAAGAGGCAGCAGCAGGTCCTCGACCTCACCTTCGCCCCCCACACAGTGCCACTGCCACTGCCTTCTGATCTGCCCTGTTTACAACTTTTAGGGACGACAGAAGGCAGGACACCCATGAGAATACACCTGCTACACTGCTCTTGATCAATAATGGCTTAGACTTTTTCTAGCCATTTTCACATCACTCCGCAGCTGTGCCAATGGAGGCATACAAAATCACACAATGCACGTTTGACGGTACACCCGTCCACTCTGAAGCCAAATTACAGGTACTTACCTGTGCATATTCAGTGCATACTGCAATTAAGCTCCCACTTATAAACAGTGGAACTTGCCACACCAGTGCTGTGCACATTTGGAAAAAAAAAAGATCAGTATTGTAAACAAATTGTATGGAAGCCCGTTTCCGCCACTTTAAATGGAAGTTTTTTATGAATTGCGAGATAGTATCTCACAATTCTGACTTAGTATCTCACAATTCTGACTTATTATCTCACAATTCTGACTTATTATCTCACAATTCTGACTTATTATCTCACAATTCTGAGTTACTATCTCGCAATTCTGAGTTACTATCTCACAATTCTGAGTTACTATCTCACAATTGTGAGATAGCCTAAAGGCATTGGGCAGACACCCTAGCCTACATTCCCATGGTCATTCAAAATGGATACGATCATTGAAGGATATTTTCGACGTGGTATCACACAAAGTGAGATTCGGACGCTATTAGATGAAGAGCATGGCATTGAAATAAGCCTCTGCACTTTACAGAGAACTTTGGCAAGAAACCAGCTCTGGCGCAGGCGTAATAAAACGGATGTTGTCGAGGTGGCAGAGTTCATCCATCAGCAGCTACAGATGTCGGGTCAACAACACGGCTACAGATGGATGCATCAGAAATGCTGGATTGCTGGCATAATTACAGACAGAGAAACTGTCCGTCTCTTATTAAGAGTCATGGATGGTGGTGGTAGTTGTACACAATGGTGTATGCCACAATCACTCCGTTTTAATGTATTACAATCAAAGCAAATGCTAATCCACACCGAGTTCTTGAATCGGGAACAAAACAGACTGTAACCTAACGAACGATTTGACCTATATTGGCCCATGAATGATTCTCTGCCACGCGTTGAGATGGTATTTTACTGCGATATAGAATCTCACAATTGTGAGATAAGTCAGAATTGTGAGATAGTAACTCACAATTGTGAGATAAGTCAGAATTGTGAGATAGTAACTCAGAATTGTGAGATAGTAACTCAGAATTGTGAGATAATAAGTCAGAATTGTGAGATGCTATCTCGCAATTCATAAAAAAAACTTTTATTTAAAGTGGCGGAAACGGGCTTCCATAAAATTGTGGTCCATGACCTCACAACAATATTTCATCTCTGCAATTAACCGATCACACGTGTGAGCAGGGGGCTGCCATGACAACGGCACCAGAGGAGCAGCGTGTGGAGATGATGCCATGCTCAGGGCACCTCAGTCATGGGGGAGGATGGAGGAGAGTGCTGGTCAATTATGGTCACATAAATCCGCACACCAAAAAAAGAAAGAAAGTGTGTTTCTTTTTTAGTTTAATACTTGATTTGGGTTGTGACTTGCACCCATACAAACGTCTTTATCTTAGAATAACAGAATAATAATAAACCTAAGGTGCTAAGTGTTCTCCCAAACAATGGCATGTTAGAATAAGGTTTGTAGTCAGGAAGGCTTAAATCCTTTCTCCCAGAGGTACTCTTCCTAGTTGCACAAGTATCTTGCAATTTCTCAGAATTTAGGAGTAGAGCACACCTGTTGTTCTTAACTACGTGTGCACCTAACACAAGGGATTTCACTAATTGGTTCATCTGCCGAGATGAGGAGTTTTAGGGTGCTACACAGAAGCAGATGGATTGGATGATTAGATCAGGCGAGTGGTTGGAACAAATATGTGGTATGGCCTTTTATTCCCTGAAGCTGGATTAGCCACTTCTGAGCCCGCTCATCCTGCCTCCTCATACTGATAGACAGGGCATGGCACTGGGGGCAGGAAACCAGGCTTAGGCTGTAAAAGTCCATGACGTACATTTGTTCAAATCAGTACCTAAGCCAATTAAATCAGCTGATTTTAATAACCCTTCGGCAAGGTAGGGAAGGTAATTAGAGACATCACCTTTTGTCAAGCGCACAGGTAGAACCAATTAAAGGCATTATATTATGTGCAATTTAGCTGGTGCTCTTAAGTGTCGGTCAGCACAGTATATATACAGTATATTGCTGAGTGTGTATTGCCGAGTGTGTATTACTAAGTGTGTATTACTAAACTTGAGTGTTGTTCAGTACAGCATCAGTACTGTGGCCCTTGTACTGAGTGTGTATTCCTGAGTGTGTATTGCTGAGTGTGTATTGCTGAGTGTGTATTACTGACTGTGTATTGCTGAGTGTGTATTACTGAGTGTGTATTACCGAGTGTGTATTACCGAGTGTGTATTACCGAGTGTGTATTGCTAAGTGTGTATTACTACATGAGTGTCAGTACAGCATCAGTACTGTGGCCCTTGTACTGAGTGTGTATTGCTGAGTGTGTATTGCTGAGTGTGTATTGCTGAGTGTGTAGTACTGAGTGCAGTGCTGGCAGATGCAGAGTCCTCCGGCCATTTCAGCAACTTCCTAATGAGACCTGTGGGCTACCCTCTGGCAGACAACATGCATTGTTTGCAAACACACACACACACACACACATGCACGCACACACGGACACACACACAGACACTCACACACACAGACAGACAGGAGACAGACAGACACACACACACACAGACACACAGACACACGCATACACACAGACATACACCCACACACACACAGACATACACCCACACACACACAGACATACACCCACACACACACACACACACACACACACACACACAGACATACACCCACACACACACACACACACACACACACACACACACTCACACACAGGAAATGAAGAAAAAGAACATATATGTGCAGCATAAGGGATTATATATTTAACTCAGGAAGGCTCTGTCTTGTTTAAGTTCAGCAGCACTCTCCAAAAGCTATATACAGAGTGGCTGTAATTCCAGAGAGCTGCCAGCAAAATCATATAAATCTAGAAGTAACTATTAAACCATCGTCCTCTTAAGAGCATGTCACTGCTGAAGACAGCTTGCGGTGCAGCACATGAAAGCTGGCATTAAAGCACGTCGAAAGGACAGGATCCCTGAAGAAAGCCCAGCAGGGATGATAGAAACCACGTCATGATCAAAGCCCGACCGCATTCAGATCACTGCTTGTGTGTAAAGGTGTCTCTCAGCAGCAGGATAGCATCTGCATCGAGCGTGATATGGTAAACACTTATCCCACTGCACCGTGCCAATGACCAACCCCACACACACACAGAAACACACACACTATTCAGGTAGGATAAACAAGGCAGGGAGACTTCATTTGTCACTGTGTGTTTGTGTGTATATGTGTGTGTGTGTGTGTGTGTGTGTGTGTGTGCGCGCATGTGTGTGTTTGAGGGGAAAAATAGGAAAGGCATGTTTCTCCACACGGTTAGATATGCCACAGATGCCCCCAGAGCCCATCACAGACTGTGTGTGTGTGTGTGTGTGTGTGTGTGTGTGTGTGTGTGTGTGTGTGTGTGTGTGCGTGTGTGTGTGTGTGTGTGCGCATGTGTGTGTTTGAGGGGGGAAAAGGAAAGGCATGTTTCTCCACACGGTTAGATATGCCACAGATGCCCCCAGAGGCCATCACAGACAGCTGGCTTCAAAAAGACAACACTATGTGGGGTGGCCATTTCCATATCATCAATATGTATTGGTGCGTCTCCATTCCATCTCTCTGAGTGACAAATATGCTGGCAGCAGCCTATCTGATACGTCACCCACACCGTTTACAAAGCAATCCTGCAGTCCATCCCGTGCTGATTATCACCTACATTTTAAAACCTAACCACCGATACCCTATTCGCTGAAAACGCCCTTAAGAGTCTAAAACAGTGGCTTAACATGTCGGCGAGAAGTGGTGTTATTTTGTCTGTGCGGTTCTGAGACAATGGGGGAGCCTGTATGTGTGTGTGTGTTTGTGTGCGCACATTACCATTTTGATAGAGATGACGCTATGAAGGGTGATATTGGTAGCGCTCCCCACCACCACACTAGCAGACATCTGTGGGGGACCATCCATCTCTCTCTCTCTCTCTCTCTCTCTCTCTCTCTCTCTCTCTCTCTCTCTCTCTCTCTCTTTACTCTCCCTTTTTTGCTCTTCTCCCTCTCCATCTCCCTCCTCCTCTGTTATTTTCCAGACAGACAGACTGGGGTTGCTCAGGCAAAGGCGGGGCAGCATTTTGACCACCATCATTGTGTGTGTGTGTGTGTGTGTGTGTGTGTGTGTGTGTGTGTGTGTGTGTGTGTGTGTGTGTGTGTGTGTGTGCGTGCATGTGTGTGTGTGCGCATGTATGCGCGCCTGTGTGTGTGTACCTGTGTGTGTTATCTCCCCATATGCTTCCAAACATTCTCCAGCACCATATCCAGGCGTCTCAATGATAGTGCTGTGGGCCTCTCAGCTGTAAAATTCTCAGCAGAGCTCTTTCATTCTCTCAGCGAGAGGAGGCTCCCTTAGCACTGGCAGTGCAACACAACACACTCTACCCAGCCAGGCGGACGGCTGCTTGTGTTTGCTGACCTGTCGAGGTCAACTGTGAGGCAGACATGAAGCTCAATGGAATGGAAATTTTATAAAGACCTCCACACATCTTTTCTTCTCTCTCCGCGACACATCACCCGTTCATGGCTGACCTTGGGGATGGACAAACGCATGCAAAAACCCGCCTCAAGAACATCAGGGTGCGACTCGCTGCCCGTTCAAGGTGACCAGAATGCATCGGGTAATTTCAGCAGGTGATTTGGTGGCGGTCTTTTAGCCGTGCGTCAAGGATAACTGCTGCATTTATCTCTATCAGGGCCCTGTGCGGTAACTTCCCTCTACGAGAAGATGATTACCCTTAAGGATACCCTTGGCAGGTATGCTGCCTTACAAAGGCCAAATGTATAAAAGACTAGGTGTATCAGTCACAAAATAGTCAATTACAGCACACTGCTCGGAGAGACTGCCCATGGTAACGGGGAAGTCACAACACCAGATTCTGCAACACAGAAATATTTCTAAAAAAAAAACATCTGCAACACATCTGAATATCTGTGTGACTGAAGGAGAATCAATGGCCATTAAAAGCAAAACAGCAAGGAATTATTATTGGATTATTTCATGTACAGTGAAGTGCATGGTCTTGGCAACTGCACTGCACAGTCTGCAATCTCTATGAGTATGACTTAATGAGTCAGCAGCAGCTGTGTGTTGTAGTAAATATCAACAATGTGTGATATGACATTAAAATATACTGTCCAACCCCTATCAAAGACCTCAAGCACACCCGGAGTGACTACACAACAGTATTTAGTAAGGTTAGTGTTTGGCTCACATAATGTTTTCTCTAAAAAAGGCAAATGGGAGAGTTTCAGTGCGGTTTTAAGCCGGATGTTTTACTATTTTGAAAGTGAAAGTCTCATTTTTGTCATTGTGATCACACAGCATCGCACAGCACACAGTGCACACAACGAAATTCACCTCTGCATTTAACCCATCACACACACGTGAGCAGGGGGCAGCCATGACAACGGCGCCCGGGGAGCAGTGTGTGGAGATGGTACCATGCTCCGGGTACCTCAGTGTACCAGGGTACCACTTCTACGCTGTACCATGACGATCTGTGCCACTGAAAGCTAATAATGCAGATCAAAAGCCACTGGTGTTGCTATAAATTCCCCCCAAACATACATCATGCATCAGGCTGAGGGGCCGAGAGACACGGGGTTAGCCTGGGGGAGGTGGGGGGGTTGAACACCTGTCCTCTTTATGTACCCCTGCACAAGAACAAGCACAGGTGTGTAAGAGAAAAAAGGGAGGGGGGTACATTGGATGGATTGCATTGGAGGTTCCTGTGAGGCAACTCAACCCCTCTGAAGTGTATGTGTGTGTGTGTTTGTGTGCGTGTGTGCGTGTGTGTGCACCTGTGTGTGCATGCCTGTGTGTGTGTGGGAGGGTAGGAGCAGATTGGGGTAACAGGGGTTTCCTATGAGTCAACTCAACTCCCCCTGAAGTGTGCGCCTGGCTTTGCGTTGCGTTGACAAATGCAGCACTCTGCCAAATGCAGCCATATTAATCAAACCCAGAGAGAGGGATTTGGGCAGGCCCTGGATGGTGCGCTCTGCTTCTCTCTGCACCGCAACAGCGCTGCATCAGCTATCTGCGATTTTTAATGCCTTGGTTATTAAAGCCGCCGCCTGTGCCGTCGACACTTTAAAGCTCCCCAATATATTTATAAAAGGAGTGCTGCTCTCTCAGCACAGAGAGACAGAGAGCGGATGAGGCAGAGGCGGCCATTATTGCTGTGCAGCAAGGCGAATCCCTGTGACAAACCCAAGACAAGATGATGTCAAATGCATCTGTGAAAGGCGCTGACTTATAAGACTTATATTTATTGATCACATGATTTATACAGCACTGCCAGACAGCAAGTGGGAAGCTGAGTGATGTTTTTTTTTGTTGTTTTTTTGTGCACTGTGTTTGATGTAATTAAAGCCTAGGCAAGTTGAATCAGTTCTGAATCAGCCTTGATAAAGCAAAATCCATCCTCCTTTAAAAATCTCAATAGCTTTGCAGCATCACAGCCGTCTATGTTGTTTGCCACAGTGGATTGGCCGTTTGACTGGGCCAGAAAGCCTCATTTCAGTTCAGTTCAGGTCAACGCAGTGAGTGACTGATTGAAACTACTTTATTTAGCCAGTCATTGGCAGACAATAATCTATTACATGCCTTGTAACACATCCTCAGCAAGTGTTGAACATATTTTTAAACTTAGCCTTCAGTTTCTCCATCTGTAAAATTATTCCAATCGTTTTTCCCCAAACACTTTCTAAATCTGAGTCTATTTGAATTGCTCAAGGTCAACACTATTAGAGGACTCATTTTAAGTATAACTGGAGGGCTGTGAAAGTAAACTGGGACTTAAAGATCATTACTATTTTCTGCCATTGCTTTCATCCCCACTTCATGAGGGTAAAGTCTTCATTTAGAGGGTAATAACCTCCTGGAAAATCTTCCTTGTGGTTCCAGCACAAGTTTTCTGACCAACTCTGACCATTAGCGGCGTCCTTGAGGTGACCCCCAGTAATCTGGGGCGCCCTACCTGAGGCAGCCTCTCCTCGGGACACAACTGGGCCAGTGACAGGGCCAGCCGGGAGGGCCACCATTTGTCTCAACTCCAGCTCCCCTAAGCCATTCGTTTGTTCCTTCGTTCGTTCGTTCGTTCGTTCGAATACCCCACATTCGGGGCAATAACGTTTCACTTTGATCTGCCCAGCGTTTTATGCCCCACTCGCTGCTTAACTGTTGCTGCATTTTTTTAACTACAGGGCTTTTTGAGGAGAACTGCCACCACCCTTCCTCATAAAAAACCTTAATCCAACTGCTTTAGTGGGAAATCCAAATACTATTACAATGGCCTTATATTTGGACCTCTTCCTTTAACATTAAATCCTACATCCTGCACAGCTCTTTAACATGACTCATCATAAATAAGACCTCTTTTTTATTTCTTCCTGTAATAAAGCTCCACACACTTCTCTGACATACAGATGCATATATTTCTTAAAATGACTATACTTCATAAAGTGTAAGGTGATGGTATAGTTCAAAGAGACCTCTGGATGGCCATAGCAAACCTACAATAAAAGCTGTGTATGCTCTAGTTGAACTAGACAACCCTCTGTCTGGTAAAAAAAAAAAAAAAAAAAAAAAAAACAATTTCAGCCAGATGTGACTGCTAATAAGATCAATATTTCAACATTATCTGCACTCTAAGTACAAAATCATTAAAAATAATGATCCAACAAATGATTTATCCATTCGAGTCCAAGTAATACACTGTATATGGTGACAAATGAATATGTAAGCGCTGTGGAAATGAGCAGGGCCGCTGGATGGGGGCAGATAGGACTGTCTTTGCACACGCGTTTCTCCTTTAATCTTCCCCCTCCGTCGCCGTACGCCCTGGCACCCACATTAAAATGACAAATGTGCCCCGATACCCTCGCTGACCTGCCTGCTACCTCACACTGCACCACAACACACACCCCACACACACCCCACACACACAGACACACACAGCACAACAAACATCCCTCCTTGAGCCAGAAAACTAGAGATCTCCTCTAGTGCAGCAAGTGGCGGCCTCCTCTCTGGCATGATAAACGAGGGCGTGACAAGGAGATAAGGCCTTAGGGTACCTGCTCCTTGACTGAGGCCAAGATGGCGGAGGTGGACTCTTTCTCAGCGCCGTCGCCGTTGGAGGCGGACAGAACTGGGCTGAGCAGGACGGGCTTTTCGGACGGCTGGTCGGACGGCTGGTCTGGCACTGGCATTACTCCTGCAACCACAGCAAACCAAAGCAAAGTCTGTCACTACGGCAACCACAACAACAACAACACGAGCAGGGGACAACAACTACAGACTGACAGGTGTTAGTCCTAAAACCACCATCCACAACAACAACACCACCACCTCCACCAACAACAACACTAATGACAACACGAGCAGGGGACAACAACTACAGACTGACAGGTGTTAGTCCTGAAGCCACCATCCACAACAACAACACCACCAACAACACTAATGACAACAACAACAACACGAGCAGGGGACAACAACTACAGACTGACAGGTGTTGGTCCTGAAGCCTCCATCCACAACAACAACACCACCACCACCAACAACACTAATGACAACCACAACAACAAACAACAATTATAACAATTACTGCACGACAATGACATCAACAATAACCACCTAGTACAATCCAACGGGTCTGGACATTCAGGACATTCTCTCTTAAAAAAACAGAGTACAGAAGAACATCCTCAGTCACCATCCTAAACAATACAAATCGATGTCAATCAAATCAGTGACAACAACAACCTAGCACGTATGGAGGTACACCACAAACAGAATGGTGTTTCAAGAACCTGCTTTAGTGCCAAACCAATGCCACTTACCTCAGAAAACAAAACAGCATTATGGCTTCATCATCTCAACAAAGGAAAGCCACAGTACTCTTCTATAAGGAGTAAACTTATCAAAGTTTGTTACTAAAGTGTGTACAAGAAACAGGGCCCAGGTCAGAGAGTACAGAGAAACTCTGCTCAGAAAGTGAAGGTACTCAACCAATAACTCCCCATTTCCCCTGATTCAGTTGAGGTCTTTGTAGCTTTGAAAAACTCAGAGATTACACAATCCACAGACTAACACTGAAAACCTCAAAAGTGACTTCCACTGGCTAATGGAGAAATTCTGCTGTGTCGTGCACATCCCTCAATGCTGCCCTGCACACAAACAGGAAGGAAAAATGAACCCCAGGCAACCTGGGGGAAATCGAAACAAATACTGCCCCTCAACTATCTGTATTGATTAAACACAAACTCCGAGTAATAACCAGACCATTACTTCTTCCCGGACTGGGCCAAGTCTTCCACATAATGACAAATGACGCCAAAGGGCAGTCTCAAATCACTCGGTCTTTCTCATTGGCTATCTTAGGCCACTCAGTCTTCCTCATTGGCTGTCTTAGGCCAGTCACTCGCTGGGATGGCAAATCTTACCCACTTACAGGTCCCATTAATAAGCCAAACGTGGGCCTGCTGTGGGTTTGGAGGCAGGGAGATATTTCCTACCCAAAACTAATAATGCCTGCTTAGCTCATCATTCCTGGAGCGTTTATCTGCTGAAGCTCAATCTCGCTTTCTCACATCAGCATGTCTGGTTACACAAGCCACAGAAACATTACGGCCTACTTTTTGTAACTGGCTGAAAGAAGCCAATTACAGTAGGCAGTTATCAGCTGTGTGTAAAATGTCAACTGTTCAGTTTCGTTAACATCCGCAATGGATCATTCACTATGCAGTAAGTCAAGAAATGAAAGAATTTATGTAGAGATGCATAACAGCTGAGTATTCACGAGGAAGCACCAGGAAAACCAATCTTTTAAAACCAATTTTAATTTATCAACAAACTGAAAGATTAATTGAGTGATTGATTGATTGATTGATTTACCATGTTCCACAAGTGGGAGCCAGTCAGCTTAGGACTTGCAAGGTTTACAGACAGTATTTCCTGGTCAGCTTAAAATGAATGGGTAGCATTTTTTGGAAAAGCCGCGCAAGGGTTCTAACCCCACGGGGGGCAATCTCCCAGCCTCAGCAACCCCACAGGGGGCAATCTTTCAGCCCCAGCAACCATGGAGGCACAGAAAATCATAATAGTGTCGAGTTAAGACGGAGGGGAAAGCTAGCAACCGGCGAGATGACAAATTGCCCAATCAGAGGCAGAGCTGAGAGCGAGGGGCCATCTAGCTGACAAACTCATCTCCGCTGTCAGCGCCTCATCAGATTTTCCTCCCTCATTACAAGAGCAGCCAGCGACCGAGCACAGTCCCGCCATTTCCATCCCCACACTCACGCCATCACAGGAGGCAGGCAGGGAGCCAAACAGCACACAAAAATGCATAAATAAACAGTGTGCATCAGGAAGGAAGGAAGAAAGAAAGAAAGAAAGAAAGAAAGAAAGAAAGAAAGAAAGAAAGAAAGAAAGAAAGAAAGAAAGAAAGAAAGAAAGAAAGAAAGAAAGAAAGAAAGGAAGGAAGGAAGGAAGGAAGGAAGGAAGGAAGGAAGGAAGGAAGGAAGGAAGGAAGGAAGGAAGGAAGTAAGTAGGGTTCTATGGACATAAATGAATAATTGGATGTGTAAATAAGTGAATGAATAATGAATAAAGGAATTAATTAATGAAATCCATGCCACCGTGTCAATCATTTTGATTAATTAAAACTGAAGGCTGTGAGGCCTGTCTATTTCTTGTAGCATCCTGTCAGTATCAGTTGTTCCAAAAATCGGCAGGAACCTTCAAAGTGAAAAACATTTCCATTAACATGATCTGACATTCAAGTCAGCAACAGGGCCAATCCATCTTCACTTGGACACTTAAGAGAGGGAGCTGACCTGAGGTTGATGGGTTTCTAAAATGCTGCATATGGTGTTACAAAGAACATGGATGGTTTCACGGTAAATGGACCGGAAACTCTCTCTTCAGCCTTTTGTCAAAGCATACTCATCACAGGTGACGATGCTTTAATTGAATGAAATGGCACGTATCGCATTTGTTGTTTTGGGCTTAATCCGGAGAAAAAACAAGGAAATGTCAAGTGTCAACCCAAGTTGCCCCTGGAGAATGCCGATCGAGGCCCCGGCAGATTATTAGGTCTGTATTAGGGCTGCACAATTAAAAACAAAAACATCACAATATCACAATATTAATATACACAATACACAGTTTATATCACAAAACATGGCTTGACAGCAACATGGGACATTTTCTGACTTTTTGCTATGTTTCAGATCAAAATATTTGAGCAAGCACATGGAGCTCTGCTGGACGACATGGCATTTGTTTGTTTTCCAAGTGGTGTAGTCACCTCAACACTTAGCAATGTTTTTACATACTGCATGGTTTCCTATTATCCTATAGCCTCCGTGTTTACCTCCCATTATCACTCACATGTCAACAGTGACACTGCATTGCAAGACATTTACTATGCAGCACTACAGGAAAGGGAAGAGAGGTTAGCAACACAACAGCAATGAGAGGAATAACCACAGCATGTTGCATATTAACTGATGATCCTGCTCTTAGGTTTCTAACAAGCCATCACACAAACAAGGCTCCCTTGAAATCTCATTAAAAAGTGATGCACTGTTTATCACGCTTGGCTAAGTCTTTGTAAGACAGCAAGCTTGGGCCTCACACTTTATTTGCTGTCTGGGAATATTTGTTTTTCCTTAGATTTTATGACCTGGCTTTGCCCACATGAAAACTGAAACTCTCCATTGACTCCCTATAGACGCAAACGACTAAATGCCAGTGTGTTTGCTAAATATGTAATACCCGTCAGGACACGGAGGATCTGATTGTGTTACAGTATAACCATCAGGAAAGGTCAAGAAGCAGAGACACATCTGTTTGACGAATGGATCTCCAATAGGCCGTGACAAAGAGCATGTTAATTAAGAAATCACCAGGGAGATTTTTGCCAGTTTTTAAATGACAAGTCGCAGGCAGTGACCACCACAGGGGCCACAAAGGCGTTTATCTGATTCTGCCTGCTTCATCATTTCCCTTGGTGTTGCACCGTGCAGCTCACGCTGTGGTAGTCTCACCGTGTGTGTGTGTGTGTGTGTGTGTGTGTGTGTGTGTGTGTGTGTGTGTGTGTGTGTGTGTTTCTGGGGTACACCACCACTGTGCACAGCGGGCAGACAGACAGCAGGGAGCAGAGAGCTAAACACCCAATTTGGCCCATATTACACTTTGGACACAACTTGTGTCAATGGAACTATTTGTGCCCAAACTAAAAAGAAAAAAAAGAAAATAAACACAGACAGAGAGAGCTAGAAAGGGGAAGAGAGAGAGAAAGACAGATGGTGAGGGAGAGAGAGAGAGATAATGAGAGAGGGAGGATGACAGCGAGGGAGGGAGGGAGGGAGGAAGAGAGAGAGAGGGAGAGGAGAGAGAGAGAGAGAGAGAGAGAGAGAGAGAGAGAACAAGGGCACACACTGCAGGTGTCAGTTCAAACGATTTGCTCCAAGGACCCCAGATGCAGCCACTGAGGACAGGACAGAGTCCAGGCAGGGGCATCTAAGGCAGGGGCATATAAGGCAGGGGCATCTTAAGCAGGGGCATATAAGGCAGGGGCATCTAAGGCAGGGGCATCTAAGGCAGAAGCATCTAAAGCAGGAGCATATAAAGCAGGGGGGTATAAGGCAGGAGCATATAAAGCAGGGGCATCTAAGGCAGGGGCATATAAGGCAGGGGCATATAAGGCAGAGGGCATATAAGGCAGGGGGCATATAAGGCAGGGGGTATAAGGCAGGGGGGTATAAGGCAGGGGCATATAAGGCAGGGGGCATATAAGGCAGGGGGTATAAGGCAGGGGCATATAAGGCAGGGGGGTATAAGGCAGGGGCATATAAGGCAGGGGGCATATAAGGCAGGGGGCATATAAGGCAGGGGGTATAAGGCAGGGGATATGAAGTGCAACACAGCTCCCGTCTCCATCTGCTGGTCTCCCTCCACTCTCCACTTGGAGACAAAAACTGAGGGGGATTCAGAAATGCAGAATGGCTAATTAAAACCAAATCCTTTAAGATGATGATGATGATGATAATGAAGATGATGATGTTGATGCCTCGTTAACGCGGAACCACAGTGACTGCTCTGAACTTCACTCTCTCCCACTTTGATGGAGGGGAAGAGGAGAGAGAAAAAGAGAAAGCCTTTGGGTCTGGAGGTGGAGAAGTTGAGGGTGTGCAGAGGGCAACTAATTTAAATTGGCCACATCAACTCCTGATCAAAGCACTGACTGATTTCACACAATGCTTCAACTTCAACCGAAGTTTCAAAAACAGACATGTTCACAACTCTACTTCCAGGAAATCCCACCAACTGGAACACTAACCTAGACAGTAAGAGGGATTTAGCAGTTACTTTCATCATCCACGCTAACAGGAACTAGCGGTGTGTGTGGAGACAGACCCAGGTCAGCTCTGCATTGGATGACTGCACGGAACGCCACTCTATCAGGCTTCCAAACACTCCGCTGTAGTAAATATTTGTGGTTGGGCTTACGTGTCTGTGTGCATTCAGATTAGGACAGCCTGAGGAACAGAAACAGGCCCGATAGGACATGGATGGAGCACAATCCTCTGCAAGGCTTGGCTGAACTCAATTCAGGCAAATCTGTTTGGCACATGAGTTCCAAAGAGAGCAAGATGACTAATTTAACATCATATTAAATCTCAGTTGGCAAAAGACTAGCTATTTAATAGCATAGACTCTTGTGCCACATTTACGGCTATTACACTCTTTACAATTACAGATCATTGGGTTAAATAATCTATAACAAATGTGTTGATTGCTTCATTGGTTGAAAAACACACTGCGAGTTATTTCTGGAGTTAATACAACATGTGTACGAATACTGTTCATGGGCTGTGTGTTTGCCACTGCACAGGTGACAAAGTAATGATGGGCTTTCTAGTGGGCTCGGTACACTGTGTTCCTCTGCAGACACACAGACAGGGAAGCCAGAGACGGTGTGTTTGTCCGTGCTACTGTGGGGGAGATGACAGGCCTCAGAAAGCCAGAGAGAGGAAAAGAGACAGAGAGAGGGAGGGAAAGAGGGAGAGAGAGAAAGAGAGAGAGAGAGAGAGAGAGGGAAAGAGACTCACAGAGAGAAGGAAAGAGAAAAAAAGAGGAGCAGAGAGAAAGAGAGACAGAGGGAGGGAAAGAGAGAGAGAGACAGAGAGGGAGAGAAAGAGAGAGAGACACAGAGAGGGAGGGAAAGAGAGAGAGAGACAGAGAGAGAGAAAGAGAGAGCGAGAGAGAGAGAGACAGAGAGAGGGAAAGAGACTCACAGAGAGAAGGAAAGAGAAAAAAAGAGGAGCAGAGAGAAAGAGAGACAGAGGGAGGGAAAGAGAGAGAGAGACAGAGAGGGAGAGAAAGAGAGAGAGACACAGAGAGGGAGGGAAAGAGAGAGAGACAGAGAGAGAGAGAGAGACAGAGAGAGGGAAAGAGACTCACAGAGAGAAGGAAAGAGAAAAAAAGAGGAGCAGAGAAAAAGAGAGAGTCAGAGGGAGGGAAAGAGAGAGAGAGACGGAGAGAGGGAGGGAAAGAGACTCACAGAGAGAGAGAGAGAGAGAGAGAGAGAGAGAGTGTGTAAATGTGGGGGAGAGAAGGAGTGAATAATGAACAACTAAAACAGAGAGAAAATCTGTCTTGTGTTTCGCAGTCCTGTTCTGCTGCGTCTGCTGCTGGACACTTCGCCCACCTGGACACTTCACCCACCTGTGCTACCCAATGCCTCCCACAGACCACCGGGAGCCAGGAGCACTCTGACAGCAATCTCCAGTGGTAGAGGCTCCAAACTTTCTAATCTTTTACACTGCCAAGCAGAACCGACTTAACAAGTTTTGTTTCTGTTAAAAAAAATGATACAGTATTACTTTATGAGAGGATATTGTGTTCCTTTATGAGGGTGGAATTGAATGTGTCCTACAGCAGAGACACATGGGTGTTTTTCTTACAGAAATTGACTGTGTACTTAGGGGAGAAACACATAATGGCAGCATGGCGGCTTACTGTCTCCTTCATGGGGGCTTAGGATAGACCCTTGTGGGCGATTAGTGATGACATTCTATTCGTATTCCTTCCTTTTTATCCCCCTTTTCTCTCTGTCCCTTGGGTTTCTCTCCATCCCTCATTCTCCATCCCTCCTTCACTTCATATCTAATTCATTATCTATCTTCCTCTTGTCCTCCCTTCTTTTCTCTTTCTTTCCTTCCTCCATTCCCTCATTCTTGCCTTCTCTTTCTTTTTCTTTCTTTCTTTCTGTCTTTCTTTTTTTCTTTCTTTATCTCTTTCTCTCTTTCTTTCTTTCTTTCTTTCTTTTTCTTTCTTTTCTTCTTTCCTTCTTTCTTTCTCTTTCTTTCTTCCTTTCTTTATTCAACTTTGCCTCTCTGTGTGTGTGTGTGTGTGTGTGTGTGTGTGTGTGTGTGTGTGTATGTGTGTGTGTGTGTGTGTGTGTGTGTCACCCTACACATCGTTCCTTTCATCCTTCTCTCTCTGCCTTGCTCCCCTGTTGCCATCCTGGCTCTTGAATCTTCCCCAACACACTGTGTGCAGTGACAGCCAGCTCCGAGTAGGGCAGAGGAAGCACTGATCTCCTTCCCACAGTGTCAGCCCCAGCCCAGACCTGATCTCCTTCCCACAGTGTCAGCCCCAGCCCAGACCTGATCTCCCTGTTACAATGTCAACCCCAGCCCAGACTTGATCTCCCTGTTACAATGTCAACCCCAGCCCAGACCTGATCTCCTTCCCACAATGTTAGCCCCAGCCCAGACCTGATCTCCTTCCCACAATGTCAGCCCCAGCCCAGACCTGATCTCCTTCCCACAGTGTCAGCCCCAGCCCAGACCTGATCTCCCTGTTACAATGTCAACCCCAGCCCAGACTTGATCTCCCTGTTACAATGTCAACCCCAGCCCAGACCTGATCTCCTTCCCACAATGTTAGCCCCAGCCCAGACCTGATCTCCTTCCCACAATGTTAGCCCCAGCCCAGACCTGATCTCCTTCCCACAGTGTCAACCCCAGCCAAGACCCGATCTCCCTGCTACAATGTCAACCCCAGCCCAGACCTGATCTGATCTCCTTCCCACAATGTCAACCCCAGCCAAGACCTGATCTCCTTCCCACAATGTCAACCCCAGCCAAGACCTGATCTCCTTCCCACAATGTCAACCCCAGCCCAGACCTGATCTCCTTCCCGCCCCACACTCCTCCCAGTCCAGCCCTGATCTCCTTCCCACAATGTCAACCCCAGTCCAGCCCTGATCTCCTTCCCACAATGTTAGCCCCAGCCCAGACCTCATCTTATTCCCGCACCACACTCCCCCCAGCCCAGCCCAGACCTCATCTTATTCCCGCACCACATTCCCCTCAGCCCATCCCAGACCTGGTCTCCCTCCCGCACCACACTCCCCCCAGCCCAGATCTAATCTCCCTCCCGCACCAAACTCCTCCCAGCCCAGCCCAGCCCTGATCTCTTTCCCACACCACACTCAGTATGCCGCGGTTAATGCGTCAGGAGGGCTGCCAACAGCCCCACAAGGCTGTAAATAAGTAAGCACACAATCACAAACAATCACACAAACAATCACACAAACAAACAAACAAACAAACATGTCAGGTCTCCAAACAAAGGGCAGTGGGGACTACAGAGCACTGTGCTTTACGACATTAAATCTAGGATATCTGATAAAGGTAGAGAAGTAAGGGAGAGTGAGAGGACTAGGGGTTAGGGGGACATACATTAACAAGTAACAAGGCAGGGGTTAGGGGGACATACATTAAGAAGTAACAAGGCAAGTAACAAGAGGTAACAGGCGAAACACAAGAACGAGAGAACGAGAGAGAGAGAGAGAGAGACAGAGAGAAAGATGTAGAGAGAGAGAGAAAGAGAGGCAGAGAGAGGGGGGGGGAGGGGGGGAGGGAGGGAGGGAGAGAAAGA
Source organism: Coilia nasus (assembly GCA_027475355.1). Lineage (NCBI taxonomy): Eukaryota > Metazoa > Chordata > Actinopteri > Clupeiformes > Engraulidae > Coilia > Coilia nasus. The sequence goes on along the minus strand of CM050203.1, from coordinate 11,310,869 downwards.
GAGCAGCATATTATTTTGTGTGCATATCACTGAATTCCTCTCTGTGTGCCAATCATCTCAAAGGGAGCATGTCTATGGGCTGTGAAATGAGGCCACTTATCACGTTGGGTTCCAGCCCAGCAGAAATTGGTGTTTACGTCCCATCATGACCCTAACCCACCAAACAGCCATCGCCACACACATAACACAATCGTCTTAACATGTAGGCCTGTGTTCCTACTGGGAATGCTTCTAAAAGTATTTTTCAGACATCAGTGAAATGATTTAGGTACAACACAGACAACAGGTAAGGGAAGAGGCTATACTTACCATTTAGTGGGAAAACAGTCCAGGCCACACTCCAAAAAAGAACGAGAAAAAGTATTGACCACATAATAGCAATTCTATCGGCAGTCTAAGAAACACAGGTAGTAATAATGCCCAGGGCAAAATGCATTATCTTAAAATGGTGACCAAACTAGGCTAAGATCCCAATGAAACTTTGAAAACTATCACACAAGCTTCTTTCTTCTTTCAACTTTTACCTCTTTTCAATTTCCTTCTTTTTGCACTTCCAAACTCTAAACACTAAAATAGGTGACCAAGCAAGCACACCATGTGACAGAGAGGGAGATGAGATGTGAAATCCACCATCTACCCCAGTTTCCCGAATTCCCACAGCAAATTTAGTCACTTTTGGCTGCAACAACCACAGAAAACACTCACTAGATCCTAAAGGGACTGTGTATCGCACATCTATCAGAAAGCCATTCCCGCAAGGCATCCGCTCGTGGCTTAGCTGTTCAGCAGGACTCCACAACAGCACCAAACTCACCTCAGCTGTAATGCCATAGGCACTGCAGCTTAGCTGTCTATCGCCTCGGTCTAAACCACTTTTCCAACATACAGAACTAAAAAAACTACAAAAACTTTGGTAAAACACAGGTTTGTTGTGTCAACATACTGTATATAGGCTGAAATACAGCATTGTTGGCCTTCTGTGAAATACAAAACAAAACACTACTGCTGTTACTCACTTAAGGACTGTTTACCCGTGCTCACGCTAGAGACCGCATCAACGGGGCATTGCGTTGCGTTGTTGTGACATTGCATTATTACCCCACGCAAGAGCCCGCATAAACAGGGCATTGCGTCGTTATGACGTTGCATTATTGCCTCACGCAAGAGCCCACATTAACGGGGCATTGCGTCATTACGTCATTTCGCTTTTGTGTTCGTCCACTCCGGCGCCACTGGACTGCAAGAAATGTTTTCCTGTGGTGACCCTGCCAAACTGTAAAGCACTTTGAGCTGCATCTTGTATGTATGAATTGTGCTATACAAGATTATTATTATTATTACTTTGGTTTTGGTGCATATTGCTTTAGACCCCTAAGATAATGTTTTGCTGAGTTAAATCATCGGTCAATTTAGTTACTCTGTGGTCAGTTTTATGTGGAGAAATTCTGTAGAAATTGGATTATATGTCTGCCAATCATGCACAGAGATGCTCATCTTTTTTGCATGCAAGAAGCTGCTAAAATAAGGATGGTGCCCACACACACAGGACAGGAAGAGGGAGACAGAGCCAAAGCGAGGACAAACGACAAACGGAAATCGTCATACAAAAAAAAGCAATCACACTTACAAAATAAGAGAATCAGAGTTTTTTAGATTAAATAAACGATTGAATTAAACGAGTGAAATCAACCAAAAAATAATCACACGTTTTGGCGTTTTGCCAGGCCCCCGGTACTGAGGTGGGCGGCTGTAGCGCAGGCCGTAATTGCTGCGCTGTTTGACATGAAGCATATCTGTGGGAGCTGGCTGCAGGGCCCTGCTTGGGCTAGCTGTGTGGCTGACATTTCATTTCTCTGGCTGAGATAAGACCTGAAAGCTCTGACAGAGCCAGGCACCCCATCTGGAGAATAGAGCGCAGACACAGAATCCTCAAGCCTCACAAAAAGTGAACGCAGGGCTAACCCTTCTTCACACACACACCCACACCCCTACACCTTCCAAACACATACACACACATCCATACACACACACACACACAAAAAAAAAAAATCTCTTCCCTAAAAACAATATGTTCACACCGTTCTATTCTCCGTGACATTTAGGTGCCCGGACTGGGATAAGTAGAGCACCTTGACGGATGGGGGATTGTAGCGCCTGACAGGCATTCTCCACCAGGCCCAGGTTTCAGGGCCAGCCCCTTACCTGTCTGTCGGCACGTCTGTGCTTGGAACGAGCGCATGTATACAGCAGGGGTGTAGCGCTTGACAGGCATCCTCCACCAGGCCTGTGTCAGGGCCAGCCTCTTACCTGTCTGTCGGCACGTCTGCGTTTGGAACGAGCGCATGTACACAGCAGGTGTGTCAGTGCTGGTGTGAGCCTTTGGGGAACCCCCCTCCTGTCAAAACAGCCTCTCCATATCGCCCCCTCTCGATGACTCACCAGTCACGCTATACGCTTCTCCTCATCCTGCCAGAGGAATTATCTGCACAGCAGTTGCACCTAGTTTCCTGCAGACACCAGCTCCACCTCCTTTTGCTACAGTTGCAGTTGTAGTTATAGTATTTAACAGATTTTTTTACACAACAATTATGCATAGTTTCCTGGAGAAAGCTCCTCTGCCTCCTTCTCCTCCTCCTACAGTTACAGTATTTGTCAGATGGTTTTTCTCCAAAGCGACATACAACTGTAACAAGGTTCTTTTGGATCAACCGGTTCACAAACACCAGAGAAGAGTCAGTTCCACAATCAAGATATACAACTTTATTAAAAACCAATTCCCTACAGACAAGGACAGTCAGAGGTGGCCACCTACTACTGGAACTTAAAATAAAAGACACGACTCACTATGGTGATTACACGGCAAATGCAAGACACAGCACAAAGAAAAGACATCAATGATGACTACATTACACACTACCACACTCTAAGAAAGGCCAGTAGTAGGCAACCACACGGTGGCTACAGCCTGCAGCCTCCAGGTCATTGGCCACGTTAGAATCTCTTAAAAGTTCTAAAATAGCTTTATTTAATTATCTTGGTGAGAAAATGACAAACCAAACAACAAATACACAATTACTATTCAAAAGCAGGTACTGAAGTCAACCCCTGACCACTGGCTGAGCCACCTGGGAAAGGCAGACGGCATGCAGGGTCTCAGCACAGATCGGCTGCCCTGGCTGAAACTAAACCAACAACAAAACTAAACATACACACTCACAGAAAATCAAAACACTCAAAACAAAATAAATTGAACAAGCTATCGAGGGGCAGTAAGGCTGCTCGATTATGGAAAAAATTAGAATCGCGATTATTTGGGCCAAAACTGAAATCACGATTATTCAAACGATTATTTTGTTTTCCTCAGTATCA
>CM050203.1:11272500-11302500 GCA_027475355.1 Coilia nasus | reverse complement strand
TGAAAAAGTGGCAATAAACCTGAAAAAATTAACTGCTGATATTTGTTCTACATTTCTTCGTATGTTTTGTGTAGTTCAACATCAACATACTAAATGTTTTAGACAAACCATTCACAAACCACAATCAGTCTTGCTAATGTTATCTGCTGTTAGGCATAGTGTAGTTGATGGCTGGCTGTCATTAGCTGATGTAATGAATGCTGCTGTCACTATCATTAATTAAACACCATCATCAAAAGGGTTCCTATGTCATTTAGCTGTACTACGGTTTCCAACTTAGGTCTTCAGCCATGTTGGCAAACAGTCAATAAGCAAACCAAAACAAATAAAAGAAAAACAGTTCACCTACACAAATCTACTCACAGGCACAAACAAAGCCTCATAGTCAGTCAGTCAGTCTCTCTCTCTTTCTCTCTCTCTCTCTCTCTCTCTCTCTCCATCACACACACACACACACACACACACACATACACACACACACACAAACTCACTAACAAACTCACACACATGTATACACAGCAGACAGTTTGAGTAGGGTTTACATATGCAAGCTCCAGCATTGCAGTGACTCAGATTCATAAGCAGATGCACCTATACATTTCAAGGCTGTCATCAAGCTAATTAATATAATGACAGTGTGAATATGAAGCACTCATTATCGGACTGTACGCATGAGCGGTTTTAAACTAGCATGTAGCTTGGCAGGTTAAAAGGGCCAGTGTTAATGTGGGGGCCTCTTGCATGCTGCAACATAACACTAATTAACCCCTGCTCAAAAGAGTCCCAAATCCACCCAAAATTCATTAACCAAAGTCATGCTTTGCTGCATGCGTTTAGACCAATATACGTACTAGACCAGATTAGTCTGTAATTACTTTTTATCGCAGTCGCAAATTATACCCACTTCCCCTCAGAAGTGAAAAAGGCGGCATTTTTCCAACGTTTTATTCCATACCTTCTTCATGAAAGCCCACAGTGGTTCACAGCACTTGGTGAAGAACACCAGCGGTCTGCACTTTATTCACAAGGCCGACAATTCAATAGAGCCCATCACCTTCAAGCTTATCTCAGCTGATAAGTCAGCATTACTTTTATCACAGGCTCGGACATACATTGGCTCTGTTTAGACCATGTTTCTGCCCCCCATTCCCATTTCATTTTCAATGGAAATACACCAAGAGATTGCTATCACGTGTGTTTCGCCGAGCAAACAATCAATGTTGAAGCGACCGGGAACAAGGAGGCACGGCGTTGGAACGCTCGCTCGCCAAGCTCGCCGACTGGCTGCCTGGCACCGGCCTCCGACAGCCTGTAATTTCATTACCTGGCCAGCACACACACACACATACACACACACACGCACGCAGGGCCCTGATACTCCAGTGTTCATGGCCAAAAAAAAAGGCTATTATCATCCCGTCTCTGGAGAGATGCACGTGAGCTGACGCGCCTCGCGCTTTGCCGTCTGTGAGGCCTCGTCGTTCATCATCACATGGGGACCTCGCCGTGCAGGAAGTGTGCGGTGGCCCGTGTCGGATCATCGGCCATCACCTAAATATGCAGGACTTCGGCGTGGAGACACACAAGCATGGCTTCCTGAAAAGGATGAGGTCAAAGCAATTGTAGCCGCCTCGTGGAAGGCAGATGGAATATTTCAAGAAAACGTTACATTGAAGGTGACAGCAAACAAAAAGCTTCTTCCTGTTTCTTCACACAGTGTGCCCTTGTAGCTTAATCGGTCGAGCAAGATATTAATGACATACATACGTTATTGCATGCACATAAAAGACACTCTCTCACTCACTCACTCACTCTCTCTCACACACACACACACACACAATCTGTGACATACTGCAAGTCATTCTCAATGACAGCATTTCCTGAACCTATAAATGTACACACTGGCCTTCCATCGGCGAAGATGACTGAAGTTCTGAGCCCGCACTTACTCAATCCTCTCTGTCTGTCTGTCTGTCTGTCTGTCTGTCTGTCTGTCGGTCGGTCTGTCTGTCTGTCTGTCAGAGAGTTACATCCATTGTTCCACTGGACCAATCGCACAGACAATAGACAGAGCCATACGCATACAAACATGCCAATCACACTTTAGATTAATTACAGTTGCAGGAGCCTGGTGGAGGATGCCATTAGCCTTTAATGTGAGGTGCAGGCTTTTGCTTCAATCACTCTCTACTTTGCGCTGCCTTCACGCTAGGTCCTCCTAAGCAGTGCTAATTAGGCACTACAAAAAGACGGCGTGAGTTGCCAAGTGAACTCTAATGCTTACCGGCACATCATGGTTCATCATTCTACATCATGATTCCTCATCTTCTTGGAAGGTGTGCTGTTCCTAATTGGGTGAAGTATGCAACACTTAAGTTAAAAACAGTAAGTGCTTTTCCCTTCTTTCTTTCTTTCTTTCTTTCTTTCTTTTTTTCTGTCTTCAGTGTGTTTGGCTACATTTGTTTTAACTTCTCCTTACTGCAATGGAGAGAACACTTGGAGAGAGAAGGAGACACTGCGCCTTTTACAAGTCTCCTTTAAAACATGTCCTTTCTGTAATAGTCCCAGTGGAATAGGTTGATACTTCTTCATGTTCAAAAATACATGCATACAAAACACACATACGTACACACACACACACACACCTCTTCCATCTCTCTCACACAGAATGTGACACACGAGCGGGCTGGGTCGTCCTTCATGGTCCTTTTGCTACAGAGAGCTGTGTGTAGAGCAGAATAGAATGGAACTTTATTCCTGAATTCTATTTCGGTGCCTCAACAATCAACATTCCAGCTGACTAGGCCATGTTCTGCCACGTACGTGGCATCCAGGCGCAGGCGGCGAGCCACACACACTGAATAAATCTCCAGTCCTCCAACAACACACAATGCACTCAGCAGACACCCACTCAGCCCCTGTGGTCTGGGTCAAAATCAACGGGGCCACACTGAAGACAAAAAAAAAGCACTCTGGTGAATGCGTGCGGGCACAATGAATATGATGCAACTAGAGTAATGTACAGGTAGTGGAGTCAATAATCTGTCGAGCTAATTTAAAAAAAAAAAAAAAAAAAAACATTTAAAAACGTGTTTGTAAGCAGGCTATTGCCAAACATAGCACAGCCTATTATATATTTTAGAATATGCAGGTAATCATTAACTCAATCACAATCTCAATGCACTCTGTGATAACTAATGCTGTTACCAATATATTTGTGTGTTTAGTTATGGATGTTGTGTAATTACGTAATTACACATGCAGTGGTAGGGACACAAAAAAAGAATAACTGTTTATAATAGTTCAGCCTTTTATAACACTACCTATGTAAGGGCCTGTTCAGAGATAACTGCATTTAGCTTGTGCAGAATGTCTTAAGCATATCAGATTAAACGTGGGACACTGATATGGACTAATGCTAACACTGCCGGTCTGTGTGCAGATGCATGAACTGGTGTAGGGCATTAGTGGGAGATCACTGTTAGAGCAAATGCTAATGCTAGGCCATCTGCTGACAATAATAAACTTAACAACACACTGCATAAGCTATCCACACTGACAAATTAAAATATGTCTGACTATGTGTAGCACATTGGTAACCCTGGATGGGAGAAGTATGGTGGGAGATGCGTGAGGGACACCTGAGTGTGTGAAGCGCACGTTTGGTGCCCTGGAGACCAGGGTTTGAAGCCAGGTGGGGTAACTTGTCCTTCCCTTCACTACAGGTAAAATGTTGGATGTATCAACACAGAAACAGTGTAACAATAACAATAAAGGACTCTGTCTAAGACACATATGTATTAAAAACAGTGGTGGGTAAATTTCGAATTTTCTACTCAGAAGGTAGGTCCTGTTAAGGAAAATACTATAATGATGCCATTAGCGTTGTCATGCTATTCAGCATAGCGCAACCTAATGTTAGTGCATCAAGGTAATCAGCAACTCAATCTCTGCTCCAGTTACTTGATTAAACACTAGCGTGTCCTTGTAATGCATGACTCAAGTAAAATGTCAACAATGCGCCTATGTTCAAACAACCCTGTTATTCATTGTGGAGTGATAATGGATCTCTTTGTTTGCTTTGGCAGGTGTGATTTTTTCCCTTTGCAATGAACGTTAACCAACAAAAGTCTCATTGTGTCCTCAGTACACAGCACAGAGTGCTGCCTTCATGACTGACCTCAGCATTATGGCTGACCAAAACTATGTGTCATTTGCACCTGTTTGTAATGAAATGTGTGGCCTGCGAGCCGTCCTTCCCAGTAATCTGCTAATGGCTCCCCATAATTACACACCTTATCCTGTCACCACAGACATGCTCGCTCTCTCGACTCTCAATATACACACACACACACACACACACACTTACACACAACCTAGATCAGCACGGCATCACTAATGCATCTTTCTAACACTAATAGTAAGTCAAAGAAATTAAAATTATTAGAAGATATTTGCAGCCAGTAAAACCTGTTATGAGCAGATAAAGGGATCACTGTAGGCACCATGATCCTTTTATCTGTTCATAACAGGTTTTACTACTAACAGGTGTGGGTGTGTGTATTTGTGTGTGTTTGTGTGTCTGTGTGTGTGTGCGCGCGCGTGCGTGCGTACGTTTGCGTGTGTGTGTGTGTGTGTGTGTGTGTGTGTGTGTGTGTGTGTGTGTGTGTGCGTGTCTACCTTTGTCTCTGAATAAAGCTTGACTATTTAGCAAGGTCCCAGGGGACTTCATTCTGTTCATACAGCAGTGACAAACGGGGACGAGGTCCTTGCGATATCTCCAAGGTCGGCCTGATGAATCCTGCGCGGACAGAGAACCAGATTCCTGCGCTGCTCCAGAGAGGACCTCGCCCGCAATGCTTCTTCCCATTCTTCCGCTTATCGCGCCCCAAACACGCTCCTTTAGACAAAGGCGAGGGCCACAGCTCTCATTTTGTTCCCGTGTCCAACCGTGATAACTTTAGACATTATTACGGCGTGCATAGTGCACCATCATGCCATGTGCACAAATGTTTGGAAGCTTTTTTCAACCAGGGAGAAAATTAAACCTAACTCTGTGCCATCTTTCTTGGGCTGTGTTACTTAAAATGGTTTCTATGTTCTGCTCTCTCATAAGTGCGTTCTGTTTAACCACCTCGATCATCTGTGATTGACAGTGTTGTTTTAATTTTGATTCGTTTTCTGATCTTACTTAATTGCACAGTGGCCCTGGGTCTTTTGAAAGTGCTCACAAATAAAATGCATTCTTTTCTATTTTATTACTAATTTAATAATTATTTTAATGCGTTCCACTGAACAGCGGAGCGGCATCTGGTGAAATGAGGCTTGGCTTGATGTAGTAAGGCAATCTGACTTTTCATTAATATCCTGAAAATCTAACTTATTCGCCTCAGTGATGTTGAAAACATGACAAATTATTTACTATAAAAAGAAACCGTTCAACATAGCACTAGGGAAAGTGAGCAGGACCATTATCTTTACAAAATACTCAAAACTACATTAGTGTGAAACATACGTAGGAAAAATGCATATTTTTGTACAGAAAAACAATCCCAACCCGGCATGTCTTTTTATCTAATAACAGAATTTTCATAGACATGAATGAAGAACTAATTACTGTGTGTAGGACATTGTGTAGTCTAGTCCTACGCAACCTTTTAGATTTTCCCTACCAGAAATCCTTATTTCGAAAAACAGTAGTTCCATAGTCAAAGGAATTACCTGGTCAATCAATTTTAAAGACAACTGTCAATCTCTTTCTCACTCACACACACACACACACACACACTTCCACCTCCAAAAAGATCCCACTTCCCAAAGCCTGTTACCTGTCCAGTCTGTCACACACTATAGCTGTATAGGCCAGCCCACCTGCACCCCATTCTGATGTACTTCAATTCATCAGTAGCTTTAAATCTCACATTACCCATCATGCACTGGGAGTGCCAACACACATGCCATCTACCCTATAGGCACTTAAGGACAACAGGCAGCTGCCAAGCCAACCATGCCAATTATTAGTGCTAATGAGTAGCTAATGAGTAGCTAGTGGAAGCCAGCTAGTGAAAAACAGGCAGACCTGTAATCTTCACCTGGTGATTCTCTGGGTCGATGGTGACGGTCTGCCAGACTTGTGCAGCTCCCCCTGAGTGCAACAAGGCTGTGGGGGATATTATATGAATTTTAAATTTTTTAACCCAGATGTAAGTGTAACTTGAGTTTTAACTTTATTAACATTCAAGTTATGCTTACATCTGTGTTGCTCCGAATTGTTGTTTTTTGGCATGGAGTTTGTCCCTCATCGTTGATTCACCAGGTGTATACAGAAGTGCGGTGTGTCTACTCCTTTGTGATATTTTTAACCCATCAGAAAGGCCTGAAGGCTTTGCTAAGAGAGATCAAAGGCGAGGAATAGGAGACTGCATATCCAGCCTTATCTGGTCATTACTGCGCTCTCGCTGTACACCAAAGAGCTGAAGACGCGCTAAGCTGTCTGAGGCCATTCAAAAGGGTGGTGGGGTTAGACAGGACCAAAGATGAGCAATGGAACAGGTGTGATGGAGAAGCTAATTTCACACTTACGTGCGCACACCCACACAGGCACACACACACACACCATACAACCATCATTCACACAAAGCAAACAAACTGAGACAGACTGTATGTGTACATGCCCAGTGACACACACCTGTATGCACACACATGAAGTAACTCATGTACACACACACACACACTCACACACACTTTATAAGTGTCACGTAGAGTATACATAGCCACAAGCAAACACACACACACAGAATCATAATAATAACTACCAGGCACACACACACACATATCTCATCATATAATCACCCTGTACACAAAAGTGCACAGACACACCATATGAACACACTGTCCAAAAAAGTGCCCACACATACACACACACCATATTATCACCCTGTACACACAAGGGCACACATATACACACACACACACCATATTATCACCCTGTACACACAAGTGCACACACATACACACACACCATATTATCACCCTGTACACACAAGTGCACACACATACACACACACACCATATTATCACCCTGTACACACAAGTGCACACACATACACACACACACCATATTATCACCCTGTACACACACACACCCTACCAGCCCCTATGGCCCTTCTCTGGATGCACCGGTAAATCAGCTGACCTTCATACAGTGCTGAGCCTCAATCTGTAGTCATGGGAGGTGCAGCCTACTATAGGGACACACACACACACACACACGGGATGGTATGCCTAGGAGCTACAACCTGCTGTAGGTACATGTACGCACACACACACACACACACACGGGATGGTATGCCTAGGAGCTACAACCTGCTGTAGGTACATGTACGCACACACACACACGCACAAAATGGTGTATTGCTTGCTGAGCTTCAGTGTTACAAGCCTGATTCACCAATGGGATTTGCTTCACACCAATAAACAATGTGTATTTATCCAGAAAGTGTTATACTGTATCCAGACAGACAGACAGACAGACAGACAGACAGACAGACAGACAGACAGACAGACAGACAGACAGACAGATAGATTTATCTATCCATTTCTTATTCTCTATCTGTCTGTCTATCTATCTCTTATTGCCTGCCTGTCTGTCTGTCTTCCATCTATTCATATGTCTGTTGACAACAGTATGTATGTATGATGTGTTTAGGGAAATATCAGACGGTCTAAAAACTGAATACAAAAATAAAACAATTAAAAAAAAAAAAAAAAAAAATCCGTCTCACAGGCCTGAATACCACCCCCCCAAAACCAGCATCCCCCCTCCCACATCCGTATGAGTAATGCGGAGCTGCCAGCTGATGACATCATCTCAAACCCCAACAGTGCTCCGTCCCTCATTTGCCATTGTGCCAAGCTGGGCAGGGCGGATAAGTAGGTTACTAGACGAAGGCATGCAGATCTGGCACTCTCTTTGGGTGTCTGCTCTGCTTAGCTTCCTCTGTGGATCTTTAAAAGGGAAAAAAATATCAATATGTTTAATATTGCCCCATTTTTTCACTGACCTAAATATTCAACCTGCCGGTAAATGTTTTTTTTTTTTTTTTATTCTGAGCCAAAAGATCCCACAAGAAGTCTATGTAGTTATTTTGTTAGTATTGCACCATTCAACTCAATATCTTATATATCTTCCGGTAAAACACAGAGACCTGGAACTGAATGCAAGCTTGCCATTTCCCAGGCAGAGACAGGAGTCTGAAATATTAAGTCTGTGAGTGCCCACTGAATCTAAAAGCTCCAAATCAAGTGGTGCACAGAAAAACAATACTATACTGAGGGTCCTGAGGATCCAGCAGACCTTCAAAGAGCATTGTCAGTATGCAGTGTTTTCAAATGCAAGATCCTTGTGTATGCTGCCACAATGTTCTAATCCTACACCAGCAGACACTAGTACATATGCCAAAGTTGTGCCCAGTAACTCTGTGGTATGTAGACTCAAAATCACAGTCCACTCTTTTTCACTGCATTCTTTTTGCCCAAAAGACGAGAGAACGCATGCTACGCACACCACAGAGCAAGGTGGAAAGCTCCAACATTATATTCTAGTATGGCAACGGTGCAGCCACTGCAAATGCGAACACCTGAGGGTGTACCTTCTGTATACGGCTCAGAATAACTCCAAGAATGCACGTCTCATCACCCGACATATGCTGCTCTCATCTTGAGGTTAATTAGGCCTAGATGAACCTGTTATGTGAGGATCCCATGTTTGCCAAGTTGGCGTCTAACATGAGCCTCACACTGGGATTCTGCATCTGGTGCTCCAACACTGAGTAGGTGTGTAAATACCAACATGATTTAATTGGGAGCATTCGTAGGTTCCAGGGGCCCTATTTTTATTTTTTTCCAGGGTCCCATGTCCACAGGCTCCTAGTTTTCCAAGACCCTATATTTCTAGGACCCTATGTCCCAAGGTCCAATGTTTGAATGGCCTTATACTCGGAGCACCCCATGTTCCCAGTGTCCTATTTTCTCAGGGTGCTATATTCCCAGGGACTTGCTTTGAGGGTCCTATCTTCTTAGGATGCTTTGTTCCCAGGTTGCTGTTATCAGTGCCCTAGCTTCCCACAACCCTAAACAGGGTCCTACGTTCCTAGGGCTGTATGTTCTCAGTGTGTCCTAGGTTTTCCAGACCCTAAAACAAGGTACTTCTAGGTAATCATTATTATGACCTTTACAGAGCTGAAGACTGCGGGCCTTGAGGACATGTAGTACTGTGCAAAAGTTATAGGCAGGTGTGAAAAAATGCTGTAAACTAGAAATGCCTTCAACAATGAAAGTCTTAATAATTTATTTTCATCAATCAATAAAATGCAGTGAATGAACAAAAGAGAAATCTAAATCAAATCAATATTTGGTGTAACCACCCTTTGCTTTCAAAAGAGCATCAATTCTTCTAAGTATACTTGCATACAGTTTTTGAAGGAACTCTGCTGGTAGGTTTTTCCAAACATCTTGAAGAACTAACCACAGATCTTCTATGGATGTAGGCTTCCTCACATATACAACCAATTTGGTGTAATTGGTTGATCATACACCTGACTATAATCCTACAAAATCCTCCCTGACTTTGTGTGTACCCCTTTGTGTGAATTGGTGCTGGTTTGAAGGCACCTGCCTAAAACTTTTGCACAGTACTGTACGTCTCTGGAAACATAGGACCCTGAGAAGATCACCGCACCCTTGAACTGGGGACTGCGGAGGCTTGGGAACACGGGACTCCTTTTCACCGTCCCATTATGTGCTATATGAATTTGAGCAACCAGTGGCCTTGAAAACATTGGGCTAATGCGCATGTTACAACAATATACATCATGTAAGTCTTCAAACAGTGGGCTGGATGTGATGCCAGTTGCCTCAGTCTCTGTAAGCTTTGATCTGTTAGCTCCCCATTAAATGCTACAGGCAGAGACCCTGACCTGACAGCTAAGGACAGTAAACATCTCTACAAATTAATTTCCTGTGAACATGGGGCCCTGAAAATGTGCCAAACACCAAATGCAAAAGTACTGAGGGACTGTTCTGCTGTTGCAGTTTCCCTAACCCCTGCTTTCATGTACCACTGACACCCAAAGTGACTGAAATGCTCTCAAAATGTGTTACGCATATACTACCATTTCTCCCTGTAGAAACATACAGTATACAACTGGTTAAAACAAAAGTCGTGCACCGCCTGACTCTAAGACTTGTAATTATGTTCTTGGGCTAAATAGTTGTCTGTAAACAAGGCTGGCTTTTCTCAAAACAAATATGATAGTATGCCTCACGCTCGGTCCAAGGTCTTCAACAGCACTCCTTCACAAAATTCAGATAATAGCAAAATCTTATCAAAAGAGCAGAAGCAGACATTATGAAATATGTGTAATGAAAAACTAATTCAGATCACAAATTGGGTAATATGTCCTGTCAAAACTAGGGGCTGTTAATTCTGCCAATTACATGTGCCACTGAATCCACAATGAGCTCTGAGAAACCAGATTAAAATGATAGCCTCACTAAAAACATTGTTTCCACTAAGGCGGCCTATTTGCGAATGCAGCAGGTAGAGTTAAAGGTACATGATCTTCCATCACACCGCAATGACAACACACGGAAAGCAGGCACAGATGAATCTCTTTCCCAGAGCCACACCTGCAGCTGGGCATGCACACCCAGGAGAGGTAGGCCCAGTGGTTAATGACACAGGCTCCGCCTAACACTGTGCACTATAAATAATTAATGCGCTGGAAATCGTGATTATTGGCTTTTAACATGCATGCTTTCTTTGATGCACAATTAGCCTTTGGAGATCTTGATAGCCAAGCTAATTATTAAACCTGCTATAGAGCTGGTGACAAGTGCAAAAGGATCAGTGCTAGCACATGTACCGCTCTTATTCTGGCACTTCATTGGTATGCTAATGCTCCTGGTTTAAACTGAAAGGTACCATTGTAATAATGGATGATAATTACATCATCGCTCCAAATGTGGAGCCATTCTGGATTTCTTTTTCGTTCTTTTTTTTTCAATTTTTTGCGGGCGATGTTGGAACAGCTGTCTGGGTGGTTGATCACCTGACCGTGAGCTGATTGTCCTCCACGTGAGCTCCAGGATGGCCATGATGATGACACCCATCTGCTTGCCTTGCACTGGGGGACACACCACACTCCGAGCACAGCTACGTGCAATCCATCTACAACCCTGACGTACAGTCAACAACCCCACCACACCCACACATGCAAACACACCCACTGAGACAAGACCACCTCCCGCGACGTGTGTAAAGACACCGCAGTGATGATGTGGGAAGTGGATCAAAAAGCTGTGCACTGCTGGCGCACCGCCATCCAAACGCCACGCTGGCAGACGGCCAAAGTGTGGCGGAAACACTCCGTCTCTGCGCTGGCGTGACACGCAGACAAGTATTACACCCGTTTTGATGGAATGCAGCATGCACATTTACTGTAGATGAACAGCTTACATGTGAACTGCCTTTCCCTGACGCTTTCCCTGTCATACTTTCAGTATGTTTACCAAAGCCAGGCTGCCAAAGCAAAAACCCTGAAAACACAGATGTCTCTGAGTTAAAGAACAATGGAAAACAAATTAACAAAGCTATAAAAAAAACACCAAGACGTGTGTAAGTTTGTCAATTGAAGAGAAACTATTCATTTATAATTAAACATAAATGAACATACTGCAGCTGCTGGGTTGCTCACTTATGACACGAGATGCCACCATCCAGTTAACTGCATTGATATTATCAACACAATGGACTTCAGGTTCGATGTGTGCATCCAACGTGTGTTTAAAATCTTTTTTTTTCTACTATGACTAGCATTTCTGAACAATAAAGGGGCAAGACCCACTGTTTTACAACAATCAGTACTGGGAGCCAATTAACTCCGTGGATTCCATTCGTCATCATGATTGTCAGAACCCTCCCTTTGTGAAGATTTTATGAAAAATCTCACTATTTATCTGTCCATTATCAACAACACCCTCGTTGAGCTGGGCATTTCGCCACAGGTTTCATTCTTGGTGACATGTGATTGGTGATAGCCCAGCAATGACTGTTAAGAGTACAGTAGATAACTTCTTTCAGATAGGTATGTGCAGACAATAGGCGCGCCTTGTGAAATGGAGGAAATAACGTCATTCTCAGTGTAGTAGAGGGACAGCGCATAAGCCTAGCCACCCTAAGTGTTAAATAACAGACGACAGCATTTTCACACGTTTGCTCTCATGGACTAGTCAGCATAATCGCATTCACTATACTCAAGACTGCCATAGCATGCGACCCAAACCACGCGACTTGACAGCACTCAGGTGTCAGCTCAGAGCTGGTCAGGTTTAACAATTAAAACACACTTGTCTGATCCTTTATTGGCCGTACAAGACTGTCACATGATGTAGAGACTGAGCTTAGGTGAGTCTTTATTCCAGTCATCGCCATGCCTCCCAAAAAAAAAAAAAAAACATGCCAAGCGGATAGCAAGTATTTCTTTCCAACAATATGTGAGACCACAAAAGAATTATGGACACATCTTCTTTTGGTGTGTAGTCTGAAAAACCTTCTCACCTGGAATCGTCTGCAGGGGGAATAAGCCACTGTGCTTTATTAGTGTGCCTTGTCTCCTATCGGAAACACTATCTGTCCGCATATTTGGGATATATTCATCCCACCCCCCACTTTGAATTTGGGTCAGCAGTTACAAACTGACTTACAACAAGAAGGGACGTACAGTCACCATATTGGAAAGGGATCTTCCCGTCTTTGGCATAGACAAAAATATACGTATGAAAAGTCATGTATATTGCTTAGTATCCAGATATCAGTGATGTTACAAACCAATCTGCTAAACTCGATAATAGCAAACCCGATTTGCTCACATCAACTCACAGACTAAAAGGACGCCAGCACAGATGGGCCACATACATGTCAGGTGGGATAACATCGAACTTACCGATTAGAATAACGTCCTGGGGAGCAACGTTCTCCTTGACGCGATTTAGTGAGGAAAGAATGGTCTTCTCATTCCCTGGAGAGGCAGCGAAAGGATGTGAACCATTTGCTGGGAGCTGGCGGGGAGAGGGAAAGGCATCCGCTGGATGGGTGAAGTCGAGCAGGAGGCACAACACAAGACAATATCACTGCGGTGTGTTCTGTGCAGGCGCGAAAATGCGAGGCTCTACCCTGGCATGTACCATCCCAGCATCACCCGCCAGACACGCGCTCGCATCACCTTGGTTAGGCAGTTGGCCACGCGCTCAACCAAGGGTACAGAGCGACATCTGTTGATGTGTTACAGTAATTCTTGCTAATAAGGGCTAACATTTTTTTTAGAAACATTTGCTTTTGACGTTTTAGAATCAAGCCAAGATGTATGGTAAATGTGAAGAAGTGTTGATCCCAGTTTGGGAAAACCCCGCCACATATTTGATCCAACCATTTTCTGGATCAGCTGATCACAATGAGAACAGAAATCATCAGGCAGTTAGATCGGCTAATTAGTAAAATCACCTGTGTTAAGTGCACAGGCTGAAAGAAATTATCTACATGGGAGGGTTTTATGTCTATGTAGATTCTCTTCTACTTTCTGAAGCTGGCAGCGACACCCATCCCTGTAAATATATGATATTCGTTTCAAGCAGGTTACCTAGCCAATTATATTTTAGTTAAATCTCAGTCACACCTTGGGCTATGCAATAACTCATACGAAGTAGCAACTTACCTTACCGCCATACCAATGTAGGCATTTGGTTGAGACAGAGAAGAAGAAAACTCGACCTGAAACTCTTCTGAGTGGCTAGTGATTAAATGATCTGCAAAAGAAATGTGCTAATCGAAAGACACATCAGTGGAGATGACTGATCCATCAACAGAGACGGGGATCACATATCTCTGAGACAGGCTTTCTGCGTCTGGCTTGTAGCATATACGGCGGGCTGTCAGAATTGGAGATGAGATTGCAGATATAGGCCTACGGTATAGGCCTATATATTTTTTTATTATTGTTATTATTTTTAATCAGCACAGGTGGTAACAGACTCGTGATAGTGAACGTTAGTTTAAAAAAATGTTCACACTAAATTTGCTAAGGAGTCGATCCCTCATCGTAAGGAATGTTTTCTTTTTTCAGCACCATGGATAGCAGACGAGTGGTGCATGGCATGGTATGACATGACGTAGGGGGGCTCCGTGTGACCTTTTAGACTTCATACTGCACAAGATGACGATCGTTGACCCCTGGAATGTCTAACCCTCAATTCACCATCAGTCACTGGGCAGCCCAATCTTGAGTTGAAAAGGGCAATGTCAGCCATCGTGAACAAATAAAGACTCAATTCTTCCCTGCAAGTATGGGCAAGTGTAAGTATTCTTGGCCCAACACAGTCTATAAATCCAAAATGCAACGACCTGTTCTTAAAACGAGAGGCTGTGTAGCAGTCCTGGATCTGCTCTGAGGTTTTAAGAAGAAAAAAAGTCCCATCTCCACAGCCTACCATTTTAAAGGTCAGTCTCTAGCGAAGGAAGCGGAAAGAAAGGCAGACTGACTACCTTTATCATAGAAGATATTCACTCTGTCAGTAGCTGACAGATTATTATGGTCTTCCTGGCAGAAAGGAAAGTTCCCATTGTCAGAGGAGAATACAAAAAAAACATGTTTGCAGCAAGAATAATATGTGGAAAAATACGTGTTAGTACCTTTTGGGGTGATGGGTTGCAGTAAATACTCTTCCCAGCAGCAGTAGTAGGCTGGTATGACGGCTGTACAAGGATTAAGCGTGGAACAGTAGGCCTAGGGCTGCTTGTGACTTATGTGATGTGGTTTGGTGTAAGCAGTAACTTTAAGATAATGTTCTGTTTCCCTGACCTGCTCAGTGACCATGAGAATATGAGAAAAAACATACAGTATGTGTACACTATTTGAATTTTTGGTTTAAATATAATTCACAAGCAGCAATAATAAATATATTACTTAACATTACTCACTAGGTGGTGCTCCTTTACAAATGAGTGATAATGAGTAAGGCAGGGCATGCAGCCCACGCCTAAAAGTCAGAGTCAAAGCTAGTTTCAAGATATTTTTGTCAGCTGCTGAATTATCTCAACATTTGGCATACATCCATCAAGTACTATGGGAATGAGCATGTAAAATTTCATGAAGTTTGATTTTTTTTTTTACATCAACACAATATTGGCTGATGAGGTGTATTAATTTGGTGGTGCCTCTTCACAAATGAATCATACTGGGTTTGCAGCTTTTAGAGACTAATGAGTCATAACAACATTGTTAATTCTTAATGCTTTTCAAGCTTTTTGAACTGAAATAATTCAGTCACAGAAAGAAATGGCCCTCATATCAAGAATGTGGTAGTGACATTTAATGTCTGGTTTACATCACAGGACACTGGCTTACGGAGTTGTGTACTTTAGCCTAGTGTCATTCCCTAGGTGGTTCTCCACCCCAAATGAGTCATAATAAGTCAATGTGACAGTCTGTTGCGAGGCCAAAGAAACATGTACAGCTGCGCGTCAGAGTTCAAAGCCAATCTCTTCTCCTTCAGCAGAACAGGATTCTAACTGGTTAGTGTTACGACACTGTGCCAAAGCCACCACAAAAGAGGGAGGCGAGAGGTTGGATTTTAACAAAAGATATTTATTAACTAAATTACAAACAAAACAAACACAATGTGATGGGTCAACATCAGTAATGCAAGCATGTTGGTGGATGTGACATGTTCTGAGTGCTGTGTGGCTGCCTCAAAATCAAAGAGAAAATGGCCCAAGAATGAGAGAGGCAGCAGTTATTTAAAGCTGGTGAGACACCTGTAGCAGCTCATCAGCCATTAGGCAAGTCCGGCCCCCTAGAAATCTGCGGATAGTTGGTTAATCAAACACAGAACGAGCAGAAGGCCTTGCGGGCCGTAACATTAGTCAGAAGATAAATTCAAAGCATTCACACAATTTACTCATACTACATGTCAGTTCATAAAGGAATGACCGAGTCTGAGAACTGCATTAAAAAACTAACTTTGCAGTGCTCATAGGACACCTCTCGTAGGAGAGCATGTTTACAAAAAGCATCGCCTAATTCCCTTCTACAAAGATATCTACAAAGGGTTTTTTTAAGTACTTGTTTAGAAATGTATTTAGATTTGTTTTCTGCGGTCTTGTGTTTTCTCGCCAAACTGTCAAAGCACTTTGAGGTACATCCTTTGTATGAAATGTGCTATACACGATCATCATTATTATTATAAAATACAGTGGATGGTTATAATGCTAGTCACGTTCAGTCTCTCCTGCTGGTACTTCTTAAGCCCTAAATGACCTGCCTTCAACCACCAGAATCATATATGGGATGACTGACGTCTATACTGACCTTTCCAGCACTCACATAGTTATGCAGTCCTATGGTGCCAAGACACACTCTTATAGTTATGAATTCCTTCTGATCTGGCGCACTGGACCATAATCATCCTCACTGGTGTGTGTTAAGTGACTATATAACTTTACTCTGCCCGCTGTTACGTGCCACTCAGTTCAATAATGCGTTGTGATTTATGGGCTATTTACACCGACATCGTAGAGCGTTGTTGGGAATAACATGTCAGCTATCTGTAACATATGTATAGAGAGACACAACAGTATGAGGCACGGGCAGAGATGCACATCCTTTGTGTGTTCGTTTTGTCCTTGTGTGTTTGGTCTTTGGTCAGGATGGGTTGCAGGACACGCACACACAGATATGCTATCCAGTGTCCAGGAATCTCAGTGTCTCTAACGTCCGTAAATCACAAAACAGTTTAGAAACAGAAGAAGCTCCCATACCATGCCATAAAAAAATAAAAAAAAATACTTCAGGCTATACAGCTCGACAAATTGGAAAAGAGGTAGCAGGTCACTGAAAAAGTCTAGAAAATTACTAGCCTGGCTATCGCGACTTGTCAATGCTCTGTGAGCATTAGTCTGGCCAAGCTGTGTTGTAAACCCATTTCTCAGAAGGCGGGCTTAACCCGCCACTTTCAAATGCTTCAGTTTGCTACTGGACGAAGCTTCAACCAATCACACCCTTCTGTCCTCTGACGTATACACAGCGAAGGAAACAGCTTCATACAAACAAAAACTAGTAGTAGTGCCTTTTTGAAACGCTCGATTTTCATTGGCTCCCATTCTGAGGGGAGAGCAGAAATGGTGTAGACAGGCAGCTTGGCCAGACTGACCTGCTCGCGAAATGCAAATGCAGCGTCACAGGCAGTATGGGCACGCCCAGGCTAGAAAGTCACAGTACAGACAATGGAATTTAAGACGTATACAATTCAGTACCTGTATTCTTTAAATCTTACACACAAAGTCCTCAAGAATCCAGAGAGAAACTGTGTCCCAGAGTGAAGTTTCCAAACAAGCAGCTCCTAAGACAAGGCTAGGTACTGGGGGATAGACGACTGAACACCTGAGGCAGTTTAGCATGGGTTTTATAGTGCTGGCAATTAGGATCAGGAGATGGAGATTATCTTGATGAGAGGCGACGCAAGTGATCGTCACTACTACAACTCACTACCTCCACCTGGTGGCTTGGTGGAGCAGTGCTGTTATGTGCTGTGATACTTTGCACGTGGAGCCATGCCTAAAGACATTACCTGTTGTGATAGACAACTAAGTTTTCGTATTCTGATGCAGGAAATGTCCTGTGTCATGTTACCAAAGATGGTTGAAGGATCAGCAGTGTCTTACCTAAATGCTACGGATCACCCTTATTCCCCTTCTCATCCTCTCACATTTGTGATTATCATGGTTGGTGATTTGACATTAATAGTAGCAGTACTTTTTAAATACTGTCACTGCAAATGTATTGACTGGTATTGCAAAGTCTTTTTTATACTATCCCAGTGTTGTAAGCTGCTTTGGACAAAAGTGTGTACTAAATGCAAGTACATAACAGCAAAAAAGCAGAACATGATTTGACTAAACATTTCCCCATGTTACTAAAGGAATGTATATGACAAAAATACATATTATGTTTGCCTGAATTATGCTTCTATATCAAGGCATTAATGCACACTAATTTGACTTGAAATAGCTGGTAAGAAATTGACACTTTTTTAACATCACATAAATAGGAATAACCTGTTGTACTGGATCCATGTTGTGCTTCTACTGTTGTTGCTGTGCTGACACACACCATCTCTGAATTACTTTGCTTTTCAATTGCTCATTTTACACATGCTTTCTCAAACTTTAAGATACCATGCATTCCTGTTACTATGCATTCCTGACACTTTTACCCAAAGTGACTTACAATAGAGGGCACAAAGCAAGCTACAAGTCACTTGGTATGGTAGATATGGTAAACACTTCTAAAAAAAACTGTCTATTCACTTCTTAGTGTTCACTACAAACCTCAGCAAAGGCTCTGGAGTACACAGCCACACTACTGCCCAACAACAGAGAAGAACCAAGTTGTTCAGGAGTGGGGTCTTGGAAAAGAGGAGCTTTATAGAAAATACACATTCACTTACCATTCACTTACACACATCATCCACAAGGGGGAACTAGCTTGCTTCTGGTTTCCATGTTAGCTGAACTGAGGAAACTTGAAACCATGAATCCAGTTGGACTGGAGACACATACAGATGCTTTGTTGATTCCGAAGGAAATTTAGCACAATGATGTGTGGAATGGTGATTGAGGTTATTTGAATGGAGGTCATAATTACTGGACGATTTAGGGATTGGTTCTCATGCTTTGCTTTTGATGTTTTTGTTTGTTTATTGGGATTTGAACATTCCGAGGAATTTGGAGGTTTGTGCTCCAAGTCAGAGTTGTGAATTTGGTGGAGATGACCAGTCTAGCCTCCTGTGGACACTCCTGGCTTTCTCCCACATCCTACCCCCCCCCCCCCCCCACACACACACATTATCATATTGTATTACAGTAGTTTGAAACTTTGGTCCGTGAAGCAAGGCAGAAAGTCCTGGGCACCTTATCTGTGTCTCAGTGATATACTGGCCATTGTATCAGAACACTAGCCTGGCTATCGCGACTTGTCAATTCTCTGCGAGCATTGGTCTGGCCAAGCTGTGTTGTAAACCCATTTCTCAGAAGGCGGGCTTAACCCGCCTCTTTCAAATGCCTCTGTTTGCTACTGGACGAAGCTTCAATCAATCACACCCCTCTGCCCTCTGACGTATACCCCAGCAGAAGAAACTGCTTAATCCAAACAAAAAGTAGTAGTAGCCTGTAGTCATATAGAAATGGCGTTAAATGATTTTTGTTGGACTTGTGAGGTGAACATGAGAGTGGCTGGTGTTGGCCATTTAATATTGATATTCGAAAAACGAATCGGTGCGATCAAAGGCGAAATGTCCACAACAACAGCGTCCTCGCAAAGCCCAATGGACTTGGCTACCAGCGGGGCTAACTGATAAATTAAACTTTTACTGAAGCCGGTCGGTAGCATTGCAAAAACGCCCTTTCCCGCAATAAATGCTTCAAGGGCTGCCCTTTGCTCTATTTTCATATAGAACTTCCCTTTGAATTCATCCTAAACAGCAGCTACAGATGCATTGAAATCTTGCGTTTGCTCCACGTTCGCCATGTACACAGTGACTGAGATAGATTTCCGGTCACTGAACTACCGCGTCATTGCCTTTTGAAATGCTCGATTTTCATTGGCCCCCTATCTGAGGACTGAGCAGAAATGGTTTAGATAGGCAGCTTGGCCAGACTGACTTGCTCGCGAAATGAAAATGCAGCGTCACAGGCAGTATGGGCGTGCCCAGGCTATCAGAACACACAAGGACAGGAAGTGTAAAATACTTTTACAAAGGCAAGGGTGAAAGGCAAATACAGCTCTCTTGTTGGGAGGGACAAAATACACTCACATGCCCTTTAAGCTTTAATGATCCATTAATCACTAATTATAACATACGCCATAAATATGTCAAACTGTATGAGGAAATAAGAGATCAACCAAAGAATGCAGAAGTCAGACCTTTGTAAAGCAAAGATAGGAGCAGGCTTCACTCGACGTGTAATCTTAAATGTTTTTAGAGTGCTGGCCTAAATCTAAAATCGAATGAAAACAACAGAAGAGGCCGCACAGGTGTGCACACTGAAGAAGGCACACGCCGAAACGCGTCTGTACAATTAAAAGGTTGTTATGCAAAGTGCGGCCTCTTCTGTTGTTTTCATTAGAAGTCATACCTTTGTCATAAGTCATACCTTTGTTCCTGGATGATATGCAGTGGTAGTAGTAACAGGTAATAAAAAAGCTGCGTCAACTCAAAGATGACTAAACAAAGAAAGAAAAAAGAGCAAAAGAACGTGCGTGTGTGTGTGTGGGAGAGAGAAAGAGAGGGGTAAAAGAGATCAAGTGTGTCTGTATGTCTCTCTATACTCCCCCAATCCACCTACCATAGCTTAGGAGATCTACTGTATGTTATTGCTTGATTAGAAGCACCTGGTCATGTGATCAAGGCTGGGCTTAAAACCACCTGGTTTCTGCTGCCAAGTGCTGGCTGTTCCTGCCTCTCAGCTTTGGGACTTTTTGTGTTGCTATTATTTAGACTTTGAAGACTTTATTTTGATGTTTTTGTCCTTATGGGTTGCTTTTAAAGGTGTTTTGGTTTTTATTTGGGTCAGTGGTGAGTTTGTTGATCACCCCAGTAGGGCCATCCAAAGGTTGGGCATAACAGAGAGAGAGAGAGTGAGAGAGAGAGAGAGAGAGAGAGAGAGAGAGAGAGAGAGAGAGAGAGAGAGAGAGAGAGAGAGAGAGAGAGAGAGAGAGAGAATTGCATAACACTGGAGGGTGGAAGTTTGGCTCAACAAATTCTCTGAGCTACAGGAAAATAGAGTCTCCTCTATTCAAAAATCACACACAGAAATAAATTAGGAAAATATTTGTAGCTTTATTTGATTTTCCTTTCTAAAGATCCTTTCAAACAAAAACTGTGCACACAATGTTTCTGACTTTTATAACACATAATATAATACATAATACATTTATGTAATACATGATTTATAATAAATAAATACAATAAATAATAAATAAATTGCAAACAATAAATTTCAAAATTACCAGGCAGACCTCATGCATGAGTCAGATTGAATCACATGAGGTATTCCTGTGATTCACACTCATTCATCAAGTCTTTACAAGCAGAAAGGCATGAAAGAAATGTCTTTGTGTTTGAGTCATTGTTATTCAGTCACTTACAAAACATGCACACATTGAAGACTACATACAGTTGAGGCATACAGACCTTCAGAATTTCATACATATTTTCAGTCACTGAAGTCCCATCAGGTGCTTCGTGTATGGTCTGGAAAACAAACACACGTGGTCAGGCTGATGGGGTCAGCAGTAGATATAGTAGTGGTAGTGATAGTAGTAACACTTTATTTGTCCCAGTATGGGCAATTGTTTTTGCAGTGGTAGTACACATTACAAACACACACATACCCACATTTCCACAAAACATCTCAAGAGACACAGCATTTTAAAATAATAAATAGAAATAAAATATGCAAAGTAGGGGAGACCGGGGCTGGTTGAATCACTTTTCACACTGTTATATTTCACTGTCTTATAGTGCATTATAGCTGTCAAAGTGAGATTGACAGAAAGCTTAATATCTCATCTATAAAACAGGTATATACAATGTCAACAAAATATTTCTTGTTTTGAGTAATGTATGATAGAACTGGCTTTGAGAAATTGTGCCAACCTGCCCCAGCACGGGGTTGGTTGGCTCAGGTAGGCGGGGTTGGTTGGCTCACATATAAGCTAATGTAAAATAAATACAGTTCACTCAATAAATGACTGAAAATGTGTAATCATATGGTTCTCTGCAAAGTCAGCTCTAACACCTGTGATTTTTTTTTTTTTTTTAATGTATGCGCCTCTTTTCTTCTTTTATACTGACAAACAGCCAACAGAGAAGCAGACAGAATATAAATATGTTTATAACTGATTTATGGATGACTAATAATGTGGAAAATAATGGTTAAAAATGATGAACAAAGGGTTAATTAAGTGTTTGCAAATACATTGTACATGATGTATAGGGAGTAGTTATTATAAAGTGCTACCAAATAGGGTTGTATTTGAATTATAATTGAAAATGTATAATAATAATTATAATAATGCCTAATCCACCTTTTTAATATTCCCATTTCAAATTATGTCATTTTTTTAAACACCCTGTATAAAGTGCCCATTTTTATGAGTACCAATGGGCCTTTCTCATGTAAACTGTTGAGCCAACCAGCCCCAAAATTAGTGTGCCAACTAACCCCGCCCACACTGAGGTACAGATTTTTCCACAAACACTGTTAGCCTGCTACCATTAGTCACCTCAGGATCTCAAACTTTATTTTACATTATAGCTGAGTCCCTTGACAATCATTTACAGTTTTTTAAGTTTGCTTAAACCCTAAAATGCAAAGTTTCCCACAATTAATGAAACCTAAAACTCAAGTAAGAAAACATCGGCTCAGGTTGGCACCACTCTAAGCACATTTGCAGCTTCACACCATTTTCAAAATACTACATACAGTGATTTGCTAAACAATAAACACACTTATATGCCTTACACACGTGATTACATTGTAATGTCACATTCTTTCAATTTCTAAACACTAGCTATCAAATTACCACACCTTTGCAGCCAACTGGTTAAACACAATCGTCAGGTGCGAGAACACTAAGGGCCAAAATGCAAAACTCAGCAATCAGCCTTAAACACTGTAAAAGTTACCCTGACTTGAATAGCAATGTAAGGCAGTGTTGTAGCACGAGCAAGCGAAAGAGGAACAGTGAAGATGAGAGAGAGAGTGAGGGGTAACAAAGGGAAGACATAAATACTGTCACTGCAAGGTATAATGGGAGGGGAGCATGGACAGAGAAGACGAGGACTAAATTGATTACATGCGAATGATACTGGTTGACTACCTTGAAAACCATAGGTTGAGACATGCCACCAAATTGGACACAGATTATTCTTGCAGTAGCTTTTTGTCTCCAACAATACTTTACTGTGTTTACTGTGAATGTGGTTCTTTGTAGAAATGGCTGTGTTTCAATTTTCAATATGCAACCATACAACTCTTTATAACAACAACACAGCATATTGACTGTTTTTGCATTGAAAGTAAAAACAATAGCAATTGAAATATTTTATGGAAGTATTAGTCATGTGGTGTGTTTTATGAATGTATTCATGTCATCTCTGAAAAAAATGTAACCCAGATTGTCATTAGAAAAGTGATTAACAAAGTGTTTAGGATTGTGGCCAGCTGTGCTCTAGGTGGCCAGCTGTGGTGTAGTGGTTAAGGAGTTGGTCTTGGGATCTGAGAGTCGCAGGTTCAAATCCCACCCTACCCATGGCTGAAATGCCCTTGAGCAAGACACCTAACCCCACACTGCTCCAGGGACTGTAACTGAAACCCTAATGAATGTTGCTCTGGATAAGATCGTCAGCTAAGTGTAACATTATAAAAACTACGAAGTGAATGAAATCCTGTGGCTGTCTAATTTTTTTAGGCTTTCAACATATAGTTACAGATTTTTTTTTATCATTTATGATTGTCCAAATTGGTTTTCAAAGTCATGTGCACATAGTGAAATACTATGACGATCAGTAGGATATGTTTTGTTTGGAATATACCTTGTTCTCAAACTGTAACATGTATGGAAAGAATAACTGTGTAGAGAAATAAACATTTTCATTGGTGTGCAGAATTGGTGTCATTACATGTAGTGTTAGGTGAATGTACTATATTTTACTTTGTCTGTGTACTTTACATGACCATCACGAAAGTGCAAATGTTACAAGTGTTTTGCATTGTTTACCACTGTGTCTAACTCATTCAAACACAAATACAAGATATGACTCATGTGTATGCAATTTGGCACCAAAATAGCATTTTTATAAATATGTGTACAGTTTTGAAAGAAGAATAGCATTTTGCAATAGATCTGGGGTGTTCTGGAAATTGGGTGTATGGTTGCATTAACTGTGTGTAGTGCTTTAATAAAATGAGCCCAATGTGTAAAATTGTGCTTAAGCAATTGTAAAAAACTGTAAAAGAAATTATTTTTTATAAGCCCTAACTGTTACCCTTCTGGGAGTTGTTAAGTGGAAGGTATAAAATCCAGGAATTTACCCCCAAAACTAAAAAGTTTTACTCACCTAAAGGGTTAATGACCTTGAGACCTCTTACATAACTTGACTTACTCTGGTCCTAATGGGCATCATTTTAGTGTTGGAATTGTCTCAGCACCCTATAGTGGCTTGGAAATTACAGTTTTTCTCAGTCGCTTTGGTGCTTTTCTCAGATCAGAATGAAAATTCTCATAACTATTAGTTCAACCTCCACAACATTTAGTCATTTGTGCACATCATAGTAGCAATTTCTCCTTCCTCTGAACAAATTGCAAATGCTTTTGGACATGTACAGTACCAGTTGCTTTCATACAATACAATGTTGTTTTATAATATTATCATTTGCTTATGTCATGTCAGTTAAAATTAACTATACTTATGGATGTTGAATAGTCATTCCCATTAAAACTAATAGTCTTCATTTCATTCATATTACAGTCATTACATACAAAATTGTTGAACTAGTTATCTGTCAACCAAATGTTATACCTTTCTTTATCATTGTTTGCTGAAAATGTCTTCTACATTGAACAATTGCTCTCAGGTGAACTTCAGCCGTCTTGATCCATATAATACACATCTGCTGACTTTTCTAGACACTCTTTACAGGGACATAGTCCCTGAGAATGAAAGGAGTGGGGGCTAACTCAACAAGTATGTTGTTGTGTGGGATAATGTCTGTTTTCACCACTCAGATCTGGTCAGACAGTGGTTTGCAGCACATGACAGGATGCTGGTTAAATATCTATCTATCTAAGTAGTGTATAGTGCTGTCTTGAGCATTTTCAGGCCGTGTCACAGAGTTCGACCTTTTTTTGCATTGTAAAACACTGAGAGAATAAACTGTCATAATGAAAACATGACAAAGCCATTTCACTATCTTGTTCATAAACCATGGTGTCAAGACTTCTCATTTTGATGACACTGGCAGTTTCATTGACATGAATACTTGCTTTTGAGGAATGGACTATCCATTTTGAGCAAGTGATGTGCTTTTGCAGGTTATCTACTAGGTTTTCCAGTTTGCACTAATTGTTTTGAGAAATGCACTAACTGCTGTGCAAATGTAAATACTGATGTGAGAAAAGCACCAAAGCGACTGAGAAAAACTGTAACACTGATTCAACCTGCCCCTGATCCAACCAGCCCCGGTCTCCCCTACAGAATATACCAGCATAGTCCAGTGAGTCCAGTACCCACACTGTGTTTCGCTGTGTGTGTGTGTGTCTCTCTCTCTCTCTGTGTTTCTGAAAAGCATACTGCGAGACAGAGAGATAAAAAAGCATAGATAGATAGATAGATAGATAGATAGATAGATAGATAGATAGATAGATAGATAGATAGATAGATAGATAGATAGATAGATAGATAGATAGATAGATAGATAGATAGATAGATAGATAGATAGATAGATAGATAGATAGATAGATCTAGACTTTGTCACCCCTGGTGTGTGTGTGTGTGTGTGTGTGTGTGTGTGTGTGTGTGTGTGTGTGTGTGTGTGTGTGTGTGTGTGTGTGTGTGTACGCGCGTGTGTGCCTCTCTCTCTCTCTCTCTATCTCTGTATGTGTGTGTGTGTTTGTGAAAAGCATACTGAGAGACAGAGAGATAGAAAGGAATAGATAGTTCGATAGGTAGATAGATCTAGACCTTATCACCCCTAGTGTGTGTGTGTAAGAGAGAGAGAGAGAGAGAGAGAGAGAGAGAGAGAGAGAGAGAGAGAGAGAGAGAGAGAGAGAGAGAGAGAGAGAGAGAGATTTTCCAAACAGTCCAAGCAAGTGCTGCCTTGTCCCATACCAGATCTCCTCAGCCCCATGTCCTCTAGTCATCAGCCTGCCCTGCGAGCACTCAGTGTGACACCTGACACCTGTTACCTGTCTCAGCAGGAGGTCCATGCTACACCTGACTGGGTTTCACTCACTTTCCCTTTCCATTTGAAAGTTTCCTGGTGAACCCTAAGACCTCAGTTAATCGCAAACCATTTGTTAACAGCTCACAGTATAAAGTAGCAGTTTTCATGATGCAGTGGGGTAGGTACGGTAGGCTTTGTTTTCCACCCTGAACATTTGATCCAGCCATTTCTAGGACTACAAACACAAGACTGTTATTAGCTCAAGAACAATGATAAGCATGCCAAACAATAAAGTATTTTGCTTGGTAAGGTTAAAAGGAAGGCAACTCAGCACTTTAGACTGGGTACAGCTTTTACTCTGGAAAGCAAGATCCAGAGCCAGTTCCTGTGTCATTTATTTTGTCATTAATACGCCACGCAAGAGCCCGCATTAACGGGGCATTGCGCCACTACGTCATTTTGATACTGTATTCATCCGCTCCGATGCCACTGGACTACAAGAAACATTGTCTTGTGGTGACCTTGTCAAACTGTAAAGCACTTTGATTATTATTATTTTATTTTTATTTTTTTATCGCAGAAAACATATTATAAAATACAGTATAAAGAGCTTACATGTTTTACACCACCCTGGGACTGATTTGTATTTGTAAACTGTTGATGTTCGGGACAAGGACTGAACAGCGTGTGTGAGCATGCAAGGTATCATGCTGTTACATTGTAAAATAACAGCTGGAATGAGCTCATTCACAAGCACACAAGTAAAGAGGAAATAAATGGTTAATTGAAGAAAATAATTACAATTTCAGCAGTGAATGCCAACTTTTATTTTTGACTGATTTTATGATTATGATTTTAGACTAGTTTTTCACCACTTCCTTATATGCTTTTCGAATAAAAAGTGCCAAAAATCATTTAGGTTGACACTCATTTCATGCTTTCACCTTAAGGTTTGATTCTCCTAGCCAGTCCTGATTGCACTCGTCAACAATAAACCTGTATTTCCTAAGTACACAGGCTTCCTGAGTTATGCAATTGTACGTCTGATTTTTATCTTCAAATGTCTTCATTAATCTTTAGTGTAGTGTAATCCTTCCATGCCTCACTGAGTTTTATTACAGTTTTTTACAATTGCTTAAGCTCAATAAAAAACAAAATGGGCTCATTTTATCAAAACACTACACACAGTTAACACAACCATACACCCAATTCACAGAACACCCCAGATCTATTGCTTGCAAATGGTATTCTTCTTTCAAAACTGTACACTTATTTATAAAAGTGCTATTTTGTCACCAAATTGCACACACATGATTCATATGATCTATTTGTGTTTGAGTTGAGTTACACACTATGGCAACAAATCCTAAACACTTTGTTACATTCTGACGTTTCTAATGACATAATCTAGGTTGCATTTTTTCAGGAATATTGATAAATGACATGAATACATTCACAAAACACAACACATGACTAATACTGTTCACTACAGTTTTTCTCAATTGTTTAAACACAATTCCTTGTACTTCAGACACAATGACCACAACATGTAACTCATGCACCAACCCCATGAACCAATTCTGCTAAACTATAAACACAATTCCTGCTTTACACTCAAATTGCAGTTCTAAAACACACCTTTTTCAAAACACAAAACACAATTCTCTGCGTTTGGCACAATTTTCATGACAGAAATCTCTTGTTTTCACAAGGAACACACAGTGATTCAAAATTCTAAAGTCAATTGCCCTATTATGTACACTGACTCATCACACCGGCAAACACCTGTCACACAGGTCTACAATTAGCTATCAGAGCTTTGGAAGAGGCAGAGCCACAGCTAGAGGAGTGAGAGTAAGAGGAGGAGGACGGGGAGGACACCGACGAGGACGAAAAAGGACAGTAATCTCTGATGAGATCAGTCATTTTGGTTGACCATTTGGTCAACGAAATTATTTTACAGTAGTTGTTTAGTTGTTTACGTATCTCTCTCCATATTCTACAACCCTCAACACAATTGAGGATTTTTTTGACTGGAGATGAAAGTGTATGACTAAAATCCACAAATGCGTATGCCCTTTCTCTAAGCTATGGAAGATGCATGTGGAAATATAGCAATTGATGCTTTTCATGGATGGATTCGCTGCTAGGCCAGGAAAAACATTGCATGTGATGTGGATGAGGTGCTGTGGCCACACAAAAACAGAAGAAAGGATGCAGCGTAATTTTTTTTGTAACTGTATAGGCTACAGTAAATTCTTCTGTTGTGTTGCATGTAGACCACTGTAGGTGCAGCTTTGTGTTGATTGGGATGCACAGTGTGTACACTGTTTTTGTGGGAAAAATAAAATATATTTGTAACAATGTTTATGTGCGTTCTGAGTATAAAAACAATATACTAAAATATAGCACACTTATGTACGTACTGTCTGCAGCAAGTGTAACACTGAACAAAAAAGGCCTAAATCATTATCATGAATGGAGAAGAAGTGTTTTCCATTTATCATAGTGTTTTACATTTAGCACATCAGTGTTCAACTGGTTGTTATAAATGTCTATTCATATGATGGTTTGTGTTTGTCATTTGACAACAAAATAGCATTTTGAGAAGAAATAATGCTGTTTTGAATGCAAAGTTTCATTTTGCAAGAGAAGTGAGGGGTTTTGCCCATTGTGTGTGTGTGTGTGTTCTGAGAGTATGAGGCATGTTTTCAGAAAATGTGTTTAAGCAACTGAGAAAAACTGTAAATATATTTCAATTGCTATTTTTTTTTACTTTCAATGCAAAATCAGTCAATATGCTGAAGTATTTGCGTGTTGCATGGTTGCACATTGAAAACTAAAAGACAAACATTTCTACAAAGAACCATGTTCACAGTAAACACAGCAATTTAGTCCTCGTCTTCTCTGTCCACGCTCCCCTCCCATTATACCTTGCAAAGACAGTATTTATGTCTTCCTTTTGTTACCCCTCACTCTCTCTCTCTCATCTTCACTGTCCCTCTTTCGCTTGCTCTTGCTACAACACTGCCTTAGATTTCTATTCAAGTCAGGGTAACCCCCCTATTTTATAGTGTTTAAGGCTGATTGCTGAGTTTTGTATTTTGGCCTTTAGTGTTCTCGCACCTGACTATTGTGTTTAACCAGTTGGCTGCAAAGGTGTGGTAATTTGATAGCTAGTGTTTAGAAATTGAAAGAATGTGACATTACAATATAATCACGTGTGTAAGGCATAAAAGTGTGTTTAATGTTTTGCAAATCACTGTGTGTAGTGTTTTGGGAAATGTGGGAAGCTGAAAATGTGTTTAGAGTGGTGCCGATCTGAGCCAATGTTTTGTTATTTGAGTGTTGGGTTTTATTAATAGTGGGAAACTTTATATTTTAGTGTGTAAGCAAACATAAAAAAACTGTAATGACTGTTATGCAATGACTGTATAGTTCCAAGGAAAAAAACATCTCCTTTGCCCTGCAAATCAGGCTTGTCATGTCCAATTGTCATGACCAATTAAACTGTGTTAAGCTTTAGATCATATTTAGGTCATACTTCACAAACAGGAGCACACAGAATTTTTTTAACATTCCATCAGAATCTCTTACAGATGCTTCCTTGTTTAAACCACACATTTATTTCCCTTTACAATTACTCTGTTTTTGCATTCAGAACTGAGACCAGTATACCACTCGCACTGATACCATCAGAATGAAACCAAACATGACATGTAAATCTCATAGCATTTCTACAATATCATATACTGCTAATTCCCATATCTCTTGTCCTGATGTCGACCTAGGTGCATCCCCCACTCCATCTGTTGGCAGAGCCTAGATGAGGACACAGTGGGGTGCGGGACACCTAATTAAAAGATAACACCAGTTAAGGATCTGCTGTGGGTTCTCGTGGACTGAAACAATAGAACAAATGGCCTTTTGAAGGCCCT
>CM050203.1:11200000-11260000 GCA_027475355.1 Coilia nasus | reverse complement strand
CAACCAGACCGCATTTCACGGTTACTGTTACTAAGCGATTTGTGTGCCAGCACAACTGCCAGAGGAAAGTAAAACAGATACAGTATAAGGTCATTGTTTTCAGTGTGCCAAAATACCAAGTAAATGTACAAGTCCTTAATATTAATGACAACCTTACAAAATCTTCATAAAATACCGAACAAAGTGCCTCTGGAAATATCTACAAAATTGTGTTATTACACCAAAAAAAAAACCAGGATTGCTTATAGCTGTTGAACATGCTAACCTATAAGTTAATGGCCAATGGGCAAAATATTTTATGGCTGCTCTATATACAAATATGTACATTTAAAAATAACATGATAAGCTGGTGCCATCTTTTGGGCCCAACAACCAACTTGTGTTTTTCAACATCTGTGCACGTCTCCCCAACAGGAAATAGGAGCTAAGTCCGAAAGTTCTGCCAGTGACTCTTGATTTGTCTCGTAAGCTCTATCGCTCGCTCCTTCCCCCGACTGACTAATCGAATCTTTCCCCATAGTCTATTGAGGGTTTCCCCACAGTGTCAGTCACGTTTTATGTTTAACCTATCTTGGCTATCGGTGCTGGGGGTTCCCTTCTACGTCATTCATTCATTCAGTTTCAGCTGCCAATGTGTCACTTGCGCGTTTTTTAAAATTGCCCTGCCTAAACTCTGCTCTCTCCTACCTAGAGTACACCGACTTCGACGCATCCTCCACCACCCCTCCAACCACTGTCACCAGTTGGTCCCCATCTTATCCACGGGGCCAGGCTTTTTTTTTCACACCTCTGCCATCTCCAAAGGCAGGATATGCAAACTGTCAACCAAAGACACCTACTTTAATATTGTATCTTGTCTGCATCTCTGTCATGCGTCATCTTGTATTACCTCTCATAATCTTCAGTACACTCATGAAACCTTATCTTGCTATCGAGTCTTTTGGTAGAACTAACCATTCCCTTCCTGAGAATGACATCTCATCCCTTAGTTCCCTTGCTCTGTCTGCCAGCCTTTGTGCAATGTGCAAACAGAGCAGAACTCAGCATTGACAAATGTTTACATTTATATACTTCTTTGATCCCTTGTGAGACATTAGTTATATGCTAATTCCTGAATTAGTGAATTACACAGCACACAGTTAAAGGAGAACTTCGGTGTAAAATGAAAATTGACACGTTAAAACATCATACCGAGTTGGTATGTGTACTGAGGAGCAAAAGTGATTTAGCCTGTTGCATTCAGAGTTTAACTATTTTTTATCGTTTGTCCCAGAAGACTAACAATGGAAGTGGTAGGTGCCCTCAGACGAAGCATGACGACTACGCTATTTTTAAACCATTAAAACAGCTCGAAGAAACTCCACACTCCATCGGTAGTACAACAAAGGCCCTGACATTAAAAACAAGGCACTGAGAACTTTGAAAGTGTACACAACATTTATTAATAAAATAGTTTTGACAGGCAGTACCTTGCTGTAGTTTCTCGTTGCCGCCATGATGAAAGTCCAAACAGGTCGATTGTACTACTGTACCTCTTCTCCTATTCTTCCTGCTGGTTCGTGTTCCTCAATCGACTTGTGCGGACTTTCATCATGGCGGCGATGAGAAACTACAGCAAGGTACTGCCTGTCAAAACTATTTTATTAATAAATGTTGTGTACACTTACAAAGTTCTCAGTGCCTCGTTTTTAATGTCAGGAGCTGTGCTGTACTACCGAGGGAGTGTGGAGTTTCTTCGAGCTGTTTTAATGGTTTAAAAATAGCGTAGTCGTCATGCTTCGTCTGAGGGCACCTACCACTTCCATTGTTAGCCTTCTGGGACAAACGATAAAAAATAGTTAAACCCTGAATGCAACAGGCTAAATCAAATGTGCTCCCCAGTACACATACCAACTCGGTATGATGTTTTAACATGCCAATTTTCATTTTACACCGAAGTTCTCCTTTAACACACAGTGAGGTGAAAGTCCCATTGCAATCACACGGCACATCACAGCACACAGTGCACACAACGAAATTCATTTCTGGGTTAGGTGGGGTGGGGACGGTACCATGCTCAGGGTACCTCAGTGGCACCACTCGCAACCCCGGATTCAAACCTGCAATCCTGCAGTGACAGGTCCGATACCTGAACCGTTAGGCCACCACTGAAGCACAGACTAACCCGAAGCAGTGGGCTGAGTGGGTGGTTAGGTGCCTTGCTCAATGGCACTTTATCTTTTCAGCTGTGCACCACTGGTGGGGTATCGAACCGGCTACCCTTTGGTTACAAGTCCAGTAGCCCTAACCAGCAGGCCACGGCTGCATCTGGCTCCATCCCCCCAAAGGTCTCAAACCAAACTGGTTGGATTGTCAAAGGCGTTTTCTGTTTGCCCGTGAGCAAGTGTGGGCATACACAATGCACATCCCTCAACGCGTATGTTGCCTAGACAACGCTGCGGCATACAGTGGTGGCATGGAGAGCAGGGGGAGTATGGGCAAATTGCAAGATGGACAAACTCCACTTATGTACCCTATGTGCTTTTATCATGTCATTCATTTAGCTTGTTTCTGACAGAGATTGTCTGCAGACTTAGACAGTGTGCTGGACTATGGCCTGTGCAACACTGTACACGTATCACTGTACACAAATGTGCAGGATGTTAAACGTCAACACTTGCCCCAACACTCTGTCTGATTTTCCCCAAGTTGTGAATTCAGTTGGAATGTTTCCTGTTGCATCTTGGGATACTTGCGGTCCTTCCTTCTGGTCCTGCTCATCTTTATCTCCCTTTCCACTCTCCCTTTTTCTCTCTACCTCTCTTTTCTCTGTCCCTTCATCTCTCCATCCCCTCTCTGGAAAACCCTCCTCCATCGGTACTGACTTGCAAGCAGGTGCATGTGTGTTTTGTTGTTAAATAAAACATTACATAAATGTTATCATGTGTGTGTACTGTGCATGTCTGTGTATGTACGTATGTCTGTAAAAGATGGGAAGACAAAGAGAGAGATAGGGGAGACAGACAGACAGACAGAAAGATGGGGGGGGGGGGGGGGGTAAAAAGTGTGTTTGTATGAGAGAGAGAAAGGAGGTGTGAAAAGAGAGAGTAAATGAGTGAGTATTTGTGTACAGGTCATTTGTATAATCTGTATATGCATACTATCTGAATGCAGGAAGTAACATCTAATTTATTAAAAGTTAATAAAGACTGGGGGGGGGGGGGGGGTGCTAGAAATTGTGGGCCCGCTGAAACAAAATAATTTTGAGCCCCACCCCAACTACACAGTACCATAGTCCTCTGTAGGCCCCTGTGAAGGTATGGGCCCCATGAATTGTCCTGATTTACTCCCCGCCCAATCCCCCGACCATCTCCCATATGGGTCTTCATTTGGACATGACATTTAGGCTGAATCCCATTTCTTATTTATACCCCTTCCCCTACCCCTATCCCTTGCCCCTTCCCCTCTGAAACAGAGCAACAATGGGTAGGGGTTGGAAGTCAACGCCTATGAATTGGGACACCACTTCAACCATAGACATACTATACATGCTATGTATAGTATGTCTATGACTTCAACAATGACATACGTCATCAGTAGTCTCTGCCAGTTTTTACGTAAGCAGAGGCGACAAGCTTTTGCCAGAAATCCAACATGCTGACTGCAGCTGTGGTGGTCTCTGTTGCGTGGGCTATTGTCATCTTTTTACGGTTGCATTCCGAACTGCTAATGTCTTTTAGCTAACTGGCATATGCCTATTACCATTGTTGATTTATGTAACGGTAAGCCTAGCACTGTGAGCTCCCACACTCGGTTTCTGGAGATACATCTGCAATGTTTGATGAGCATATCAACATAATCTGATGTGACTGTTTAGTTTGAAGTACTATTTATTTTATGATATACTTATTTTTTATGATAAATAAGTGCTAAAAATGTTTTTGCTTTGACCGCATTGATTATCTGTGCCCCAGTTGTGCCCCAGTACAGTAATAGGACTAGTGACGCCCCTGGGTGTAATGGGATTCAGCCTTAGCCCTGACACACACGCGCACACATTACCACACATTTCAGGAACCTATATTGAGCCGCAACTGCTGGAGCAGTGTGTTTATTTAGGCTGTGTATTAGGCTATCATTGTTTTTCCAGACTATGTCCATTAGTTAAAGGTATTGAAAAGCCGCTAAAAATAAACTAGCCTAACAAGTATAACACTACTCGCCAACATATTCTACTGCCCACCCATTCGACGCAGTCGTGAACCGGCCCTAACTGTATATGTCTTAGTGTTACTTTTCCTGCAGACATTCGAGAGGAGAGGCTACACGCGCCACAAAGTGAAAGTAAACTGACGGAGGTATAATATGGTCCCGAGATAGGCTGAATTCAAACCGCACGTGGCTATTGATTTTAGGTATTCTTCTACTGACTTGGAATATTGTAATTATAATCCTATTTCACCTGACGACATGGACTTTATTCAGGCAGCCGAACATGGCTGTGATTCTCTACGACAGAGACAGTGAATCCGAAATGACCAATGGTAAGTAGTAGGCTATCAAGCCACCAAATCAAGTACGTTATACGCAGCTTCTGTGTTGTTTACGCTGTTCAGGCTATTCACGTGACAAATCTTAGACATAGGCTAATCTAATATGCGTCCAGGTAAGCATAAACAATCATGAAATGTAACCCCATTTTGAGTAGATCTAAAAATTACTTACTTGAAGACTCGGCCAGGACAGGTTGCAGGTACTGCAGTCTACCAGGGAACTGTGTCGGTTTAAGTGGCGCGTGGTTAAATAGGCTCTCCAGCGGGACTTTCCAAGGGCTGTTATGTCTATTTGCGTCAAAATGAAACCGGGTTGATTTATAGGGAATGAGATCATTTGGAAAGTGAATGTGAAATTCTAACAGATATTTAAAGTAATTACCTACTGGAAAGGTGGCTTGATTGGCAACAGCCCTCTTACCCATGATCTCAAAGTTAGAGGTAGCCCACTTCGACATAATAAACCTTGCCAGCGGCGAAGTACTTGGTAGTTCCTGAATGTTCTTGCAAGTCATTCAGTTACTTAAACATGGCGTTTATTTCATTTGTCAGAAGAGTCTGTGGGCAATGACGTGGATAGGCTACAATCTGGCTTTGGCGTCAAAAGGCAATCAACTCAGTTTTTACACCTGATGCCGCTGCTGGGCCATTTCATGTTTATAATGCACTAAATACATAAGAGAAATGAACACTTTCGACCTACAGCTGTCCTGACATGATAGCCTATTGTGAATGAATGATCACGTATAGGGACGACACTAACTGTTTAATTTATGTAAGCAAGCACAATAATCCACAGTAGTAAATAAATACAACGTGATGACATTACTGGAGCACACTCGTTTAGTCGCAGTCTACTGGTGTTTGTGGTCGTCATTCAACTATTACTTCTGCAGACATTCGAGGGAGGAGACGCTGTTTGGGAAACGCGCGTCACTACAAAGTGAAAGGAAGCTGACGGAGGCGTCTATGATCACAGGATAGACTGAACTGAAACCGTACAGCTATTGGAATATTGTGACTTTAATCCTATTTCACTTAACGACATCGACTATCTTTTGGCAGCCGAACGGCTGTGAATCTCTACGACTTAAACAGTGACAGTCTTTTACACTGAATGACATTACGCACATTCATTAAGGACATTGGCTAAACATGCAATGTCGCCACCCTATGGCCTCATTACATAATCCTTCTTGAAGAGGAAATTGTGTCCATTGTGAAATAGGCTAGGCATTATTCTGCAGACAGATTATCCATGCCCTCAAGATCTCTCTTGCATGTCATTCAGGAGTACGGTAGGTCAGTGCTTACGTGATTATTAACATCCATAGTTGGCATGTAATGACAGCTAGGTCGAAAGTGTTAATTTATCATATCTGTATGTAGCATCTAAAACATGGCTGACAGAGCATTATAGACATAAAAAAACGGCCCAACAGTTTTGGACAGCTTATCCGGTGTTGCTGGAAGCTGTTGTTTTGAATTTACAGTACCCTAAGCAAAGCCTAGACCACTATGACATTTGACAAATATGGCCACACTACAGCTATACTAAATGATAATTTTGCATAAAGTAAAATTATGTTTTTTTTCCATCAACTTG
The DNA here is from genome assembly GCA_027475355.1 of Coilia nasus. Lineage (NCBI taxonomy): Eukaryota > Metazoa > Chordata > Actinopteri > Clupeiformes > Engraulidae > Coilia > Coilia nasus. Next base: position 11,253,862 of record CM050203.1, on the reverse strand, counting down.
TGTTTCTTTACCCTCAGCATCTGTGCGCTCTGGCTTGGTCACTTATTCTACTACCTCTTGGATTCTGCTGCGAAGGCCAAAAGTCAAAAGACGATATAATAATGGATTACAAACACATCATCCTACCACTCCTGCGGGAAATTGTAAGTAAAAATATCAAATTTATTTGTTTATGCCAAGCGTCTGTATCAGTGTGCTGCATTCACTTTTTTTTTTTTTTTTTACTTTAGTATTCGAATGTTACCAAAGAAATTAATGGAAGCTGCCCATCGAAGAACAGAAGCGTACGTACAATGGGAAATGTTGTTCTGTTTTCTAAACATACATTACATTATATTACATTACACTTAGCAGACACTTTTATCCAAAGCGACTTACAAAAGGAGGACATATTGAGCTAACAGAGGTGTAGAGAAACACAGAGTAAACAGACTACACACATACACACGAGGAGGTACATGTGCCTTAAGCAAGTTTCCCGCAGCGGGAACACTTCGGGCACACTTCGGGCACACGCACCTCTACACACAGAGACTCATACAAGCACGAGGCACCTAGGTAAAGAACATACAACTTGACGCCACCTGCCGGTCGCTGAACTTCATACCTGTGATGTGTATGTTTGAACTTCAGCAGGAGCATGAGACTGTCTCAACGCAGACTGTGGTGGGAGTGGTGTGCAGACATACAAAAAACGACTTTTGCTTTGGGGAGCCTACGACGCTACAGAATCTAAGCGCTGAAATTCTTGGGTCCCTTTGTAGTGAATGCAAAACAAAGGTACGCCAAATCAGTCACACAAAATGTGTATGCTCTATGTCACCACAGTCTCTATTTGCTATTGTTGAAATACACACTTACTTGTGTGTTTTTGTTAGAATGAAAAACAACAGTCAAGACAAGGAGGGAGTTTGTGTGAATCACAGCCTCGCAAAAAGAAGAAACTTTGCATACTGAAACACTGGCTGGAGAGGATAAAGGACCTATACAGTCAATTCAACTCAACTTGAGTTAAGTCTCATGTGGCAGAATGACAGGACATTGTCATGATGACTCCATACTGCCAAAGCAACAGTGCAAACTCGGCTGTGCGATTACAGCTCAAGGACACAGGAAGGACATTTGGTTGACCTCTCCCAAGCTTGTAGGGAGGAAAATGGAGAAAATGGGCTATGCATTTCTAGTATCGGTACATTATCAGTAACTTTGGTTTGATGAATGTAAACCTTCATAACCCATCAAAGTACCCTTTCATGAATAACAGATTCTGTGTCGTGATAGCCATTTTTTAATGTTTCTCAGAGCCGCTTCACCCATTAGATGAGGTACTGCGGATAAATTCTTTGCCGACTGGTTTCACGGGCCCAATTTGCCAGCCCCATGTAGAGATCCTGGTAAACCCATAGAAATAATAAGGTCTGCAACTACAAAATGTACATACTGCAATTACAGGGAAAAAGGATAAACACTGCATTACTGAAGAACATGTACAGTCCACGGTGCTACAAATCCTTCTTGGATTACTAGGCTTGTTCTGTAGCCATCCACTCCATTCCACACACTGTCATGAATGAAGGAGTCCACGTGATTACGACATGCGAGAACAGTGTTCATGACATAACATACAAGGTTTAATAAACGTTTATGTTTGGGACAAAACATGTGGTTGTGTTACTACAGTAGTAAAGTTTTTCTTTCATTTTGTGCAGCATAGTGACTAACATAATGTTGATCTCCTCAGTCATGGCAACATGCCACCATAGGCTTCCCAGTCAACCCAGAATGAGTCAGTAATCTTTGGCAGTGGCCACATACCCAGTCTGGATAAGCAGTGTTGTAATGGTTTCTTACAAGTATTACTTAGACACATATGAATTTTACCCTCAATGAGCTCATTACGTATTTTGTAAAAATCACAAAAATGCACTTGCATTTCAAGAACAAACCAGTTCATATATCAGGTTAACTTGTAATTTAAACATTAACAACACATAATAACATTAGGCATACCTACTTTCTGTCACAGTGGCCAAGATTATGTCCCAGTCGAATTTCTTTTTCATTTTTGTATTATAGATCTTTCCAGAGGAAACATTTGACAAACTGTTGGTGTTAGTTTGGAGGGGAACCTGGAACTTGTGTAACGTCCGCTGCTGCATTGTGCACAAGTGCTAGGTGAGAGCGTTTGTGGGAACGAGTAGATCTAAAGATAACTTACTTGAAGACTCGGCCAGGACAGGTTGCAGGTACTGCAAGTGCATTTTTGTGATTTTTACAAAATACGTAATGAGCTCATTGAGGGTAAGAAGAAGCTGAAGATCAGGATTAGGATTTAGAATTTGGGGAGATGTTCATATTCATTGTTTACTTACTGTATGACCTATGTTTATATTTTGGACCTATGTTTACTTACTGTATTTTACCTTTGTTCTGTGCAGTGCTGTCTTTTTTTCTTTACGCACTGCAATGTCAATGTCTGCCAATAAGGAAGTCATACTGTAAATGTGAATCTTGTCTTTTGCAATCAATCCCCCACATATACATTATATGAGGTCAAATGTACAACACTTGCCATCACACCTAAACAACATTTTGCATCAAAATCTCCCTTTGAAGTGCACTACTCAATTGCCAACATGACAAATGAATTTGACTGTCTTATCCGTACACAGTGACACAATGACTAAACATTCTGATGGCACTGACACGTATATTGACACTAAAACTTGCTTGTGTTTTGTTACTTGTTCAAACTGTTTTGAGAAATGCACTCGATCTTCTGCAGATTGCAAGAAAGATTTGAAAAATGTACCAAAGCGATAGAGAAAAACTGTAAACCTGAGTGCTAGGTGAGTGCCTATTTGTGGTGTGGGAGTGTAGACCTTGCCGTGTCTGTCACGGGCCCTGGCCCAATGGCTCATATATTGTCCATGGTCCTTAGTTAAATTTATCTTTAAAATACTATTTTTAAAAATCCACACAGGGCTTCCTGGGCTTTCCTGTCATGTTGCCATTCCCTGAACCAAGCAAGGAGGAATTTTGAATGCATAATATAATGCAAGATTAATTGATGTCTTGTTCCCAAACCTCTCTCTCCAAGATAGACAGACAGACAGACAGACAGACAGACAGACAGACAGACAGACAGACAGACAGACAGACAGACAGACAGACAGACAGACAGATAGATAGATAGATAGATAGATAGATAGATAGATAGATAGATAGATAGATAGATAGATAGATAGATAGATAGAAAGACAGACAGAAGTAGATAGATACATAGATAAATAAATAAAAAGTTACTGTATGTAACTGGGGTGATTGTGGCCTAAGAGGTAAAGAACTACAGCAGTAGTCTCAGGGTTGCTGTTTTGAGTCCAAATCCTCTTGACCGAGCCAAATCCTCCCTAAGCAAAGCACTGAACCCGACAATGCTCCCAATGTGCTGCCTGGCACTTGGCATGGCACCCTTTCACCATCAGAGCGTATGTGGGCTCATTCCAATGGGGGAGTGTCAGAGGCATAAAACTTTATATAGCACTCATTGGTGCTCTCCAAGTAGAAAAACGCCATAGAAACGCAGTCCTATTGTGGCCTAAGAGGTATAGAACTACAGCAGTAGTCTCAGGGTTGCTGTTTTGAGTCCAAATCCTCTGAACTGGATATTTTGCCCACAAATTTTTTCAAATCTGTTCTTCATCTTATATCAGCCGATGTACTTCAGATTATAAATACATCACTACAGACTGGCATATTTCCTTCCTCTTTAAAAAATGCAGTTGTAAAACCCTTACTGAAAAAGAATAACCTTGATAGTTCAGTGCTTAATAACTACAGGCCCATATCCAATTTACCATTTATTGGAAAAATAATCGAAAAAATAGTTTTTAATCAATTAACTGCCTTCCTTACATCAAATAGCTGTTTTGATCAGTTTCAGTCAGGTTTCCGTGCCAATCATAGCACTGAAACAGCTCTTATTAAGGTCATAAATGATATACGTCTTAATTCTGATGTTGGTAAAACATCAGTCTTGGTGTTACTGGACCTTAGTGCAGCTTTTGACACTGTTGATCACTGCATATTACTACATCGACTGGAACATTGGGTTGTATTCACTGGTACAGTTATCAATTGGTTAAAATCATACTTACAACAAAGGAGCTTTTTTGTTGCTATTGGAAACTGTACTTCAGCATCTATGTCATTGACCTGCGGTGTCCCACAGGGGTAAATCCTTGGACCATTACTATTCAACCTTTATATGCTTCCACTTGGGCAAATCATCAAAAACAACTCAGTCAATTACCATAGTTATGCTGACGACACCCAAGTCTACTTAGCTCTGTCACCCAATGACTATACCCCCCTTGAGTCTCTCTGTGGGTGTATCGATCAAATCAACAACTGGATGTCACACAATTTTCTTCAGCTGAACGCAGATAAAACTGAAGTAATTGTATTTGGGAAAAAGGAAGACAGACGTAGGATCACCACTGCTCTTGAGACTAAGGGGCTTAAAGCAAAAGATACTGTTAAAAATCTTGGTGTCTTTATTGACAGTGAACTAACATTCAACAGTCACATGAAAGCAATCACTAAATCTGCATTCTATCACCTAAAAAACATTGCTAAACTCAGAGGTCTTATGTCAAAACAAGATCTAGAAAAACTTGCACATGCCTTTATTTCCAGTAGGGTTGATTACTGTAATGGCCTTTTCACAGGCCTTCCTAAAAAGACCATCAAACAGCTTCAACTGATCCAAAATGCAGCAGCAAGAGTTCTTACAAGAACAAAAAGATCTGACCACATTACTCCAGTTTTAAGGTCCCTGCACTGGCTCCCAGTAAGTTATAGAATTGACTTGAAGGCATTGCTTCTTGTGTTTAAGTCATTAAATGGGATGGGACCCAATTACCTATTGGATATGTTTCAGTTATACGCACCAACTCGGTCTCTGAGATCACGTCATAAAAATTTGTTGGTAGAACCTGCTGTTAGAACAAAATGTGGTGAAGCAGCTTTCAGCTGCTATGCTGTAAAGCTCTGGAACCGACTTCCAGAAGACATTAAAAATGCTCCTACTGTTGGCAGTTTCAAGTCTAGACTTAAGACCAAACTGTTTTCAGATGCTTTCTGTTAATGATTTTTACTAAATCTATTTTTTATTTTGTGTGTTTTTTATGCTTTTATATCTTTTATGCTTTTACACTTACTTTATCTTTTATGCCTTTATATACTGTCCTTTGCTTTTATTTATTTTTATTTTTTTTGTGAAGCACATTGGATTGCCGTTGTGTATGAAATGCGCTATACAAATAAACTTGCCTTGCCTTGCCTTGCCTCTTGACCGAGCCGAACCCTCTCTAGGCAAAGCACTGAACCCGACAATGCTCCCAATGTGCTGCCTGGCACATGGCATGGCACCCTTTCACCATCAGAGCGTATGTGGGCTCATTCCAGTGGGGGAGTGTGAGAGGCATAAAACTTGTACTAGAACTCACTGCATGTTATCCACAGTGTTTTGCTACTTGTCCAAACTGTTTTGAGAAATGCACTCGATCTTCTGCAAATTGCAAGAAAGATTTGAAAAATGTACCAAAGCGATAGAGAAAAACTGTAAACCTGAGTGCTAGGTGAGTGCCTATTTGTGGTGTGGGAGTGTAGACCTTGCCGTGTCTGTCACGGGCCCTGGCCCAATGGCTCATATATTGTCCATGGTCCTTAGTTAAATTTATCTTTAAAATTACTATTTTTTAAAAATCCACACAGGGCTTCCTGGGCTTTCCTGTCATGTTGCCATTCCCTGAACCAAGCAAGGAGGAATTTTGAATGCATAATATAATGCAAGATTAATTGATGTCTTGTTCCCAAACCTCTCTCTCCAAGATAGACAGACAGACAGACAGACAGACAGACAGACAGACAGACAGACAGATAGATAGATAGATAGATAGATAGATAGATAGATAGATAGATAGATAGATAGATAGATAGATAGATAGATAGATAGATAGAAAGACAGACAGAAGTAGATAGATACATAGATAAATAAATAAAAAGTTACTGTATGTAACTGGGGTGATTGTGGCCTAAGAGGTAAAGAACTACAGCAGTAGTCTCAGGGTTGCTGTTTTGAGTCCAAATCCTCTTGACCGAGCCAAATCCTCCCTAAGCAAAGCACTGAACCCGACAATGCTCCCAATGTGCTGCCTGGCACTTGGCATGGCAACCTTTCACCATCAGAGCGTATGTGGGCTCATTCCAATGGGGGAGTGTGAGAGGCATAAAACTTGTACTAGCACTCATTAGTGCACTCCAAGTAGAAAAACGCCATAGAAACGCAGTCCACTCCCCTTGAACCATCCAACTGGGGTAAAGAGATGGGTGTAACGAGTTACTAAGTAACGTGTTACTAAGTAACTAAGTAACGCGTTACTGTACTCACATTACATTTGTCGATAATGTAGTAGTGTAACGTACATAGTGTTACTGTTATAAGTTCATTAATCACACTACAGTTACTAATAGTGCATATATGCTGATTACTAAACTTCCTCAGTGAACAGTCTGACCACTGATATCTGAGACGGATTCCCTGGTTAAACTCTAAATGCAACAGGCTAAATCAATTTTGCTCCTCAGTACACATACCAACTCAGTATGTTTTAACATGGCAATTTTAATTTTACACCGATTATCTCTTTTAAGAGAGAGGCTTCATGAGGTTTAGGCTGCTTTTGGCTGGATTAAGAGTCAACCAATTCATCAATCTGTTAATTAGTATATCCTGTCCTCCTTTGTGCGCGCGCTTGTATTCAGGCACTGAACTCATGCTCAGCTTCAATGTGCGGAGGTGGTCCATTTGGAGAGTGCTGATGTGTTGTCCAGAAGGTCATTAGTTCATGTCTCACATCAGATTATGGTGGAAAGGAGAGCAGTCCATATAGACCGTAATCTCTATTAGTTGGTTTCTGCCCTGGTTATAATTTTCAAGTTGCTGCCAACTATGCACTTTGTTGCTAGTGTCAAGTAGAAAAATATAATAGTGACTAATAGAAGTGGAAAGAGTATGAACGAATAGGGGAAAAGCCAAAGTGTGGAATGCAGGAGGGATAGTGCAGTGGTAGCACTGGAGAGCCCCCCCACTCTCTAGGATGAAAGTTCAAGTCCCAGCCTGTTCAATGGGCTGACTTTGTTGCTAGTGTCAAGTAGAACAATAGAATAAAGACTAATGGAGTGGGAGAACTCATTGAAAGAGAAGTGGTGCAGTGAAACTGGTGTTGGTTTACATGCTTCAGGTTGCAGGTTCCTGTCCCACCGTAGCTAGAGGGCTGAAGCTGTGTTCTCTACTGTGTGTTTTTCACATTCATATTAGCGCCACCAGAGAGGATATGGATGAATGAGGGTAAAAGCAGAAGTGTGGAATGCAGGAGGGATAGTGTAGTGGTAGCACTGGAGAGCCCCCCCACTCTCTAAGATGACAGTTCAAGTCCCAGCCTGTTCAATCGTGCACTTCCTGTCTTTAATTAGTTTACCCTACCCTAACAATAACACATTTGTTTGATCCAATGCGCAGCTGCTGATGTATATTTAAAAAAAAAAAAAAAAAAAAAAAAACTAAGGGCTCATAAGTTAAATATTTCTAACAACAATTGACACAGGTGTCTTCAGCCAGCAGGCAGACCAGTGGCTACCCTGCTCTGCTGAGGTCTGAAAGCTAAGCAGCTGTGGGGCTGGTCGCAGCTTGGATGGGAGACCTCCTAGTTGCTGCAGGGAGGGTGGGTGGTGTGCAGCAAGTAGGGGGTGCTCTTCTGTCTAGCTCAAAAATAATTAAAAAAAAATACACTACTCCCAGCACAGTGATGGAATCCTGTGCTGTAGGAGATGTTGCTGCCTTAACACAGCTAGTGATTCCTCTGGCACATGTTGGAAAATGAGAGACAGTTTCTGTCTTAGAACATTTGTCAGGTAACTTCAAGTGTAGCATTCCTAAAGACTCAGACAGTTCTGATAATGGAGGTTAGTTTTGTTATATTGTCTGCAAAGTACATACGTCAACCAACCACTTCTGTGTTTAATGGAGAATAAATCAAATTACACCACCTGATGTTTTTGGACTTTTACCACAGTAAAACACTACTTTTCAACCTACAAAAATGAAGTGACCAATGTTCTACTACATTCAAGTTTAGGAGTTATAAAGTTAGTCACTTTTTGAAGATTGTTTGCAAAGTGAAACAACAAATAATCGCTTCTGGCATTTTAAAAGACAACCAACCACTAATACCTTAGCACAACTTGTCAATCTAAAACACTGAAGTTAGTATGCAAACTTTTTCTCAGTTTCCAGTGAGTGCCACAGCAGAGGAAATCATTCAATAATTTCCTAGTGTAAGGCAGCAACATCTCCCAGCACAGGATCCCATCACTGTGCTCGGAGTGGTGTATTTTTTTTTTAAATTATTTTTGAGCTAGACAGAAGAGCACCCCTACCTGCTGCACACCACCCACCCTTCCTGCAGCAACTAGGAGGTCTTCCATCCAAGCTGTGACCAGCCCCACAGCCACTTAGCTTTGAGAGTTCAGCAGAGTGGGGTAACCACTGGTCTGCCTGCTGGCTGAAGACACCTGTGCAATTGCCATATTTTACATATGATCTTGGGTCTGATGTTTTAAATTTCTAGCAAAAGGAAGGAGAAGTCACCCCACCCAGCCTTGAACCCGGGTCTCCAGGGTACCAAACGCGCACTTGTTCCACAACGCCAAGGAGTCTGTTGCTTTGGTGTTGCACTCAAAGCACATGTTTAGTTTCCCGAAGACCTGGGTTCGAAGCCAGGTGGGGTGACTTCCCCTCCCCTCCACCCTACAAATGGTGTCAGAAGTGGGATGGCTTGCTGTGAGGTCATCGGAGGTGCACCCATTGTGTGAGCGGTATGAGGGTGAAGCATCGGTATGTGGGGCACCCTGGATGGAAGAAGTATGGTTGGGGATGCGTGAGGGCTGTCAATGGGCCATATACACTACATTTATTAAAAACACAGTTCTTACATGCAGTAGTTTTCAGTTGTTTCTTGTCGCTGCCATGATGAAAGTCCAAACAAGTCGATTGTACTACCTGTCCTCCTATTTTTCCTGCTGGTTCGTTATCATCAATCGACTTGTCTGGACTGTGAGAAACAACTGCAAACTACTCCACAGTGTTTGGTGGAAATGAGCCCTTACAGCGATAATTTCCTTGGCTGATGCTGCTACTGTCTATGGCTTGCAGATGAAAGTAGCACTGTTCAAAATGGCGCCATTGTTGACATGCCAAAAGTCACATGATGTCCAATCCAGGATTAGAGATAACTGCACACAAGCATTCACATGTAGATGTTTTTTGGAAGGATATGGGTAAGGTTGGAAATGACTGCAGGCCGGATTCGAACATGGGACCCCATGTAAAAATTCCATGGTTGGGTGCTGTAACCACTGCACCCCCCTCACGTGCATGTCTGAAGCATGACAGTAGTGATGATAAGAATAGTGATAACAGTAGTTATGACGGTAATGATGACAGTGATAACAGTAGTGATAACAGTAGTGATGACGGTAGTATTAGTATTACTGAAGTGTTGAGAAAGCAGTGATAACAGTCGTTATGAAAGTAGTGATGAGTGCTCTAACCACTGCACCCCCCTCACAAGCATGTCTGAAGCATGACAGTAGTGATGATAAGAGTAGTGATAACAGTAGTGATGACGGTAGTGATGACGATAGTGATAACAGTAGTGATAACAGTAGTAGTTATGACAGTAGTGTTGCCAGTAGTGATAACAGTAGTGATGACAGTAGTGATAAAGTAGTGATAATGGTAGTGATAACAGTAGTGTTGACAGTAGTGATGACAGTAGTGATAAAGTAGTGTTGACAGTAGTGATGATAACAGTAGTCATAAGATTACTGATAACAGTGGTGATAACAGTAGTGATAACGGTAGTAATGACAGTAGTGATAACAGCAGTGATGACAGTAGTGGTAACAGTAGTGATAACAGTAGTAATGACAGTAGTGATAACAGTAGTGATGACAGTATTGATGACAGTGATAACAGTATTGATGACAGTGATAACAGTATTGATAACAGTAGTGATGACAGTGATAACAGTAGTGATGACACTAATGATAACAGTGATAACAGTAGTGATAACAGTAGTGATGACAGTAGTATCAGTATTACTAAAGTAGTGAGAAAGCAGTGATAACAGTAGTCATGACTCACAGTAGTGAGAATGGTAGTGATGACGGTAGTGTTGTTCCTCCGGTTGGAAGCCATCCTGGATGACATCCTGGAGAAGCTTCCGGAGGAGTACAACATGTTGGACATCTGGTCCAAGATGGCAGAGCGCTCACCGTACATCCTGGTGTGTTACCAGGATTGTGAGCGCATGAACACGGTCATCCAGGGGCCTAGCCAGACTTTTTTACATGGGGTGGCGAAAGGGTGGCCAGCGTTACTGAAGGGGTGGCCATGTTTTGACCAATGTAGTTTGGGTTTCCGGGGAGTCCTCCCCCGGAATTTTTTTAATTAGCTAGATTTGATTTCCTGTATTCTGGAAATGTCCAGTGTTTTCTCCATATGCCCACCACACACCTTAAGACCTCTTCTGACCTCTTTTTTTATGTAGCAAAAGGCGCAGATGATTAAAAAACTATTAAAAAAATGGTGTCAAATTCCATGTATTTTCGCACTTGCTAAAGTTAAAATTGGTTAAAAGCATTTGTGATATTGATGGTGACTAACTGTTGCTGTCAGGCTAAACAAATAATTTATGACAAAGCTGATATCACGTATTTGAATGATAAAAACAGTTTAATGGCATGGTATCATACACAACTCAACTGTGGAAATAATATGGTTTCCTATGTGCTTCTGTCATAGTTATGCCTTAACATGCACCTACCACTTAATAAGGTGTTTTGCTATGATATTTCTTATGAATGGAAATATCAGGTAATTTAATGCACTGCATGACATGCAGAAGAAAATTTGAAAAAAAAAAAAAAACTTCAGAGATAAGACATATGTTCAGAGATCCCAACCTCTAAAAACTCATTTCAGGGAGATGTTCAGGGAGATTCTAGGCTGCATTCAAAATGTTTCAACTAATTTGTCATGAGTCCTAGGCAAAACAACATAGGCTATGCATTCGCGAAATCACTAACCAATGCATAGTTACATTTTCCGCCTGGACACAGTGGGGCAAAGTAAAGTTCGCACTTCACCTACTCTCTCATTCATTTTGTGGGTAGTCTGTATTTAATTAATAGCAAAAAAACAGCATCAAAAGTGTTAGCAGAATGGTGGATTTGTTGTCGTGGTATTTTTGGTCAAAATTAGGGATGCAAGTACATGCCTGCATCCCAGCTTTCAGCGCCTGACACCTGCACTTGACTGACCTGTCTGCGGTGACAGCCACGACCATCACTCCATTTGGCAAAGCGCACTTACTCACTGCACCGTCCTACCACATGTGATAGCAAGCCGATCTACAACAGAGTCCTTTTTCCATCATGAGGCTGGGAATCGTCCTGAACGTGAGCTCTAACTTCCATCCCAACATCATTTCTTGTGTTATTGTTCTTGGGTGTTAATCCAGTTATTTTGTGTGCTGGTCCTGTGAAATATGATGCTATCACGTTTTAAATTTTACCTCTGTGTCAGCCAAGTTCCCACATGAAAATGTTACAATGTTTTATATTGTCTTCGGTGCCGTTCAAAAATATTAGGTGTAGAAGCCTTAGATAGCATAGGCTACATTCTCTTACATACAGTCTATGATAGATATTAGTATGGGCCCATGTCTTTACATCGTTAGATTTTAAGAAACATTGCATGATGTTGCAGTTACGTTGCATTATGCGTCATGAAGGGGGGATAGTCTTTGCCCAGACCGTAGATAAAAATAATTTAGCCGAGTAAAAAGAGTTCTTTCACTGAACCAGTTAACAGGTTAACACCAAACAAGGGAAAACTTGGCCACTTGGTGGGCAGTTCTTTCTCCTGCGTGAAGTCGTGTCACATGCCCATTCCCTATTTCTGTGCATTCGTCTGTATGTGTGTCTGCAGTGAATAAACTGACTCACTGCAAAGTAACATTTTGTAATTTTGTTGAATAGCAGAGCAACCCACTCTTCAAACTTTTCTTTATACATCTCTCTTTGTCCCCCCCCCCTCATTGTTTGTGTGTGTGTTTGTGTCCTTGCATTATTAGAGGTGCTCGCATACATGACGCAGGTGGCACCAACACTTCCTGACAATCTCACTTCCTGCTACTGACTCTCACTTCCTCATCCTGACACTTACTTCCTCACCCTAATAATCTCACTTCCTGCTATTAACACCCACTTCCTCATCCTGACAATCTTACTTCCTGCTACTCTCACTTGCTCATCCTGACAAGTAGCCTTATGTAGGTACAATCCCATAGAGACTACACTACCCATGGTTCCCTTAGCCACACCTCAGGTGATAAGCCCTTCTCACATTTCACACCCTTCCTTCAAAACCCCTGGCGGGCTACAGGTCCTTCTCTCTGTCGGTGGATCATCAGGTCACACAGATGTAAAGAGAGGCACCCTCTCTCTCTGTCTCGCTGGCCAGGCAAATGGCAGAAGACCTGGGGAGACACTCTCCCTCTACTGCGGGGCCATCGGGCCAAGCAGATAACAAAGGAACTCGTCAACATGCGCAGCTAAGTAGACAACAATGGACCAGAAGGTCAGAAGTAATTTAACTCGAGTATGTTTTACTGGAAAGGCGACCGGATTCCCTTTCCCCAGTTCTATAGCCACGACTACAGGGCGACCGCATTCCCCTTATAGGCTACATTTGTTGAGTTGAATGAAACGACTACTAATCCATGGGATTCCCAGCATGACGCTGAGGTAGTATAGTTTCTGTAAATGTCTAATGCGCAACGAACCATAGTAGGAAACCTCTTAATCGAGCACTCGGTTCCCAGCTATAAGCTGAGAGAGAATTTCCCTACCACAAGTCAAAAGGACTTCTTCATTCATCGGAACACCGCCAAGCACCGACTGAACAGTGACAACGATTTCGCCACGGACCCTCCAACACACAAGGGAGGACTGGAGCAACTCCACCCAAGACAAAGGACACGCTCAAGCAACACTGGTGTAAGGCACTTGGGCATAGTTAGAATATTGCTTAGCACAGAAAGAATGTTTAAACTTATGTCTGATGTAAACATGCACACTGTTTTCATATAGACTTTGAGTCGACCATTTGTTATGTTCTTTTATTTGCTACTTTGATAGACAGATCATGCATGCTCTCTCTCTCTCCCCCTTCTTACTAACAATTATCTAATGCCCTGCATTGAGATATATGGTCAGGGGGAATGTTCAGCTAACAATAGCCTAGCCTATTGTCTTAAAGCGATTTAATCATATGCCACGTGCACATCCCCTGCTTCTCCTGTGATCTGGCAAAAGGCCTACCTCACACACCAACTGGGGGGTGGTGAGCCTTGACCCCCTCCTTATCTTTTCCCTCTCTCACTCACACACACACACACCACCTTATTGCCTTGCATAGACACACACACACACACACATACATCACTACCTGTAGGATTAGTTCACACCTGTAGTTTGTTAGTTAATAAACTATACCTTTTGAAATAAACTGTGTTTTGTCTGTTATTGCACAAATACTCTGAGAGCCACTGCCAAGAAAGATCCTCACTCACTTTCAAGATTGATTTTAATGAGACTGATTTAATGAGACTGATATGAGACTGATCAACTAAGACCAATTAATTATGACCAACCCATTTATTTGTAGGGTGCGCCGCGTAAAAGTGGTTATCCCTACACTTACTTCCTGCTATGACACCCACTTCCTCATCCTGACAATCTTCCTTCTTGCTATTGACACCCACTCCCTCATCCTTCCAATAATTTTATTTTTAGTGAGTGCTGTTATCAAGTTAGCCTGTTTTAGACTTTTGGCTTTTTTAACGACATTAGCCTTCCAGCAGTGCAATACTGATATGACCCTGTGCAGCACTCTATAGATTTTCACCAACTTTGTGGTGTAGCCTGTTTTCGTTAAATGGCATGACAATATTACATTTTGGTTTATTGCAATAGGAAATTATGTGTTTTGCTCAAGGCTGTTGATGAGTAACGCAACGTAATGTAATGAGTTACTTCCCATAAGGAGTAAAGAAGTAAAGTAATGAATTACATTTTTTAGCACTAGTGAGTAATGTGTAATGGATTACTTTTTTTGAGTAACGACCCCAACACTGATGGGGTAGATGGCAAATGAGCCAATTTCCTCCCAAAAAGTGTTTGTTTTTTCCCTTCAACTGCCTATAGGCCTCAAATTTCAATTTGAGCCTCAATTTCAGTCTGTTCTAGGAGGAATGTCAACTGTTTTGTGAAAACACCAACTAATTCCCCATAAAGGAATGCTCAGTCGTGCAGACAAAGCTGACCATTATCCAGTAACCTTCTGGCCCTCTGTGAGTTCCCACAGTGAGGAGCAGGCTGATTCAGCTGTGTCGGATCTAAAGCTAGGACCAAAAGCAGAGAGGTCAGGGTGGGTTGGCGTAGTGACCTGGCTTCGAGCTGGAGTCTTCGCCTTGGCATCCCCGCCTGGCATCTTTGCCTTGTTGGAGACCAGGACCTTCTCATAATATCAGACAAACTGATAGAATCATATTGGCAACTTGAAACCTTCATTCTTTGGCCAAGTTTCAGAAAGTTCCAGAAATCCATATAACTCACTTCTGTATTTTAATCAATCCAAAAGGGCAAATCCTCTGTTTACTCATGGTCACGCAAATCAGATTCAATTCACTTCTGAATCTGCATTTACCTGCACCAACTGATTCAACATGCAGAACATTTTGTGACACAAAGCACAACACAAAGCAGAAATAACAAACTCAGTATCTGACATTTTTGTGACTGGTTGTAACTATGTAACTATTGCAGTTTGCTGTGCAGTAATGTGGAACTTTAAAATAGCATGTTATGCAGACAACTTCAACGGTTGTGCTGGAATTGTCAGCAGCATGGAACAATTCAGCCAAACACTATTAAGGAACCGAACAATCCGTTTCAGAATATGCACTTCACCACTTGCCTGCATCCTTGCCTGTGCATTAGTTTGAGAGCACAGTACTTTGCACTTGATGCTAGATCTCTGAATAGAGCTGTTCACTAATAAGTCACTTTGGATAAAAGTGTCTGCTAACTGCAGCATAATGTAACATAATGTAAAATTGTGGTGAATCTTGGCCCTAGTGTCCATTTGTTTAACTGCCATAAAATGTCCCCAGACCCTGATGCTCTGAAAGTTTGCGATCTCAAAAACATTGGAGACTTTGGCAAAACAGATGTGTTGAAGCCAATAGTATGGTCTGATGGCATTCTTCTGAATGACTGTTTGACTGTATCAATGTATGTAAATGTATGTTGTGATTTGATTATACCTCTACATATCATCAAAAGGTTTTTTTGTTAATGTTATTTTATCTATAAGTCCACTGAGTATCTTTTGTTCATAGTTTGGTATCTGGTCACTTTGGAAAAAGGCGTCTGCCAAATAGTCCTGTCAGTGCAACTGTATGCCTGAGGTGTCCTGGTGTACCTGGGTCGTAGGATGGAGGGGGTGGAGGGGGCAGAGGACTGCCATCCTTCATCACCTGGGCGATGCCCTTGGCTGCTCAGATCGTGGGCCAGTTGGACTGTTTCTTGGCTGGCTCTGGGTGCAAAAACACACACACACACACACACACACACACACACACACACACACACACACACACACACCCAACATGCCCATGCCCCACAAACACAAACCCTGACGTACACAGTCCCAGACAGACATGCACACACAAGCACATGCACACAAACACACATACACACACACACACACACACACACACACACACACAATGAGAAACACAGGCAGACATACAAAAATATAAAAACAACAATAAAACACAATACACACACATTTAATGACACTGTGTTAACCAGGACTGTACAATGAAACATGAAATATTAATCTAACAACTGTATTTGGAGAAAATGCTAATCGGAGCAGAGAAAGACCACAGAGGAACTGATGTAGACTGGGTAACAAACATAGCTGGCTGTGATAATTCCATGCAAAATGTCCCATTTATAAATAAATCAACTGGTCAAAATATGATCAAAAAGTGTCATGCAGCCTTCTTCAGGACCTTAAAGTAGCCCCATCTGTTTCCCCTTACCTCTCCACCGTTAAGGAGAATGTAGCCCTTGGCTTTAGTCAGACACAACTATGCTGTGGGAAAAGCAAAGACAGTGGAGCCATACCAGCACTGGCCTTGACAAGGATACTTCATTTTGTAACAGCTGCTTTGGGGGTACAGTTTTGTGGTTTGTGCTTATTTGTGTTTGATTGTGTTTGTGTGTTTGTATATCCATGTCTTTTATTATTTGTTGAACTTTGACCTTGCGTTTGATGAGTTTTACAGTTTTACATGAGTCAAACACTTTCCTCCTTTCGGCTGCACAGGTTACACACACAGACTGTATAAGAGAACTGGACAAACCCTCTGTGACGTCATGCATAGACTGTCTCACAGACCGGATGAGCCTTAAATTGACGGTTCTGTCCGTCACTATTGTTGCCATTTCATTCTAGGAATGTAAATGTAAATTATCTGTGGATTAAACTAATGTATTCTAAAAAAAAAAAAACAAGAAAAAAAAAAAAACACATCACACCCCTCAGAGTTATCAAGGACCCAAAAACTACTGAAACATACCAAAATCGTTTTTTCAACCAGGCTGTAAATACATTATTTTTTGCTGTAAATATTCACTTGGGAGGCTATAGGCAGTTGCTCGCTTCTGCAGCCAGCCCCCCATGGACGTGTGAGGTATTGCAACTGTAGAACTATCAGTTTTGGCTTCATTGTTTAGCCTGGAACGTTGCCGCTTGGTTACACACAGCCAGAGGCTGGGCAGAATCAAGCCTACTGTGTTTACATTGTAAAGTGCTGTTCGTTGCTGGGCACCACAACAGGGGTGGTAGACAACTCCACCCTCACATTAACATACCGTTAGAGTATAGTAGCTAAAAAAAGCAATGTTATGTTTTGACTTGAGGTGCAGGCTTAGGTAGACCTAGAAGAGAACTGGCAACAAAACATTGGCTACACAGTGCTATGAAATGTTCCTTGGCAATGCTTACAAGGACTCTGGAGAAAAAGGCCCTGCCACATATTTTGCAGAGTAGCAACTGATCATCTGGCGGGGCACACACTGGGTTTGTGTGACAAAAAATTGGTACAATGTCCAAAAATGTCCAATTTGCTTTAATGTTAAAATCTCTTGACCTTCGCCCCCATTTTGAGTTTTTGTTCAGAACTGCACAGTACCTTATTAAAAAGCTACTATTCACACATACTTTGACCTGCCATCAAAGGCTCAATATCCTTGGGAAGGTCAGACCTTGCAGATTTGATTGATGGGGAGAAATAACCATGTTATGCACTGACAACTAAAAAGATGAAGATAGTTTTTTTTTTTTTCAAAGCGATATTTTAAATAGCTGAAAATGAAAACATTTCCGCCTTCCAGCACCTCCGGTCTCTTGGAAACACAACTTGGGCCTGTTACAATGTCTTGTGAGGCTGGGGACCAAAACATATGACTGTAAAACAAAATATGACATTAAAACACTATGTTTCTGGTCTTTTACCTATTCACTTTAAATAAAAATATGATCTGCAAAGTCATTTATTGAAGTGTTTTTTCTATGAATATATTGTCTTTTGCTAACTTTTTGTTACTGTATTAATATAATATCATTATTCAATCAAAGATTAAAAAAAAACTCAGGGTTCCCTTTAGAAATATTGCAGAACTTTTTATCACCTATGTCTGACAGCATGCTTTGCCCACACCATGCAGCCTGAGGTTGGCTTCATTGAAGCTAAAGGGGAAATTTGTGTGTAAAATGCATACCCACAGTTAATTTTACACCAAATTCCCCCCCTTTAAATTGAAATCAATTATCTTCCTGACCAAGATGTCAGGATGAGAATATGTCAGTCTGATGCTTCTAGCCCTTTCGAATCCAGAGATATCACTGGTTGGCTATCAGGGCTCATATCTCGAAGACCATAGGTCGCAAAGCAAGTGGGTGGGCTATATGGATTCAGGAGAGGCTGCTGTATTAAAATATGTTTTAAAAAATGTTTCATCACAAAAAACATAGTTTGGCGACACAGCAGTAGAAAGTGGTAAGTTCTAAAAAGTGAGCTCTATTGAATGCAGCATCATTCGTTTGGTTTGAGCTGGATTGTGTATCTAATATACTGTTGACAAAATAGCATGGAAATTTAATTTTTATGGATCCATACCGACACTGTAAAACATTTTAAAGGGAGTGCGGTTTTGGCTTAGGGTTAGGGTCGTCATTAACCCAGAAGCCGCTTCACATTCCAATTATCCAGAAATGTCCAGAATTGGTTGTTTTCCCTCCGGTGAAGACTGAGACGTGCATTGTTATCTGGGCGTGAGAGTGGAGTCACTACAGCCCATTTAGCTGTGTTGCTTCCACCACCAATATATAATTAATGATGTGGAAAAACTTTGTCCTGCCAAACACCATTTCAATCCACAGAAAAGTCTTACTGCCTCGGGTGCTTTTTCAAAGGAGAAAAGAGAACAGTATTACATTTATAAAAGCTGCACTGTCTAACAAATGTGAGCATACAGTAGCCTACTGAGTGCTTATGTGAGTCTTTCCCATGGAAGCATTTTGAAATAATGTGCTTCATGTGCTTCATCTTCACAAAACAGGCAAGCTATTTTCTGGTGAAGTGAACGCTAATAGTATTTTGCCAGGGGTCTATGAGAAGAAACCAAAACACAATAGAAGTAAAGGAGAGACGACCTGAATTACTGAATTACTGAGAGTTGCGGTAAAATTGGTTTCAGAGTGGATTTTCAGCAGACATTCATTTACAAACATTCAAATTTGGCCAATATATGCCTGACATATTTCTCTGTGTTTCACATCCTAAGTATTCAATGAAGTCACATCATTATTTCCCCCATCACACCACTTCTAATACACTTCATAAGCTTCTGAAGAGCATCTACCAATCTTGCATGAATGGAAATCATTAGAGACATGCTGCAAACTTTATTAATGTTCTTTAGCCATGTATTACCTTTCACGGTAGTTCATTTTTCAAAATAAAAGTAGTTTTTGTTATTATACTGTAATTATTTCAGATTTTGTGGTACATGGCATCGAAAAAGCTGCTCTGTTTGTTTTCTATTTTATATCACACTGCAAAAAAAGTGTTGGCTACATAAAAGTAAGTGTATCTTACATGTTTAGTTTCATTACCAATTGCAAAAGCGTGAGACTAATTGCCTTTAATTAGGGAAACACATTTTCTTTAATTAGAGACTAATTTTTTTATGGTCTAGTAACGTTTCTTAAAGGTTCCCTACAGCTGTATAGTGCAACGTTTAGAGAACATTCTGGCAAGGTTAAAGAGAACCTTTAGGGAACATTCCCTGAAAGTTGTGTTTGCTGGATATGCGCCTAGTCATGTCACTGTCTTTCTGATGCATAAATAAGACTTAGCCTACTTGTAGACTAAAGGTCTGTTCTTTTGAGTACAACAGAAACTATGTAAAATACAACAACAAAGTGTTGTAGGAGGCCTGTTGGAATGGACATGGGACAATGTGATTGGTCAACACATAATAGACCTAATAGTCTTAACAACGACAGACTTATTTTCTGTGTGGTTTAATAGAACCTTTAAAAATACTGAAACCACAAGATAACATAAAAAAGACAGGGGATAACGGAAAACAAGTACATTTATAATACACCAAATCTACCTACACTGACTGTCCCCTCTGTTGACAGCCTGTAGTAGGCAACTGTAACGTCATGCTGTCAAGCTAGTGTGCAGCACCAAAAGCGTCCCGTCACATCTCTGAAGTGTTGGCGGACGCGACAAGTGATTGATAACGATTTGCATGCATACCCTTGGACATCGCAAAGCATAAAACAGGTAAGAGTTGTCAGAATGAAATTGCGCATTTTTCACACTTAAAGTCCGAACTGTTAATGCATGGCATTTCACATTTGCTGTTCAACAGCATATTATGCTTACTCGGACAGGCTGAACAAAGGAATTTCGTCAACATCGACATCAACCAAATCCCTTATTGTCAAGCTGACTATACGATGTTGGTCTATGTTGCCAAAACACAATAACCTCGCTTTTAGACAACAGCTTCTAGCGATGGCGTGCTGTGCATACTGAAGTAGCCTAGAACATACCATTACTGCTTGGACCGCTACACTTGAAACGGCGCCCGAGACGAGTGGAGTGACAGGATTCGTGCATAGTGCAAATGTCAGTTTTACTACTGTAGAAAGCAGTGCTAGACAAATGTCAGGTTGTTCTAGTAGTATTATCAGTCTGTAATGGAAACTGTGTTGCTGGCGGTTACAGTGCAATTACACGAAGGTTGTCTGATGCACGAGTGACGTTTTATGTCAACACAGACAATAGACCTTAAAAAGAAATTCTGCCATCCTGATTTTTTTTTTGCGTCAAGCTTTTTGTGGCGAACGCACAGCCAATATGATTGCAGGCTTTTTACCCAGTAGATGACAGCAATTCTAAAACTATGGTAAAATCACCTTGCTCTAAAGTCCCACAAAGTAAAAGGCTGTGCAGTGTGGATTTGTTGTCTTCGTAATCTATAGGCCTGACTTATAGACTTCAACCATAAACACTAGGCAGTAAAAGATCCATGTCAGAATTTGAAAGGAGACACTTTCATTTGTTCCGCATGTCTAGATTGCAGACTACCCTAGCCTGTTGCAATGTGCCTATATACGGCAACATCTTGGTTCACTACAGTTCAGCAGAGGTGGACGAAGTACACAATTCCTTTACTTAAGTCAAAGTACAGATACTCCTAGTCAAATATTACTCCAGTACAAGTGAAAGTTGCTATTCCAATTTTCTACTCAAGTACAAGTACAAAGGTAAATGTTTTTAAAAATACTTAAGTATTAAAAGTACAAGTATTTTTTTTCTTTCTTTTTTCGATAATGTGGGGCCACAAACAGGTCATAACTTATTATACAAGGTTACAACTATACATATAGTCACTAGAATTTGACCTGTTGTTAAGTTCTTAATACACAACATCACTATTTTCATATTATGTTATTATATTCACACTATATTCATACTTTGGGCCTACCTGACATTGTAATTTGTTTACAAATGATCATTAAAAAAAAATGATCATTGCTGGTTTCTATCCTTTGCCTTGTAAGTAGGTCCATGTATAGTTGCAGGAATATAAGATACTGGTGTAAATTACAAAAAAAAATTACAAAACATATGTACTTGGGGAAGCTCTCTAATTCAAAAAATGTTTTGGGAGAGTGTAATTCCTAGTCGATGTTTAAAGCAGCAGTGGAATTACTATTGTTATTCATTCTCTACTAACAAATCTGAAACAGCTGAACACAAACAGAATAACTCAATTGAAGTGGTAAATGTCATGTTTAGTTGCAAAGATGTGTGGTGAAAGTTAAGTTATTGTCTTGTTTCATTCCAACTTTATCATAGTCACAAAGAATTGTCATTATGTGCCATTGCCATCATGATCATTGCCAAGTTCAAATTCAATGACTGAAGATAACGACACTTCAGACTTCGATAGGATCTATCACATTATTGCAAAATCACGTCAAAGCCATGTTAATATAACTTGCACTGGAACTGTATTGATGATACTTTTTACAGGAGTTGAGCGCATTCACCTCTCATCAATGTAATGAGTACTTCATGCCCACATGTCAAATGTAGTGGAGTAAAAAGTACAATATATGTCTTGAAAATGTAGTGAAGTGAAAGTCACAAGTTGCCAAAATACTTAATACCAATACTTAATTAAAGTACAGATACGTAAAAATTGCACTTAAGTACAGTACTCGAGTAAATTTACTTAGTTACTGTCCACCTCTGCAATTCAGTACAAAGACGAACCTCATCCTCACCATTTGTTGGTCAAACACATGAAGAGCAGCCTAGTTGTGACACAGCAGATGCCTTGTCATATGCCTGTGGTTGACACTGGTTGATATGCTGAATCAGCCATACAGACACACAGTTGTCACTCTTCCTCCCCCTACCCTTCGCCTCCGTGCACCAACTGTCCATATTGATTTCTGGACAGGCGTCTGGAGCAAGGGGGCCTGGAAATATGTCAGCTATTGCTCTTTTGCCCTCTCCCATATCCTACTGTTGTCTCTGTTGGTCCATTTACTGAAATAATATCACATTTTTTATACAGTGCTTGTTTAGATACTCAAAGACCTCGGAAACCCAGCTTGTTGTAACCTGTGCCTTAAAGGTGATTGAGCATTATCAAATAGTATCCTTTTGTCTGGTCATGTGACCCTGTTTCCCATATTAGCTGGCTGCTGAATAATGTAAGCTGGTCTATAAATTATTCAGTGCAAACTCAGCATAAGACCCCATGACAGCATTGTCAGTCAGACCCAGCCATCTGCTGATGCCACTCATCTGACATACTCGACCACAGTCTCCACCATCCTGTTAGTGGAAGACAAGGAGGAATTATTGAGAGAGAGAGTTGTTTTTTTTTTTGTTTTTTTTTCTGCCAAACACACACGCGGCCGAGACAGGATCTCTATCTTTACAGTGGCGACCTCCTTACAAATGTTTACCCCTGCCAAGTGACACCATTTGAAATGCAACAGCTGACAACGGTTGAGCTGAGATGATAACATAGACTAAATATAGCTCAGCTGTTCTGCATTTTCGCTGAGCACATTTCACAGGCTCTTCATGCTCTGGTGAGTTTCTGTTGAGCAGAGATGCCGAGCACCCAGTTCCTCAGGTCAGAGGGAGTTCACAACAATAGGCTTTATTAATTATTAGTCTGTGTCCTGCAAACAGAACACAGAAACCCCCCAGCATATAAATGATAAAAAGTGAAAGGGTTAATACCCTATAAATAGGGTGCTGTTTTCATTCAAATAAATAATGTATATTCTTGAGAGGCCACATGAGGATAGTTAGTGAAAGTCATAATCATGTTCCACATGGCAGATATGTGTGTACTCTTTAGAAACATAAATATTGATCAACCACTATAGGAAATAGCCTGGTAAACCAGCCCCTCGTACTTCATTTCATTTTGTACAGAGGGTCTGGACCAGACACCGTGAGAAACGATTTCTTCCTGGAGGTGTGTACTCTGCTGAAGTTTAAAACAAGCCTCTGCCTTTACCCACTTGCTAACACCTGATTGTCACGTATGCAATTCAATTGTATCACACTACAATTCAAATGTATCACACAAGGTCAACGTCACGGCTAACGAACACACCCTCTGTTCGCTGATTGGATCAGTCTTGCTGGGGCCGACTAAATGACCCTCAAGAGATTCCGGTCCAGACCCTCTGTACAAAATGAAATGAAGTCTATATAGGAAAAGGGGTAAAGTAAAATATATGTCTCTGTAAACATTAGATTTCTGAAGTGCTTAAATGCTCTGATTGTGAGTGTATCTCTGTCCCAGTGTCAGAGGAAATGAAGCACTTATTGTGGTCCCTACTGGTTGGATGCTGCATACTAGCCTATAACCTGTGGGGCTTGCATCTCCAAAAGCAGAGTTTTGTCACATGCAAGCAATCACTCACACCGCCCAACATATCAATATTTGTGTACACACACACACAGACTCTCTCTCTCTCTCTCTCTCTCTCTCTCTCTCTCTCTCTCTTTTTCTCTCTCTTTTTCTCTCTCTCTCTCTCTCTCTCTCTCTCTCTCTCTCTCTCTCTCTCTCTCTCTCTCACACACACAGACAAAAGCAGCAACATGGCAATGATCATGATAGGTCTGATGCTTGTCTAGATGTTGAGAAGTTCCATTGCCTACCACTCAACACCTCATCTTGACACCTCAACACCTCATAACTGTGATGAATGAGAACCAACACAGGTGCCTGATGATTGACGTATTGTTTAAATGGCTCAACATGTTTCTTTGAACCTTGGATCATTTTACAAGTTGGAATTACTCATTATATCCTTCCTGCAGACTAAAATGAAAAGTGAAGATAATTCACTATTAATGCTAAAGTAGGCAAAACCTAGATTATTGCAGTTATGTTTTGTTGTTGTCCTTTAAGGCCTTTATACAACCTATTAGAGAGACATCATAAAATGTTGGAATAAGGAATTTTCTTTTGCATATTTATTACTTTATTTATTACTCATTAATATTATAAAACTATGAAGGTACATACTCAGATGTAAATGTATGTGGCAACTGCAAAGGATATAATGTATTGTTGACAGTGGCACCTGATGCACTTGCCATGTGGTGACCAAAAAAAACAGCACCTCCTTGTGGCTATCAAAAGGACTACTGAAAGAAAAGATGAACCTAGACCTCTCCATGTTTACAATTTATTAACACGCAGGGGCGCTGCCAGAAACATTGGGCCCTGTGTAATAATGCAATTTCGCCCCCTTTCTCTCCCATTACTAATACTATTAATAAGGTTCTCAAAAGGCCCCCTGTCAATGAGGCCCTCTTAAAATTATCCAAACAGTAGGACAATTCTAGTCTGTCTGTCTGTCTGTCTGTCTGTCTGTCTATCTATCTATCTATCTATCTATCTATCTATCTATCTATCTATCTGTCTGTCTGTCTGTCTGTCTGTCTGTCTGTCTGTCTGTCTGTCTGTCTGTCTGTCTGTCTATCCATCCATCCATCCATCCATCCATCCATCCATCCATCCATCCATCCATCCATCCATGCCCTGTGGTTTCTTGTTATCTGACTGAGTGTCTTTCAGATGAGCCAGCTGAAATGCCTCAGCTATGACTGATGTTGAGCCATCCTATGAAGACTTCATAGCCTCAGGCAGGGCGGGAAGAAGGAATGCTATACACGACATCTTAGGATCTACAGACGACCTCCAGTCAAGCCAGTTATCTGAGACCCTAGCCCAGGCCAACGTCAGTAAAACTGGTAAGTTGTGCCGTATGAGTTTTGTCGCACTATAAGCAGGATTATCTTTTACTGGTTTAATAAAAAGCGTAAAAAAAAAACCTTCTTATGAAAGCTTTCCTGTCCGTCTCTCCCTGCCTTTCTCCCTCTGTTATTTCTCTGTTATGCTCTCACTACCTGTCTGTCTCCACCTCTCCTTCGGGCTCTCACCCCCTATCCCTCTGATCTCCCTATCCCTCTGTTTGTCTTTCTTTCTGTCTGTATTCTCTGTCTATCTGTCTTCTCTGTCTGTCTGCATTCTGTCTGTTTGTATTCTCTGTCTGTCTATCTGTCTCTCTGTCTGTCTGTCAGGTAATGACGGTGAAGGGGAGCAAAGCCAGGATTCCTCAGAGTCTCCTGCTAAGCCAGAGAAGGCCAAAGAGGAGGGCACCTAACTGATAGCTGACTGGTGAGGCCATTTACAGGAGGAGGAGGAGGGGCATCAGATGTCCACACCCCCTTTTGACGTCATGCTGACCTCACTCCTTCCTTGACCTCTGCGACCTTGACCCCCTCTCTTGACCTCTCTGACCTTGACCCCATGGCCCATGGCTGCTGTGCTGTTTAGACCGCTGAGAGACATGTTCTACCGCCAGGCTGTGTGCGCCGGGGAAGGGCCATGCTTATCGCAGCCCCCAGACCCTCCCTCCATGGTGCGGTGGTGGCAGCCTCACCTGTGTGGCAATGACGGATGAGAGGACACCTAGTGCCACCACTACCCGTTGCCGCTGCAGTTGCGGTGACATCGCCAGTGAGCTGCTGCTGCTGCTGTCCCACCTCAGTCAGTCCTGTAGCTGAGAGTTGAGTTGAGTTGAGTTGAGTAGGAGCCGCTGCTTTACGGAGCCTGCTTGTGGCCATAGTTCGAATTACAGGGGTTACTGGGGGGTACAGCACCCCTCAATCAGAACCCAGTACCTCCCAAAGTGACAAAAATAGCAAGGTTAGGGGTACGGACATATTAAAGCATTTATTGTAAAATCTTAAAAGGTAGCACCCCCCAACTATGGAGGGGTAATTCACACTATGCTTCTGGCACTTCCACCCCCAGCAATTGAATGGGTACCACCACCCCACCCCACCCCACCCCACCCTATTCACCCCACCTCAGCCCCTTTGGGATGCTCACCTGTGAGGCAGGTGTGTGGTTGGGGGGGGGGGGGGGGGAGAAGAGCTAGGGGAAGGTTAGGATATGATGGTTCGGTCATCCACATGGACTCCTTGACCTGCACCTGTGCTGAGACAATGATTCTGGATCGACAGATTCAAACTGCCAAAGTTGTTGTTAGTCTTCACACGTGTACCACTCAACGGCTTAAGTAGTTGTGATGTGATGGCATACTGTATTTTATCCTCTGCTGTTTACCAATGTGTATTTATACGTATAACTGTAAGGGAAAGCACTTTTGTACTGTAGGTGTTAATTTATTACCTTTGACGCTGCCATGGTATAGTAGTATTTGCACAGTGTTGTGTGTGTAACATAGCCATGTAACCCATACTGAAAAGTCCAATCAGCATGCATGTTATTATCATTACGTAACAGAAATCACAGTGAAGGTTGCATTTATGTGCACTACAACTTTTGTATGGAAGAGCTGTTACTGCCAGGTGAAAGTTGTGACGATGTTGTCAATAAGCTGTCGAGACTGAGATCTGAAGTGCTCCTCCTAGCAGGAGTTATTTGGGCGTTCAAGCTGATCTCAGCCTGCCATTTGATGGCTGAGGCTTTTTTGGTTTGTGTGTATTAAGGTACATGATCCTGCTCCTGCTAAGGCAGACAGTTTGTGGTCATTAGGTTTTTTAAACCCTGTGTATAACATTAATAAAAGTGCTTAAAGCCTTTGAGAAGTATGTTCTGTGCCATGTGTTAACTTTTCTTTGTATGACCACTCATCATCAAGGTTACACATCTGGCCTGACTGAGACAGAAACGAAATAAAAACTAAACTGCATCTAAATTCCTGAGAATAAAAATAGAATTAAATCTACTTGTGCACTTAACGAAACTGAAAAAAAAAAGAATTTTTGAAACTTTAATGCCAAAGACAACAAATCCATTGGAAACCTGACAGAGGAATGCCATTTAGCTTTCCAGTAATCCAAACAGATTAATGTCTGTAACCGAAAAGGCCTGTTGTTTCCTTTATAACCACTAGATGAGGCTATTTTCAATGTTTTGAAGCAGTTCATTGAGTTTGCCTCCTACACAGCGCCACACACACACAAATCTATATGCACATGTAATTACTGCACATAGAACACACTGAAACAGCCTCAGCACCATGTCTCTGAAAAGGGCATCTAACTTTTTTTTAAATCTCAGACAGTGAACTGTAATTAGCTAGCAGCATCAAAGATAGCCAGTAAAAGTCACAGTCTGACTTTAACCTCTCTGACCTTAAAGGGGGAGGACAAGTGAGAATATGCCTGAAATTGCACTGAGACATTTTATGTCAAGTGAAAAACATAGCTGTGCAAAACAGTCAGTCCCTGTGATTTTACTGTGCATTAAGTATAAATATATTTTGAAGATGAAATATATTTTTGCATTTTGTGATATTAATAGCCTAATAGTCATACTAAATACAAATTCGTAATTGTTTTTAAAAGTAGATTAACTGACACAACACCAAAGTCTACTACCAAGACAGGGCTGTTGCATTACTATAAGGACTGTAGCAGAGCAAGTTCATCTCTAGCTGGCTGTATTGCTGAGGTGAGGAGGGCAGGCTGAGCTCCGGAGGGTTCTGGTCTGGCTAAGCTCCGGAGGGCTCTGGTCTTATTTAAACTCCTTATGCAGAGTAGATGCACCAGGCCCAGCACGGAGAGCCTGCAGCTTGTGCAGCTATAGGGTCATATATATATATCGCCGCAGTTGGTTCTACAAACACAATTCATTTAATGTCTTCTATTACAACATTAAAATGGAACACCCATGTTTCTTTAATTTTTTTCTTTTCATAAACAACAAACTTATTGTTTTTACTGTAGGCTAGTTTTTATGTGATAATAGTTATATGTTATGTGTCTGAATTGACAGCAAACATTATTTTTCACAGATTAAAAAAAATATATATCTAAGATACAAAACCTGAGTAAAATGTTATAGACGTTAGAGTGGTATATTTCTGTTGCTAGAATAAATTTACCATTTGTATTGTATTGTGTGGCATTGATTGAGATATGTCCCACACAGTTGAATAGCTTTACTGAAAGTGACATTTGCCATTCAATGTAAGGCCTGCCACACTGAAAGCAAACAAAAACCACACACACTGACCTTTTCTTGGTGCCAGAAAGGGACACATTAATCATTTATCAAGTTCTGCACCCGTGGCCAGCTGACTGTTGGTGGCGAGAATGGATGTGCAGAGGGGAGATTTCTCTCTAGATTTCAATTCTCAAGTCTATTATTATCTACAATATATTATTAGATATATTATCTATTAATTCCTCTTCCTGCACCACCTCAAAAATAAAACTCATGTGTAGGTGTTATTGGTATGGAAATTCAAATTAGGGTTAGGGTTAGGTTTGGGATTAGCATAGGGTTAGTAGGGAATTTTTATCTGATAAATCTGTGGGAACCCTGCCTGAGTATGGTGCAGATTTCAAGTTCCGGACCCATAACTTTACATGTAATGGTCCGGAAGAATAGGGACTAATAACGTTCCGGAGAATAGGCATCAGCCAACATTACTGCTGTTGTTGAAGCTGCCCAAAATAGGTCACACTCCCAACATTTAGGCCTACCCCTGAACAAATACTTGCTATACAACTGTATTTTTTTTGGGTGCATTATTACCCTGTGGATATTTTAAAATAGGCTATAGCTACAGCTTCCTCTTTTTATTGGATTTATAACATTCTTTTTAGGTCACACTCCCAACATGTTTAACACTACCCCTAAACACATAGACTAATTGCAGAAACATCCAGACTGTTCATTCTCTTTTGGGCTATATTAGCGTGTGGGGATCAAAAAAAAATATATAGCTACAGCTTTCTCTTTCATTCAGATTTTTTGTGTGCCTTTAAAGTGATTTGCTCACTAGTTTTACACCCAAACTCCTTGTCACTGCTTAAAAGGTAGAAGGCTGTCAACCTGTCAGGCGAAGTGACAACAGGATACAGCGTCATACTCGGGGACAGAGAGGAAAAGGTAGGCTAGTCACTCATTAGTCCGTGTGGTTGTCAAGGTGCAGGCTCCTTCCCTCGTCATTTTCACCCCTCATTCTTATAAAGCTGGACATGGGCAGTCTCGTCGAGTGAGGCTACAGCTAGCCGTTGTCGCTCATAACTGTGAACACAGAATGTCAGGGGAGATTTCAGTGACAGTCGGCGAAAGGCAAATAAACTCCGGGACAAGCACAGCTATTATTTCGCCAACACCACTAAGAAAGCCCATGATAGCGCTGGTCAATAGCAGGGGGAATTTTTACTAATGCGCCCTCTTGTGGTCACTTATGAAACTTAAGATGGGCTTCAACAATTCTGATAAATTTCTAGTTTTAGCTCTTCATGCTTCTTTACCTGTGTTCCTCCTCGTGGCCACGTGGCCGTAAATCTTGGAAATCTATCACAGCTGCAGCTGTATATATATATCAATATAAAAATGTGCAATATGTGCAATCTGTTCAATGGAGGAACAACTGGGGCAGGACGAGGCTGGGATGCATCCATTAGAGAGGGCCTGGGAGTGTGTTTGTGGCCGTGTGTGGGTGTGCATGTGTGGGCAGTGTGTCCCGGGGGAGCCGCAGTGAACCTGTGGCAGTGATGCAGGCGCTCTGTAAGGACTGCACACGCGCGCCTCACTAAGACAATGATGGATACAGCGCTGGCGGGCCAGAGTCATGCCATCATTTCTAATTTACCTCAGAGGCAGTCTCTCTCTCGCTCACGCGCTCTCTCTCTCCCTCTTTGTCCATCTCTCTCTTTTTCCCTCTCTCTTTTTTCCCCCTTCTCTCTCTCTCTTCTGTCTCTCTCCTCTATGTCCATCTTTTCTTTTCTTCTCTATCTATCTATCTATCTATCTATCTATCTATCTATCTATCTATCTATCTATCTATCTATCTATCTATCTATCTATCTATCTATCTATCTATCTATCTATCTATCTATCTGTCTTTTTGGATAGTGTACATTGGCAGCAGTGAGAGCCAAGACATAGTGAGAAACGAACATCGAACATGTAGTTCACATCAATGTCTAATTAGCTGAAATATGAAGCTCACACACACAAGAATGACCACACACACACACACACACACACACACACACACACACACACACACACGCACACACAGCACCATCTCTCTCCAGTAAGACAGTGAAGATGACATGGCCTCCACTCTGGGGCTCTGTGGGCTGCCTGACACACACACACACACACACACACAGACACACACACACACTCTGCGGGCTGCCTGACAGGAAGTAAAATTGGCCATTGTGTCGATGCTTGTTAACAGCCACCTCTGTAATGACCAGGCCACCCGTCCACTCATTTCAGGCAGTCAGCGGGACTGAGAGGGACAGCAGCACACAGAGATAGTCCAGGGAGTCCAGTGCCCGCACTGTGTTTCTGTGTGTGTGTGTGTGTGTGTGTGTGTGTGTGTGTGTGTGTGTGTGTGTGTGTGTATGTGTGTGTGTGTGTGTGTGTGTGTGTGTGTGTGTGTGTGTGTGTGGCTTTGTACTGTATAAGTGTATGTGTGTGTGTGTATGTGTGGCTTTGTACTGTATATGTGTATGTGTGTGTGTGTGTGTGTGTGTGTGTGTGTGTGTGTGTGGCTTTGTACTGTATATGTGTATGTGTGTGTGTGTGTGTGGCTTTGTACTGTATGTGTGTGTGTGTGTGTGTGTGTGTGTGTGTGTGTGTGTGTGTGTGTGTGTGTGTGTGTGTGTGTGTGTGTGGCTTTGTACTGTATGTGTGTATGTATGTGTGTGGCTTTGTACTGTATGTGTGTGTGTGTGTGTGTGTGTGTGTGTGTGTGTGTGTGTGTGTGTGTGTGTGTGTGGCTTTGTACTGTATGTGTGTATGTGTGTGTGTGTCTTTGTACTGTGTGTGTGTGTGTGTGTGTGTGTCTTTGTACTGTGTGTGTGTACTGTATGTGTGTGTACATGTGATACAGACTACCAAGTTCTATACTATGTGTAAGTGTGTGCACATGTAGACAAACACACACACACACATATATATATATATATATATATATATATATATATATATATACTGTATATATATTACACATACACACTACTGAGTTCCGACGCGCGTGTGTGTGTGTGTGTGTGTGTGTGTGTGTGTGTGTGTGTGTGTGTGTGTGTGCTTCTCTGCACTGGTGTGGACAGCAGTCGCAGCAGTTGGTGTGTGAAGCTGCAGGTGCCATGTGACAGCGTGATGGAGGAAGAGGAAGAGGAAGAGGAAGAGGCGCAGTAATTAGACAGTGACATCACATGACTGCAGCCCAGCAGTAATGAGCAGACGAGCAGGCAGGATGGAGAGATGAAGGGATACAGACAGACAGGCTACAGAAAGAGAGAGGGGGAGAGAGAGAGAGAAGAGAGGGAAAGAGAGAGACAGACACAGAGATAGAGAGAGAGAGAGAGCAAATCACCTTTATGTATCATGGGGTTTAGCAGGTAAAGGTCATGTGAATTCTCAGAATCATTCAGCAGATGCCTCCTGACTTTAGAAAAGATAGATAGATAGATAGATAGATAGATAGATAGATAGATAGATAGATAGATAGATAGATAGATAGATAGATAGATAGATAGATAGATAGATAGATAGATAGATAGATAGATAGATAGATAGATAGACAGACAGACAGACAGACAGACAGACAGACAGACAGACAGACAGACAGACAGACAGACAGACAGACAGATAGATAGATAGATAGATAGATAGATAGATAGATAGATAGATAGATAGATCAGAGAGTAAAGGGCAATTAGACTGAGAAGCTGCAGGGATGAAAGACAGATCATGTCAATTAAACCTTCTCTCCAAATAGCTGAATGTTAATCAGGTCACAACCCTAACATTGGCAACACAAATATTTACAGAAACCCACAACCCACAAATCTGTTTCAATTTTTGGTTCAGTAGCTGATATGTTGTAAAATACTGCATAAGCAACAACCCAACCAACCAATGTCAGTTCACTTTCACCCCAACCCTACAACCATACTGTGTCTCTTCCAAACCACACTGGCATCTTTATTCCATTTGTATCATTCTGTTTTTTAAGTATTTTCTATTATTAACTGATATTATCATAATCTGTCCTGCTCTTGGCATGAGGCTGGAGATATATGCTGATCAGTCTGATTTATTTCCCAAAAAGAAGTGCTGACTCGTGTGCAAGCGCGGATCACGCCGGTGCCATGAGGCTCCCCGCGGAGCTGTCTGGGATAGGATACAGTTTGTCTGAATAATCAGATGAAGCAGCCAGACAGGACGATATATGACAACGCGCCGGCGCGCGTCTGTGTGTACGCACGCCGCTGCCGCTGCTGCTGCTGCTAACATTAAAGTAGATTTGGCAACGCAATTGTAGGACCCTGACGTTTCAATCAAAATATCACGCATGCAAATAAAAAATGCTTTTCCAGATATTTATCACGCAGCGCAATTTGAACTTAATTATCTACCCTGATGTCAGGAATATTAGAGCCCTGAGAAAAGGGGGGGGGGGGGCGGTCATACTGTGCTACTGTGGTAATCTATGGCTCATTCACCATATAGACAAAGTGCTACATTATTTCAAAGTAGATTCCAAAATAAATCATATGTAATATCGTTAATAAGATTTTTTATTATTAATCTTTAACCCAGAGAAAAAAATACATTAATAAGAAACAAAGCTATGATGGCTTGCCCATATATAATTATTAGAACCTATGCACCCACTGCAAATAAATAAAATTACAGCGAAGCACACATTTCGCATTTGTTTTATCCTTCATTATAATACATATTATGTGCTGTCAGACTGGTGTATTGCCTTTCTTATGTTACCTTGAGGAGCAGTATTTCAGGGCACTGGGTTTCAACACATCCCCACAAGAGAAACATTTCACGATATTAACCTGGATTAATCTCATTAAAAACGTCTATCTAATAAAACACTGTAGGTGTAATGTGATATGGAGAAATGAAACACTGATTTGATTTAGAGAATGCCACCACAGCGACTTGCTTACTTTTCTCTTCAGGCCTCCAGCCAGCATTCTGGGAAGCCGGCTTGGCCTCGAGACTCCTGCAGCGGTGTAGGCTGCCTACGACCCCAGTGCTGGTGAAGAATGGGGAAAAAATCGGACAGACAAAAAGTGTAATATTATCAATGAAAACATCTCATGATCGGTTTAATTTCTGCCCAAGTCACCGTGTCTAATAGGCCGTCCACTAATAAACATGTCTGAATGTACAGTGATAACATCATTACGCCTCATTCTCACCAGTCGAAAACATACCCACCAACGTACAGCGGCCAAGCTCCGAGTTGAGGGTGTCTGGTTACTGTCGCCTCTCTACCCGCTGTATTCCCATGCTGGCCTCCGAGCTCCGTAAATAAAGCTAATACTCGGCCTGTGAAACTCAGAGAGGATATGTGGCCGCTGCCATGAATCAGTCTTTCTCAGGACTGACGGGCATTTTGGGACATTAGCCTTTGACCTTGGGCTTCTCAGGGCTTGAACGTCCTCTTTAGGATTTCACAGCGGCCTCCTCTATCAGTTCTAGAGCTTAGGCTTCTCTTTACAGAGGAGTTTCCAGGAGCATATTAAAGGCCAATGCTGGTGTTGCTTTAAGGCTAAAATCCATTTAAATGCTTTCCCATAAAGTCAAAAGAGAGGGAGCTTTAGGGAGCTGAAGGTTTAGCTAAGGTTTCTAATTTCTGCCTCCAGGACAAAGCAGCATTGTGAGAGTGACTTATGTTTGTATGCATATTCAAAATTACACTAACCTGTTTTATTTCATGCTGTAGTACAGGAATACATGACTATTGAAAACAGCAATCTGAGAGTTTCTCACAATGTACACAAGAAGTTTCTCAAAACAAAATGTAACATCCTCAACATTTTCTCAGGACCTCTGGTCACTGACAAACAACAGCAGTATTTATAAGCAATCTATCTGTTTTCTTAGCCACAGGACCTCTGGCTGACAATGGTGGCACAGGTGTACGTTTCAGTGAACCTCACAATTGGAGAAAAAAAATGAATTCACCTTCATGTCGTTACTATGTTTGTCCATTAGAAGGCACTGTTGTATAACAAAAATTCAACATCCTCCACTCCAGGGAAGCAGACAGAGCTTGCAATAATTGTTACCAGTGAACATAATTAAGTGGCTCAGCCATTGGTATAGTAGCATCAGCTGTGGCATCACAAGTACGTATAGATAAAGGTAAGGTAAAATGAATATATAAAGGTATAGCACTACACTGTTTTATGTAAATATTTTAAATGTCTTTTGGGGTTCACAAAATATGTATTTACTGATGAAGGTTTGCATTTCTTTCCTTTTTCCATCAGGGCATTTAGATTTTTTTCCATAGTGTCAGGATGGCATTTTAACATCATTGAATTTCTTAAGACACTGTAGAGTATACACCTATTATACAATGTATGATATGCTCCAATTCACTTTGCAAAACCACACAGTCATGAATGTGCATTTGTGAATCCATTCTTGGTATACCGAATCTTTAAGTGTGCTGGCTTCTTATGACAAAAGAAAGAAAGAATTTTGACCATATCTGTGATATCTTCATGTTTTCTATGCACACAAACCAAATAATTCACGAAAGCCACGTCTTTTCTAAAGGGGCTATGGCTGAACAATGGATATACAAGCAATCAAATATGGAGGGCCAGTAATGAGACAACACAGTACAGCACAACAGACCACAACAGACAGCAAAGTGGTGCTTCACAGTGCAACACAGTGTAGTACAGCTTTATAAAGCACAGCACAACACAGCTTTGTATAACACAGTACAGCACCATACAGTGCTATGCAGAACACAGCTCTACATATACAGCACAGCACAACACACTGCAGTACAGCTCTGTACAGCTCTATACAACACAGCACAGCACCACATAACCCTCTACAGCACAGCACAGTACAACACAGCTGTATACAACACAACACATCACAGCACAGTTCTATACAACACAACACAGCACAGCTCTATACAACACAACACAGCACCCCATAACCCTCTACAGCACAGCACAGTACAACACAGCTGTATACAACACAACACATCACAGCACAGTTCTATACAACACAACACAGCACAGCTATATACAACACAACACAGCACAGCTCTATACAACACAACACAGCACAGCTATATACAACACAACACAGCACCCCATAACCCTCTACAGCATACCACAGTACAGTACAACACAGCACAGCTGCAGAACACTGTAGAAGTGTATACTGTACAACACAACACAACACAACACAACACAACACAACACAGCACAGCACAGTTCTGCACAGCACAGCACAGCACAGCACAGTACAGCACAGCTCCATACCGCATAGCATAGTACAGCACAGTACAACACAGCACAGCTCTGTATAGCATAGCACAGCCCTATACAGCACAGCCCAACTGCAGCCCTAAGCTTCCCCTGTGCACAAGGGGTCACTGGGGAGCCATTGAAGTGTGTGAGCCCCCCCCTTTTCTCTTCATCACCTCTTTCTATCTTTCTGTCTCTCTCTCTCTCTCTCTCTCTCCATCACCCCTTCTCTCCTCTCTTTCTCTCTGTCACTGCCACAATCTTGTTTTCACCTTTCTCTCTCTCTAGCTCTGTCTCTCTCTCTCCATCACCCCTTCTGTCCTCTCTTTCTCTCTCTCTAGCTCTGTCTCTCCTTTTTTTTCTCTCCCATTTTCTTCTCTGCCGCTGCTCAGCTCCCTTTTTTCTCTCATTTCTTTCCACAATCATCCCGCAAACCCGTTCCTCACTTCTGCTTTCCATCTTTGCGCGCGCGCGCGCGCACACACACACACACACACACACACACACACACACACACACACACACACACACACACACACACAAACACACACACACACACACACACACACACACAGACACAGTCCCTCAAAACGCCAGCCTCCTCGTGCACATTCTTTAACCAAAAGCCTGTCGAGCAGAGCCGAGCCGTGCGGAGCAGAGCCTGTAGCGAGTGATTCTCTGTCTGTCCGTGGCACACATGACTGCACCCCTTTGCATCATGTCAGTGTGTGCGTCTAATTTGGAACATTTAAAAATACATATTTCTACATGACACGACCCAGCTCTGGCAGGTCTATAATTCAAGGTTTTATTCTGCCAACCCTGATTAGGCAAACGTCTCCAATAATACATTGCCGAGATTATAACTGCCGCTGCAAAAGTGTCTGCTCATATGACAAATCAGGCCCCTTTTTGGAGTTTTTTGGGGGTTGTTTTGTTTCAAACCACACACACACACACACATGAAGATGAATTGATCTGCCTTGTGCACAGAAAAATGCAGAGCCTCTTGACTTAGGCCAGAAGTATGCTTTTAATTCTCAGTCTGGTTTCTGTGGTCTTTCTCTTCTACTACTACTACTGATACTACTACTACTACTACTACTACTACTGCTACTACTACTACTACTACTGCTACTGCTACTGCTACTGCTACTACTACTACTACTACTACTAATACTACTACTGATACAACTACTACTATTACTACTACTACTACTACTAATGCTACTACTACTACTATTGCTACTACTACTACTACTAATAATACAAAACCTTCTACCCCTGCTTCTTCTTCTTCTTTTTCTTCTTCCTTTAAACCTCCTGCTTCTACTCAGGGTTAGATATGACAGGTTGGCCTCAGCTCTGGTTCATTGTTGAGTCTCCCAAGCTCTTATTCCTTCTCCCTCTGAGTGTCAGCGTTCCGCTGCTGTCCTACACACGACCAAACGAATGTGCTGAGACGACCAACCAAAACCTAACCTCAGCGTCTGCCCTCGCACAGACAGAAAAAAGAGCACATTGAGACATAAAAACACCACACTTGTGAGCGTGTTTTACTGGGCAACACACTGGAGCTTGTTTAGACAGCTAGCAGTCTTTGGCTAACCACCGCTAATTATGCGCCATAAAGTAGTGGAGCTAGAGACACTCCACGGAAACCCCAGCTTTTAAATTAACCCTCGCTGTTTGGGCGAAAGGAACATAAATTACTTTTTAATTGCTCTCTCGCCTTTGCCAAGCCTCGTGTTTGTGGAGATCAAAACTGTCATAATTAAAAACGTTCAATTTCATTTCGCCCTTCCCCCACCTCTCCCTCGCCCTCCCACACCAACCCTCCCCTTGCTCACGCGGAGTAAATGAGAAACAGCGGCAGACCCACGTCTAGTAAATGCCGCAGCTCCGTTTCTTAAAGTTGAGCGTAGCTCTCGCTGGGCCGTGAAACCTCTTTAATCACGTCTCATGTTAAAACAATCAGGCATGTCAGAGTGCTGGGGAATTCACCTAGGCCTATAGCTCCTCGATTCAGACACGAATGTCAAAAAATCTCAGACGTGATCTCAGAGATCACATACGGTACGAGCCATTTCAGTACAGTAACGGCCGCACAGCATACTGTAGCAACAGATCAAACACGCACACATTCCCAATGGGCAAAATTGTGAGAAGAACTATGACTTCCTCCTCAGCAAACCAGCGTGGTCTTGCTTTTGAAAGGACTAGAACTTTCTGACAGACATATGTTACCAGAAGGTGGAAAATAACTATCAGATTAGCAGCTACAAACATTCCCAACCTGGAAATATCTTTCCAGATCTGTTCCATTTAGCTCTATATCTTTCCTGAGAGACAATGTCACCCAGAGTTCACTGGATCCACACAGGCCGAACCACAAAGAGTATGCTGGAGTCATCCCATGTCACAACGCAGACGGATAACCTGGCATTCCCCCAGACACCATAACGACTCAGGAAAAAAATGTCGGAAAAAAAAAAAAAAAGAAAGGGATCAGAGGAGTGCAGGAGACCTCCAAAGCCTACCTCTTCTCAGGAGATACCAGATGAATTTGTAACATTTGTAACTTAAAAGTTTAAGTTTGTGTAATCCATTTCCTGCACCTTAGCTGTTCACTACAATCAATACTGCTTTATTTAGACTTTTGTATGTATTTTTCTATTTCATTTTCTATTGTATATTGCTTTATTATGCCTAGGTTGTGCTCTTTTCTTCCGTGTGTTGTTATTGTGTCTGTGTGTCCCTGCATGTCATCTATCCATCCATCCATCCATCCATCCATCCATCTATCCATCTATCTATCCATCTATCTATCCATCTATCTATCCATCTATCCATCTATCCATCTATCTATCTATCTATCTATCTATCTATCCATCCATCCATCCATCCATCCATCCATCCATCCATCTATCTATCTATCTAGTCTGTCCGTCAACACTGCCTTTGTTTCCACTGGCATTTACAGCAGGAGTCACGCTGACTAAAAAGAATCTGAGCTGCACACACAACAGCTCGGGCTTTTCCGATTACTTCCTAGCCAGTGCTTTTCCGATTGCGTTCTCCTTCTCAGAAGAGATTAATACTGCGGCCTGGTCCGCCTCAGCTTCTGACTGTGCGCGGTGCCGTCCAAAAACACTTCAGTCTCTGGTACCATCTGTTAATTGGTCCACACGCGGCGACTGAGCGAGCCCAAACGCACCGCAGGCCTCGGAGAGCCGGGACTGTGGTGGTGCCGTCGGCACATTTGTGGAAACAGGATCCCCTGTATAAAGCACAGCTGGATCCGACACACAATGCTTAGAGGGCTATTTTAGAAATGCGTTTTGGGGCATAATCATTAATCAGAGGTCTGGTGACTGTGGAAGGCAAGCAATTAAAGCTATTTATGCAGACGTACGCACGCATGCACACTCACACACACACACACACACACACACACACACACACGCCATGTATACCTTGTACAACACGGTATATGCACAGTTGTGAGAGAACACGTAGACCTGGAATTCTCTTCATGCTGGGATGCACAGCGTTCTGGGTTTTATTTTGTGAGCCCCAGAAAATGTGGTTTGTGTGTACGTGTGCGTGCTTGTGTGCATGCATGTGTGTGCGTGCATGCCTGTGTGTGTGTGTGTGTGTGTGTGTGTGTGTGTGTGCAGGGCTGATGTAGACTGTTTACTGCATGTCATTGAGATTGACACATTGTGGGCCTATATGCTGGAGGTGATTTTGTGGTTGTAGGTGGTGCCTTACACACACACACACACACACACACACACACACACACACACACACACACACACACACACACACACACACACACCCCTACACACCTTTCCCTGTTCAGGCTCAGCAAATTGCAGGTAGAAATAGAACACCACCCAGGACCTGCAGAGCTGCTATATATACTAACTCTAAAGATGTTATTTACACACTTTATGCTGTTGTGAATAAATAATTGTCACAGAAACAACATAAAACTATCTGTTGTATACAGTAGTATACTTCCTTAGCTCTGGGCCACATACAAAGGAACAGAGCATGCAATTTACAAAGCCATTATCGCTATTAGTCACACATATTGTCAGAGGCTAAATGTAAAGCAAGAGCTGCAATATGCAAAGCCTTCATGCTAATGTGCAAAATGACACTGGCCCTAAAAGACCTCAGGTCCACCTACAGTCGCGGCTTCAGAACCAAGAAGACAAAACGCAATTATGCTCCATTTCCCTTTGTAGTGACTAAATCGCATGTTTGATCTTACACAACATATGTCTATACTTTCTGCTCCTTTGGCTGTTATTATTCACAGCGCGCATTTCTGTAAGTGTGCTCCGGTAACCCACAAGGCAAAAAGCAGCCAGAGAGAGACAGAGAAAGAGAGAGAGAGAGACAGAGAGACAAAGAGAGAGAGAGAGAGAGAGATAGAGAGAGATACAGTACATTCAGAGAACAACAGGCGGGCGAAAAAGGCTTCTTTTGTCCCTTCAGACCAAGCAGCAGTGGAGAGAGGGAAAAGGAGGTAAAACCCAAGCCGCCCCCTTAAACCTGAATAGAGTGTTTTTTATGATTATTTCCAGGAGAGGGTAGGGACTGAGGATTGGGGATGGAGGTGGGGGTAGGGGTTGGGGTTGGGGTTGGGGTTGGAGATGGAGGTGGAGGTGGAGGGGGCCATGCTCAGAAACACTCAGGAATTAGGCGTGAGGGGGCTCAGCTGTGTGGCGCTCATGTCCAGATGACAGTAAATTGCGGATAATACAGAATTTAAGTGGCTCTGACAGCCTTCCAGCGTCTGGTAGGGATGGGGCTGGGCGGAGGTGGATGGGTGGATTGGGGGGGGGGGGGGGGGGGGGGGCAGTGAGGCCGAACAAGGGTAGACCATGAGCTGCACTGACATGCGTCGTCCTCAGCTTCCTTCATCATCACACTTTAATGGCGGATGGATGTCAACAGCAGGCTTGCAGGCTTCCCCAGGAAAGACACAGAGGTGCGGTCTCTGAGACCTCCTCTTCATTTTACATCTGTTCATTTAGCGGGTTTAGCCGTTAGCCAGAGTGACTTGCTGCACAGTTCAGGCCTACATTTGTACATGCAGTTAAGCCTACTTTGGTTAACATTGTCTGTGAAATGAGGTATGGTTGTTGGAATTGCTGAGTTGAATTGCTGTGCATTTTTATTAGAAATACATTTCTTCATGAACAGCAAGTCCTTGGCCTTGGTGCCGCTAGCCATTTGTTATTCTGACTCAGAAGGAGTGCGGCTAACAGTGTCCTTGTTCTGAGGCGATTGGCTTACCATTCACTGTGAGACCATTAAAATCTGCAGAGTAGTATGACGCTGTACAACTCCATGATGGCATGCTCTTCTTCAACAAACCCCAGAATATCTCGCAGAATGTCCTGGCGTTTGGTGGGAGGATTATCTGAGGGGAACAGAAAAGTCTAAGGTTTAAATGTTTATTAATGAAGTTAGCAGATGCAGCTAACAGCCTCTGTCTCCGTCCGGATGAGAGAAAGTTCAGCTTTTGTCTCGCTAATTCCCCCCTGACAGTACGGCGAAGCCTGTGCTGTGTGTCTCAGAGCCCTGCGCAAGATTACATTTCTGCTCTTAATTATGGCACATCATTTGCATATCTTTATAAATCATAATATATGGAAATGTGAATTTACATTGCGTTGTGCTGGCTTGGCAGCTAATGTGGCCTAAAAACGTCTGTAAATATTAGTTTTCTCAGTCATTGGGGAGCTCGTCTTACATCTCCTCCTGCAGATGCTTCTTGATTATGTGTTTTAAATAGATGTTTATGAACGTGACATTATTGGTGAAAAACATAAATTACGACTGCTAATGAGCTTCCACTCAATGGCACAGTTGATCCTCATGCTACTTGAAGTTTGGCTTTAGTTGGAGTTTATGTTGCAGTTCTGCGGCTAGTTATTCGCTGCCATTTAAAGAGGAAAATGCTACAGACTGTAACTGAACCGACTCCAAAATGGTGTGGTCCACACCAGAGGTGCATTTAATTTCAAAAGGCAGAAGTCAGTGTGT
This sequence comes from Coilia nasus, assembly GCA_027475355.1. NCBI lineage: Eukaryota > Metazoa > Chordata > Actinopteri > Clupeiformes > Engraulidae > Coilia > Coilia nasus. Next base: position 11,212,073 of record CM050203.1, on the reverse strand, counting down.
TTGCTTTGAATTTGAACATTTGTGCAAACATTTGAAAATTGTTTAATTATAACCGCAAGCTGAAGGCCAAACGACATCCTTGTTTGTTTGCTCAGAACTGCCGCCTGTTTGCATTTGTGCTCTCAAAGCTTTGAACTCAAATGGAAACCCTTTCTCAAATGCTGGTGAATGTCTGTCTTTATTTTGAATATTATACCTCTGACCTGAACCACAATAAAATTACATCATGGTCCAGTTGGACTGCTTCAGTGGCAGGCCTATGTGCTTGGATTGAGATGGTGTTTAAAGTTAATGTTGAGTTATGATGTGCTTATGTTTATATTGGGGCCCAAGGATTTTTCCCAAAAATGTGAATTAGTAACAAAATTGCCTAAGTTAACTTAGAGTGCTTTTAGGGGGACTTGTGAGACAGGAGTTAGTTTATTTTTTTTATGATTACTACTTAATCCTGAATACATTGTGCAATCATAAGTATATGACAATAAAGTAACGAGAATGTTTTAAATCTGAGAAAATCTTTGAAGGGTCTTGTCTGTGATCCAGAAACAAATGAAGAGCTCAGAGTGTGTCAATAAGAGAAGGCAGGGGCAAGAAGCCCCTTGGTTAAAGCAACACCAAGTAGTTTTCGTCTTCGTTGTCCAACAGGTTGGAAGTGGAATTGTCTCTCATTCGAAGTACAGGGAGACGGCCTGATCCTCCTAACTTACTTAGTGCAGCTATAGCCCATGGAGAGTGGTAAAGTGAATTCAGAAGGTTACAAGTTGATGAACCACTGAAACGATTTTGGAAACATTTTAAGGCTGAAAAAACTACTGTTGCTTTAACTTACTTGAGCAGGTTGCTAAGCAGGTGCTGCATTTCAGAACCAGAACAGCATTTCAAACCCTATCAAACAGAATAGTTGACACAAACAGGATTAACAGGCGGTAAAGTAAAACCAATACAGTGCATTATTAAAAAAACAAAACATTCATCAAATAGTAACAATAAAACAATAATAAAAAATATGCAGGAAAGACTGAAAAAAAATTGTAATGTTTTCTTGTGAGTGTATGATTGAGTTTATTGTGGATCTCAGCCTGTGTTGTCAAACTGAAGTAGTGCACATTAATTTAAAGAGCCCTGATGTTGCGATAGAAGTCTTTATTAGAGCGCTGCACCTGATGTTGTTTTCCATTTTAGCCAAGCTACGAACAAAGCTCATTCACTCAAACATGCAGCCACAAAGCCTTTGATCACGGCGCTAAATCGTTCCATTGGATACAATATCTGACTCTTCGTATATTATTTCAATTCATGAAGGATCTGATTCAAGATGTGTGCAGCCCCCCCCCCCCCCCCCCCCCCACACACACACACACACTCACACTCACACTCACACACACTCACACATACACACATACACACACACATGCCCTACTCTACCCCATCTCTGAATATAATACATTGAAAATTGAGGAACTTCTCTTCTTGTGATTGGAGTAAAATGCATCAATTTCAGGGGGGACTCTTCACAGGGAGCATATGGAGAAGAGCCTCGTGGTGCTGTCGCTGGGCGTCTCTGTGTTGACTAACAAACAAAGACACTTTCAGCACTCCACTCAGGCTTTGATACCGGCAGGCTTTCAACAAGCACTTTCCTCATGATTGTGTGCATCTGACTGAGGGGGGGGGGGAGAGAGAAAGAAAGAGAACGAGGAAGTCCGGTTTTAATTCATGAACGTTCAAGAGATGCGGGATGCGCCATGTGCCACACTAGATGTGATTTGCTACTCAAGGACATGTCTACTTTTCGCCCCTCACACACACACTGATGTCTGCTATGTTCTGTCCATTAGACCAGCATCCTCCCATACAACTGTGGACAGGAGCTAAAGCCTGGCTAGCTATTTTGCCCTACAAAGGCAGAAGTGCAGTAAGTGTGTATTACATTGAAACTGAGAAAAATGTCTTTAAAGTTGTCATACTGCCCAGTCTAACATGTTGTACGTAGGTACAATAGTGTTGATGCTTTTATGTACTTTCTTAATAGGAAGAAGCACGATATTTAGTAACAAGACAAAAAAGGTGTTATAAAGTCAATTTACAGCCTAAACTCAGTTTTGACAAAATGTGTAGTTACTGTGTTTTGGCTTTGTAGGACAGTGTTGTGAGCTACCACCCACTCTACCAACGCAGTCAAGCTAACACATAGCTGGCGGTAACCGCAGCAACAGTCAGCCTCTGGCCACACCATGGCTGCATCTGCCCCTTATCTGGCCTTTGTTATTAGAGAAAGGTGCTACAGGTACTGGCATCAGAGATGTGGTAAAAGCTTTTACTAGAATAAATGTCTTTTTTCCGTTTGGTAGCCTCTTAGCGCAGAACCGTATCGCCGGCGCTACGACTCACTCTGACTGAAAAAAATGTAACTACAACATTACAACATTACTACGACATTACAGAGAGTCTTTAGTAACACATTACAACCTGGTCGTTGCCATTCTGGTAACAACAAAGTTATAATAGGGGGTGCGTCTTAAAGGGTTAATCATTCCTCTAAAGTTTCCAAAAGTTTTTGTGCAAGATCATGAATGTCATGAACAAAAGCTCCTCCAGGAAGGGTGTGTGTGTGTGTGTTTGGGTGTTTGTGTGTAAATGTGTCAGCATGTTGAGACCAAGAGATGGTGTGACAGAGACAGAAGCTGTAGATGGAATAAACACCTGTGTGTGTGTGTGTGTGTGTGTGTGTGTGTGTGTGTGTGTGTTCTCTCAATCTGTCTCATCCACACTCCTCCAGCCCTCCGAGTTCCTGACCGGAGCAACCTGACATTTAATCCCAGCAGTGCAGTAGGGCTGAGACCCAACCTGCCCCGCTGCACCATGGAAGGGCTATTGATTTCAGTGTCACGCCTCTCCCAGGGCTGAGACTGGCAGATAACACTTATCAGATGTGTGGCCCTGTCCAGAGTCTGTCTGTCTGTCTGTCTGTCCAGCAGGACCGGACCTGCCCTGCCACTGCCATCATCACACCAGCTGGGACTTAGTCAACCATGCAGAGGGAGTTGAAAAAAAAGTTTTCGTTTTTTGTTTTTTTTCCCCAAAAGTCCGGTCTAGTCAACATATCAGTTTCTTTTCTTCAGAACCATACCTGGGAACATTGCAATACTATATGGCTTGGAGTTGAGGCAAGCTACAGTAATCGTGGGAGAAGTTTCAGCCCTACAAAACCTGTGGCTGTCCACTCATTACCTTAATGCGTCTTTTCCCCTAACTAGTGAAATGTTTTTACCAAGACCTAAGTTTCTGGTGAGGAGGACCCTTAAACATGCAGACCTCTAACTTATCTGGTCTCTAAGGACAGAAGAGTGTGGTCAGTAATGGGCTCATAACGTATGCAATAAAAGATGTCCATTGGCACACAAAGCACAATTATCATTCCAAGTAAAAGAATGGACAGAGGATAAAGAGCATGATCTTGGGTGAAAGGACAAAAAAGGAGAGGAGAGAGGAGAAGAGAGGAGGAGAGGGGAGACGAGAGAGGAAAGGAGAGGAGAAGAGTGGAGGAGAGGGAAGAAGAGAGAAGAGGAGAAGAGAGGAGAGCAGAAGATATGAAAAGAGGAGAGGAGAAGAGAGGAGAAAAGAGGAGAGGAGAGGAGAGCAGAGGAGAGGAGAGGAGAGATGACCCTTGAGCTTAGCGATGCTGGAGCAGTGTTAAAGGTGATGCTAGCCATATGCTGGGCACTCTGAACCCAGTATCCGCCTCATTAGGGCCATCGGTGGAGGAGGGGTTGCCGCAGACGACGCCATAAGCTGTCCCGATTGGCCGGCCACCGGCACAGCTTTAAAAACGCCACTGTTAATAAGGCCAGCATCTCATCAGCGGTGACCAGAGGCCCTAATGATGCGCTCGTTTCCATGACGTCCTTTCATCACACACTCCGCTTCCTCCCTCCCTCCCTCCCTCCCTCCCTCCCTCCCTCCCTCCCTCCCCCTCTCTCTCTCCCTGTCCCTTCTCCTCCACTGTCTCTTCCTCTCCTTCTTCTTCCTGCTCATCTTCTTACTCTTCTTCTGCTACTTTTTTTTACTTCATCTTCTTCTTGGCTTCTCCTCCCACTCTTTCGCGGGAGGGATAAACAAACCTCGGAGCGGTGAAGGGCTGAGATTGTTATCCGACTTGGCAGCGGATCCTTACGGAGCCCAGAAGCTAATTAGCCATTTCCTCTTCTCGTGGGCTTCTACTCAGTGACTGAGATACCCGAAAGAACCGAGCAGAGAGCAGAAACTTTTAGCCTCTGATGTCGCCCTTGACCTGCAAGCTAATTGCACACACATAGACACGTATGCGTCTCCACGTAACAAGGCAAACGAAGAACAACTGCTTTCAAGTGTGCTGATGCACGTACATTTATGTCTGAATCACACACAATGATGACCACAAGCAGACCAACACAGAAAAGAGCAGGAAAGGACATTTTTTAGATGTGTTCAGACTTAAGAGGACGCTTTTATGTTAACCGCGGTCAGCGGTACTCTGTCTCCTCAGAAGTGGATTGCCGTTTTTTTTTTAGGAGTTTTTAAGGATACCGACAACACATACAGGGATTTTAACCAGGCTGAGGCGGAGAGCCAACTGTACTGTTATGGTAATTGCCATTACTGTTATAGCCAGCATATCCAGCAACCACAATGACATACAAAGAAAGCAGCCTCGACCCACGTTGCTCAGTCTGGGCTTTCTTGGAGGTCGGTTCCCTGAAATGAAGGTGAATGTGTTGAGACATGACCAAATATGGAGGGGAACGGTGTTGTCCTTGTCCTAAATAGCACAACAAAAAAAAAAAAAAAAACAAGTTATAATTAAGCGGTCTGAGCTAAATGGAAAATCTCTGCTTTGCTTTTGCTTACTCTGGGGGAAAAAAACCCAGTGAAGCGAATGCGAAACCTTTGAAACCCACGACGAACCGAATTCTGCAGCCTTTCCCGCTAAATTAAATCCAGAGTTCCGTCATATCGGAGGTCCCGCTGTCCCAGCCAGTGAGGTCGCTGGCACCCACGGGAGGAGCGGCAGCTACGTGTCAATTTGCGACATCGCCATAGCGACCCACTGGGATGTTCGCAGGGGAGTTTATTGCCATCCTTGGAACAGATCTCCGTTCTCACATAAGGGCAGCGTGCTCTTTATATGGAATGTCTGTTTATGGGCCTGCTGCTCCTGTAACTATTTATAAACGCAACACAAGCTGCGAAACCCTCCATATCTTGATCTGCTGTATTTTTTTCTTCTTTTTTCTGTGGCAGTAACCACCCTAGGTTGGCCTCGCTGACACCCAGCAATCAGGGACTATTTTTGGGGCACAAAAGTGGCTGAGTGCCTGGTAAAGGTTCATGTAACACTGATTATAATGTGCACTGTCTGCGCAACCCCTTAACCCCCCCCCCCCCCCTGCTCCCATCTCTCAACACAACACACCATTCCACACCACACATATTTAAATGGGAGTTATGTTTTAATTACGGTCATCCATTAGAGAACCTCTATCTAGCAGAGAGCGCTGTTGACTTTAGCCGCTAATGGTGATTTAGCATTAACACGAGATGGCTGTTTGCCCATTAAACTCGGCTGTAATGTGACGGAGAATGACTTTGATGATTTAGCCCCGTGTGTGGAAAAGGGGGGAATAAGTTAAAGTCCTATCCTCATGTAATTAGCTGGAGTAATTGAATTTAATTCACAGTCAGTCCCTCAACGCGCAGACAAGCTCTTGTGTTTAATTAAGAGGGGGATTGTGTGTGCAGGGAGACGACCATCTCCTCTCTCTCTTTCTCTCTCTCTCTCTGTCTCTCATTTTCTCTTTCTCTTTCTCTCTCTCTGTCTCTCATCTTCTCTCTGTCTCTCATTCTTTCTCTGTCCGTCTCTCTCTCTCTCTACCCCTCTCGTGCTCCCTCTCCAACCAATATTTGCTGACAAGCTGTGCCTCCTCCATCAAATATGTACAAATATCAAACAATGAGTAGCAATCAGATATAAAGAAGCAATGATTTATTTTGTGTATCGTCTGGGTATATATGTGTGTATGTGGGTGAATGAATGTGCATATGTGTGTGTGTGTGTGTGTGTGTGTATGTGTGTGTGTGTGCCTCTGTGTGTGTATGTGTGTGTGCTGTGATTGTGTGTGTCTATGTGTGTGTGTGTGTGAGTGTGTGTGTGTGCTGTGACTGTGTGTGTCTATGTGTGTGTGTGTGTGTGTGTGTGTGTGTGTGTGTGAGTGAGTGTGTGCTGTGATTGTGTATGTCTATGTGTGTGTACGTGTGTGAAACCCAAGGGACATTCGAATAGGACAGTTATCAGCCCTCACATCAGTTTAATCATTTAGAGTGTGAGTGTGAGTGTGTGTGTGTGTGTGTGTGTGTGTGTGTGAGAGAGAGAGAGAGAGAGAGGGGGGGGGAAAAAGACAGTGAGAGAAGCGTAGAGTACAAGGCCCATATCACTGCTCACATCGGTTTAATCATTCAAAGCATGGTATAAGTGAAACAATTAAAACGATGTTGGCATGGAAATTGGTAGTCTAGCTGGCAGGCATTATGAGAGCAGTAAGTCTGAGAGAAGAGAAGGAGATGGTGGGGATGGGGGAGGTGTGTGTGTGTATGTGTGTGTGTGTGTGTGTGTGTGTTGGGGGGGGGTGAGAGAATGAAAGGAACAGCCATAATTCAGAAGAGGGGGTGGGGTGGGGGTCCCCCTAATGAAATGGTAAATGGCTAAAGCCCATTAATTGTGCTGAAGTAGTTATTTCATTTAATTGAGAACAAGGCAGGCAGGGTCAGACAGAAATCACATTGTGGAGGTTTTATGAGCCCCGAGAATTAAGGAGATGTATAGCAGTGGGGTACGCTGCTTGTCATTGGGGATTTTTCAGCACAGTGTGTGTGTGTGTGTGTGTGTGTGTGTGTACAAAACAATAGGAATGGGAACTTGAGTCTGTCCTGTCCTTAGCTCGTTAATGATTTGTTAAACACTGTCAGAGAAGAATGCTTCTAAGACCTTACAGTTTCCCCACATTCAGTACATGTCCAAATATTACTCTCGTCTGTAAGTGTCTTTACAATAGGCGACCACAAAGAAATCCCTGTTTCTTTGTTACTGTGCCAAACTAGATATGCTTTTAAGATGAAGCACAATTTTAAAAGGCAAGACATGAAGCCACTCATCGCCCCTCAAAGTCTTCATTTTAGTCCCAATGGTAGTTGAAAAACTCCACTGAGCATGTACTCAATTTCTAACGAGCTTGAGCCAAATATAAAGCCTCAAACATTTAACAGCAAACATTTTGTAGTGTAAAAAAGCCACCGTCCACCAAACATATGTCAGGAGTGTGCCAATGTTCCAACAGCCCTATACTCCCACATTTCTAATACTGTTTTTCAAAGTTAGGGCCTATGTTCACTAGGGGTGTTGAAATTAATCATATAATCGATGCATCGGGATGCAGACATGAACAATTAATAATCGTTTCAATAGCAGATCATAATCGATTATAATGTATTTTCTTGTCAATTTTACTGTGCTGTTCCTTTTTATTTCTTTATTTTTTTAATTTGCCATGAATATTGGTGGCTGTGAAGTAATATAGAAAATTGATGTGATGCAAAGAATCGTGATGCATCGAGCTATCGAATCAAATCGAATCGCTAGCTTAATAATCGTAATCGAATTGAATGGTGAGATGAGTAAAGGTTCACACATATCCTTTTTCATAAATTTGCATCAGATTTTATCCCCATAATTCTTAGAAATGTGGGAATATACAGCCTAATTTTCAGTGAAAAAAATGAATTCTTAGAAATGTGGGAACATAGAGCTGACCGCCAGATAGATGGCACTTGCTGACATGCACCGAGTGTGGAGGGGAGGATTACAACCCAGTTCATTGGGCAGGTACTACCTCATATTATAATATTAATGCTTTGTGTGGCGCGATTACTTAAAAAATCCCTGATCTCAGAACAGTGTGGAGATTAGTGCTCTGTTTAAGATATAGAGGAGGGATTTACGACTGTCACCCTTGAAGGAAATCAAGATCAGTGAGTTTGTAAGCGGCAAAGCTTAGAAGAAAGCCTCTGAATACTTTATAAGCCACATACAACTTCTGTCAAGATGTGCGGGCGTGCTCCGTGGACCGTGTTAGACGAGCAGAAATTAAAATCTAAATCGAGAGAGGAAAACAGGACGTGATTAAAAGAAGCTCTAACGTTTCCCAGCTGCATGGGAGCAGTTGACGAGGCGCCAGTGCAGACCGAGTGGCCTTGCTATGGCCGTTTCCAACAGGCTGTTAACCCCTCGAGGTGAGCAAAGCAGATCGGTGGGATCAAGTCAGGAACACATGTGTTCTCCGTTGTATTTCATACACACAATAACATATGTTGGGGCCCTCAGATCCATTCCTGATCGAGGCCAGCTTTAGCCTCGGAGCACTGATAAACTATTCTGGCTGCTTTTACTACATGGGACAGCCACATGTATGCTGTGATCTTACGGATGAAACAGCAAATGTGTCATCATGTAAATATAAGTTCATATCAGTGTGTTATAATGTGATGTCATGTTGGGACACTGCTTCAGTCAGGCAACAGCTAACTGGTCTTACTCTGTCAGAGTCCCTGTTCTCTGCTGCTCCTGTAGGCTAACTGGAGGCTGAGTCACAAGAATTGGAGGGGTGGGGAGGGGTGGGGTGTGTGAGTGATTGTGTGTGTGTGTGTGTGTGTGAGGGTGGTGGTATGTGTGTGTGTGTGTGTGTGTGTGTGTGTGTGTGTGTGTGAGGGTGGTGGTATGTGTGTGTGTGGGGGGGGTTCTACCCAACACCCCTCAGGGAGACCCGAGGTCAGTGCTGAGCCCACCCCTGTGCTCCAAGCCAATAACAGTACTGGTTAGGAGCTGACCCCCACCAGTGCGGGCCGCTAAGAGCAGGTTTCATTACAGGCAGGCTGGACCGTGTTTATACAGCACCTGTGCTGCTCTCAGGTGTTATTGGAACAGGCAGCCTTGTTGTCGGGGAGACACTCAATGAGTGGATCATTATTGATCCCACCTAAAAGGCCTGTTGGATAAAATCAGCCTCTTGGAGCTCACCTCTTACTCCTCTGCCTCTCCTCTCCTCCCCAACCCCTCACCCCCACCCAGCCCCATTCCCCACCACTGTCTGACACACACACACACACAGGCACACACACACTCCTCAGCCCAACCAACACACCCCCCCACCCCCACTACCACCCTGTGAAGTGGAGAGAGTCTCTCCTCTAAAACGAGCCAAATATCCTCTTATTGATCATAGCCCCAAAGGTCAACAAGGGAGCGTTTACTGTGAATAGCCCCATAGTGCATGCTCAGTGGAGGAGTTCACATCATGGTCCTAGTAGATACAGCAATGGGAGGGGAGGAGAGGTGGGTTGGGGTGGGGTGGGGTGGGGGCAGCCATTTTGTGTGGCAGCTGTTGTCGGAGAATTAGATAAAATTCAAGAGTAACACTGCTGAATGAAAAGTGCTCTTCTTCTCTTTTCAATTCCCTAATTTTCTTTTTTTCTTTTTTAATGTCACTGTTTTCTCAGTCCCTCTTCAACGTTCTGATTTATTTTAGAAAAAGTTTTTCATCTTCCTTGCTTCTCAACTGCAGCAGTGACTCCCCCCTTCCACACACACACACACGCTCAGGAGTTGTCTGATGGTCTTAGAGCTCATTCACACCGACTTGAGCGTGTACAGCACGTAACCGTGTTCAATATGTTTGTATAGTGTTGTATAGTGGATCACGCGTGCAGTGTGAATCGTCTAATTTGTTAACATGCATTCTACAGTAAATGAATACGGACAGAAAACGGGCACGCGCTGTATATGCAGTGTTTGGTGTGAATGAGCCCTTAGTCTAGTAAAACAACATTCAAGAATGAGAGGGCTGAATGACTCTCTGTGTGCCTGTCCTCTCTCTCTCTTTCACTCCCTATTCCTCTCCCTCTTTCTTTCTCTGTCTCTCTCTGTCTCTCTCTCTCTCCCCCCTCTCTCTCCTTTACAACTCTTAGCTTGCTGCTAGCTGCTCTGTCTGGGGTCTGGACGGCCATTTTCTCCTGGCAGCAAAACATCATCTGCCAGAGAGTGTTGGGGCTGATGGAGTTGCACAGCTGGAGGATTTAAATCTGAAACTCACAGTCGGCGCTCGGCGGGCTCTGAGCCATCTACAGTACATTTACAGTAGGCCAGGCAAGGCCACGCCGCACTGGAAGGCTTAGCATAAACAAAACAAAGAATGAGAAAACGAGCGAGAGAAAGAAAGCATCCAGTTTGAGGCAGTGACAGCTGAACACGATGCTGTTTCTGCCCCCCTACCATTCTTCATTTAAATAAGTCAGGGGGTTGTGTATTTTTGTGGGACTTGCAAGAGGGTTTTTTTTTGTCGGTATTTGGTAGGTTGGGTTGTTTGTTTTGTGCTCCTGTAACTGTCTGTAACATCAGGGAAACAAAACATTTCAGTAGATCGCCCTCTCAAGGTGGCTTGATGTCTTCTGGATTTCATCAACGAGTTATTATGGCGACAGGGAGCTTAGGTAATAAAGAGGAGGGCTATTTTCGCCAGAAATGTGCAAGAAGTCGTTATCGCAGATGGAGCGCTGTGGTGGCGTCCACAGTCGATATCCCGAACATCGTGCAAACAGCGTGGGCGTCGCCAGCAGGGTGGCCCCTGTGGTCTTTACATAAACCAGGCGAATTATTCGCTGATGTTTTCCCGCGACCTGCCTCTCTGCAACATGCTGCGGTTGTTTGAAAAATCATGCGATATCATTTATGCTAATGTGTCAGCCTGTGTGTGTGTGTCCATGAGTGGGTGCGTATGTGTGTGTTTGTGTGTGTGTGTGTGTGTGTGTGTGTGTGTGTGTGTGTGTGTGTGTGTGTATGCCTGTGTATATGCCTGTGTGTGTGCCCGTGTGTGTGTGTGTGTGTTTGTGTGTGTGTTTGGAAAAGAGTGCTTGACTGAATGTGCTTAGAAGTCAGAGTAGAGAGAGGGAAAGAAAAGGAGAGAAAGAAAGAGAGAAAGAGAGAGAGAGAGAGAAGAGAGAGAGAGAGAGAGAGAGAGAGAGAGAGAGGGGGCGAGAAAGATGCCAGAGCAAGCGAGCGGTTTGACTGCATTCTCCGGCAGTAGAATGATCAACAGTGGCGACGAGGAGGCCACAAGCCAGCCCAAGCCACACGGAGCGCCTCACTGCTCCTCTTTTATTGTTACTGAAACTCGGCGCTGTGTGGTCTTGGCCACGTAACGAACGAGCCTGGCACTCGTGCAGCATCTAATAGTTTCCTAGTCGCACATGAAACCCGCCTAGCGGACGTGAATGAAGACGTGGACAATGCGCAGCATGTAATAGTTTCCTACTCGCACATGCTACACACCTAGTGGATGTGAATGAGGACGTGGACCTCGCGCAGCATTTAATAGTTTCCTACTCGCACATACTACATGCCTATCGGACGTGAATGAGGACGTGGACCTTGCTCTGGGCTAAGGCTTTGCGTGCCTGGCCCGACGCGCCCCCTCGAGTCATATATTTAGTGTTATTTCAGCTGAGACAGTAACGATTTCCGTAACCTTTAAATGTGTCGTAACCTTTTAGGTGGGGGGGACGCATAGCTGCGATGTGCTGACCTTAGTCCAGTTTGCGTTTTTTGTAGTGTTTTAGCCCGCCTTCATGCAAGTGAGGGAATTTCCGCGAAGGCATGTGGCATTTGAACTGGCTAAGGTCACGGCGTCGTCCGAATGGTGAGAGGAATATCTGTTTTAAATGGCAGACACCTTTAACGGAGCGCGCGGCGGACGAGGCTGAGGGCCTACAGTACGTACGCGAGCGCTGTGGCCGCTAGACTTTGACTTGATTGCTTTTTTTTTGTTTGTTTGAGGAATTTCGAAATTGAGCTCTGCACTGTGCTGAGTCACGTCCTTTAAATATAGTGGATATGTGTGGGAGAGAGAGGCAGAGAGAACAGGAGAGAGAGAGAGAGAGAGGAAACGAGAGAGAGACAGGGGGAGCGACCGAGGGAGGGAGGGAGGGAGGG
>CM050203.1:11085000-11197500 GCA_027475355.1 Coilia nasus | reverse complement strand
TACTGACCAAGGTCTGTTCAAACATACAGTACATAATAGAAATTGAATGTAATTTTTCTAAATTTTAGTTGATATGAAGCACAATTGTTTAATAAGTAAATGATTAATAAGAAATAATAATTAAAAAATCTATAAAATGTATCTATTTGCGCTTAGCTAGCCCATAACTAAAAAAGATCTAGAGAGATTAGTTATGGTCAAAAATTCAATATTTGTTGGTGTTTTCCCCCTATGATGGCAAAACACACTGAATCCTAGGAAGCATGCTAAGATGAAGATAAGGATTTGCGGCAGGTTTGTGACTACAGGACTGTAAATATTGCTAAGAAGAAGAAAAATCAAACGAGGCCACGACAGAGATTTCCCTGCGGTGCGGTGCACTGTATCATATTTACCAGGCGAGATCTCATACACCACTATCACGCTATTCAGCCCAAGCCCAAATACATGCCAGGGCTAAAGCAAAAATGCCTGCTTACATGAAGCACACACACACTCACACACACCGCAGTCACACACAGACTATCCCACCGTTTGTTTTTCCACCAGAGCCAAAAATAAATAAAAAAAATAAAAAAGATGTAATCTACAGGGAATGAAATGCCACTAGTGGGCTCAATATTCTTCTGTCAAAGAAACAAAATATTTTCATCGCACACAAGTCCAGGAATCACAGACGGTATTGTTTCCGTGGCGATACAGTGATGCTAGAGTCAACATCCTTAGTTTATCTCTCAGCTGAAGGTTTAAATAAACATTTACAGATATTTTTTTGCTACATTATTTTTTCCCTTCTAGATTGACTTGCCTTATTAATTCAAATCTTACTTTGAATGCCGGCTTCGAATGTAGCTGGCATAATTATTAGTGCAGGGAGATCAAAGGAAGTGTATTATAGTCCTTTCCCATTTTCTGCTGATGTGACTGATCTTCCCCTGCTTTGATGTTGTAAGCTTTTTCCGTTAATGTACAGCGGATAAAAATACTACACCATGTAATCTGGCATTTATCCCATGAGAGCAGAATTCCAAAATGTGACACATGTCAAGACGGGGGAAAAAAAATAGAAAGGAAAGAAGAGGAAAGGAAGAGGAGGAGGTGGAGGAGGAGGAGGAGGAGGTGGAGGAAGGAGGCGGCTATGAAGAAAAAAAAAACTTAAAAGAGAGACAGAGTTTCGTCCCCCCGTGTGCAACGCGGTTCCGTATTTCATCCAACCTCATCAAACCTTATTTTTAACGCAGGCTTTTAAAAGCATGGAGGGGAGAAGATCTGGGCTTTTCATTAAAAATGATAAATAAGTTAATGCAGTCGTAAGACAGAGAGAGAGATCTGGGAAGAGATGGTAATTAGGCAGAGGGAAGAGGAGGGGGATGGAGGAAGAGAGAGAGGGGCAGAGAGAGCCAGAGAGAGAGGGGGGTGGAGAGAGAGAGAGAGAGAGAGAGAGAGAGAGAGAGAGAGAGAGAGAGAGAAAGAAAGAGAGAGAGAGAGGTGGGGGGCAGAAGCATTTTACTTAAGGCCCTCAGTCTTACTTCAGTCTCAGCACTAAGTGATACTTTGCCTCAGAGAGAGGAAGTCAAATTCTTTTCAATGTTTAAAAGCCAAGAGGAAGGGTGTGTGTGCGTCTGTGTGTGTATGTGTGTGTGAGTGTATGTGCTGTATGTGTATGTGTGTGTGTGAATGTGTATGTGTATGGATGTGTATGTGTGTGTGTCTGTGTGTGTGTGTGTGTGGCTGTGTATGCATGTGTGTGTTTGTGTGTGTGTGTGTGTGTGTGGCTGTATGTGTGTGTGGCTGTGTGTGATTGGGGGAATTAGGTTTGAGGAGAGAGGGAGACAAAGAGAATAATAGATTGATCTAGAGAAGACAAGAGGAATGGAGGAGTTAGAAGTAGTTACAGGATGGAGGAAATGAATAGACACAATGGAGAGATTGAGTGAAAGAAAGAGATGGATAGAAAGAGAGAAAGAGAGAGAAATACAAAGACAGCAAAGAAGAGCATGAAAATGAAGGGGAGAAAAGCAAAAGGGGTGTTGGTGGGTTTAGAGAGATAGAGAGACAGATGCTACATCTGTGTGTGTGGAAGTGAGTGTGTGTGTGTGTGTGTGTGGGTGTGTGTGTGTCTGTGTAAGGTGAGGGGAGGGGGTTGAGAGAGATATAGGGAGATGCTCTGTGTATGTGTGTGTTGTGTTTTTGTGTGTGTGTTGGGGGAGAGAAGGATGGCCAGAGATGTTGTGTCTGTGTGTGTGTGTGTGTGGGGGGGGGGGGGGGGTGAGAGAGAGAGAAATGCTGTGTGTGTGTGTGTGTGTGTGTGTGTAGGGGGGTGAGAGAGATAGAGAGAGATGCTATGTATGTATGTGTGTGTGTTGGTTGGGGGGGGGGGGGGGGGGGGTGAGAGAGAGAGAAATGCTGTGTGTGTGTGTGTGTGTGTGTGTGTGTGTGTGTGTGTGTAGTGGGGTGAGAGAGATAGAGAGAGATGCTATGTATGTATGTGTGTGTGTGTGTGTGTGTGTGTGGGGGGGGGGGGGGGTAGAGAGAGATGCTGTGTGTGTGTGTGTGTAGGGGAGTGAGAGAGAGAGAGATGCTGTGTGCGTGTGTGTGTGTGTAGTGGGGTGAGAGAGAGAGAGATGCTGTGTGTGCGTGTGTGTGTGTGTAGTGGGGTGAGAGAGAGAGAGATGCTGTGTGTGCGTGTGTGTGTGTGTGTGTAGGGGAGTGAGAGAGAGAGAGATGCTGTGTGTGTGTGTGTGTGTTAATGACATATCTTCCTAGGTTTGGCCTGTGATTCCAATTTGGATTGTGTCAGCGGTGCGTGATGGAGAGGCAGGGCTGCGGGCTTGATGTGTGTGAAAAGGGCAGCGCAAGGGGAGGCTTACAACTGGGCCTGTCACCCCAAGCACGCACACACACACACACGCACGCGTGCACAGGCACACACACACGCGCACACACACACACGTGCGCACGCACACACACATGCACACATGCACAGACACACACGCGCACAGACATACACACATGCATACACACACACACATACACACATAAACACGCACGCACGCACACACACACACGCACACACAAACACATATACACATACACACACATATACACATATGCCAAACGACAATATTTCAGGCTAAACAATAAACCATAAAACTGAACATTCTAAAATTGCAATACCTCACACGCCCATTGGGGGCTGGCTGCAGAAGCGAGCAACTTTCCATAAACTTATGTTAAAAAGTCAATTTTCACAGCAGAATTTTGTTAGAATATATTAGTTTAGTGCCCAGATAATTTACATTGACATTCACAGAATGAATTGGCAAAGATGGCGGGGCCCGCAACCTTCAATTTAGACTTCATCCGGTCTGTGAGAAAGTCTATGCGTGAGGTCACAGAGGGTTTGTCCAGTTCACAGATGAAGATATAGCCCTGACACTTGCAAACACAAACACACATGCACACACAGACTTGGAACACATGTATGCGGGGTGAGAGAGTGTGTGTGTGTATGATGTATGCATGTGTGAGGTCCTGAACCCCCCCACAAAACACACATATACAGACACAGACACACACACACACACACACACACATCCCCGTTTCCCTGCAAGAGGTGAGATTGTAAACACCCGCACCTTTCCAGAATACCAAGGGTATGGGTAACTCAGACAAAGCACGCATACACACACACACACACACACACCCATTTCCCTGCAAGAGGTGAGTTGACTTGTAAACACCCGCATCTTTCCAGAATACCAAGGGTAAGGGTAACACAAACAAAGCATGCACACACACGCACGCACGCACGCACGCACGCACGCACGCACGCACACACACACACACACACACATACACACACAAGCACATGCATGTACACACACACACACACAGAGACAAACACATGCACAGGTTCCCTCTAGTCTGGTTTCATGCAGAGGTTTGTGTTGGATGTTTGCCCGCCCTGTCGGGCATGTGTATGTGGTGGCGTTTCAGGACGTGGGGTTCCATAGTAAGCAGCATAGCAGAGATGCTTTAATATTCCCCAGAGCCACACTACCACCCTGTGAGTAAGCACACACTAGTGGCCCTTCTATGTGTGTGTGTGTGTGTGTGTGTGTGTGTGTGTGTGTGTGTGTGTGTGTGTGTGTGTGTGTGTGTGTCTGCTCTTCTGTCAAGCCTCCAAGTTCAGGAAACTGGGCATCTTCCCAAGGTTGCCGTGCTGAGCAGTCATGGTCACTATCTGTGTCACCACAGCAACTCTTCCTGACGTTTTACACTGCGCAGTGCTGCTCCATGGTCCTCCTGTACCCTCCGAAGGGCTCTGATAACCAACAGGTAGCCATGGACTGGCTGCCTTGGCTTGTGTTTCATACGCAGAACACTAACACCAGTCAAAAAGACTACAAGCTTCTAACCATCCAGGAGTTTGTGTTGTGTTCCAATTCAACCTTAGCTGTATCTGATTGTGGTAAAAAAAAACTGTAAAAAATATTTACTAAATGTCAAAATGAAAATGTGAAGTGTGAATGTTCACAATATACTAAATATAAAAACTGAAACAAAAAAACACCATTCAGCATGCAAATCTATTACTTTCAGAAATCTTCTCATAATAGCTACATCTTAAGTTCAACCTTGAAGCAAGGCAACATGTCTCTCATTCGCACACAGCGACCTAACCAACCCTGCAGATGGATGTCAGGAGTGCATTAGGAGAGATGCTGGTCCTACCTCTGAAGACAGCCATTTTTCTTTTCTTTTCTTTTCTTTTCTTTTCTTTTCTTTTCTTTTCTTTTCTTTTCTTTTCTTTTCTTTCCTTTTCTTTTCCTCTTGCTTTGGGCTTTGTGAAAGGCAGCACATGTCAAAGGGGGCTGCTGAGAGAGACAATGGCCATCATTTGGCGCTGCGCTCATTAGAGCCAGTTACACTCACATTTCTGCGCTCACACTCTCCCACACCAATTTAGCAATTAGCCTGCTCTTCCTTGTACTCTCCTTCTTTCTCTCACTCACTCACTCTTCCTTCCTTCTTCCCTCCCTTTCTCTATCTCTCTCTCTTTCCTTCTCTCTATCTCTATCTCTCTCCCTCTTCTTCTGTCCCTCTCCTCATCTCTCTCTCCTTTTCTCTCTCCTTATGTCTCCTCCTCTCTCTCTCCTTATCTTTCTTTCTTTGTTTCTTTCTTTCTTTCTTTCTTTCTCTCTCTCTTTCCTTCTCTCTCTCTCTACCTCTTCTTCTGTCCCTCTCCTCATCTCTCTCTCCCCTTCTCTCTCCTTGTTTCCTTCTCTCTCTCTCCCTCTTCCTCTCTCTTTCCTTCTCTCTCCTTATCTTTCTTTCTTTCTTTCTCTCTCTCTCTCTCCCTTTCTCTCTCTCTCTCTCTCTCTCTCTCACTTTCTGAAGTTGTATGCTCCTCACTCCCACCTCCCCTCTGCCCTGCTCCTTGACAAAGGGGGGAGGGGGGGTAGATTTGGGGGAGAAGGGCTGAGATAGTGTGAGTGAGAGGGAGAAAGGGGGGAGGGGGTTGGGGGGCAGATTTGGGGGAGAAGGGCTGGAGATAGTGTGAGTGAGAGGGAGAAAGGGGGGAGCGGGGAAGGGGAAGAATGAGGGGGGCAGGGGGGGGGGCGGGGGGGGTTGGGGGGCAGATTTGGGGGAGAAGGGTTGGAGATAGTGTGAGTGAGAGGGAGAAAGGGGAGAGGGGGAGGGGGGACAGATTTGGGGGAAAGGAGGGCTGGAGATAGTGTGAGTGAGAGGGAGAAAGGGGAGAGGGGGGAGGGGGGGCAGATTTGGGGGAAAGGAGGGCTGGAGATAGTGTGAGTGAGAGGGAGAAAGGGGGGAGGTGGGAAGGGGCAAGAATGAGGGGGGCAGATTTGGGGGGGGGGGGGGGGGGGGCGTGGGGTGCAGGGAGGGGGGTGGGGAGACAGTCCCAGAAGCTCTTGGCTGCCCTGAGGCACTCCAGACAGTAACTGACACATTCTCTAACCCGCCATAGTGATGCCCTGTCCTCTCTCCATGCTTCCTGTACGTGTGTGTGTGTGTGTGTGTGTGTGTGTGGGTATGTGTTCGCATGTCTGCATGTGTGTATGTAGGTGTGCATGGGTGCACATATGTGTGTGTGTGTGTGTGTTTGTGTGTTTGTTTGAAGAGAGAGAGAGAGAGAGAGAGAGAGAGAGAGAGAGAGAGGGAGAATGTGTGTGTATGTGTGTTTGCTTGAGTAAAATAAAGAGAGAGAGAGAGAGAGAGAGAGAGAGAGAGAGAGAGAGAGAGAGAGAGAGTGTGTGTGTGTGTGTGTGTGTGTGTGTGTGTGTGTGTGTGTTAGGGGGGACTCCTTTTATCCTGTATCCATCAGACAGAGCTGACAGGTCTGCCACACTGGCGCCCCAACCAAACCCCAACCAGTGCAGTGTGTCCCTCTTCCCTGGGACAGTCCTGCCAAACAACACACACTCACACACACACACACACACACACACACACACACACACACACACACACACACACACTTACTGTCTCTCTCTCTCTGAGACACACACACAGTCACGCAAACTTTTTACATATACACACCTACCTTCACACACATACACACTCATACATTCAAACACATACACACACACAGACACTTTTTCATACTCTTACATATACACCCATAAACACACACACACGCACACACACACACACACACTCTCTCTCTCTCTCTCTCTCTCTCTCTCTCTCTTACACACACACACACACACGCGCACACACACACACACGTACGCACACCAGCACAACTGCTACTGGCAGCTGGTTGCAATGCACTGAGGAGTCGTTGACATCTTCATGATAAACACAATATGCAGAGAGCAGTGTATTAAAGCATACAAATGATGATTATGTCCACAGGGCAACAGCGGCGTAATACGGCAGCCCGGCGTGATGGATGATTGCGTTGGCAGACTTTATGGGCTAGCGCGGACGAGGCCGCGAACAAAAGCAGACGAGAGTGCGAAGCCGATGAAAGAGAGGCGTAAATCCGCTTCGTGTTCGGAGAATAATACTCACACTCAGGCCTCCCACCCAACGCAACGCGAGAGCAAAATAGAGGGATTATACGGCGGGCC
The DNA here is from genome assembly GCA_027475355.1 of Coilia nasus. Classification (NCBI taxonomy): domain Eukaryota; kingdom Metazoa; phylum Chordata; class Actinopteri; order Clupeiformes; family Engraulidae; genus Coilia; species Coilia nasus. The sequence continues at coordinate 11,190,400 of CM050203.1, read as the reverse complement.
GTAATTGTTTAATGGTGAAGCGAGCGAAAACATTCAAACAAATGCATATACATTTCACATTGATGTATAGCTATCATTTGATGTTAAAGACAGATATATTAAAAATATTACAGGCATGTCTAATGAAAAAACTCATTAACTTTAGACATTGTAAAAATGTCTCCATGTGAGAAGAGAAGAGTGGAACAGGAAGAGAGAGGTGAAGAGTGAGTGAGTAAGTTAGTGAGTGAGTGACTGAGTAATAGATAGATAAACAGAGAGATAAAGAGAGAGAGAGAGAAAGAGAGAAAATGTAAGAGAGATACATCCAGTGTTTTGAATTGGTAATTCTATGGGCTAAGTACATAACCTACATCAGCATATCTGCAAATATGTCCTGCTTATTAAATATACAGTATATACAGTATAAAAACCCTTTATGGATCCCGGCACTTGCGCAACAATGAAAAAACACAAAAACTGTTAACAAGGACAATTTAGTAAAAATGCGGTAAATCCAGTGGCGTAGGAGGGCAGGTTAATGTCGGTGTTAACGGCACGAGAGGGGTCAGAGGTCAGAGAGCGTGGAGACACTCAGCTTGCTGCTCGCCCGATTATTTACACTCGCCACCACCCGACGCCGACATCGTTAGCGGGAATATTTAGACCGTCATCGTGTGCACACAGACCTTTTCCTGTTAATGATCTTAATGATGAGGCGAGAGAGACAGAGGGAGAGAGAGAGAGAGAGAGAGACAGGGAGAGAGAGACAGAGAGAGGGGGGAGAGAGACAGAGTGTGAGAGCGAGGGAGAGAGACAGACAGAGACAGAAAGAGAGAATGAGAGAGGGAGAGATAGAGAAAGAGAGTTAGGAAGAGAGAGACAGGGAGGGAGAGGGAGAGACAGGGGGGGGGGGGGTGGAGACAGAGTGTGAGAGCGAGGGAGAAAGACAGAGAGAGAGAATGAGCGAGAAAGAGATAGAGAAAGACAGAGACAGAGAGAGGGAGAGACAGGGAGCGAGATAGAGGGAGAGAGAAAATGAGAGAGAGGGAGAGAGAGAGCGAGACAGAAAACATCCTCTCGGAGTCGCCCCCACGCACCCCACAGCCAGGAGCTCCGCGAGCAGTAGTGGCGTAGTCGCCGCCGCCGCAGCAGTTTATGATGATGTTCTGTGCAATTAATCAAAGTGGCGTTTATTGCCTCTGCCAGACGTATGAAATTGTTCCCTTGTCCTTTCAGCTGCGGGGCTGCGCGTGTCATTACGGGCCACAATCACTGAAACTCATTTCCTGCTCCTGCTACAGGTCACAAATAATCTAAAAAGGTGCGCGCCTCTCTCCCTCTCCGTTTCTTTCTCTCTCTGTCTCTCTATCTCTCCCTCTCCGTTTCTTTCTCTCTCTGTTTCTCTATCTCTCCCTGACTCTCCATCACATTATCACATTTCCTCTCTCTCTATTTCTTCCTTCCTTTCTGTCTCTCTCTCTCTATCACTAGCTTCCTTTTACTCTCTCTCCGTCTCCGTTTCTTTCTCTCTCTGTCCCTCTATCTCTTCCTCACTCTTTCTTTCTCCCTCTGTCTCTCTATCTCTCCCTCACTCTTTCTTTCTCTCTCTGTCTCTCTATCTCTCCCTCTCCGTTTCTTTCTCTCTCTGTTTCTCTATCTCTCCCTGACTCTCCATCACATTATCACATTTCCTCTCTCTGTATTTCTTCCTTCCTTTCTCTGTCTCTATCTCTCTATCACTAGCTTCCTTTTACTCTCTCTCTCTCTCTCTATCACTAGCTTCCTTTTACTCTCTCTCTCTCTCTCTCTCTATCACTAGCTTCCTTTTACTCTCTCTCTCCCTCTCTGTTTCTTTCTCTCTCTGTCTTTCTATCTCTCCCTCACTCTTTCTTTCTCCCTCTGTCTCTCTATCTCTCCCTCACATTATCACATTTTGGCTCTCTCTATTTCTTTCTTCTTTTCTTTGTCTCTCTCTCTCTATCTCTCAATCACTAGCTTCCTTTTACTCTCTCTCTCCCTCTCCGTTTCTTTCTCTCTCCCTCACTCTCCATCACATTATCACATTTCCTCTCTCTCTATTTCTGTCTTCATTTCTTTCTGTCTCTATACCTCTATCACTAGCTTCATTTCACTCATTCTCTCTCTCTCTGATTATGGCATAAAAGTATACTGGAAATAGTTGTGATTTATAGGAAGCGTCTGTTCTGAGAGGAATTTGCGTAATGCCAGCAGGTTTTGTGTTTTTGTTGTTGTTCTTCTTGTTTATACAAAGCAGGGTCTGCTATGGTTGCCCACAGACTATCAAAACAGGAAGCTATGTGCCTAATTTGCTTCAAGCTCTGTTGAAGTGGCACGGTTGCCACTATAGAGAGATTGAGGGGGGGGAAAGAGATAGAGAGCAACCCACCAACCTTCTCCCACCAACCCCCCCTCCCCATCCTTATAGGCCGTGTTGTCTCCGTGGCAGAAATGAGCGTTCCGTCACGGCTGAGAGCCAGGCCCTGTGTGTGTGTGTGTGTGTGTGTGCGCGTCTGTGTGTGCATGCGTGTGTGTGTGTATGTGTGTGTGTGTGTGTGTGTGTGTGTGTGTGCTGGAGTAGGCCCAGAGATAATGTGCAATTAGGCTGGAGAGAGTGTGAGGAACCCTGAGAAGGCCTGTTAAAACACACAGCACACAGCTGAGCGGGGGAAATGAGACAAAGCCTCTCACACAGACACAGAAACATACACATGCACACACACACACACACACACACAGGCAGGCACACACACTGACACACACACACACACACACACAGGCAGGAACACACACACACACATACATATACATACACAGAGGCAGGCACAAACACACAGACACCCACTCACTCACACACTCACACACACACATGTTTTAGATACTACACTGGGCTATAACAAACATCCACATGGAGACAGAGGAACACGGAGAGGAAGACACAGAGTGAAAGAAAGAAAGAAAAGCAAGTGACTGGTGATAAAGAAAGATACAGAAATTGAGGGAGGCAGACAGACAGACACACAGACAGGCAGACAGACAGACAGACAGACAGACAGACAGACAGACAGACAGGCAGGCAGGCAGGCAGGCAGGCAGGCAGGCAGGCAGGCAGGCAGGCAGACAGACAGACAGACAGACAGACAGACAGACAGACAGATAGATAGATAGATAGATAGATAGATAGATAGATAGATAGATAGATAGATAGATAGATAGATAGATAGACAGACAGACAGACAGACAGACAGACAGACAGACAGACAGATAGATAGATAGATAGATAGATAGATAGATATGGCAAAAGTAATGTATCTCTGAGTCATCCCTTATCCATGGCCCATACACGTACTGTATCCTGTCCAGTATCCATATTTGATCTCATACCCTCTCCCTCATCACACACTATTCTTCCTGGACTAATCCAGACTTTTGCCACCTCCTGGGCCACATATGGGCCCAATCTGGCCCACACCTGGCTGACTGACTGACTACATTCCCCTCATTTACTTTATGAGTAAATTGGGAAGTCATGATGATGCTTCGCCCACCGCTTCAACCAGCACAGACTCGATACAATCACTCTGCCTCCAAACACCCCCAGCGCACCGCACCGCACCGCACCGCACCCATCCCTCAGGTCAGCCAGCTAGTATCAGATAACTTGCAGCTGCAGGTTAATGGGGGGGGGGGGTGAGTGGGTGGGTGAGTGAGTGGATGGCTGGGGTTAGGGGGGTGGTTGTTGAGTTAGGAGTGGTGGCGGTGTTTGGGGGTGGGGTGGGGGTGGGTGGGGGTCTGGAGCAGAGAGACAATTATTTTCTGCCGGACAGGCAGTTAGTTAGGGGGGCCATCAGCGTGGCATCTGTCACCCCACCGGGCCAGCCCTGGCCTCCCTGTGATAGATGTCACCGTCTATGCCATCAAACCAAGGACCCCCCGCCGCTTTTAATTGCAAAAATGGGGGTATTTGCACATTTGTTAGTGTATGTATGCGTGTGTATTTGTGTGTGTGTGTGTGTGTGAGGAGGAATTCTTTCACCCCGTGAGAGATGAATTAACAGGTGAAGGTAATTGATGAGAGCCGAGACCCCCCCCCATTCTGCGGCCCCTTCAAAGGCCCGGCGTAATTATGCCATAATAAATGTTCGTGCTGGAGGCGGTGGGGGGCAGCATTAGACAGGACCAGAGCCCGTTGTCAGCCCCGCAGATAAATGCGCCATTTCCAGCCGTAATATATACTAATCAACAGCCAGAGAGAGGCCCTGCATAATTAGAACCACAATGCGTGTAATTAAAAAAAAAGCAAGGGAGAAGGAGAGGTGCATTTCATTTTCATTAATACTTTGCATTGATTGCGCTGGTTTTGTTTTGTTTTTTCATTTAGGAAATGTATTTATTTATTTATTTTTTGTCCATCCCCTCTGCCGTCATAAAGACAGCTATAACCTCTAGAGATTAGTTTGTTCATTTGCTGCTTTGCTCCCGAGAGATGAGCCAGGATGCTCACAGTCCTTGTGAGGAGTGTGTGTGTGTGTGTGTGTGTGTGTGTGTGTGTGTGTGTGTGTGTGTGTGTGTTTGTGTGTGCGCCTGTCAAGGAGCTTGGGTGGTCCATGCCTAAGAACTCAACACCACAGGGGTGGCAAAGGATTAACATACTACCCGCGACACACACACACACACACACACACACACACACACACACACACACACACACACACACACACACACACACACACACCCACCCACCCACCCACCCACCCACACACACACACACACAAACACACACAGTTGAGATGTCTGCCTGACCACAGTGACAACAACACAGTCAGCAGTACGGAGCAAATACAGTCTGAATAAAGAACGATGGGGAACGAGATGAGAAGAGGAGTGTATGAGAAGAGGGGAGCTGTGGAGAGGAGGTGAGAAAAGAGAGGAGAGGAGAGAAGAGGAGAGGAGAAGAGAAGAAGAAGAAAGAGAAAGAGAAGAGGAGTTAAGGGGAGAGGAGGGGGGAGGAAAGGTGGAGAAAGGGAGGAGAAGTGGGGAGAGAAGGTGATTGGAGGAGAGAGAAGAGGAGAAGAGGGGAGAGAAAAGGAGAGGAGAAGAGAGGAGAGAAGAGGAGAAGAGGGGAGAGAAAAGGAGAGGAGAAGAGAGGAGAGAAGAGGAGAAGAGGGGAGAGAAAAGGAGAGGAGAAGAGAGGAGAGAAGAGGAGAGGAGATAAGAGTAGAGGAGAGGAGAAGAGGGGAGAGAAAAGGAGAGGAGAGGGGAGGAGAGGAGAGAAGAGAAGAAAAGAGGAAAAGAGAGGAGAGAAAACGAAAGGAGAAGAGAGGAGAGGAGAAGAGGGGAGAGAAAAGGAGAGGAGAGGGGAGTAGAGAAGAGGAAAAGAGGGGAGAGAAAAGGAGAGGAGAAGAGAGGAGAGAAGAGGAAAAGAGGGGAGAGAAAAGGAGAGGAGAAGAGAGGAGAGAAGAGGAAAAGAGGGGAGAGAAAAGGAGAGGAGAAGAGAGGAGAGAAGAGGAAAAGAGGGGAGAGAAAAGGAGAGGAGAAGAGAGGAGAGAAGAGGAAAAGAGGGGAGAGAAAAGGAGAGGAGAAGAGAGGAGAGAAGAGGAAAAGAGGGGCGAGAGAAGGAGAGGAGAAGAGAGGAGAGAAGAGGAAAAGAGGGGCGAGAGAAGGAGAGGAGATGGGAGTAGAGAAGAGGAGAGGAAAAGAGGGGAGAGAAAAGGAGAGGAGAAGAGAGGAGAGAAGAGGAAAAGAGGGGAGAGAATAAGACAAGAGGGCAGAGGAGCAGAATGCTGAGGACTAAGCAGGAAGACACCAGTGGAAGCCTTGACATTCACCAATCTGCATGTCTGGGAGGGGCAGCAATAAAATAAGCACAGTGCCTTAAGCAAACATAAATTATTCCAAATTATTTAGGAACCCGAGATAGTAATTACCACCGGCTGGCCACACAAGGCCAGGCCTGGAGGAAGACCAGACACAACAAAGAGCTCCAGGATGTGGTACAAGCCAGTGTCTGTCGTGGTCTTTTTCAAAGGCAAGCACGGAGGACAGGGAGACAGAGAAAAAAAGGTAGAGAGAGAGAGAGAGAGAGAGAGGGAGACAGAGAGAGAGAGAGAGAGAGAAAAAGAGAGAGAGAGAGATGGGAGAAAAAAGAAAAAAAGCCTTAAAAGCCCTGTAATTACAAACTTACATCTGTTTGATTCGCTTTCGCATTTAATTTTAGCGGCACTGGGAGAAGCCAAGGTAAACCCTGGTGGGCTAATTGCTAATTGATGCTGGATGTTTCCATGGTGGCAGATGGATGTCTGAGGGCCGTGCCAGGCTGAAGCTGGGTTTGGAGGCACCAGAGCCAAGACAAGGAGCCGTGGCACTGGGCATAATGGTGGTGGTGGTGGTGGTTGCTGTGGTAATGCTCCATAACATACCAGTCCTTCACCCTGGTTCTCACCATGCCTACTAGTCCTGACTGAATACTGAGTGCTTGTCTTAGCTAGCCTTGGATTGGGGGGTTGTGAGTTTGGGGTGTGGTGGTGAAGGGGGACCCCAATTTCACTGCATGTACAGTACAGGACATACGGATGAATCAAAAGGCCGTTTACCTCAGTCCTTGTGGTACAACTGTGTAGTAAAACCTTTATATTACATACATTACATGTGCTGTACCAATAACAGTAAGGATGAAAAGTAGGAAACGTGCTGTAAAGAGTGGCTAAGTTACTGAGTGACTTATAGGGGAGTGAGTCTGCCTTCTCTTCTGTACACAGCTGAGGAGGAAGAGGGAAGCATAGAGGCTACCTAGTGTGTGTACCACAAACATCACACTGACCGCAGTGGGCCCACTGCCTGGCCTATCTTTACAACAGATCCTGGACAGGTCTGAGGTTCCTTTCTCTCTTTTCCACTGGAGTGTGTGTGTGAGCGAGCGTGTGTGTGGTATGACTACATGTATGTGTTTGAATGTGCATGTGTGTGTTTGTGTGTGTGTGTGTCTATGCATGTATGTGTGTGCGTGTAAGTGTGTGTCCGTGTGTATATACACAAGTGTGTGTGTGTGTGAGTGTGTGTCCGTGTGAATGAAGGTGTATACAACTGTGCATATATGTGTGTGTGTGTGTGTGTGTGTCTATGCATGTATGTGTGTGCGTGTAAGTGTGTGTCTGTGTGTGAATGAATGTGTATATACAACTGTGCATATATGTGTGTGTGTGTGTGTGTGTCTATGCATGTATGTGTGTGCGTGTAAATGTGTGTCCATGTTTGAATGAATGTCTATATACAAGTGTGCGTATAGCTGTGTGTGTGTGTGTGTCTATGCATGTATGTGTGTGCGTGTAAGTGTGTGTGAATAAATGTGTATATATATATATATATAAGTGTGCGTATAGCTTTATATGTATGTGTGCGTTTGACTGTGCGTGTGTCTCCGCAAGTGTGTGTGTGTGTTTGTGTTTATGCTCCTGCCGTCTACAGGAAGGCTGGAGATAGCTGGTGGATTATTTCTGCCTGAGCGCTTTCAGCAGCAGCATGTCTGCTCTCTACTCGCTGGAGTGAGAAGCCGCGTTGCCATCGATGAGAAATGGCTCTGTGGGCGGCTCCCATTCAAATGCATGGGCTTCTCCATCCAGCACTATAAAGGGCTCCCCATTTACATTTAGATTCTCGCTTCTCCAAAGACAAATGTCCCGCCAGTGCAGGTGAACTATGACTGACGTGCCGGTGTTTCAGAAAGGCCCCCACCATCTCCATAATTATAATCCAGTTTGTCATGTATATATTTAGACATTCCTGGTCTCCACACACACACACACACACACACACACACACACACACACACACACACACACACACACACACACACACACACACACACACACACACACACACACACACTCAAGCACAGACAGACATACACACACCCATCCACACACACGATAAGGGCCTCAGGCTAGGAATGCTTTAATTATCATTAATAACTCAAAAATTTTATGAAAAGTTTTAACAATTCAAATGTGTGCAGCAGGCTTTTGTTTTTTTTTTTTCATTATTTTTTTTGTGTGACGAGGCATCCGTAATTAGGAGTCATGGCCGTATTAGCATTGTGGAGCTCAAATGACAGCTCGCATCTCATGCGCGCAGGGGCCGACGGCTCCGCGTTGAGTGAGATCCCACATGAATTCATGAATATGTCTCAATAATTAGCCCCAGCCTCGCAAATGATCTGCTTAAATATTTATTCCCTTCACTTCGTGCCGTTTTCGTACGCGCGTCACCCTGTCACAGAGAACAATGCCTTCGCCCACGGCAGCGTTGCATAACCTCGGAGACGAGCCTGTCAGCGGAGGTTTATCTGAGTTCACGTACAGTACAGTACAGCACAGCACAGCACAGCTAAGTATATGGTGCGGCAGTGGGACTGAAGTAACCAGATAACTCTGTGAGATGTTACAGTTGGCCAGATCCACCCGGATCATCAGATAGCAGGATTCTTACTGTAAAGTGTTCAGTACTGCTGAAAAGCCGCAAAAAAAAAAAACACACACTGCGTGAAATTAACATTTTAGAGGTTGAATGTGGGGGTCATTCTACACATTGTTTTAGAGTTAACAATTAATGTGAGCTTACCACACACACACAGGCCGCCCGCACACACACACACACACACACCCACACACATACAGTGAGCTCTGGTCAGCAGACAGACCGCAGGACTAATACAAGGGGTACTTACAGATGGGGCAGAGGGAGTGCAGGGGGTGGAGGGGTGGAGTGGGTAGTGTGAGTAGGGGGGGTGGAGGGGAGCACATTCCCCCTCTGCGTTTGGCTGGACAGGAGTGTGGACAGGAAAGAGGAAGTGGTCTTTCCTGGCACAGAGACATTGATGAATAAGACTTCCTACTCACCCACTCAGTGGGAAAGGGCCTTGATATTTCCCAGCGTTCTTCGTCTAGCCATGCGTCCAAGTCTGCGGTCAGCTGATTACATTTTGTTTTTCATTAAAGCAACACTAAGCACTTTTTGTCTTCGGTCTCCCTACAGGTTGGAAGCAGAATTGTCTCTCATTCGAACTACAAAGAGACGGCCACTCGTCCAAACGTACTTAGTGCGATTATAGCCCGATTTTAGAAATATGATTTGAAGGTTGAAAAACCTACTTAGTGTTGCTCTAACTGAGAACCTGATGTCAAATATACGAGGTTTTAGATGCTTAGATCATTCTTTCCAGCCATTTAGTTAGAGTGTGATTGTGTGTCCTGTCATTGTGAGGTTTCTGTGTGTTTCTTGCATAGGAGGTGGTGTGCCAACTCAGATGACAAAAGGTGATATTTCAGCATTAAACTATGACCAGACTGGTTTGTATTTACATGTATAAACGTTGATCCAACTGCATTTTGTTATCTGGGTCTGCATGTTTCTCTCTGTTTGTGTGAGTGTGTTTTCATGTATGATCCCATGTTCCAGTGCTGGTGAGTGGTGGGTTTCGGTTGCACTAGGTCCATTCTTCTCATTACATCCCATTACTTCCCAAAAAAAAACAAAAAAACAAATCAAACATTTTTCCTCGGTACGAGCACTAAGCGATAAGTACATGCCAGATGCTTTTTCCCCTCAAATTAATTGCCGAATATTTTTGATGTCAGCCAATTATAATACCTTCAAAGCACACTGGATTGATTGGTTTGATGTATTAAAAAGCGCACTGGCGATGGATGGAGCTGGGAGCTGGGTGCGGGGTGCGTACGGCGCTGCGGTGAAGCCTGGCGAGATGAAGCCGTCCGCACGCGTCTCTGGCAGCGCTGGCTTTTCAGACTAGAGAGGAATGCAAATGTGGTCATAGTCGAGTGGTTCAGACACCGGCAGGTTAATGGGGGTCTGAATATTGGTGTCCAAAGTGATGTTATCCCTGAAAGACCAAATCAATCATAAATACAACTGAGGGAAGTGGGGGGAGGAGTGGGGTGGGGAAGGAGGGAGGGAGGGGGGGAGAAGGGGGTGGGGGGCTGGCTGCCTTCAGAGCCAATTAAAATGAGAGGAGCACTGCATAAAAACGCCGCGCTACACCGAGCCAGTTGTGCGCCCATGATTGTTTTCTTGTTTGCCATGTTGGAAGGCGACATTTGATGTATGCTTGTGCCTGTTTGTGTGTATGTGTGTGTGCGCCTGTTTGTGTGTGTGTGCCTATGTATGTGTGTGTGTCTGTCTGTGAATATGTGTATGTGAAGTAGTGTGTGTATGTGTCTACAGTACATGAGTGAAAAAGTGTGTGTGTGTGTGTGTGTGTGTGTGTGTGTGTGTGTGTGTGTGACAGTACGTGCCAGCATTAATATTTAAATGACTAATAGTGTTTCTGAAGGAGCGAAATCAGTGCACACAAGGCGCAGCGGTCCAGACTCTCAAATGGCTTTCTATGCAAATGAAGCCCTCGGCTCGCTTGACTTCAGTTCATTTGGCCGCATTAACATTAAAATGCGCTCAAGTCTCCGCGCTCAGCCACTCCGCTCACAACTTCCCACATCTACCACAGCTCCTGAAGTTTGGGGCGTAATTTTAATGTCAACAGGAAGCTCGCTGGAGGCGGTTTTACTTGGATATGTTTTCATTGCTTGTTTGAATATTTCAGAGGTGACAAATGGCTCATATTTACTCTCTGGATGTTTACATCATTCGCCGTGGCCTTTTGAGGCCTTTTGCTGGCGATGGCGTTTTATGTCTCAAATGTGATTCCATAAAGATTTACAACTGAGAAAGCATGCTTATTATAAATGCAATGCGTTTTGATTTTAAGAGGAACTTTTTGACATGCGCATGAAACAACAGCAGGGGTCTTTTTCCATCCCAGAGATTCAAATGCATTGTGTTGGATGAAATGATCTACGTGGACAGACCCACATTCATGTTAACCCTAAAACCACCCAAAGCCTTCCAATGCCATGCATATACATTTAATGTAATGTAATGCCATTTATAAATTATACCTTAAAGCTGGTTGTTGATGTTTTGAGCCCCTTTCTATAACTTCCCCATCCTTAGCTAGGTTATAGCCCTGCTAGACATGTGGACCAGGGTCAGATTCATTCAGCACCAGCAGGGGCACTGCTATAATTTGTGGGCCTCCTGAAAGAAAATAATTGTGCCCCCCCCCACCCCAACTATATCATACTCGCCTGTGGGCCCCTGTGCACCTCTGGGCCCCATAAATTGCCCAACCCCCCCACACCCCACCCCTTAGTGGCACCCCTTATCTGGTCTGGTGCTGCTGGACTGCAAAAAATGTTGTCTTTGTGCTATACAAGTATATATTATTATTCTTCTTCTTCTTCTTCTTCTTCTTCTTCTTATTATTATTATTATTATTATTATTATTATTATTATTATTAATTTGTAGGCTAGAACAAGGACAAAAAAGAGCTTAGTCCACTAGGGATGTTGTCAGAAACAGTGTGATACAAGTTTTGTGGCAGATTATTTTCAGTAGTGTGCCTCAAACTGTATACGCCTCAATATGCCTCCATAATGACAGCTATCTTACTGATGCCTTACACTTCACACAGCCCATTTAGTATCACCATGATGCAGCCAATTAGCAGTGTGACACAGACAGGTAAGCATTAAAGTAGCTGTCAAAGCAGTGAATAATAATTGTCACAGGGCACTGCTTTGTTCTGGCATTTGTTGACGATGAATGGAGAGATACAGCATCTTATGTTTATAACGTGATTGTGTATTCCCTTTCTTTTGATAAGTAAAAACATGTATTATTGTGTTTCCTAAGAATAACTCGTATCCGTTGTTGTGTGCTATTCTGATGTGTTTTACAATCATGTCTCAGGGAATTCATTTGCCAAAGCCCCCGTCATACACACACACACACACACATGCACACACACACCCACACAAAGCTTGGCCTCCTATTTCGGCGAGGATTAACGCACCACTGCCTAAAACCTCTGTAGTCTGGCGCACCTCTCGAGTTTTTCCGCCTGGCTTAAACACTTCTTTCACTTCTAGCTCATTTGGTGGCTAAATCCGGCGTGATAGGAAGCAGGGATGAGAGATAGGCAGGGACGTGGGCTTGTTTGCATATGTGAATGTGAGGAAGAGGCGTAATTAGGGGGGCGTGTGGGCTCGCCTGGCCCAGGTAAAAGAGCAATCATTCCCACACAGAGCGGATTTGGGCGCTGGACTATAGCAGTCCACCTGGAGCCCATTAAAACTCATTGCGGATATCTTGATTGAGTTTTTATTTTCCCTTCCCTTCTCCTTTTTTTCTCCCCCATTCTTTCTTTTCCAATCTCTCTCTATCTTTCTCTCTCTCTCTCTCTCTCTCTCTCTCTCTCTCTCTTTCTCTCTCTCTGGAAATCTCCATGAAAAGTGTGTTTTAATTGAGTTTGACTGGTTCTTAAATCCTGTGATAACTGTCCCCCCATTTTCATCTTGATTTCAAATTTTACATACATTAAACACACACACACACACACACACACACACACACACACACACACACACACACACACACACACACACACACACACACACACACACACACACACAAAATTAACGATATTAGGCTCAAGATGGAGTAGAGTATAATGAATAAAGAAGTTCACTCTCATCACGTCATCACCTCATATTTCAGGACGGCAACCAATATTGCCTTACAAAGGCAAAGTGCAGTTACTACGAGAACACTGAAACTGAGAAAATGCCTTTAAAGTTGTCATACTGTCATCTTGAATTCAAATTTGTAAGGATCCACTTTCTCAGACCAACGACGGAGCTGAGTGTGGACGAAGGTTATCGCATGTTCTGGACTTATGGAATGGAAATAATTATAAACATGTGCATGGCAAACATTAGAGTAACACTTATATGACCCGTTTATCTGACTCCATTAAATAATAGTTACCTCCAATATCACTATACAGCTTAAGAGCTAATAGCACAGTAATGGCATGGCACACGAAGAGATGTATATGAATGGTAAATGAATGAACAGTTTATTAACCAAATACAAGTTAACCTTTACAAGTAACACAGAGATTCACTGTAATGACCAACTCAACCAGAGATATAAATCAAACTAAACCCCAAATAAAAGATAGAGAGAAAGAGAGAGGGAGAGAGAGAGACACACAGCGTGTGGGAGCGTCGTGGGTGAAAGACAACTCAATGAGTTTTCCACTAGCATTGCCTTAAGTAGCCAACCTGATGCCAGTTGTTCAGCACACCATGAGGTGTTATCTTGGGGGCAGGGGTGTTAGAGACAGCCCACTGCCTCACACTACTCAGTAACCTTAGGATCTGAGATCTTTATTAGAATAACCCGAGTCTGTTTCAGAATTTAGACCAGTATATCACTCACAATGAGACCATCAGAATGAAACCAAACATGACATGTACATCTCATAGCATTTCTACAATACAACATACCCTTAATTATCCTGTCCTTGCCCTAAGGATGACCTGAGTAGGTCCCCACACCAAATGTTGGCAGACCACAGATAAGAACACAGTGGGGTGTGGCACCTAACTAAACACAAGAGCATGCAGCGGGGGATCTCCTCTGAAGCACCCTTTATTGTGATAACACAAATTCCTCTGCTGAGCTCATTCAGAGTAGTCATCCTTGAATCCAGATCCTTACAAATTTAACATACATTTCAAAAAAATAATATATATATATATATGTATTAGAAAGAAGTTCACTCCCATCATTGTCATCACCTCATTTCAGGAAGACACATCGCCAAGAGGTTGCAGGTGAAGTCAAAAGCCTTATGCAGCAGCCATCAGACAGGGCCTGCCAAGCCTACGTCCACCTTTGGTTGGTTGTATGGAGCAATAACACGCTTCATGCTCAGCCGCTGCAGCAGAAATGTCTAAGAAAGACATAAAACGAGAAGAAAAATGAAATAAATTGCTAAATCGGGAAAATGTTCTGTGTACACGGCAAGCCCACTGGCAGCAGGCTAGGTAAATCCTTAGCAAGGGACGTTGGTGGCTATATGTGGCATCAAAGCGAGGGCTTAAAGTGCCATAAAAACAGCTCGTATCCACACTCTGCGTCGTCTGTGTTGTTTGTGTCATGTTTGCTTTCATAGCTTTTGGTCGCGGGCACTTTGAGAGAGGTGCTTCGTTGCATCTTCAAAGTCGCAATTTAAGTGACGGAGGATCCGGCCGCCGGTGAAGCGAGAACAAAAGAGTTTTAGTCAACATCCATCGCGCTCCTGACACGTGAACAAACACGATGCTGTTTGTCGGCGGGATTAGACCCATCAAAGACAACAGTCACCATAAAATGAAACACTCGATGAACTTTCCTGAGCGGGAGAGCGAGAAAGAGAGAGAAAGAGAGAGAGAGAGAGAGACAGAGAGAGAGAGAGAGAGAGCAAACTGAGAGCATGCATATACACAAATGTGGAGAGAGAAAAAAAGAGAACGAAAAAATCAAAACGCAAATGCTGCTATCTTCTGAGATGGTGGAAGAGAAACACAGTATGATGTGATATAAAAAAAGAAAGAGGAGGGAGCGACGTTGTCGACTGCTCTTTCAATGAGAAATCTAAAAGGTAATTTCACGGATAAAAAAGAGCCCTAATGCATGGCAGTAATGTAGCAGGCATGGAACAAAGGCAAACTTTCATCTCTTTAAGCTTGGCTGGAGAAAACCTTTGATGCTTTGAAAATGATAATAAAAAAACCCCAGCCTCAGCAGAGGAGCACAATACAGACCCCCTGGCACTTAATACACTGGGCCATCAGAGAAGGGGGGAAAAAGCCCCAAATTGTGACACTTAGGGTTCCCAAATTACACCCCGAACAAACACAAAGGTGCAGAGAATAAAGAATCTCATTATATCTAAGATTAGTTCAGAATTTGTGAACACTAAGAGATGGAATTTATGTTAAAAAGACTATTTTATATATAGCAATATTAAAATATTATCATTTCTCCAAAGACAGAGAGGACGTGCACTGGAGATAGAGCGAGAGACAGTGGGCGAAATGAAGATCGAAAGAGAGAGATTTTACTCTGATTGCTGGGAGCGCAATGAAGAAGATACAAAAAGAGAAGGTGAAGTTTTATATTTCACTAATACCTTTCCAAGGAAGGTAGTATGGGACAATTTGCAGGAAGACGTTTTGTTCCACAGCTGTCTTCCACAGAGTGTCATGAGTGCCAATGAGGGACATGGACAGAAGGAGTGACATTTAAGGGACATTGTGTCCCCTCATGTCACACACACACCAGTTCGATCGATGCTAGACGACCAATCAGGACGGAGCTCTGCCTCGCTAAGTGCATTTGCCCGTGACCCCGCGACCCCAGCAAACACTGAAATATCCCATTAGCGTCTAATGTGTTTATCCACCAAGTCCATATACGCCCCTGTGTCTCTTTCTCTCCTCTTCCTTTCAGAAAACACATTTTCGCACAATTTAAATCCTTCTCATTATTCAACCCATTTCCGCTTAACCATCTGTCTGTCTGGTGTCATCGCGAAACCTCAGGGCCTTGGGCTGTGCTGAACGCGGGGATCAGACACACCACAGACCCGGGGTCGCGTGGATGAAGGCCAAACATCACACTAGGATGCTCTCCAGGTGGGGTATCAGTCATTTAGGAGAAGTCAGTTAGAACTCTGGCCAAGTTTCTTCCCAGAGAAATGAATTTACAACCGGGCTTAAAAACCAAAGAATATTTTTCATGGCACCAGTGTCGGGGAATTGTAATCACGTTCCAGAAAAATCGTTTGCTGTCGTGCTGTGACTAATTGTAAATGGTTAGCATTGGAATTTCAGCAAGACAGCATGTACTTATCACAAAGATTAATGAATTAATATTTTCCACTTCAGCTAAATTTGCCGGAGGTTTTGGAGTTTGAAAGTCAAGTACATTAAGTAAAGCAGGAAGCAAAAAAGAAGACTTGACTGTGACTTGTGCTTCTAATGTTATTCAAATTCTGTGCGTCACGTGGGAGAAGGAAAAGAGCTCTCTTGTTCCAGTCAAGGACATTATCAGCCCGTGCAACTGGTCATCATCATTTCCCATTTATACATTCAGTGCAATTTTGAGGTTGAGTGATACTTTGCATGGTTATAGAAACAGGACAAAAAGGAAAGCGGCATAAAGGCCATTCAGCTCAAGGGGAGACGGAGTAGGGTATGAAAAGAGCCGCTTATTAAGAAGTGAATTGGTAAATACAGTGTCCTAAAGGGGTCAAACATAACCTGGAGGTGGTTTAGTTAGACCCAACACATTCTGCTCCTTATATTCCTGAAGCTCCCTTTTTGAATAGGCTAAGGGACAAACAAGTTAGCAAGATGTTATTATGGGCTGAGGAAGATTCTTCAGCTTAGCATGAGGGAGATTCATAAACATGACAGAGATGTATAAGTTGGTGTTATGGCAGGGTCACATCACATGATATCAGACCGTCACATTTCCAGCATTGTAATTGATTCTGAAAGGTTGGGCATGACATTGAATGTGAGTGTGTCCTACAAGGTGACATACTTTACAACCTCTGATTTTTTCATCTGTGACGTTCTATACTGCCCCAACCAAAAGCCTAGCTTGTCAGAATTTTGTCGGGAGTCATATGAAGTCTCCATTGTTAATATTGGGAGCCCTATCACCAGCGGTGAATGGAGACCATATGATAATGAATCATTGTCTTGTAATGTGGCCAGTCTCCCAATCAATATGCGTGGCTGATTTGTGGTTGTAAGATCCTACAGTACAGCATCATAAATGACAAAAAAAGTTGTATAATCTGACCCTGCCATTAAAAAGAACTAAGTAGAAAATCAGGTTCGTTTAAATACAACTAAGATGGAGACCTTCAAGAATACTAAGTCGACAGTTAGATTTGAAGTAGGCCACAATTCTTTTTTTTAAACAAATGTCTTCTGAAGGTGAAATGTGAGCGATTCAGAAGACTTAGCCTTCTCTTTAACAGGCTCCAGAGAGGACATAAGCCCTCGCGGTAACCAGGTAACGGATCTTCCCCAGAAAGTAATTGTGCGTTTGAAGAGCGGAAAACCTAGGAGATCAGGCCTTTAAAAGAAACAGCACCAAGTTCGGCTTCCTTGTCTAACTTTCCTCCACTACATTTAGATTTACCTTTTATTCTCTTATGAGAGAGAAGTGAGATTAATGTTTAAATATTCATCAGCAGAGCTGCAAGTTCTGCCCCCTTCAGTCATTCATGCTTTTATTGATGCCTGACTTTGCTGGGATCATCAGAAAAACGATGGCCCATAATGTATTTGGTTGGAGGGAAAAAGAGAAGGATTTTTTTTTTTTGGTTAAATGAAGCAAAAATGAGAGCAGTAAAAAAAAAGATGACATAAAGAAATTCATTATTTCAATTTAAAATGTTATTCCATTTAATCCAGTGTAGTCACTTGTAAAATTTCACAAAAAAAGACTATTACAAAGCGAAAAATCAGGATGGTTATTCACATTCCTGTTACTCTCAATGTGCTTTTTTCTTTTCTTTTGGAGGATGAAGCAGTCTTTATGAGGCTGCCGTCTGCACTCATGTTATAGTAATCACAGTTAAAGTATACTACTTACCAGATGCTTTTCTCCACAGCAATGTGCAGCAGTATAAAACAGCACATTACATTACAAACAAAAACACTGGGCTAACTCGTGCAACTCTTCTGTTTTCTGCCTTATTTAAGGAGGCCTGCTGTGGAGGTTGCACAAACATGGAGAGAGGGCATTCCTGAGGCCGTGGGGTTCTGCAGGCCCAGTCATGCTCCAAACCCAGCGTAAGAACGGCCAACACCACATGACCTCATGATAGCCTCTCCCAGTGTGTGTGTGTGTGTGTGCACCTCTACTAGTCAGCTTCTGTTCTAGAACATCTTAATGCTAGTAGATAGGCACCCACAATGCACTGGGGCTGATGCTGAGGTAGCAAAATGCAGGTAGGGTGGAAGTATCTTCCTACAAGTGAGTGTGTATGTGTGCTTATGTTGGGGATAGGGAGTATTCAAGTCTTCAAGCAAAGTTTGAAGACATCTGCCCTGCACATGAACTGGCTGTTGTTAATAAGGTCTTGGTGGTTCAGCATGGGTTTGCTTATGCTGCATGCCACCACTGATAGCTTACTCCTCTCTCTCTCTCTCTTGCATCCTTTCTCTCTCTCTCTCTCTATCTATCTGCCTTCCTATCTCTCTCCATCTCTCTCTTCCTATGTCTCTCTCTGCTGCTCTCTCTCTCTCTCTCTCTCCCTTCCCTCATTCTACTTCCTCAGTGATCTGCTCTCTGTCGTGTCTGCCTGTCTGACACAGACTAACCCCTTTTCATTGGCTGCTCGGTGAGGTGAGGTGAGGTGTGGACCTGTGGTGGTCGTGTCCGGTGAGCGTGATGCGTTATGCGCGATGCGTTCAGGCTCGCTTAGCCCTCTCCCATGCCCTGTTCCACGACCCCAGGACTTAATGAGGTCACATTAGCATCTGTCTCTTCAGGCAGAGGCACACATAGGGAGTGTTGATCGAAATTAGATCACAGCGCCTCCCCCGGATTAAGCACATTTACTCAAAACTGATCTCTTTTTTCGCAAGGTACTTTCTGCTAACACCACGTAATGGCGTTTCAGCGTGTGCATAATGGGTCTCCTATTACCAGCCGTGTTTAAAAAAATCAAATAAAACAATGTTCTTTTGGCGAAAAAAGTAAGACTCGCTCGCAAAATGCATCATTAGAGTCCCAAAGGTCGCCTGTTTAAGACATTAAGGTAATTTAACAGTTTCAATCTCTAAGTGGGATGTGTCTGATGGATGTTCTCTTCCTGCCTGATTCCATGATGGCTAATATTTTTATGGTCATTCTGCGTGTGTGCAGACCATTAAAGAGTTGAAATGTAAGAAAATTGTGTGTCAATTTGTCAGTTATTTTCTCGCTAACTGTTGTAGCACTTATTGTAGTTTAGGAGTGATCAATACTTAATAAATTAGGAATTTCACCTCGGTTTGGGCCAAATGCTCACCTCCTCAATCATCCCTGGAGATTTTCAGACTGATGGAAGTCTCTCTCTCTCTCTCTCTCTCTCGTTCTCTATCTCTCTCTATCACTCACTCTCTAATTTATGAAAAGTGAGGAGGCCAGTGCTCCACAAGTCTGGAAGTGCTTGGCCTTTCTGGAAATTGCTTTTGGTAAATTCACTTCCCCTTGAAACAAAACTTAATGCCCACTTTCATTGGACAGCACGCTTGGAGTGTGTGAAGATGAAAAAGACAGACGGACAGACAGACAGACAGAAACAGAGAGACAAAGGGAGAGGAGAGAGAGCGAGACAGAGAGAAAGAAAGAGAGGAAGAAAAAAAGACTGCATAAAAATCCATACAGGAAAAAGGCGAAATTGCTTGATGCTCAGATGTTGTTTACGAGCTGTCTCGGAGCGTGGTAGTGCTGTGATGATTGCAGCGTGTCTGAGATGATCCCACTTACCATATTGAATTATCAGGCTGAACGTGAATGCTCTCCCCTCCTCTCCTCTCCTCTTCTCTCCTCCCCTTCGCTCATCGCTCTCCCCCACATCAAATCTGATTAAATACATTTGTTAAAAGATGTAATGATTGCCTAACCATACTTTCACTCACAGTCCATTCATTACGCACACTAAAAATGCCATCATACACTTCTCGGGGAAAGGTTATGCAGATTGATAGAATTAATTGCACCGCCAGTGTAGAAATGACAGCAGCACAATTAGATTTCCACCATGACATTCCCAGTGTCTGTTAGTGGGATAGCATTTTAATTTGTAACCCAACATGATAATATGTTGGTGGGGGGAGCAGAGGCCAGCAAATATTGTTGATATTGATTAAAAGGTCCTTGTCCGCAAATGGATGCGCCATCCATCTGACCGATGACAATTTGAAGCCGCTGCTGCAGCGTTCTGGCATATCCTGACTAAAATAATTACCGCAGAACGCTTTTTGCACGTTGATATGTTATGAAATGTTATTTTGAAAGGAATGGGGCTGGGCTGGTAGCTGCCCTGATAGTGATAGGGATGCATTTAATATGCGTCAGCCCATAACACTGTGGGCCTCCTAAGGCTTATTCAGAGCACAGGGCACGGTTTGGTTAATAGAGGACTGGGGTCATTTTTGTGAGGGTGACCTGCTGGCTATACATTTGTTATACTGGCTATACAATTGTTACACAATATGACCACGTGACTTGTCATAAAATGAAACATGTGTGCAACAGGGTTTACCTGAGAGATGCTAACTGAATTTAGCCAGTGCTGCTAACACTACCATTCAAGATGGCGTGCGTCTGTTCGCGAGTGTCCGTCGGTTTTGACAAAGGGCTTCAGCGAGGCTTGCAAAGAGGGTGACAGTGAGTTAGACAAGATGTCCGTCAGTATCATGTCACAATTCAAGTGCGTGTGCCAGGCTGGCCGGGTCTTTTGTTTTAGTCAGGCTCCAAACTACGACCCCTGACCATCAACGCCTCCTACTGCCTTCACTTCCTGTCAAAAATGTAGAGCATCGCCAAGATGATCTCTCTACAAGTGTAAACTCCCTCGTCGTCTCAGGCACCCCCCCCCCCCCCCCCCCCAGCTGCTAAGATTAAGTCAAAGATCAGTCTGTCTGTAATATGTAGAAAGTGTGAAAATGTATTTAATAAGTTTTAATAGAATGTCTTTAAAATACACAGTGGTGGTGGTCAGAGAAGCGTCTAAAAAAAAAGTGCAAAGTAGTAATATCCAATCACAACCTCGGCTGCAGGTCAAGGTTCATGATTTTCATCTCGACACCATTTCCAAGCAATCACAACCCCTCGCCGTCATAAGCCTGTGCAAATAATGTGGCTGCCTCCTCTTTTTTTCCAAAAAAAGAAAAAAAGAAAAAAAAAGAAATGAGACAGAAACCCCTGTGTTCTGCAGGATAAAAAGTGTTCAAATTACAAATGGAGGAGAGAAGGGGGGGGGGGAGACGAAGGGATGGAGGGGGAAAGAAATAACGGCAATTTACACTCATTTTCACCTTTTTGTTGTGAGTGTTGCTCAGGTCCCGGATTGGTGCAAGCTTGAGGGGCGAGTGTTCTCTCTGGGGTGGCTGGTGGTGGTTGGGAGGAGGGAGGGGGTGGTGTGGAAGTGTATGAGGTGGGGGGAATGAGGAGAGGTGTGTGTGTGTGTGTGTGTGTGTGTGTGTAGATCTGTATGAGGTGGTGGGGGGATGAGGTGAGGTGTGTGTGTGAGAGAGTGTATGTGAGTGTGTGTGTGTGTGTGTGTGTGTGTGTGGGAGTGGTGTAGATGTTTATGAGGTGGGGGGGATGAGGTGAGGTGTGTGTGTGTGTATGAGGGGGTGTAGATGTGTATGAGGTGGTGGGGTGGGCTTGTGGGGGTGAGGTGAGGCATGTGTGTGTGTGTGGGAGTGGGGTAGATGTGTATGAAGTGGGGAGATGAGTTGAGGTGTGTGTGTGTGTGTAAGGAGAGGCTGACAGAGGGGACAATGGGCAGAGGGGTGCTGGGGTGGTGGTGCTGTGGGCCTGTGTGTGTGTGAGAGTGTGTGTGTGTGTGTGTGTGTGTGTGTGTAAGGAGAGACTGGCAGAGGGGACAATGGGCAGAGGGGCGCTGTGGTGGGGCTGTTGGGGTGAGGTGTGTGTGTGTGTGTGTGTGTGTAAGGAGAGACTGGCAGAGGGGACAATGGGCAGAGGGGCGCGCCGCAGGGCCCAGTGTAGCACACCTGCAGGGAGAATAAATAACACGCTTCGTCCCCTCAGCTGCAGCCGCCACTCTCCACTCTCCACTCGCCACCGCTGCCTGCCAGCTCCCGCAAGCCTGCGTCGAATTCATCACCTTTGTCAGAGAAACAAGGAGGTCTTGGGGCGGGTGGTGGGGGGTGGGGAGTGGAGGTGTGTGTATGGCAGATGGGAGTAGTAGGGGGGGGGGGGGGGGGGGGGGGGGGGATGTGTGTGTGTGTGTGTGTGTGTGTGGTGTGGTGGTAAGGAAAATAGAAATTGCTTTTGAGGTGAGGTGAAGGAAATATTCCAGACGTCAGATTGATGTACAATAACCTTTGTGCGAGTGTGTGTGTGTGTGTGTTGTATTTTTCTTTTAGGGGTGGCTGATACATTCACCACACACACACACACATACACACACAAACACACCTACACACACACACACACACAAGCGTAGTTGTTGAGCTACAAAACAAAACCCATCAAATATTATTTGCAAAGGTTTGCCTTGGCTGAAGGGGTTAAGTCATACACAAACTGTACCGCATACCGCAACGATGGGGATTTAATATCGATAAGCGTGGCTTTTATCGTTGTGCTTTAAAATCAAGTTGATGTGGAGTTTTCCCAGAGGTCTAGTTGGCCGCTGATTGAGAGCGAGATAGGACCTCATGAATTCATGTAAGAATCCATCTCTCCTGATTATCACACAGCAGTCAGAAGCCCAGCCTTTTTTTATGTGCGGGAGACAGTCAATTAAAATTTGAGCCCGGCTAAAGAGAAGTGATTATGTGCTGACCTTTCCAGTGCATTAAAAAGTCCAGGGTTGCAGAGGAGAGACTGTGGGCAGAGCATCCGCAGAGCCCTCTCCTTCCTGCTCCAACTGCCTGCCTCGGTTTCCTGCCTCACCTGCCTGTCTTGCATTTCTGCCTTGCCTGCCTGCTGCAAACTGCCTGCCTCGAACTGCCTGCCTCGTCTCCCTGCCTCGCCTGTGCAAGGATGTGTCTCCTCTCCGCAGCCAAACGAATCCGCATGAATGAAATGTCCTCGCCGGAGTGATCACAGATTAATACATCAAACAGGCCTGCTACAGCACCTAGATTTATGGCACAACTGCATTTCTGATCACCCCCAAAAAAAGACAAGAGGAAAGAGAGAGAGAGAGAGAGAGAGAGAGAGAGAGAATGGGAGAGAGAGAGAGAGAATGGGAGAGAGAAAGAGAATGGGAGAGAGAAAGAGAATGGGAGAGAGAGAAAGGACAGAAAATGGTGAAACCTTCTCATGGTTGATACTGTTCTTGGGTTTTGTTAATTCACAGACAGATAGGGGGGCATTAAAAATGACTACAAGTGGATTGTAGATGGGTCAGTGGGAGAGAAAGGAAGACAAAGAAATACTGTAGAGAGAAAGACCGAGAAATACTGTAGAGAGAAAGAAATACTGTAGAGAGAAATAAATACTGTAGAGAGAAAGACCGAGAAATACTGTAGAGAGAAATAAATACTGTAGAGACAAAGAAATACTGTAGAGAGAAAGACAGAGAGAGAAATAAGGAGAGTGAAAGGAAGGGAAGCAGACTGTCTGGTATTGTGAGTGAAAGTGAGAGTGTCAGGGATAGACAGACAGAGGGAACGAGAGGAAGGTGGAGAGACAGTGTGAGTAAGAGTGGCACAAGAAAGATGTGGAGAGTAAGACGAGGGGAGGGAGAGAGGGAGTGAACGAGAAAGACGTTGAGAGAAAGAAAAAGCAAGAGAGAGAGAGCGCGGTAGAGAGAAGCTAAGAGAGAGAAAAAAAGAGTCAGAGAGAGAGAGAGAGGGAGGGAGAGAGGGAATGACAGAGAGAGAGAGAGAGAGAGAGTGATGCACAGAGAGAAAGAGCGGGAGGAAGAGAAAGAGAGAGACAGACAGACAGAGAGAGAGAGAGAGAGAGAGAGAGAGAGAGAGAGAGAGAGAGAGAGGGATAGACAGAGCGAGCTAGTCGGAGAGACTAAATTACAGTGAAGCTTTAATTCCATCCTAAGCCTTTTTGGCTGGGTCTGCACCTCTGGGAGATTAATGTGTTAAGCCTCAGGTCTGTCTCTTTTGTTCTGGGCCTGTCTTTAGATTAGCTCATCTCCGCTGAGTGCTGTTCTGACAAGATTTGCACAATGCCCACCCCCCCAACACCCCCCCGCCACCCCCCCCCTCAACACTCCGCCACCCCTACCCCAACCCCCTTGGATGGTAGGGGCACTTTACATCTGTGGCTGGGTCAGATGCAAAAAGCGCACACACACACACACACACACACACACACACACACACACACACACACACAAGCCTCCCAACATATTAAACCTTAGATGAGGCTGTATGGACCAGTTAATGCTGTTTGCTTTACAGTAACACCCCCCCCCCCCCTCCCCCCTTCCTCCCCCCACCCACCACCACCTCCAACACCTCCCCCTCCTCCTCCTCCTCCTCCTCCACTTCCTCTTACTTCATTTCCTCTAACTGCTGATTGGGTTCATGTCATCTCAGAATTGAGTGATCAAGGATTTGTTTAATTAATTACAGAGGGGGTGTGTGAGGGATGAGTGGGGATCTGGCGATGAAAGGAGAGTAATACTCGGTGAGGCACACGTGATAAGGAGAGGACAGTGACCACGGGAGAAAGACACGCCGTGCTTTGACCTTGGTAAAAAAAGAAAAAGAAAAAGAAAAGCTGGTCATTTTGTTAAGTGACTTTTATCTCCAACTACCATATGCGTCTCTTATTAACATTTCATTTCAGAGAGACACGTAATTACATCTGGTCATTAAAATGAGAGAAAAAAATCGCAAAAGCTATTAGTTCTCACCTGACATCATCCTTGCGCACCATGCGGTTGATCCTCACCTACTTGCTATCTCGAGAGGGACCAACACAAGGATGTGTCAACACCTAATCCCCGGTGATTGGCTATTTAATTTCATAATCCCCTTGTAAATAGGCGAGTCATTGGCAGTCAGCTTGGCCTTGCCCTGTGGATAGACTGTGGCACCGTTACCCAAGAGACGTAACATGATGGATGGATGGATGGATGGATGGATGTGTGTATGTATGTATGTATGAATGTATGTATGTATGTGTGTATGTATGTATGTATGTATGTATGTATGTATGTATGTATGTATGTATGTATGTATTTATGCATGCATGTATGTAATGTATGTGTCTATGTATATAGTCTATGTTTGAAAAGGTTAAGGAGCCTAGGATTTCAGGCTTTGGCCACTTGTGATTGGTGCCTTAAGACAATAACAGTGTTACCCTGTTAAAGTGTTTTATAAATTAATAAATAAAACTGATATATCTGTTAAAAGTGTTATAAATTAATAAATAAAATGGATGTATCTGTTTTCCTTCTCTCTCTTTCTGCCTGTCAGTCATTCAGTCAGTACAGAAGCTAGGCTGCTATTAGCATGCCATGATAATGACATGCACCTAATGCCCTCTAATTGGGTTCCGTCCAATGATGACAGGAGATGATAGAGGGGTTGCAGCACTGTGATTGGACGAAATCGCATGGGTGACACAGATCTACAGGGAGGCTATGCTGCCCTATGAAGGCAAGTGCAGTAACTATGTGGACACTGAAACTCAGAAAATGCCTTTACAGTTCTCACACTGCCCAGTCAAGCATGTTGTAGGTATAAAAGTGGTGATACTTTTATGTACTTTCTTAATAGTAAGAAGCAAGAGATTTAGTTACAAGACTAAGGAGGTGTTATAAAGTCATTTTCCAGTCTAAACTCAATTTGACAAATTGTGCAGTTACTGGTCTTTGGCTTTGTAGGGCAGTATGGTGACTAACTCCAACTGGCCTCAAACACAGATCACAGGGCCAACAGGCCTGCACCTTTACTTCACACAGGGGATCCAACACCAGAGATGAAGTGTTCATATAAGTAGCCCATCAAAGGTCATGTGAATCGCCCACCAATGACAATGTATGACGTCAAGCATAGTTCATTTCTTAACTCAGCTAAGATGACTGGCATGCAAACGGTCACATCACTGACATCAGTGATCCACAAACTTTAATGTGACTGCATCACCAAAGCTCATGTAATATGTCAACGTACGTAACATTCACCCCACGCCAGTAGCCACCATGATGCCATCCATACTGGTTAAAAACAGTACAGTCAAGGAGGTTACAGCAGACACTAAGTTGTTTGCTCAACCTTAAAATATTTTTTCCGAAATTGTTTCAGTGGTTCATGAACTTGTAACTGGGTGAGAGGCACTTCTGAATTCGCTTTGCCGCCTTACATGGGCTATAACCGCACCGAGTAAGTTTGGAGGAGTGGAATGTCTCTGTTGTTCGAATGAGAGACAATTTCTGCTTCCAACCTGTAGAGCGACCGAAGACAAAAACTACTTAGTTTTGGTTAAAAAATATATATAATAAATAAATAAAATAACACCAACAACAAAGAGGACTGAGTCTGTGCTAGTACCCACACCACGCAAGAGTGAAGCCTCCATCTTGACAAATTCCTCTCCAATTCTAACGTCATGTCAAATGACAGGCAATTCATTACCGCCTCCCTTTCCGTTTGCCGCGCGCCGTCCCCTTTTGTCCTCCATATCTCCTTGTCTGGCCCGGCAGAAAGCTGGTGTTTTTCGCCGAGGCCGCTCCTCTCCTCACCGAGAGGGCAATCAGCGGCGGCGGCCTCGGCAGGCTTATTACGGCGCGGCCACATAATAGGGCTAAACGTCTATATTAACACATCATATCACTCCCATCAGCGCGCCCAGTCAATGATATATAAAAACCATGCATAATTATCCCCGGGAATGAACTGTCATCAGTATATTGCAGGAGGGAGAGGGGAAGAAAATCTAATTTCCTTCAAATCACATTCATAGGCTGGGACTAGTCGGGGTACCTGAGGAGCAGAGAGAAGGCGTCTCGGAGCTGGCGAGGGGGAGACAGGGTGCGCGAGAGCTGGCTGAAGAGAGATAGCAAAATGTTATGCTAATGCTCTGATCCCCGAGTCTGAGGGGCCAGTCAGCAGGAGCCCGCAATGCAAAGGGCCACGTAATTAATTCCGGTGTACAGGGTTATCGACGGCCGGGCTATTGTCTCTGCCGGAGAAAAGACAGAAAGGGATTCAGCCGCGCGCCTGTGTTTAACAAGACTGATAAGGCAAGCATGAACTCGCCTACCAAGGACTCGTAGAAATTAGAGCAAGGAGGTTTAAGGGAAGTGTGAGAGAGGGAGGGGGAGAGAGAGAGAGAGAGAGAGAGAGAAAAAGAAAAAAGGAGTGCTGAAACTATGTCATAACACTGTTCTTGTGTCTGTAGGTAAAGAATAAGATGACAAAAAAAGCTGTTGCATTGGATTCTTGTTTGGGCTTGATAGAGGTGTGAGATTGTCTTCCGCTACACATACTAGTCTCGACCTTTGACCTGCAATGATCGACACCTATAGGCGTTTCAACGCCAGGCTGTCATTTCAAGCCCACAGAGACACTGAGGATCTTTTTCTTCACAAGTACGACATAATGCACCCTGGCGAACAAAATGTCTTTGTCAACCAGGTGCGAAGATCGTTCTTACTTTTCATTTTCTTTTTTCTTACCTTCAACTTTCAAGGACATTTTTATTAAGTTCCATAAAGTTCTCTGCCGGCAAGTGCTCTGTATAGCCATTAAGAATAAGGAAAAAAAAAAGTGTTTCAATACATTTCAAATCCTCCAAGGGTCTCATTTTTTTCCTTTTAAGTTTCTTTACTTTCTCTTTCCTTTCACTGTCTTTTGCTCCTTTCTTTCGCCTTGAATTGAATCCCTCCCTCTATCTCAGTCCAACCTCATCTGAAAAGCAGACTCGTCACTTGGACCATCACAAAAGACACCTGAAGGCTATTGAGAACTTCCCAGAGACATGAGTAGGTACACGGCATCCTAGCAGCGCCCTCCGCACGACCTACAAATATATCTTTTTATTTTTCTTTTCTCTTTCTGAAACTCCCACCATTCACTAGTGAAAGGAGAGAGGCGTACACGCGGCCATACAATCTATTCTTGAGGCATTGTGTCCATGTACCGGTGAGCAGCATCAAAGGCCTCCTGTGTGGACTCATAGTCATCACTCTCATATCTGTGAGAGGAAGGGACACAGAGAATAAGATTATTCCTCAGTCCCCCGCCCATCCGTTGTGGTGCTGATGTGTGTAGTGTATGAATATTGTGCAGTGTGATTTGATGGTGTAGTGGTGTATCAAGCTGTAGTGTTATTGTGATGTTGTGTGATGTATTGTGGTGTTTTTGCAATGTACAGTGTGATGTGATGTATGGTGGTGTATCCTGCTGTAGTGTCATCTGTGTATAGCGATTTATCATGTTGTAGTTTTATCATGCTGTAGTGTTGTATGGTAATGTGGTGTTTGTAATATGGCTGTGCAACATGTAGTGTGGTGTGGTGTGATGTGGCATGATATGATATGGCAGTGGGGTGTAGTGTGGTGTGGTGTGGTGTAGTGTAGTATGATGTGGTGTGGTGTAGTTTAGTGTGGTGTAGTGTAGTGTAGTGTGGTGTAGTGTAGTGTAGTGTAGTGTAGTGTAGTGTGGTGTGGTGTGGTGTAGTTTAGTGTGGTGTAGTGTAGTGTAGTGTGGTGTGGTGTGGTGTGGTGTGGTGTGGTGTAGTGTAGTGTGGTGTGGTGTAGTGTGGTGTGGTGTGGTGTGGTGTGGTGTGGTGTGGTGTGGTGTAGTGTGGTGTAGTGTAGTGTGGTGTGGTGTGGTGTAGTATAGTGTGATGTGTAGTGTGGTGTAGTGTGGTGTGGTGTGGTGTAGTGTGGTGTGGTGTGGTGTAGTATAGTGTGATGTGTAGTGTGGTGTAGTGTGGTGTAGTGTGGTGTAGTGTGGTGTAGTGTGGTGTGGTGTGGTGTGGTGTAGTATAGTGTGATGTGTAGTGTGGTGTAGTGTGGTGTGGTGTAGTGTGGTGTGGTGTGGTGTAGTATAGTGTGGTGTGGTGTAGTATAGTGTGATGTGTAGTGTGGTGTAGTGTGGTGTGGTGTGGTGTGGTGTAGTGTGGTGTGGTGTAGTGTGGTGTAGTGTAGTGTGGTGTGATGTGTAGTGTGGTGTGGTGATGTGGCATGATATGGCAGTGTGATGCACTGTGGTGTGCTGCTGTCTCCTCTGTCTGTCTGTCTGTCTGTGTGTGTGTATGTGTGTGTGTGTCTGTCTGTGTGTGTGTGTATGTGTGTGTGTGTGTGTGTGAGTGTGTGTGTGTGTGTGTGTGGCAGGTGAGATGTAATGAGAGTTCCTCTCATGTATTATTCAGGCGAGGGGGAGGACGTCTGGTGCAGCAGGATTTTTTGACAAGGCAAAGGGCCCTGCAATCAGCCATAGCGCCACTCTCCTGCTCTTTCCCCCCTCTCTCTCTCTCCTCTCCCCCCTCTTTCTCTCTCTCTTTTCTCTCTTTCTCTCCTCTCCCTCTCCCCCCCTCTCTCTTTCTCTCTTTTCTCTCTTCTCCCCCTCTTCTCCCCCCTGTCTTTTCTATCTCTCTCTTCTCCCCCTCTCTTTCTCTCTCTCCTCTCCACCTTTTCCCTCTTTCTTTCTCCCTATTCTCCCCCTTTTCTTCTTTCCCTATTTACCTTCCTCTCCTCACCCCCCCCCCCACTCTCTCTCTCCTCTACCCCCCACTCTCTCTCTCCTCTCCCTACGCCCTCTCTTTCTTCTACCCCCCACTCTCTCTCTCCTCTCCCTACGCCCTCTCTTTCTTCTCTCCATATTCACCTTCCTCCCCTCTCCCCTTCCCTCTCTCTCTCCCTCTCTTTCTTTGCATTTCTTATTCTATCCTGATTTCTCTCAAATTCTCACTCTTTATTGCCCACTAACCCTTCCCATTTCCCTCTCTATACCTCTATTTCTTTCCCCCTCTCTCTCTCTCTCTCTCTCTCTCTCTCTCTCTCTCTCTCAACACTCCCCGATAATTCAGAGGACTGCGCAAACACCAAGTGTCCTCATTCAGCCCATCAGCTTGGGAGTGACTGCTGGAATTTGCCTAAGCATCCCATAGCTTAGGCAGAGAAGCACGTTGTTTACACCTGTTAATATCGCTTAGCAGGTATTTACTTTGAAGTATCTGTCCGAGGATTTCTGTAGAGACCAGGGGAAGAAGCCATGGCGGAGGCTTTTCTTTTTCTTTTTTTTTTTTTGAACGTCTAAAAAAAAAAAAAAAAAAAAACACCTGATTACGTGCTATACGGTTTTGCTGTGGGGAAATCTGCATATGTGAAGTGTGGCAAAGCATAGCGTATCCAAAGCTTCTCCACTTTAAGGAGATTAAGAGCTGAGGAGAGAGGCAACCCTTAAACGCTTCCCTAAATGCAATTTGCGCCAAACATAATGCGTTTATTGTAGAGGCTGATTGACTACGAGAGGCGCAGCAGGGCAGATAAAATAGAACACCTGGGAAGTGTGTGCGTGTGTGTGTGCATGTGTGTGCATGTGTGTGCATGAGGCTACAGCTGTGGGGAGATGACAGCTGAAAGACTCAGGCCTTTGATAACATATTAAAAGATATGACTTAAAAACAAACAGGGCCAAGGTAGGCTTAAAAAGATACTTAGGTGCAGATAGCACAGAGAGAAATCACATCTATTGTTGTGCATCTGATGTTGACATGTTTTTGTTGTGTGTAGAAATTAAAAGGATGTTGCACTTTTAACCCCTGCAAAATGCTCGTCACATAAAATGCTGGTTTATGTCACTGTGAGCTACTCCTGTAAATCAGCTGACTATGTGACTGCCAATCAGGAGGAGTCTGTGGAGAAATGACTTTGTTTCTGTCCTAATGTTGCTTTACAGCCACGATTCTCTGCAGGTCCAATCACTGTCATTCACGCTCAGCTAATGCAATCAGAGCCCCAGATTTGGATTCATGAACATCAGAGGTATCGCAATATGGACAAACACCAGCAAGATCTTGACACAGCTGTAATGAAAATGTCAGCATTTTGCATATTTTCTCTCTCCGCCATGACAAACTATGCAAACACATCACCTGGGTTAGAGACACGAGAGAGAGAGAGAGAGAGAGAGAGAGAGAGAGAGAGAGAGAGAGAGAGAAAGAGAGAAAGAGAGGGGGGGGGGGCCGGGAGAGAGAGAGAGAGAGAGAATCTTAACATGCTATTAGGATTTTCATTTTCTGTGGGGTTATTTAATGCAGAAATCCACACACCTCCCTTCCTGCCTCCCTCTCTCCCTCTCTCCACCCCTTTCCTCTCCCTGTATACTCCTCCCTCTCAATCTTCGTCCTCCACCCACTCTATCCATCCCTCTCCCACCCTATCTCTCTCATTCCTCTCTTCATCCTTACCTTTACTCCTCTCTACTGGCCTATTCTCATTCATACTCTCCTCTCCTCCTCTCCCTCCCCCCTCCTCCCCCTCTCCTATCTTCTCCTCTCCTCTCATCTCTCCTCTTCTCCTCTCCTCTCCTCTCCCCTCCCCTCTCTTCTCCTATCTTCTCCTCTCCTCTCATCTCTCCTCTTCTCCTCTCCTCTCCCCTCTCTTCTCCTTTCTTCTCCTCTCCTCTTCCTTTTCTCCTCCTTCTCTCCTTTCCTCTCTTCCCCCCTTCTTCCCCCTATCTTCCCCCTCTCCTATATTCTCCTCTCCTCTCATCTCTCCTCTCTTCTCCCCTCTCTTCTCCTTTCTTCTCCTCTCCTCTTCCTTTTCTCCTCCTTCTCTCCTTTCCTCTCTTCCCCCCTTCTTCCCCCTATCTTCCCCCTCTCCTATATTCTCCTCTCCTCTCATCTCTCCTCTCTTCTCCTTTGCTCTCCTCCTCACTTCTCCTTTCCTCTCCTCCCCCTCTTTTCTCCTCCTTCTCTCCTTTCCTCTCTTCCCCCCTTCTTCCCCCCATCTTCCCCCTCTCCTATATTCTCCTCTCCTCTCATCTCTCCTCTTCTCCTCTCCTCTCCTCTCCCCTCTCCTTTCTTCTCCTCTCCTCTTCCTTTTCTCCTCCTTCTCTCCTTTCCTCTCTTCCCCCCTTCTTCCCCCCATCTTCCCCCTCTCCTATATTCTCCTCTCCTCTCATCTCTCCTCTCTTCTCCTTTGCTCTCCTCCTCACTTCTCCTTTCCTCTCCTCCCCCTCTTTTCTCCCTTCTCCTCCTCTTTGTCATAACGGTGTGTGTGCAGTCACGGCGGGGACGCTGGCAGGGACGGCAGGGCTGCGTGATATACGTCTGCGGGCGCGCGCAGGGATATGAGCTGGAGAAGGCAAATACTAATGCAATTACTCCTGCTAAAGCCATCCTATGGATATATGGGCTGTTATAATCATCTCGATATTAAATCACCTCTATATTAAACCTGTAATGGAGGGCTGGGTGAGGCGCTGGAGGAGGGGGTGCAGATGTGTGTGTGTATGTAAGTGTGTGTCTGTATCTGTGTCTGTGTGTGTATATGCGTGTGTGTACGCATGTGTGTGTGTGTGTGTATGTGTGTGTAAGTGTGTGTCTGTATCTGTGTCTGTGTGTGTATATGCGTGTGTGTGTACGTGTGTGTGTGTGTACGTGTGTGTGTGTGTGTATGTGTGTGTAAGTGTGTGTCTGTATCTGTGTCTGTGTGTGTATATGCGTGTGTGTGTATATGCGTGTGTGTGTACGTGTGTGTGTGTGTACGTGTGTGTGTGTGTGTATGTGTGTGTAAGTGTGTGTCTGTATCTGTGTCTGTGTGTGTATATGCGTGTGTGTATACGCGCGTGTGTGTGTATATGTGTATGCGTGTGTAAGTGTGTGTCTGTATCTGTGTCTGTATGTGTGAGTGTGCGTGTGTAAGTGTGTGTGTGTATGTGTGTATCTGTGTATGTGTGTGCGTGTATCTGTGTGTGTGTGTGTAAGTGTGTGTGTGTTGGGTGGGCTTAGTAGTTAAATAATGAAACGACGAAGGCTGTTGAGAGTCGGTTTCTCCCTGTTCTCGGTCTTCAGCCTCAAGGTTATGGTTGCGTGGAGGAAAATTCAGAGGCGCGTTGAAAATGGCGATATAAACATTACAATTCACGGAGGGGCGGTGGTCTGGATCCGGATCCACCACACATCCATTAGACACCCCTGAGCCGGCGCAGACGGCACAGTCCAGGCGCAGTTATCGTTGCTGAAAAACTGCACAGAAACAAAATTGTTCTGTAAATAATCCCCCTGGCAACCCTCCACAACCCCCTACACCCACACCCCACCCCACCCCCCCCAGCCATCACCTCCACATGCGCCAACATGAAGGTGTTCTCACAGATAGTCTGGCTGAAAGAGGCTAATAGGAAACAGTCCCCAGCTGGCCTTCATTTGGGGGGATTGGGGAGTGGGGGTGGGGGTTAGTCGGTCTGTCTTGAGAACATCTACAATTCATAAATAGCATAAATGCGAGGGAAAAATCCAGCTGGACCAAAGCCAGCCCTGTAGGAGCGGCCTTACTGTCATGCCCACTGGAGTGGCTGCCTGCCCCCCCCCCCCGACCCTTATAACATGGTGTCTGTCCCACACTATACTGCCCTCCCCTCCTCTGACTGCGTCACGAGTGGGCGATTACCAAAGGACACTGCATGCTATTTTACAGAAATATGCAAACTGGCCTTTTTGCTGCTAATAGCCATTTGATAAACACCGTTTTCATGGTGCCCAGTTTTCATTGCTGATCTATAAACAGTGACAATCTGCCCCACTCACGCACCCATCTGCTGACCCAGGAATCCATACAGCTGTAGAGTTTCCATATTATTGTGTTCAAACGCTCATCCATTATGAGTTCTGCTCAGGCCCTCTGGGGATAAGGGATCTCACAGTTGGCAGGTCGTATATACATGTTGCGTGTGTGTGTGTGTGTGTGTGTGTGTGTGTGTGTGTGTGTGTGTGTTTATCTAAGGCGAGCCAGCAGATTGGCCAGCGGTAGTTGAGCCGTGGGTGTGTGTGCCGGGAGGCCTCGAGATCCTTAGTAGAAGCTACACTCACAGCGCTGAAAGACAGAGATGATTTAAAGCAGTACAGGGAGGAAAAAAAGATAAAAAGTTCATCGCTTCCTAAAACTTTTCCTTTGAGTTATCTCTCTCTTTCCTGTTCTCTGAGCACAGCGAAAGAGCAATGTAAATCCTAATGAAATGACCCTTTAAATTGAACAGGAGCCCTTACCTGATAAGTTATTCTTGACTCACTTTTAAGGTGCTGTCAAATAATTTCCCTTGAAAAACCTGCTTTGTTTTTTTTTTAACCATCTCTCCCTTGGTGGTGGTGTGTGTGTGTGTGAGAGTGTGTGTGTGTGTGTGTGTGTGTGTGTAAGGGTGAAGCAGGTTGGTGTTGGGGATGTGTTGGGGGAGGTGGTTTCCTCAACTGAAATCCCACAGGGGAACGAGAGGAACGTGCCAGCAGAGAGCGCGCGGTGCAGGAGATATCATGTGGCTGACAATCGTCTAATTGAAATGACAGATTATTTTAATGTGCGGGAAAGTCATTAAAACACAGTGTGCCTCCGCTCAGCATCCGTCTGCCACGAGCTCTCAAAATAGCTCTGCCTGCCTGGCTCTCACGCAGCGTGTGCCATGCCGTGCCGTAAATACGGCAGGAGAAGCCTGGTAAATCAGATCCTTCCCTCGCCGCACCATGCCGCTCGCCTGCTTATCCGGAACATCGGAGGGAGGTGTGCGGCGGGAAAAAAAATAGCTCTGTGAGAGAAGACGCACGGAGCCAGGCCCCGGTTGGGGAACTCGTGACTGGCATTCCATAACTCCGGAATGGAGATCCCCGCTGTCAGCCGCATCAGATAAACGCCAAGACGAGAAGATGAGCATTAAGCCAACAGCTGCGAAATAAGAAACACGGGGAACGGATTTGTATAAGAGTCAGTCGCTTTATATACCTCCACAACACACCCTGCCAGAAACAGTGAAGTTTAACCCAGACTCTCACACACACACACACACACACACACACACACACACACACACACACACACCGTCAACACTGTCTGATATCATCACAGTGCATAGACTACAGTTTAAGAGAGACACTATTGCGTGCTATTGTGGCTAATCCATTAGCAATCTTTCACGCGCATATCGATTGCCGCTGGCTGCCTTTAATAAGGGGAATAATCCTGCCGACCATGTTTAAATCCGGCCTCGCCGAAGCCTCTGTCTGGGGTCATTAGCGAGCCCGTGTGTCTAATGTTGTTTGTATTTACCACCCAGCTCCTAGACAAATCAAAGGTGAATTAGCATTCTCCGGAGGGCCCGAAACGAGCGTGGCGCCGCCTAAATGACCTGGTGGGACACATTAGGTGCGGAGATGGCGAGATAAGCCGCGGGCCTAACGAGTACGGAAATGCGCTTGATTCATTTTCAATCATTAGCAGCGTTTATTGCCGGCTGGGGTGTCATTTTTTGTTTATTTGTTTCACACGGCTCTCTCAGGCGAGGCTATGCATTTCTAAGGCGATGGTTTGTTTTTCATTAGCCACACCTTGTTGTGGGATTTTCACGTGTCCAAAAGAGACGTCCACACCCCCACCCACAAATGCCTACCAATACAAATACCCCCCCACCCCCCCCCCCCCCACCCCCACCTTCACTGTGTGTAAGCGCCTGTTTTGATAACCTCCCCAGTAGTAGTAGTCAGACGCAAATGAGTTTTGATAGGACGCTCCGCGTTCTGGGGTGATCCTCAATCTTCTCTCTCAATTTGCGATTCTTTAAACAATCTCCCGACCTGCAGCTTTGCACTCAGCGTCTGACCATGCGATAGCAGCAGGTCCCATTTTCTGGTGTGGTGTGGCATGATGTTGTGTGGTGCGTTGCGGTGTGGTGTGATGTGGTGTGGTAGGGTTATGGCGTGATGTGGTGTAGTGTGGTGTAGTGTAATGTGGTGTGGTGTGGTGTGGTTGTGGTGTGATGCGGCATGGAGTGGAATGGAGTGGTGTGGTGTGGTGTGGTGTGGTATAGTGTGGTGTGGTGTGGTGTGGTGTGCTGTAGTGTGGTGTAATGTGGTGTGGTGTGGTATAGTATGGTGTGGTGTGGCGTGGTGTAGTGTGATGTAGTGCTGTGGTGTGGTGTAGGGTGGTGTGCTGTAGTGTGGTGTGGTGTGGTGTGGTGTAGTATGGTGTGGTGTTGTGTAGGGTGGTGTGCTGTAGTGTGGTGTGGTGTAGTGCGGTGTGGTGTGGTGTGGTGTGATGTGGTGTGATGTGGTGTAGTGTGGTGTGGTGTGGTGTGGTGTGGTGTGGTGTGGTGTGGTGTGATCCCAGTGCAGAGGCCCCCACCATCCCCATCACCATCAGCACACGACCGCAAAGGACAGACTGAGGGAGTAGACCAGGCCAGGATGGGGAAGAGCAATTTGGACCTACACTCCCCCCCAGCCCCATTGTCATTCAGCTGGGGTAAATATTTAAACGCGATATTGAGCGGGACCTGGTTGCACGCTGCTGGAAGGTGGCAGGAGTGTCTATGGAGGAGGGCATTTTATTAAGAGCAATGGCAGTCATATTAAAGTAAAGCATGTCTGACACATGCAGGAAATTGCCAGTATATGACACAATTCCTCAATATGTGTGGCAGTCTGCTTTCCTGTAATTCTCCCGGACGGCTGACAGTGGGAGAAATATCTGCCCTCCAACATGGGGGATTACAGTATGGGAAGCATGCACAGGTTTGTAATTACTACCGGCGTGGTGTGGTGTGGTGTGGTGTGTGGGTGTGTGTGGGTGTGTGTGTGTGTGGTGGGGGGAGTCATGTGTGTACATTTACACAGAGATGTAGACATTTGCAGTATCTGTAGTGTGATGGAACACACACCCACACACACACACACACACACACACACACACACTTACACATGTGGTGGTGGTGGTGATGATGCAGAGAGGTGAGACCGAGCCGCCATTTTGTGACGAATCTGCAAGCAGAGTCCTGTGTGCGTGTGAACTGTGTGAGAATTGAGTATGCCGCAAGACGCCTGTAAAAGGGCAGCCTCAGAGAAGCCTGACTGCAGGCCGAAGGTGTGAGCTGTGAAGATGCTTCTGTTTGTGTTCAGTGTGTCACTGAAACAGTCTGTTCTGTGCCTGGGTTATGGCACACACACCCATAAAACAAACAAAAACACACAAGCACACACACGTTAACACACACACAGGTTAACACACACACATATTAACACACACACACATGTTAACACACACACACGTTAACACACACAGGTTAACACACATACACACACATGTTAACACAAGCACACACACGTTAACACAAGCACACACACGTTAACACACACACAGGTTAACACACACACTTTAACATACACACACGCGTTAACACACACATGCAGGTAAACACACAGACACACACACACACACTTACACAACACACAAAGAGTCGATGAGCTACCATTTGCATCAGCCCTACGACTTATGTCTTTCTGGTACATTATTGCCACTTCATCCAAACGCAAGGTGTAAGGCCTCTCAAACTGCTGGTATCTGCCAACTAATACTGTGAATGTTTTTTTTTGTTGTTCAAAAAGGAGCCTTTCTTTCCAGTCACAGTCTCTAAAGAATCCAGTCGCTGTTCTTCTGTCTCTCTATTCTAACTGCCTGGCCTTTACACACAGTTCGTTCTCTAGGCTGTCACTAAACTTCGGTATTGTGTTGTTTAAAAACCGGGCTGCTTTTGTGGCGACATGAGCAGACACAAAGTGCTCACAGCCATTCGGGTGGCCTATTCCTAGTGAGAGGAACCCAACAGTGAAATAGACACTTTGTACACAATCTTGTTTTACGGCGTATAATGACAATTAAAAGCCTGTCCACAAATTGATGGGCCCCAATTCAGCTAAATTAAAATTGGATAAAATAATGTAATTGGAGAATAAACGATACTTTCTCCTCTCTACTAATTAAAATGATGTGCTTTCAGCCCGTGCAGGGACCCAGTGTGATCTGTTCTGGGCCATTAATGATAAAAGAAGTGGCTAATTAACTTAAGAGCTGTGATACACATGTGTCTATGAAGTCTGAATGGGCATGACCAAAGATACGTCCTTTTCACTTAGGCTTCCGCAGATAACAAAGGATTTCAACTCTGGAGTAACACAGTGGAGATAAATTGAATATAGTTGTACGAATTACTGAGTTTGAGGACAGGCCACAAAGCGTGTGGGGGTTGGCTCAGGCGGTTTTACATCGTTCTGTCAGAATAAAATAAACAAAGAGTGGAACACAAAAATATCATTAGTGGAGCACAGAAACATCATTAGTGGCTCTTGTTATCCACCATTTTGTGGCCTGATCTAAAGGCTGTCACAGCTTTCATCAAGACACTGTAAATGAACAGCAGGATTTATTGCCCAGCGCATTTGCCGCAATATGCTTTTTATTAGGATATTTGGGGTTTGCTTTGTTTCTCGGTCCGCTCAGCCTAGCGTGTAGAAGAGAAATGCATCATTGGGACATATTTGAGGGAGGGGAAATACAGATGAGAAAATGGCTGCATATGAAGGCTGGGTCTCGGGAAGATTATAATGTGTGGTCTTCAAGTGTGTGTGTGTGTGTGTGTGTGTGGATAAGGTTGTGGGTGAGTGACTTGATTTTTTTTGTCCTTTTTTCTTATGAACCAATAGAGGGCAGTAGATGAGAGAGAGAGAGCTTGGAGAGCTAGAGAGGTGAGAGAGACAGAGAGAGAGAATGAGATAGAGGAGAGGTAGAGAAAGGGAGAGTAATGGAAAAAGAGAGAGAGAGGGAGAGAGAAGAGATGTGGAGGAGAGGTATGGAAAAAGAGTAGAGGATAGAGAAGAGAAATAGAGAAGACGTAGAGAGAGAGTAAAGCAGAGAGCGAGAGAGGGGGGGGGGGGGGGGGGTGGGGGAGAGCGAGAGCAAGGGAGCATGACAGCTGACAGAGAGATGTGTACTTCATGTTTGGGTTTTGACACGTACATGCCATTGTTAGGGAGATTGTGCATCCTCTACATGCAGAAGCTCTATATTAAACGCCACTAAAGCTGTCAGGCGCAGCTATTTTTAAGGCAATCCCATCTGCGCTCTTTCTCTAACTCGGAGGACATGTTTATCTGCTGTATAAACATCACCCAGGGGGAATTTATGCATTTGTGGAATACCTGAATCTAACCCAGGTGAAGACTCACGGGCTCAAGAAATACTCAAGTAGGGAAAAAAAAACACAAAAAAGCACCCCTCACTCTCGCAAATGCATTTGGCCCCAGTATTAATTCTAAACAGCCCATATGGCCTTCAGGACTAGGGGAAAAACAATGATCATGTTTCATGTTTCATCTCAAAAGTGCATCAATGTTCATCTTAAATGGCAACTGTGCTTTATAAACAAGCCATTATAGTCCTTGTTGCATATATAATTATCTAGCAAAAAGCCAAATGTAGCATAGGTTTTCTGACACATAGCGCGGCAGAACATAGTGTGGTTTATATGGTATATTGGGGACTAATATTTAAAAGCAATTCACTATTTTCTTTTTTTGAGTTCACTCTTACATGGCTGTCATATGTACTGATCAGGCATTTTAATTGACATCCCCGAAGGCCAAACTTACACATAACTTCACCTCACATTTCTATTAGGACATTTAGAAGATGTGCAAAGTACTGACAGTACTGTTCAAATATAAATTTTCATCAATATGGGCCCATAAAGTATGAGATCCCTGGCCTTGACAATACTGACATTTAATAGCATTACAGTCTGATTTGTCAGCTGCATAATATTGTTATTATGGTATATAGTTTGAAATATATCATGATAATATGCATTAATATGCAATATGCATCAGATATATTAGAACATCTTTGCAGATTTACAGATGTGGCTGTTTGGTGAGATATTATTTCTCTTAATGGTGCAACGGACTACATTTCTATGATTATGGATGTATTATAAGATAGATTATGTATATACATCATTACAGATATACCCTTGCAGTTCAAAGTTATACTTATCATTAATTGGCTTAGATATGTCATATCAAATACATAATGTCATTATATATGTGCCTGAATGGCACATGTCAATAATTGTATCACTGGAATGAGTTGGATAGATTTATTTATTAAATGGCTTCTCTAAAAGCTGCAAAAACACCAACTTTCAGAGGCGAGATCATAATTACTTCTGTAAAATATTACTGACTCCTGCATCAGGTTTTGTGTATCCAGTTCAAGTCTTTTACATTACCCTAACGGAACCGATGATGATGACAAATGCATTATTGGATATATAACACGTGTATAACTGCCCTTATTAGAAAGATGTAGCTGATATGGATAAGATAGATAATCTATGAGATATATGATGCCAAAAATAAGATATACAATATCCTCCAGATATGTAGCATTACTGCCCTAACAGGTCTGAAATGTAGCTGGTGACACCGAAATATATTACATGTCCAACACCATGGGTGTATTACAAGACAGATAATATGGGCCTACATGTGTTGTTATTGGTGGAAGAAGTAGTGTTGGCCCTTGGGCTGGTACTGCTAGTCAGCTGTGCTGCTCACCACTGACACTGCCTCACCCAGGAGACTGCAGTCCGTCTCCAGGCAGAGGAGGAATCACATCCACATGTCCCAACAGTCCCGTCCAGACATACATGTATTACGACAGATCTGGCAACACAGAAGAGTCCGATCACTGGTGAGGGCCAGAACTGCTGTTTTTTTTCTTTTTTGCCTTTTTAACCACAGTCCCGTTTGCATAATTTCATTGCATCGATCACTCTTAATTTGAGGACTTTATAAATTGCATGTAGCATTCGTTTTTTAATAAATTATTCCACTGCTACACAACTCGCAGATGTGGCCCCGTTAAAACAAACATGACGTTACGTCCAAGAGTAATCAAAAATACAGCACCAACATCCTGTTGTGCATTAAAAATTCAACACAACACGTGTAGGTTGCCATTATCATAATGACTATTTCATGAAGAGCCCTAATTAGCAGCAGTGCCTTAACAGAGGCAGGCACCGGAGAGAGGACTAGGCCCGGGGCGGCTGAGCCCGCTCCGAATCTGGGCCACAACTACACGTGCAGTGGGGACAGAGCCAGGCTGAGCCGGGCCGAGTTTGTTTACACGTGTGCTACCATACAGAGTGAGCTACAGGGCTCTGATTCACACCTTGACACATGTTAATGGCTGACTCACGTGTCCCTTTTGTCACATGATGAGGCGTGTGGTCTACAGCTCCACCTCCAGTGGTCCGGAGATATAGCTCCTGGTTCCCCATCATCAGGCCAGGACTGAAGAAGCCTTTTGGGTGAAAGGTGAAACGTGTTTGAGCTCTAAAAAAGTTCATTTTGCAGAGACCTGAATGTAAAGACAATTAGAATTAATTTCTCAGACATTTCAACATCTCCCCAAAGTGATGCTGCATCTAAGCCCTGGCAGCCATTTGTCAGATCCTGTTATACAAGGTGCTTTACAGTTTTACATTGTAATAATACTACACATACTCTAACTATATTGTAATTAAATCGTAACTATACTACAGCGATACTAATATATTACACACTACAATGACACTTTATTATAAATGTAATATCTGTAGCTATACATACACTGCTGAATTTAACTACTACATGTGCTATAACCACACTATATTATAACTACTGTATAAAGCTATGGTAGAATTAGTAGTTTGTAGTTAGATTTACAGGTGTATAGATTAGTATAGATATTAGAGTACGGTACAGCAGTTACACTGAATCTGATGACAGTGGGAGTTTATCCTTCCACAAAGATCCAACTAAAAAGCAATAATGTATCTAACCGGCATCTAGTCATCTTTTAAAACACTTGAACTGTTTATTTACCTATTTATCTTCATGTGACATCACATCTGTAAGCCATGGCCTTGGCCTGGTTGTCACACCACACACGAACACAGACCGCTCTCCCCCAGCTCAAGTGCAGCAGGCCTGGCTCTGTGGAGAGGGGACGTGTACCCCCCGCCTGGTGCACCTGAGGCGGCTCCTCATGTCCCCGCAGCCAGGATCTGACAGGCAGCAAGCAGGAGGCCGAGGGGGCGCGGTGTGGTGCGGTGTGGCGTGGTGTGGTTGAACTCCGCTTCTCTCCTCTCCTCTCCTCTCCTCTCCTCTCCTCTCCGCTTCTCTCCTCTCCTCTCCTCTCCTCTCCTCTCCTCTCCTCTCCTCCCCCCTCCCCTCCTCTCCCCTCCTCCCCCCTCCCCTCCCCTCCTCTCCCCTCCTCTCCTCTCCTCTCCTCTCCTCTCCTCTCCTCTCCTCTCCTCTCCTCTCCTCTCCTCTCCCCTCCTCTCCTCTCCTCTCCTCTTCTCTCCTCTCCTCTCCTCTCCTCTCCGATCAGGAGGCAAGCGGAGTTAATCCTCCTGTGGAAAATGGGGAAACGATCCCTGCTGTCGAGCCAATTAAAATCAGCCCAGGACCGAAAGCGTCTCCTGCAAAAATTAGCAGATTCGGCAGCCCAGCCTGGGTGAGCACACACAAAGCGTTAGGGGGTTGGGGTGGGGGTGTGGGGGGTGAGGAAGGAGCGGAGGTGAGGAAGGAGCGGAGGTGGGGAGAAAAATTGGAAGACAAAAAAAATGACAAATGCGAGAAGGAGGGAAAATGATCAGAAATGTAGCAAGAGCCTGAGGCTAGCAAACTTTCCCTGGCCTCCACACTTCTCTCCTCCCCACTTCTCTCCTCCCCACTCCTTCCTCCCTCCCTCCTTCCTTTCCTCCTGAGTCTGGCACACTTCTCTTTTCCTCTTTTCCACTCTTCCCTTCCTCATCCTGCTGGGCCCCTACTTTGCATTGGGTCTATTTGAATGCCAGTAATGATCTTTCCTGTGCAATATGCCCCTCTACCTAACATGGTCTATGTGAGAGGCACACTCATAAAAGATGGAGGGGGGAAGTGTGTGTGTGTGTATGTGTGTGTGTGTGTGTGTGTGTGTGTGTGTGTGTGGATAGGGGCATAGTCTGTGGTCAGGCTTCCTGCCAACACCAACCACCAACCCCCTCCCTACTCTGCAACCCCAAACACACACACACACACACACACACACACACACACACACACACACACACACACACACAGAGGCCCTCAGCTCCTGCCTGCGCAAGTGCACCTTATTCATAACCTACATATCCCTGGCTATTAAAGCCTGGGCCCCCGCCAAGCCAAACTCCTCAAGCGTGCCAGAACCTAATGCCCTTTTTGATATGCGGTCTGGGAAGCAGTGGAGGAGACTGTGCTGGGTCCACTAAACTCCTATCACTCACTCACTCACTCACTCACGCAGGGAGGCATCTCGGCCCCCCGGCCCATGCACCGCACCATACCCCACCGTGGCCCACCGCACGCCTCGGCCTGGACAACGCCTCACTGCCCCGCAGCGCCGCGCCGAGCCCTCGACCAATCACACGTCACAGATGGGGGAGAAAATGGCCGCCGCGTGACAGTTCGTGAGCATTACGTATGCAAAGAAAGAGAAAGAGAAACATTAGGGGAGAAATCATATATATATACACACTATATATATAGTGAGGGAGTGAAAGAAAGAGCAATGGTGCTGGCGGTAGTGGGGGTGAGAGGGGCCAAAAAGAGCGAGGCGTGAGTGGGGTGTGGAGTCGTGGGTGTATGAAATACAGAGAGACCTGGGCTCTGATTGAAGCTGTGATAACTTATTTCTGGCCTAAATGGAATTCTCAGTTAGGGTTTGTCATTTTTCCTGTCAGGCGAAATGGGCAAAATGTTCAGTGCCACTTTTGATGGAGCTGTCCAAATGAACTCATAGCCAATTTTTTCCCCCCTCCTGCCTTCTGAGGGATTCGGCCTCTGGTGGGGCTGAATTTCTCTTCCCCTCTCCTCCTGTGCTGCTGGAGGAGCTTTCCGGTCTCGTTCCGTGGTCCACTGCCACGGTTCCTCACAGGTCACATGATTGATTAGAACATATACCGGATCACAGTGGATTTTGTCGCGTGTTGACGGAGCCCCCAGTGTGCCGTCCTCAGCCCCCGTCCTGTGCTATCTGATGAGGAAATCAGTGTTGCCAAGATGGAGATCTCCCCTACTCGGTTATCTCCTGTCACGGATCTGCGCTATGTCTGCGAACGACTCGAGCGCATCACATCAGCACAGACAGCGAGCAGAACCAGCCCAACTAGAGGTGGCACCAAACACCAGTGCACTGTATGCCTGAACGTGATGTCTATAGACTCCGAGCAGTGCTTGCATAAATGAATGCATAATGTATTTGGGGTGGGTGGTGTGGGCGGTGGGATTTTAAGTGTTATGGGATCACCCACACAGTGTCCTCCAAATAAACAGACGTGGACTCAGCACACAACCCAAGACAATGTGGATGCTAGAGGGGAAAATCTCGTCCTAATGAAAGGATTAATCCACATGGTTAGTCTTCCGTCATAATCTGCCTGTTAGCACCTAGCCTTTCGCAAAGCATCTCATGACAGGGCCACCATTACAGTTAAAGTTGTGGTTAGAGAGCTATCTGGAATGGCTTATGTCCCGCAGATAGCGTGTACGCATTTTTCTCGTGTTCTCGTAAATCCGTTTAGGAAATCCAACGGCGAGATAACAAAGACACAGAGAGGCACTCAGAGCCCTGCCCGCATCGTTAATAGGTGTGAAATTTCCACAACGAGTCAGAAGTGCGTTTTATTGGTGCAAACTTTCCAAACGATACACATTTGATTTTAATTCCGCTGCCTGTCATGCTGGATTGCCTTGCTTGTCACTTAATGGGGTGTTAAAGTGACGTTGTAATTGCGTTTGTAAATACACAACACTGCTTTCTATGACAGCTTCGATTTTTTCTCTGAGTTCACCATTTTATGTTTTTTTTTCCTCCCCTGCAGACTTTATTTTTAGAGCTTTTGTTCTGATCCTGGTCATCAGCTTTAGACTTAGCCCAATAAGAGAAGACTGAGTGTGTATGAGCCTGTGTGTGTGAGCCTGTGTGTGTGACAGCGTGTGTGTGTGTTCTGCTGTTGCCTAGTCTCAGTGCAAAAGGATTAGACCAAAGGCAACTTTGAGTTTGACACTATTGAATTAGAAATGATTAAACTTAGCTTGCAACCCCTTGATTAACTTATTCCGTGGCTAAAAGAGGAGCAGAGCGTGCATGAAATAATGAGTTGATTGGTGCGCAAGGTTTCCTCTCTCTTTCTTTTTTTGATGAGGTGATGAGATGGTTCCATTCCCATAGAGGGTTTTGTTTCTTCAGAGCATCGCTGTAATTTCCAGAAACTTTTTTTAACA
Source organism: Coilia nasus (assembly GCA_027475355.1). Classification (NCBI taxonomy): domain Eukaryota; kingdom Metazoa; phylum Chordata; class Actinopteri; order Clupeiformes; family Engraulidae; genus Coilia; species Coilia nasus. Next base: position 11,145,411 of record CM050203.1, on the reverse strand, counting down.
TTGAATATTAAAGACCCTAAAGATGTGTGTGATTACACCAGACGTGTGTGTGTGTATGTGTGTGTGTGTGTGTATATGTGTGTGTGTGTGTGTGTGTGTGTGTGTGTGTGTGTGTGTGTGTGTGTGTGAAGCATTTCTGCACACAGCCATCTTTACTCTCAGCAGCTTTACAGCAACCAGCAGTGATCATGTGCAATCATGAATACATTTAAATTCATTTAATTTCCTACCCCCATGGGAACTCCAGCTCACACACTCACACTCACACGCCCACACAGACTGCCACCACCAAATTAGATCACAAACAAATAGCCTATACATTAGTGAGCTATGCATTCTTAAATAAATTCATATAACTGTCAAAGTCTTCACATCTGAGCGATTCTGTTATTGTTGCCCCATCAGATGACATTTTTGTTTCTGTTCTCTTTTTTCTCCTCCCTTCACTGCGAGAATGTGTCAGAAGGCATCAGCCATCACAGCACCTTCTCTCTCTCTCTCCCTCCCTCCCTCCATCTCTCTCTCTTCCTCCATCTCTCTCTGTCCCTGCCTCAGTGTTGTCACATTCAGCCATCAAGTGGCGACGGGAGCTGGTGACCTCGCGTGACACCTTTATTTAGTCATTCAGAGCCAGGAGATTACTTCACATCAGCAGTGCTCCTCACACTCTATGCTAATCCCTCTTTTGGGGAGGGGTGGTGGTGGTGGTGGTGGTGGCAAGATGACGGCTAAAGCCTAAAACAACAGCAGTGATGGCTTTCGGGGAGAGGTGGTGGGGGTGTTGATGGCAAAACGATGGCCAAAGCCTAAAACAACAGCAGGCTGCACTCCATACTGGACAATGACCGCCACCCCCATACACACCATCTTCATCAATCAGAGGAGTTTGATCAGCGTCAGACTCCGGTCCCTCTCCTGCAGGACAGACAGGCTGCGGAGGTCCTTTGTCCCCAGGGCCCAGAGCTGTATAACAGCACACAGAAGGAGCTGAGCATCATGGACTGGAGTGCTTGAGCACACACACACACACACACACACGCACACACACACACACACACACACACACACACACACACACACACACTCACACTCATATGCTGTCCCTGGTGGTGACTACTATACTACTAATCTATCTACTTGAGCGACCGCGAAGCACCTTATCACGACACTTCTCTACCTCGTGGATTTCTTATCTTTACTTATTAATTTTTTTCTCTCTCTTCTCAGTTAAGTGAATGTTGTATGAATGCAGATGTGTGCAATATGTTTGATCTGTTTTTGCAATGTGTATTATGTGTATGCTACTGGACACCTTCATTTCCTTCGGGATCAATAAAGTAACTCTACTGTACTCTACTCTACCACTCTACTCTACTCTACAGTGATGGGCTGTGATGGCGCGTGGGATGAGGGAGTAGTGAAATGATGGCCAAAGTCTAAAACAACTGCACTCCACACTGATAGGCTGGGGTTGGGTAGTAGGGCGATGGAGGGATTGAGGAGTGAAAAGATGAAGCAAAGACCTAAAACTGGAAAGCTGTGCTGCTGGACTGGGCAGCTGTGGTCTAGTGGTTAGGGAGTTGGAGAGTCACAGGTTCTTATCCCGCCCTCCTGGGTGAACGGCCTTGGCTGAAATGCCCTTGAGCAAGGCATCTGACCCCACACTGTTCCAGGGACTGTAACTGAAACCCTGTAAATGTAAGTCACTCTGGATAAGAGCGTCAGCCAAGTGTAATGCAATGGGTGGGTTAGTGACATAGGCGTGGCTATGGGTGGGCTGGGTTGGGCCTCATCAGTCAATCACTTATCAATCAGGCCCAATCAGAAGGCTCTATAAGTTTGATTGACTGTTACAGTAATAAAAATAACCAATGGGTTTTGGGCTCGGCCCAACTGTTTTTTTTTCTGTTCTGATTTGGGGCGTAACCAGCCTGGTTAGTAGGGTGAGGGAGTAGTGAAACGATGGCCTTAAAAACCTAAATGAGCAGCACTGATGCGCTGGGAGTGAGGTGGGGGGGCGGGTGGTGTGTGGGCAGGGTCTGTCGTGCACAGAGAGGGATGTGAGGACAGAAGAGAGGAGATAAGATTAGGGAACGGGGGAGGGGGGTGGGGGTTACCTCGCCCCTGCTTGGGGTTACCTAGCCCCTGCTTAAAAGGGAGCACAAGACTGAGTCCACTGTGTAGAGAGGGATGTGAGAAGAAAAAAAAGAGAAGAAACAAGAGGAAAGAGCACCTGTTAAAAAAAGAGCACAAGACTGAGTTGCCCTCTGTTCTGGACAGCGGAGGGTAGAGGAGAAGAGAGAGAGAGAGAGGGAGAGAGAGAGGAAGATGAGATGAAAGACAGGAGAGAAGAGGGAGAAGAGAAAGAGGGCTATTCGGGAGCTGTTTCAAAAGCGGGGAGATTTGGGTGGGGTGGGGGGGTGGGTGGTAGAGAGACCCTGCTTAGCATATCAAATGGGGCATCCTGTGGCCCGCCCTGTTCCGTCGCCGACCACCAATTAGGGGCCACCTCGCCTCACACAGCGCCGTGACTTAGGAGAGGATTCATTTCCCCGCCATCGATAACAAACAGGGGGGCCACTGCATAGCCGCCATTAAGTGGTGCAAAAAAGGAGAGAAAGACATTTTTTTATGATTTTCTTTTTTTTTTTTTTTTTTTTGGTGTGGGGAAGAATAGATAGCTGAAGTGAGAATGGAGGGAGAGGGGTGGGGTGGGGGTGGGGGGGGGGACTCTAGCTGATCTCCATTTCCCCTCATCCCATACGCCCCCTCACCCTCCCCATCTCCCCTTCCTGAACGGACTCGGGGGAGAATTCCTTATTCAGAGCAAAATCTTTCAAGGTTGAATGCGAGAAAATGGCGGTGGGTCCCGGGGAGAGCGCGGAGCAGGGAGGTGATGATCACTTTCACCTTCAACTCCTCTTTGATGTGGCGGAGTCAATTTTTAATCAGACGCCATCAGGCCCCCGTCTTCACTCCCCCCGCACAAAGTCCCATTACCCCGCCACTTTCTGCAAGCCGGCGATAAGGACAATGCTCTCCTCCTGCCTCCTCACAGCCCTGCCTATGATGAGTCCCTTTGGAGCAGCCTTGATAAAACATGGTCAGAGAGACTGGCAGAGGGACAGGGAGGAGGAGAGAGAGGAAGAGAGAGAGGGAGGGGGCAGAGAGAGAGAGAGAGCGCAACAGAGAGAGAGGGAGAGAGAAAAAGAGAAAGAGGGAGAGAGAGAGAGAGGGGGTAGAGAGAGAAAGAGAGAGAGTGCAAGAGAGAGAGAGAGGGAGAGAGAGAGAGAGAGAGCGAAAGAGAGAGAGAGGGACAGAGGGACAGAGGAAGAGAGACAAATTAAGAGTAGGAAATGGATAAAGAGAGAGAGAAAGAGAGAGGGGGGGAGAGACAGGGGGGCAGGGAGAGGAAGAGAAAGAGGGGGAGAGAGAGGGGGGCAGGGAAAGAGGGAGAGGAAGAGAGAGGGGGAGAGAGAGGGGGGCAGATCAAGAACAGGAGATGAATAAAGAGGAAGGGGGGCAGAGACAGAAAGAGAGGAAGAGAAAGAAGGAGAGGAAGAGAGAGAGAAAGAGAGACAGCAGAAGATGAATAGAGAGAAAGGGGGCAGAGACAGAGAGACGGAGAGGAAGAGAAAGAGAAAGACAGAGGGAGAGAAAGAAAAACAGGGAGAGAGAAAAAGGTCACCTCTCCTCTAAGGTTAACCCTTCTCTCTTTCCTCACCCCAGTCACTGAACTGGGGCCCTGCTTACAGTGGGGATAGCACACAGCACACACACACACACACACACACACAGCATGCACATAGTAAAACGCATACAGACACCAAAAACACACACACACACAGCAAAAATACATACAGTACACACAGACACAGCAAAAACATACACACATAGCACACACAGCAAAAACATACACACACACAGCCAATACGCACACACACACAGAATGCAAACACACACAGCAAAAATGCACACACACACACAAAGCAAAAACACACACACATAGCATACACAGCAAAAACGCATACACGTAGCATAGCACACACAGCAAAAACGCATACACACACACAGCCAATACGCACACACACACACAGAATGCCAACACACAGCAAAAATGCACACACACACACACACACACACACACACACACACACACACACACATGCACAGACCAAATGCACAAACACATGGACAAACACTTTTCTGAATGCGTTATGACACACAGGATTGGTGGCTTTTATTGGAAAGTCAGACGATTGTTGCTGGCAAGCCACTTCAGTGTTTTCATATCCAACCATGGCCATCAACACGTGTGTGTGTGTGTGTGTGTGTGTGTGTGTGTGTGTATGTGTGTGTGTGTGTGTGTGTGAGTTATTCTATGCATCCTGATCACCTACCCTGATTCTGTTATTCTCCTTCTACACTCCCATCTCTAATCCGGAGGTGAGCTTGGGCAGAATGTGTGCTTGTGTGTGTGCGTGTGTGTGTGTGCATGCATGTTTTGATATCTGTTTTGCGATTCTGGCTGCCTTAATCAAGGCCAGTGTTCCCCCAGTCAGTCTGCCCTGTGCCCCCTCCCTCCTGCACGATTCCCAGAATGAGCCCCATCCGTGACCCCTGCTCCGGGGGGGTCACGTTAAAATACCGCGGCCACGGTGGTGCGGTGAGCAATCAGGGTCGAGACGAGACCACCCCACCTCATCCCACCCCACCCCACCCCAGACAGGCAGCATCCATCTCTCAGTCCTCATTTACAAGCCAATCAGGTGCACATGTTCCTCGTATATCTGCCCCCCCCCCCCTTCATACACCCCACCACCTCTCCACCCCCGCACCCCCAATCTTAAAAAGCCAATTTAAGAAGTGTACCGATGGATTATGAAAAATGCAATGCTGGGGTTCGGCGCTGGTTAATGCCCGTAATGTTCCCTTTAAAAAAAGGACAGGATCGTTATTAACATTCATTTTCATTTCCTGGCAATTTAACATGAGACATTATGTATTCAAATAACGAGGAATATCTGCAACGTGGCTTATTGCCTCCAGTTCCTTGCTGTAATATTTAAATGCGCGCCCATGAAAAGCCATTTGCGTTTCCTTTTCTCCGAAGGCCCTCGGAAGGCGGTTAAAGCGGTGTGCAGCTCCCTGCTACGAGGACAATCATCTTTTCAGAGTCTTTTGAACAATAATCATTTAACAAAGGCCAATTACACTTCTGATAAAAGTTTATGGCGCTCAAAAAAAAAAAAAGTGCCCGACTTGAGAAGGGAGCAGATGAAGGCAGCGGACGACACCCAGGAGAAGAGTGTGAGACAACACTGTGCTTTGGTGGAAGAAAAAAAACAGTGAACAAATAAATAAATAATTGAATAGATTAAAAAAACAAGACTGTGGTGAGCTGTAGCAAAACCAGGTCAGCTTTTTCCGTAAACAAGAGTGATCAGAAACACACTCGCGCAGACGGTGTGTCATCATGTTGTCTATATCGTGGACAATAAACAGGCTCGTAATTATCTCAGTGATACCAATGAAGGAGTGGCAGTGATGTGGACTCCGTGTGTCTCTGTGTCCTCATCGCACAGGAAGCACACTGGTATGGGCTCTGGGTGACGTGACAAACAAGCGTCACACTGTAGGGTCCATGTTCTGCATACGGTACGTGTGGCTTTTGCATTAAACAGCCCACCCTGTTAGGGGTTTCCATTTTAATGCTGACAAAATAAAATAATGCGCTGTAATCGGCCTGGTAATTGCCAACATCCCCCTTTTTCTTACGGTCCCTACACAAGATTGTGTGCAAGAACAATAGTGGAAAGGAAAAAAAAATAAAAAAAAATAACCAGTAACAAAAATAAGGGGAATCGCAATATTTTCGGAGTGCCATCATTTTGTGGGGGACCACACACATGAAAACCCACACGCTCATTAAGTCCTATTACGCCAGGAAGCTAGGCATGAGAGAAGTCCCAGTCCTGGTTTTGCTTTGTATGAAAAGTGCTAGCAGCGTCGAAAATTAGAGTCTGCATTGGTGGTGGTGAGTGTGTGTGTGTGTGTGTGTGTGTGTGTGTGCGCGTGTGTGCATGTGTGTGTGTGGGTGGGGGGGTTTACTGAAATAATCCCTCTGCACAGCTAAAATGAGTTAAAAACACATCAGAAGGCAGCTTAACCTCTGAAAACCTCACCGACGTTTCAACAACAACAAATGATCATTCCCATCATTGTTTCCAAGGGATTCTTTTTTCCAGTGCTTTTGGCTTGAGCTGCAAGTCTTAAAAAAGGGCTGTGGTTTCATTTTTAATGACTATGCTATGGATGTGCGAAGAGCTGTGTGTGTGTGTGTGTGTGTGTGTATGTGTGTGTGGGCGCACGCAATATCGTGTGGTGTGTGCAAGCATTCAAAAAGAAGTATTTTTAACAGTGACAGTGCAAATGACTAATAGCACTAACAAGGGCTGCGTTTTGCTCATTAAAATGTATAATCCTTGGCTCTCTTTTCGTCAGGCAGAGGGAGAAAGAGGGCGAGGAGAGAAAAGTCAGACGGCTGCTTAATGCTGTTGCTCTCCATATTGCGGATAAGAGGCGAACGCCGCGCTTTCGCCCGCCGCCTGTGCTCACAGCCCCTCATTAACACGGCAAAATGAGGCCCCCCCCTCCACACATACACAGACACACACACACACAGCCAAGAGGCTGCCCATAGAACAAGGCTTAAGAGTGCCTCTGTTTTGCCAACACAGTCTCCAAAGCCTTCTCAAAGATCTCCAGCTTGGAGGGTGGGAAGTGATTGTCTTTGTGTGCATTTATGTTTAAGTGTAAGTGCATATGTTTCTATAGATGTCAGTGTATGCATATGTATGAGTATATACCTGTGTGTGTGTGTTCACTGGGGTTTGAGAGTGTATGTAAATGTCTGCAGCTGTGTGTGTGGATATGTCTGCTTGCATACAGGTAGTTGTGTATGAGTGTGACTGTATATACTGTGTGAGTGTGTGTATGTGTGTGTGTGTGTGTGTGTGTATGTCTATGGGGAAAGTCTCAAAGATCAAATGGCACGTGCAGAGAGGCAATCAGTTGTTCTTCATGGTGCTGAGAAACTCATTATGTGTGCTCAGCGCCATGTTTGATTATTTATGTCTTGCTTGATTTCTAAATAACACCTCTACGGAGATGGACTGATTTGTTTATTAATCCACACTCTGACACAACACAAAGGGAAGGCATAAAGGGTGCAAATCAACCCTGAACACCAACTCTGCTATACAATGTAGACACACACACACACACACACACGCGTGCACACACACACACACACATACGCATGAACATTAACACACAAACACAGACATGTACATATACAAAACAAAATAAAGACCATGACATTTTATTACAATTGGAGCGACTTGTTTTTTTTTTTGGTCCAAACAGGTAAGAAGAAGAGAAAAATGCTGCCTTCTATTTTCAGCAGACTTGAGAAATGATTGCCCACTCACTCAGTCATCACAGCACTACCATCACCGGCCTTCATTAGTGGCAGGGGCAAGCAGTGCTTTAAGTGAAGGCTGAGAAATGGCCGTGTGTGTGTGTGTGTGCGTGTATGTGCGTGCATGCGTGTGTGTGTGCCTGTGTGTGCGGACGAGACGCTGTGCTACAGACGTAGGTGAAATAACAATGTGTTATTATCGGGTGGTGGCGTGCTGGACTGGCGTGGCGAAGATGGGGTGCCATGCGTACGCCGTGATTCATGGCCGCCCTTATTTATGGGGGGGAATCAGCAGGAGCAGATGAGAGCTCGTTTGCTGTGTGAAATATGTAGCCTCGGGCACCGCGGACGGACACACACACACACACACACACACACACACACACATACACACACATATACACATACACACTGCAGGAACACACACCTTACTGACCACTAACAATTGCTGAATTAAAAATGCTTCTGCACGCCTGTGTGTGTGTGTGCATGTCTTCATTGTGGAAGAGTGAAGCATCACCATGCACAACAGTGCATTCAGAACAAGCACACACACACACACACACACACACACACGTACAAACATGCATTCACATATCTGCACACAGCAAGAGAGGTAATGAGAAACAATGATGTGACATTACAAATCGAATGATACTGAACTAAATTGTGTCTGCACACACACACCCAAACACACACACACACACCCACACTCTATGAGAACTGTCTTTCACTTAGTGCATATTTCCATGGTAGCGCCATCACCTCTGCAGTCCCTTCACACACAGTGTGGATGTATAGGAGTGCCTGGTGTTGTCAGGTCTGTCAGTGTAAACATCAGCTCTGTGGGCACCTGAGGGCCCGGCCAGGTCAGAGCGGGGCCACAGCGGAGGTGGCAGGGCCGGCCGGGGTGACCCCAGGTGGGAGTGCAAGGCTGAGGGGAGGAGGCGAGAGAGGTCATGGGTCATGGGTCATGGTACCTTGGCAAGGTTGCGACCTTGCGGAGACCACGGCGCCGGCCCGGGGCTCAGACGTGGAGCAGGGTCGCGCTGTTCGTCCGCGCCGGCCTGGCCTCGGCGGGTCGGGTCAGCAGAACCCACGGATCCTCCAGCCTCTGGGCCGAGCGGGAGCGCCGCAGCCGAGCTGCTCCCCCTGGGTCCCGCCGCCCTCCCTGTTCCCAGCCAGCCGGGCGGTGGTGGAGGACGGAGGCGAGGCGCGCTCGCTCGGCAGCGAAGGAGGAGGAGGAGGAGGGCAGGGAGGTGGAGGAGGAGGGGGAGAGGGGCTGGGGCAGGGAGCCCTGGGAGAGGCAGCGCTGGAGGAGCGGAGGGGTGGCTGGAGGAGGCTGCAGCTGGATGCGCTGCTGCTGCTGCTGGTGCTGGTCAGCAGTGCTGGTCCCCTTCAGCAGCTGGAGCTCCAGCTGTTTGCACCGGGCTCGCTCCCGCACCAGCTGTGTGTGTTGCTCGGCCCGCTCCGTGCTCAGACTGCACAGCTGCAGGACGGACAAACACACAATTACAATGCATTTACACTCAGTGTGATGCCAGAGTGTGTGTTTGTGTGTGTGTGTGTTGCTTGGCTCGATGCATGCTCAGCGTGCACAGCTGCAGAATAGGCAAACACACAATTACAATGCATTTACACTCATTATGACGTACGTGTGTGTGTGTGTGTGTGTGTATGTGTGTGTGTGTGACAGTATGTGTGTTTGTGTTGCTTGGCTTGCTCCACACTCAGCGTATACAGCTGCAGAATGGCAAACACACATTTACAACAAATTTACCAAATTTACACTCATAACGATAAAAGTCTGCGTATGTGTGTGTGTGTGTGTGTGTGTGTGTGTGTGTGTGTGATGCTTGGCCTGCCATGGATTCTGGGTACACAGCTGCAGTATGGGTAAACACACAATTAGACAGTTATAACCGTTGTGATGCAGGCTGGTGTATGGCTGTGTGTGTGCACGTGTAAGAGTCAGTGTGTTAGTGTCTGAGCTGATATACAAACCCTCCGCAACTTCCAACGCAAAATTCAGCCAATCCCCGCAAACTCATTGCGACCTAACGACTTTCACCAAACACCGCACCTGTCCTACAATTTTAGGCCCATCACTGTCATGTCTTGCTAGACAGTGAGATTACAATTACATTACACTTAGCTGACGCTCTTATCCAGACTGACTGACAGGTTTCAGTTACAACCCCTGGAGTGGTGTGGGGTTAGATGCCTTGCTCCAACACCAACTCCCTAACCCACTAGACCACAGCTGTCCCTACATTAGAAGATACAGGAAACATTTGTGATTAAAAAACTGTTCACTCTTGTTCACTAAAATAAGCTCCAATGGGCTAACCATAGAAGACAACCATTTTGCAATGACAAATAGTGAGTGTGAGTGACAGACATATTTACAGTAGAACTACAAGATGGGTAGAGCAGGCCTGTGCAGCCATAGACACACACACACACACACACACACACACACACACACACACACACATAAACAGTGCCATTTCAGTCCCTTCACACACACACGCACACACGCACACACACGCAAACACACACGCAAACACACACACACAGCCAACTCTAATGAAGAATGCAATTCGTGTTTTCTCGCCTCATCGCTTTGCTGATCAACCCCTGACAGCATGGAGCCATTCTACATACAACAGCAGCATGCCATGAACACAAACACACAGGCATTGGCACAGACACACACGCACACACACAAATGTGTACACACACACACACACACGCACACACACGCACGCACACACTCGCACGCACACACTCGCACGCACACACACACCACATATGTACACAAAAAGTACACAATATACTCACAAACACTTCCACACAATCACAAATATTACATGCGAATGTGCACACACACACACACACATATAAAAACACATATCTTACCGTCTTACACACACCACACCACATATGCATACAAAAATACACCATAGCTCACATAAACATCTGCACTCAAATCTAATACACCCACACATACATACATGTGCACACAGACATACAAATGGATTTCTCACCTACCAACCAACCCCACCCACACACACACACACACACACACACACACACACACACATACACCTGGTGAAAACCGGTTTGGCATTTAGGTGGCATTAATGGACAGCCATTAGGTTAGAAGATGATGCACCTCATTGTCTTCACCCATGACGGCTACACAAACGTGTGCACACACAAACAAAAGTATAATACCTATTACACAAATGTGTGCACACACAAACAAAAGTATAATACCCATTACACAAATGTGTGCACACACAAACAAATGTGTAACACCTATTACACAAATGTGTGTGCACACAAACAAACGCATAATATGTATTATACAAATGTGTGCGCACAAACAAACATTATAATACATATTACGCAAACGTGTGCGCACAAACAAACGCATTATATGTATTACGCAAACGTATAATCTCTCCCCTCTGAGCACGCCTCACGCTCTGCAGGCAGCCACGCCAGCATAAACGTGCATGGAGGCCATATAACGCCATCCTTTCCACATGACAACAACCAATTTAGAAGATTAGAGCAGTCAATTTAGGCCTCATTTCCACACTTAAGCATGAAACAAAACAAATCAGAGTTTAGCAAGCGTGAGCGAGAGCTTGTGTGTAAGTGTGTGTGTGAGTGAGAGTATGTGAGCGCTGTTACGCTTTGCAGAGGACAAGAGTGAGAGAGTGAGAGAGAGAGAGAGAGAGAGAGAGAGAGAGAGAAAGAGATGAAGGAGAGTGGTAAGTGAGGATGAGGTGGACAGGGAGAATACACCATCATCATCATCATCATCATCATCATCACCACCACTCACACGGCGTGATTGAGTGCAGTAATTAGGGCACGCGTGAGAGCATCGTGTTAAAATGCAATCAGCGGAATGGAAACACAAACAAACAAACAAACAAATAAAGAGGAGGCTCGCAGGTGTCTGGCAACGCTGGCAACGAAGAGCAACAAGAACAGGGCAAACACGACCTACAGTGCATCTCAACACACATGCTTGTGTGTGTGTGTGTGTGTGTGTGTGGGACAGAGAGAGTAAACCCATGTGTGTGAAAGAGATAGAAAAGGAGACAGTCTGTATTTGTAGGTCTTTAAGTGTGTGTGTGTGTGTGTGTATGTGTGTGTGTAAGAGAGAGAGAGAGAGAGAGTGTGTGTGTATGTGTGTGTGTGTGTGTGAGTGAGGGACAGAGTGTATGTGTTACTACTCAAAACTACTAAAATATCAATAACTAATAGGACTTATCCTACAGCTGGTACACAGGTGTAGTCTAATAGTGCTGGTGTAGTCTAATAGTGCTGAAGTTTAGGCCGTGCACATAAAAGTGTTGTCAGAGGGCTGCAGATGAGGGGATTATGAAGACCAGAGGCAAAAAGACTGGCAAGATTCTGTTCAATCTCTGTCTTATTTGGTAGCATTAAAATATAGAAAAGAAAAAGTTTATCCATAACTGCTATACTAGAAGGACCTGTGAAAAGTTAGCAAACTGTGTCTTTGACTTTACCCAAAATATTTGGATAATGTGTTCCTTGCAAGTCATTCTGGTCCATGTAAAAGCAATTAAATATGTGTGTAGGTGAATAAACCCATGTGTGTGTGAGAGAGAGAAAGAGAGAGAGAGAGAGAGAGAGAGAGAGAGAGAGAGAGAGAGAGAGAGAGAGGGAGAGAAAGTGTGTGTGTTAGGGAGTGAGTGAAGGTGTCCTGAGTCTAAAGTGTCAGCAAGCAAGGTATCAGCAAGCAGGTGCTGATCAGACTTCTGGCAGCCTCGCACCTTAAGCGATCCTCCAGACACACACTCCTGGGCTTGGCAGGCCACACCATAGCAATTACACGCTAAACATGCATCACTTCCACACACACACACAGATGTGAATGTATACACACGGACACACACGAACACACAGAGGTTCTGGGTTCACAGGTCAGCTAGACTTCCCAGCACCTATGCCTCCAGGTGTGTGTGTGTGTGAGTGAGTGGGGTTCATGCGGAGGTGGTGCTGTTCCTGTACAATCTACAGATCTCACACACCACACACACTTACACTGAAGCCAGGGGGCTGTGGTGAAGTAAGGTGATGTGTGTGTGAGAGAAAGAGAGTGTGTGTGTGGGTGTATATGTTCTATGTTTCTGGATGTGCATAAAGTGTCTGGACACAGGAGGCTCTGGTAAAGTAAGGTGTGTGTGTGTGTGTGTGTGTGTGTGTGTTATGCTTCTGGATGTACGTGTGTGGTGTGTGTGTGTGTTATGCTTTTGGATATGCGTAAGTGTCTGGATATGAGTATGAGTGCATGTCTAGACGTGTGTGTGTGTGGGTGGGTGTGTGTATGAGTGATTAAGTGTGTGTGTGTGATAGAGAGAAGTTTTCATATCATCCTAATCTAGTCCAGCCTCTTGTGTCTGGTGTAGCGGTGAGGGGGGGCTGGAAATGAAGGAGACAGGAATGTCATCTGCCACTGATCTGGAGATGCTTCTAATTACAAACAGGTGTGTGTGTGTGTGTGTGTGTGTGTGTGTGTGTGTGTGTGGTGCAGAAATCAGCCCCCCCACCCTGGCCCAACTGCCTCCTCTCTTGCCCCCCCCCCCCCCCCGTCCCCCTCCCCATGTAACATGATGTCAGCGGTTAGAGAACACACACACACACACACACACACACACAGACACAAATGGTTTCAGAGGGCGCTTTAATTTTCTCCATGTTAAGAGGGATCACACACAAGCACTTAATTAGGAGGAGACTAATGAGATACTCCATCATTAACACAGAGGGGTCAGACGCTGCACCTGACACACACACACACACACACACACACACACACACCCGGCACAATGGTGCCATGGCTGGCGAAGTGGGCTCTTACCTGGTGTGGAGCAAGCCATCAATACAGCCTCAATTTCCAAGTTGGTTGACCCCACACCCCACCCACACACAAACTGCTGAGCCTGAAATGGTCCTGGTTAGGTGGAGGTGGTGGGTGTTTGTTCTCGCCGTTACACACACACACACACACAAACACACACAAACACACACACACACACACAAACACACACACACACACACACACACACATACACTTCAACAAACACACATAAGCTCCTGAGCCAGAGTTGCTAATTGCTTGGTTAGGTGGAGGTGCTGGCTGTTCCTGTAATACTCAGACATGAACAAAAACACACACACAGACACAGACACACACGCACACGCACACACTCCACAGGCAGACTTTCCCAGAGATAATGGCTGCCCTCGCCCCTACCCAACACACAGGCCCTTAACGAGTACCACAACCCCAAACACACAGAAAATGTATACAATAAAGAAATAAAACTTTGTGACAGTTTGTATCCTGCCATAACTAAGTAATGAACAGCAACTTCATTTACTGTAAACACTGAACAAAGACATTAGGGAAGCCTATCCATCACCGGCCTTTAAAAGCGCAAACTTCTGCCGTGATGCAGATATGATGAGACAAGCCGTCCCTTTTTAATGGCGATCGATGCCAATGTTCGCCCGTACCCCTTTCGCTGCTGTACCTCTGTCTGTCTCTGCCTCCGCCGCTAATTGAATTTCGGTTATAGGCACCACGGCTATCGAGTGGAGCGCTCTCGCTACGGGGCCGTCACAAAAGAGAATCCTAATCAATGGAAAACCAGAAAAATCAAGCATAATTTCATCCTCTGTTTCCACACCCCAACGGACGTGGGGGTGTGTGTGGGGGGGTGGGTGTCAGGGGTATATTCAATATCTCTCATTCCATTGATAAAATGGCGTGAATTATACTCCGTTATGAGCGGCCGTGGCAGAAATTAGAAATCAAATCCCGTCCTGACTGTACTCCCTTTCCAGCATCTAATCTATGCAGATTAGACAGGGCCAATTTAGCCCAGGCGGCCGCGCTCGTTTCCCCCACTATTACACCCGAATGAAGTAAGACATTCCATTATTATTTAGACGGCCTCGGCAGCCGCGCAGCAAAGTTGCTGGAAATTACCTTGAGGTTTTTTTTTTTTTTACCTATTTCCTCCCTCATCTCCCCTTCCCCTCCTCCGCCCCAGCCAGCCCCCCACCTTCGCCTTCCCCTCCACCTCCGCCTGAGTTAGTCATTATTTCAAACATCTTAGTTGGAATCGATAGCTGTAATGATTTATTCCTTTGATTAAGAGGAGACTCCATCTGTAGGTGTCAAGTCATTACTGCCACCGTCAGTGATGAGAATATTCAACCCTTCCACCCACCCACACCTTCTCTCTCGCTCTCTCTTTCTCTCGCTCTCTTCCTTTCTCTCTCTCTCTCTCTCTCTCTCTCTCATTCTCTCTCTGTTTCTCTCTCACTCTCGCCCTCTTCCTTTCTCTCTCTTTCACTCTCGTTCTCTCGCTCTCTCTCTCGCTCTCTCTCTTTCTCTCGCTCTCTCTCGCTCTTCCTTTTTCCTCTCTCTCTTTCGCTCTCTCTCTCCTCATGTTTGGCCTTTTAAAGTCATGCAATCTGGTATTGAACTCGGCTCTGTCCTAGCCATGGCACACCATTCAGTTCCACTGCATTTAGACTGCTCGTAATTTATATCTCCTGAAATCATGACAACTCTAACTGTAATGCCTAGCTGTACCACAAGGTGCATGCTGTGCATGGATCTGCACTGCGCTGAAAAGCCCACATGTTCATAGGTTTTGTAAGATGTTTTTTTGCTCAAACACTGTTATTCAGCCAGGAGAGGCCTCGTAGTGATGGGCCCCATGCCTTCATCTGTGTGCTGGACATCATCTTCACTTTTACAGACGAGGGAACTGGAGCACAAGACTTCACCAGGCACTCAGGAGACAGACAAGGCACGCGAGAGAGACAGAAAAGCAGACCGAGAGAGGAGAAGGGAGAGATTGAGTAAGACACAAAGGCAAGATCAAGAGATCAAGACAACAAAAGATGGAGAGAGAGCGGGACTGAGACAGAAAGAGAGAAAGTGAAAAAAGAAAGGGAGAGAGCGAGAGAAAGAAAGAGAGTGAGGGAGCGAGAGAGAGAAAGACGGAAGAGAGGGACACTGGTCTCTGTACGCTTGAAGACAACACAGAGTCAATCGGTCACACCACACTGACCGGCGTAATCGGCAACACGGCCCGTTCTAATGGTAACCGATAGACACAGCGGTGACGCGACATCACCAACACCAACACGGCCGCACACTCCGATGGTTTTCATGTGCCTCTCTGAATGTTTACTGATGAGCGTTTCCTGTTCGCAAACAAAGGAGGCCCAATGCTGTTTGCAACTGATATGCCTCCTAAGAAACACATGCCTCACATGTCTCAGACCACTGCTCGGCCTGCCACACAGATAAACACTGCCACCCTTTCCTCTTGTTTACTCTGAGGGTTGTGCTGTGAGTCTTTTCCTGCTTGTTTTTGTTTTTTTCCCTCCCTTTTTCATCACAGCAGGTTATACATCCCAGGGATGTCATACACGAACAGAAAACATCTTATTGATATCCCTCCCCCTGCCAATTTCTTGAGAGGAAAAAATCATTTGCCAGCAAAACGTCACACTTTTTGAGATAAAATTTGATTTCTTTTTCCCTTTTATCTGCCAAGATGGAATAGCATTATTTTTTTCTTTTTTTTCTCTTTGTGTGTGAGTGTGTTTGAAGTCTGGGTCTTAAAAGGCTGTTCATAGTTTGGAATCAAACAGGAGGTTAAGCATCACAGAGCATTACACTTGCAGCTTGAGGATACAGAAGATCTAACAAAAAGGGCTTTTGCTTTAGCTGCTAGTCGAGAAAAGCAAACATGGTCTCCAACCCACAAGTCCAAATGTGAAGGTTTCACCATGGCTGTAGGAAATTGGAAATAAAAAGTAGAAGAGTAGTAATGTTTCCACGGTGTCTCTGAAATATAACGAAAAACTCTTTTCATAACTGTACATCTAGAGGTGACTGATCATGAACTTGCTGCTTTATGTAATTGTTTCCCAAAGGTTTTTAGACCCCCCCCCCCCATAAAGAAAACAAGAAAACCTCAAGGACCACTACCCCCCTATTTGAGTCTAACAGGACTAGCTAAATGGCCACATGCATCACAGCTGAAACTAGGGAATGGCATGAAGGTGATATACATGTTGTTTAAACACACTGTGCATTATATAGGTAGCTTAAGAAACATGAAAACAATATTTTAACACAGCTGCTCGCAGACCACTTGGGATTTCTTGCAGACCATCAGTGGTCTGCAGACCACACTTTGAGAAACACTTGTTATGGCCATTTTGCTGCATTTATGTTTCCTAAATCTATATTTCACCAAATATAAGTGAACTTTTGTTTACCTTTGTATTTATTGTGGATTGTCAAAGCATTTTTATTTATATTTTTGGAGTAAATAGAATACATTTTGGAAACAAAGAGTCGGAAGAGCGTGTGAAAACACTACTAGTTCACGCAGCCCACGGCCTAGTTTGGAATCACTTGAACTTCGAGTAACTCGGAAGGCCGGTACAACACTGATCTATGTCATCACACCTGGATTGGAAGAGGGAGGGTGACTGCATGTGGCCAGCATGACCTTAAGTATATGCTATAACCCAGAGAGAGTAATGCAGTACAGGAGACCAAATAACAGTTGTTGAAAACAGAAAAGACATGAGCGCCCTCCTGGTTCTAACCTGTTGGTTGAGATGGAGAATGCTGTCCATGTTGGACTTCAGCTTGTTCTGCATGTCGCTGAGTGTGTTGATGTTGTGAGCGACCAGGTTCTCTTTCTCGGCCCTTGGGAGTTTAAAAAGATGCAAAGAAGAGACGATGAGCTGTGACAGAGAGACGGCAGGCACAAGAATAAGCTTTCAAGCAGATGGACTATTTTAATAGGCACATAAACATATAATACCTAACGATCTATTTCTTTGATAGAAACCCAAAATAACGATGTAACCATGTTTACCAAATATCATATTTAAGAGGCAAACAATCAGTATGTCGTAAAGCAGCCAACTTATTACCCAGAAATGTGGAGGCAGAATGCAAAAAAAAAAAATCCCACACACATTAAACAAGGAAAAGCCCAAATGATAACGAGGAGAAGCTCAATATATTCTTCAAAGGATTTACTGTCCATTAAAATGCCTTAAAAATGACAAATGCTCTGACTAATGTCTGCAGATCTTTTAAGAACGAGAGACGGCCATTTAATTAACGATATATAGCGTAATGGCGTACAGTCCCTGGCCTCCTCTCCGAGACTTCTAAACAGCCCATTTTATGCCCAGATGAGCTTGTCCAGTTAGAAGACGGCATTAGCGTGCAACTTCCCAAATACTTTTTGCTTAAATCTTCAGCCTCTCCATCTCTCCCCTGGCTTTATCGCCTATTAAACTACTTCTGATGTTAATTTTCTTGTAAAGAGTGAGTGGAGTCTTTGCTGTAATCTGTAGGAAAAGTAATGGATGGGAGGAAGTCTATCATGCGTGAGTCTCTCATTCATTTGGGACCTAATGAATTCCATTCCCCCCCCTGCCCCTAACTTTCTTCCCTATTAGCAATGACTACTCTTTATCCCTTTGTCAAAAACAAGACGGGGAAAAAAAAACACAAAAGCCACGCATAGTTAAGATGCTAGAAGCCCATTATGAAGATTTACATAAAAAAAAGATTCTACCTGACAAGTCGTTGTAATTCACTGAGGAATAATGTGCACTATACATTTTTTTGGTGGAACTTTCTGTATCAGTCAATATGGGAATAGGACAAAAATAACTAGAAATAAAACACCAGGGGAAAAAAAACACAAATAATGAAGGAATAAAGGCAGGTGAGCACACAGGCGTCTACTGAAACAGACAATAACACAGACGAGCACGAGAGGCCTCTAGTGTAAGAGGTACATTAAGCTCCAGACACACACAACAACAACCCTCCTTTCTCCACTTCCTGGACTCCATCACCAAGACCAAGGATTGCACATCACAAACAGGCCTACCAAGCCCTCAACAGAAAAAACTAACATATTACAAAGAGGATTTAGTAGATCAGCACAATGCAATCTGTTCCAGAGGTTTCCATTAGTCCAATACCTCATATCTGTAGCTCTTTCGGCCAGATGGGGTTATTTAAGGTGGTGTTGAGTAATATGGGGGTTTCATGAAGTAAAGTGCTAACTGTGTCCTCAGTGCTTTCTAGTCCAGTGGGTTCGAGGGGCGAGGGCAAGCACGCCCTTCTGCTGATGTCAAACACAGCTGGAGATCCGATCCGTTTATTAGGACAGCAAAATACCTCGGCAGCCAAACGCCGCGTTGTCCTCCTTTACTGTGCATGCCAGACATTCATAAGCTGGGCCGAGCTCCCACGAATCTTCTCTTCCCCCATCGCGCTCGATGGGTGCTTAATCGAAAACATGTCACCCGCGTTTGAGAGACAGAGAGAATAGAAGAGAGAGAGAGAAAGAGAGAGAGAGATAGAGAGAGAGAGAGCAATACAGAGAGAAAAAAAGACTAACAGTAAGAGAGAAAGACAGAAACAGAGGGAGAATGAGAGAGGGGGGGGGGGGAGAAAGCGAGAGACAGACAGAGGGAGAAAGAATAATGGGCCATTGGGGTTTGAAGATAACCAGAAACAGAAGAGGAGTAGTTGCTAGGCCCCTACATGCGAACGCTAGGCCTTGTCTGGGGCCAGAGCAGAGGAGCAGCTAAATCCACACAAAGCACTCGACACATTCACACCACTGACTGTATATACAGTCAATGATTCACAGTCACACAGCCACACAGCAATACAGCCACACAGCAAGAGCCCCAGGGGACCCTGCTTTAAGCTAGCAGGTTTGGCTCTACACGCAGTACCATACTGGAGCCTGATTCTAGGCGACGGCTAGAGCTTGCTGTTATGCGTGTGTGCCCAGTGCCCCGTGTGTGTGTGTGTGTGTGTGTGTGTGTGTGTATGTGTGTGTCAATGTGTGTGAGTGAGTGTGTGTGTGTGTGTGTGTATGTGTGTGTGTGTATGTGTGTGTGTGTGAATGTATGCCTGTGTGTGTGTGTGTAAGAGAGTGTGAGTGTGTGTGTGTGTCAATGTGTGTGTGAGTGTGTGTGTGTGAGAGTGAATGTATGTATGTGTGTGTGTGTGTGTGTGTGTGTGTGTGTGTGTGTGTGTGTGTGTGTGTGTAAGAGAGTGTGAGTGTGTGTGTGTGTGTGTGTGTGTCTGTGGGGGTGCTGTGGGGAAGTTGGTTTGGGTAGCGAGGTAGCTGAGGGAGTGTCAGCAGGAGAGAAGAGAGAGGAAGAGGCATCATAAAAGAAGAGAGAGAGAGAGAAAGAGACACAGAGGGGGGAGCTGTGATGACGCATTTCCCTAGCTGTCATACTTCTCCAAGCAGCTGGTGTCCCACACGCTCGTTTATCAAACTAAGGCCTCTTGACGCTCACCACGCCGCACACTTCTCAATCCCAGCCTCCCAATCAAGACGGCCTATAATTTCTCTAATTGCCCCCGAGGTTTGTTGACAACTTGACTGGATTACGAGTGGCGGAGCGCTCCGCGGTCTTGGAGTGCCTCTCTTCTCTGTGTTTACAGTAATCCTCTGTTGTAATCACTCTGCCATTCACTAATTAAGAGCAGATAATTGTGGCTTGATTTAATGACCCTGTCAGCGAGGCCTGACAAATTGCTGACAATATGGCCTCCAGAAGCTGTATGTGTCTGTGTGTGTGTGTGTGTGTGTGTGTGTGTGTGTGTGTGTGTGTGTGTGTGTGTGTGTGTGTGTGTGTGCGTGTGTGTTTGTATGTGTATGTGAGAGAGAGAGAGCGTGTCGCCTTGTACACATCTGACGTCCCCGGTCCCTTGAGCGGTGTGGTGCAAGCGCAGCTTCTGCTGGGGCAGAGTTAGTCTTGACTTTAAATCATCTCATCCCCTTCCCATCTCTACTCCACAGCAGAATCACCCAGAGCTAAACACACACCACACACCAAAGAGCCGACACACCACACACACACACCAACAAGAGCTAAACACACCACACACAAAGGGCCAGCACACCACACACACACACCAACAGCTAAACACACCACACACACACACCAACAGCTAAACACACCACACACAAAGAGCCGACGCACTACACACACACACACAACACACCAAGAGCTGAACACACCACACACCAAGAGCTACACACACCACACACAAACACACACCAAGAGTTACACACACAACACACCAAAGAGGCAACACACCACACACACACCAACAGCTAAACACACTACACACTAAAGAACCAACACACCACACACACACACATACAAACACCAAGAGCTAAACACACCACACACACACCAACAGCTAAACGCACCACACACTAAAGAACCAACACACCACACACACACACACATACACACACCAAGAGCTAAACACACCACACACACACACACCAAGAGCTAAACACACCACATACTAAAAGGCCCAACACACTCGAAACCAAGCAGAGGAGCTGGGGCTAACGAGCATCTTCCCGCTGACAGTAACACACTGCTCTGGGTGCCAACTATGGTGGCGGCAGGAGGCATATCTGATGTGTGCTCACTGTGAGTAAAAACATGGCTTCATCTTAAAGAGGCCTTGTCTCTCTGACTTGCACTGTGTGTATGCCTTTTGTGTGTCCTTGTTTTAAAGGAACTTACAACGGCACTCATTTCCTTAAGATGCGATACATATACGGCGTAATTTTACAAAGTCTATACATCCGTCCAACTCCTTGCGGCCTTCCCCCACTGCCCTGAACTGCGCATTAATAATGCACACGCCCCCTCCAATAAATGTGCCGATTATGAGCTCATTTTAGCAGCTCATTCAGGAATGCGCTCCGAGACGGCAGCCTTCATCTGCGCGCATATAAAAATTGGATGAATATATGGACGTACGTATATAGCCTGACAACAGGAGCCTTATAGGAGTGTTTCATAAGGCATAATGATACGGTTCGCCGCAGCCGTGATTACTGTCGTCGCCCTGTTATATTATGGGCAGGAGCACAGGTGAGATTGGGGATCTTTTCAAGAAGAAATTGCATAATGATATTACACTGATGTATTATGAGTCAGGTGGGGGAAGAGGGATAGGGTGGCAACAATGTGAAAACAATATGACTTATCTATTCTTAAAAATCTCACAAGGGTTGGAAACACAGACAGACAGACAGAGAGACAGACAGACAGGAAGTCAGGCGATGAAAATGAGACGTAATGATAATCAACAGCAGATCATAAGACTCAAAATTGGAGATGCTCCGAGAGATGAGGACTCAATAGAGACAGGTGGATTCCACGACTGCCCTTATCGCAATTTGGACAAGTCATATCCAGCTCATACTAAATCTGATCTATATGAAGAGATTTTTTCCTCTGGATGATTAAAACAGACAAGGAGGGGTGGCGGGGAGAGAGAGGTGGGGGCGTGTGGGGGTTTGGTGGTGGGGGTCGTCATTCGTCTTCCCGTCATGCCGTAATACTATCATTAAAATGACGGACAGCCTTAAAACGCCATTTGAAACCAATAGGAGTCTAAACAAATGAGCACCGGCTGAAAACAAACTCTGGTGCTGTCATTAGGAATGCATAGATGCCAGGGAGTCCAGCCTTAATGAAGAGAAGGGAAAGAGAAAGAGGGTAGGGGTGTGTGTGTGTGTGTGTGTGTGTGCATGAGTGTGTGTGTGTATGTGTGTGCATGTGTGTGTGTGTGCATGTGTGTGCATGTGTGTGTGTGTGTGTATGTGTGTGTGTGTGTGAGAGGGCTGGGAGGGTCAGTGCTTTAGGCAGGTAACTCAGTGGCGTAGGCCAGCCCTTTGATGATTCACTCTCCTAATGAAACTAATAGATAGGCCAGCGCTGATGAATCTCCGCTGACAGCAGCTGGGAAGTATTAGCCTGTCGTTCGTTTAAGCGTTCCCCGGGACGAGACGGGACGGGATGGGCGTCTGCATTATGCATGAGCATGACACACACCGCTCCGCACCACATTACAACTCACCAGCAGCACCGGTCCAGGACGTCTGCTTCCCTTTAAGGGCATGATATCATTGCCTGCTGGTCAGGAACTAATTAGTCTGTGCGCCCGCTCTCAGAAATTGTTTGAAAATAACTGTGGTGCAGGAATTCTTCCGATGCTCGTGTACACCCATGTGCCCCACTAAGAAAATAAATAAATAAATAAATAAATAAATAAATACAGAAATACACAAACACAAAAAACATGTAAATAAATAAATAAATAAATAAATTACTGGACTTGAACTTGTGGAAAAGATGCTTTCTGGCGAAAGGTCCAGTCAGGCCAGTGTACAACCACAGCAGGGAAAATGGTTGTGGACATGAATGACCCGAGGCAAGACGCGCAAGTAAACAAAACATAATCTTTCAGATCTTTGTGCAACTTTTAACAAGATTGAGCACAACATTTTCAAGAGACCAACTTCGCTAATGGGTTGATTTGTCAAACGTGCCACCAAGCTGTGCTCAATCAAATTTAATTGGCTGACAGCACTCTGACGCTCGCTCCGTCGGCGCCCGGGCGAACAAGCATGTCTCCTCGCGGCATCCCTGTAGGCTGCACCGTTAGCCAGGTCCTTATTTCGCCCGACGCGCTCCGCTCGGACAGTGGGATCGAGAAAAAACGCTGCACGTCTCCACAGCTCACACCACGCACATGATCAATCCCATAGTGGTTTCGCTTTACTTAACACTTGTTTTGACTCATATATGTCAGCATATATGTCAGCTGAATAAGCTTGAATAAGAGGACTGTCATAAATTATACCCCCGAGACTGAAAATAAAGGTTAAATAAATGATGTTTGGGGATGAGCTTGATCCTCCTTCAGTCTTCAAGCAATTAAACACAGGAAGGATGTGAGAGTACAGTCAAAATAATTAGAAACATTTAAACATGTAAAAAAAAAAACCTTTGAAGAGGAGCGCTTCCTGAACTTAAACCTTGCATGTTTGAGGCCGTTTTTAAATGTGAAAGTTATACTCAAAATAAATACAATTCCAAAGCACTCTGCTTTGACCTGTAAAGGGCTGCAAAAATAGTTAAGAAATTTAGTCGCACGCATTTGAAAAGAGGAATCCAACATTGTTATTCTGACAATTTGGCCCAAGAATACCTCATCAGGCAGCTGGCAAGACCCCTCTTCAGCCACTGAGTAGTCGTCTTCCTGTGAACTTCGCTCAAACCGCGGCACTTGAAGGCCGCTCAAGTGTAGTGTTCCAACACAAATACATATGCACTTAACTAGCATGTGGAGGAGGCCACGCAAGAGACTTGCGGGCAGTACATCCTTAACACTTGTGAATGTTCCATAACATCATGTGCTATACTGTACGCAGCTCATAAAGGCAAACAGTAGTATAGAGGACTGTGTCAGGTCGCACACCTAACCAATGCATAGCGCACTGAGTACACTAAGCCAGAGGTGAAGTGAGGGCATACTTGTCTACATTTAGACCACCATGAGCGTGTGGGAGTGAAGGTAAGTGTGTAAGTGTGTACTATCCGAGAGCTCGTAATGCACCTTTTTTGTGGGGTGATGAGTATGCCACGAGGGTGTGTACTTACTCTTCCACCTCCAGCTGACCTTGCAGTTGATGAAGAAGGGCCTGCTGATTGTCAGTGGGACTGGAGATGGCCTGGGTGATGGAGGGAGGGAAGCTCATTAGGACTCAGAGCATTAGCAGTGATGAAGTGCTGCAGCAGGCCGATGAATCGTCCCCA
This sequence comes from Coilia nasus, assembly GCA_027475355.1. Lineage (NCBI taxonomy): Eukaryota > Metazoa > Chordata > Actinopteri > Clupeiformes > Engraulidae > Coilia > Coilia nasus. Next base: position 11,121,149 of record CM050203.1, on the reverse strand, counting down.
CCAGGTTACAACAGCGAAAGGTGACGGTGTGATGGGGAGGGGAGTGTGCGTGTGTCTGTGTTTGTATGTGTCTGGTGTGTGTTTGTGTGTGTATGTGCATTTGTGTGCATGTGTATGTGTGTGTGAACCTGGAGGATTGTGGGTCTTAGTGGTGCTAAAATCATAGTGATGCTTACAGCTAGTGATGCCAACTGACATCAGGTGGAGCCCAGTAGTGCAAGTAGTTTACGTTCAGTGCAGTCAAATAACATCATTTTGTGATGGGAATTGGACCTTAAACGCCAAAACTAAACTAAACGATCACTTCTTTGACTAAAGGGTTATGAAGGCTCTGTTGGTGTCTGTAGACATGTCTGTATTGGAGTCGTAGACGTGTGTGTGTGTGTGTGAGTGTGTGTGTGTGTGTGTGTGTGTGTGTGTGTGTGAGAGTGTGTTTTATGTGTGTTATGGCTTCCCTCTGTTGTTGTCTGTAGGTGTAGTGTAGTCTAGTGTAGCGTAGTCTGCAAGGCTAAATGAAATGACGGCCTGTGTGGCGTGGCTGTGATGTCCTGGTGGCATGGTGTGGTGTGGCGTTGATGTCCTGGTGCTGTGGCGTGGAGTGGTGTGGCGTGGTGAGGTGAGGTGTGGTGTGGTGTGGTGTGGCGTGGTGAGGTGAGGTGTGGTGTGGCGTTGATGTCCTGGTGCTGTGGCGTGGGGGGTGTGGTGTGGCGTGGTGAGGGGAGGCGAGGTGTGGTGTGATGTGACATGGTAAGGTTCTGATGTCCTGGTGGCGTACCTTTAAGTGCTGCAGCTCCCTCTCCCGCTCCTCACACACCCCTCGCAGGCCCTTTAGCTCCTCCTCCAGCACGGCTCCACCCCTCTGCAGATCGCTGGCCAATGGGGAGACACAGACAGAGAGTGGGAGAAAGGGAGAAAAATAAGTGTGTGTGTGGGGGCAGGGGTGAGCAGACATGAGGGTGAAGACAGAGGGGGGGGGGGCACTAGTGGGTAGAGAGGTGGATGAGGGGTAGGGGTGGGGGGTGGAGAATAGGATGTCTTGACGGGTCCGATTCTGTATAATTTTAATGATGTCATTTAAGTGGCATGACACTTTATGATGTTTAATGAGCGACACAGCCTGACCCCCGCCAAGCAGAAGACGACAGAGAGAGAGCGAGGGAGAGGAAAAGAGAGGGAAGAGAGACAGAGAGAGAGGGAGACAGAGAGAGAGCAAAACTTGATTCGTTTATGAAACGGCCACGCAGCCAGGACAAAATGGGTCATCTGCAGAGGCCTGTTAGCTGGAGAAAGATTGCCAAACAGATTCGCTGACACGCAGAACTACAAGTTCTGCCTTAAAATGAGTAATTGCTGCATGTGGACTAACTAGCTAATTTATTGGTTTCCTATTTTGATGTCTACCACATAAGGTCTCACATAAATAGGAGCTGGCATGATCTAAACCTCTAATCAGTGCTGTGGTCAGACTCAGCCTAAAGAAAAAACAACACTAGCATTTGCTGATGTTTTACAAGTAGGATGGAATTTATTTTAAAAACGGATGAGTGAATTTGTAATGCAGATGGTAGTTCTTCCTGAAGCGAAATGCACAGCACTGAGGTGGTAGGCGCTCGGAGGCCTCTGGGTAAAGTCTGTGTGTGTGTGTGTGTGTGTGTGTGTGTGTGTGTGTGTGTGTGGCAGGCTGACTGGTCCACGATTGTGCCCGTCTTCACGTGTTGTTGCAGGAGCCCTTGACCCGTCAGCGCGGACGAGCAGTAAATCAGGTTAATTGAGTCTCCGAAGGAGAGGGCAAGATCGTATGTCCGCCCGCAACCAGCCCCTCCAGGTCATCCGAGCCCCCCCGCGCTCTCCTCATTACGCCCATTACCGAGGCTCGGGATACAATTAAAGAGGAAGAGTGCGCCTTTCCAGTAAATTGCCAATCACGCTTTCCCGATTCCTTACAAACAATTTTGCTTCGCGAAAACACTTGGGTGCTTCTGCTCTGCTCCGAGTGGGGGGGGCGAGGGAGTGTTTGGCCTGCAACGGTTATCTCAGTGATTTGATCTGACAGGTCAATGACGGCAACACAACTACGCCAACCAACCACCCCCCCCCCCTCCCCCCCCAAAAAAAGCTCTAATAACAATAACAACCCCCCACCTACGCAAGAGTCATGAGTAACTGGGGGAACTCGTGAGGGCCTCAGATATTATTGGTAAATGGGTGTGTTTTGAAAGGCCTCAGTTTGGCCCAAAAAGTATGAAAATATGGACCCCATTTAATGGCAACGTCTAGGGTGTGTGTGAATGTCTGTATGTGTGTGTCTATGTGTCATTACAGAGGATGGACGACACCACGTTGTCTAACTTCAGGGCCCTGTCACAGTCTGTCATCTGTCTTGCACTGGCACTGATAGGTAGCATCAGTATTTGTGCATGCAAGACTGTCTACACATGTGTGTAGACGCTTTTAAAATGTGCATTTGTATATAAGTGGGTATGTGGGTTTGTGACTTTTTGTGTAAAAATGTGTATGCGTGTTTTTTGTGGCCTTGTGTTTTTGTGTGTGTGTGTGCATGTGAGTTTGTGAGTGAGTGTGTGCAAGCATGCATGTGTGTGTGTGTGTGTGTGTGTGTGTGTGTGTAAGTGCTGTCGCTAGAGTGCTTGGTGCTGCGGAGCTGAATTAAAAGCTTGAGAATGAGAACCCAGACTGCTGACACACAATTCTGACCTACTTTATTTCCTGCTAAATTAGCACAGAGCTTCTTCACCACAAACTTTTTTTTTTTTTTTTTTTTAATCACACCAGGTGTTCAGGTACTTGTCTCAATGTGTGTGTGTGTGTGTGTGTGTGTGTGTATGTGTGTGTGTGTGTGTGTGTATATGTGTGTGTGTGTGTGGCAGATAGCCAAATATTGCTCTGTATCTGCAATCATAGCTAGCTTGCGTGTTTGGAAAAGGCTGTGCCACCTCTACTCTTAATAATGTGCAGCTGTCTAATCTTGCTACTAGCACATTAAATGTACCTCCATGTGAAACATAACAGGCTTTTTTTATTAACAGTTGGATGCTGTGTTGATTTAGTCAGTATTTGTCATTCAAAATGTGTAAAATCTTAGGCATTTCAGCCTAAATTTAACAGTCATCTGACACACACATACTACAACTACATGGTAACCTGCATTTCACTCTCCTCTCCTCTCTCATTGGCTGCGTACCATGTCAATCATGGGCCACTTCTCAGCAACAATGCTGCTCATGTGTTTTGAGTCAAGAAACAGAATGCACAAGAAAGCCTACGTCAACACCCATAATTAGAGTCACTACACAAGCACGTGTGCAGAGGTAGTGTATGTGTCTGTGATGGAAACAGGGCTGCAGTTACACCTGAGCCTTTGGGACTTTAGTGGGGGAGGATGTCACAAGAGTCCCTGACCTATTGCAGAGTCTATAACTTGTTTTGTTTTTAACTGAAGAAACCTAAGAACTTTAACCTAAAAGTAGCAAATTCAACTCTTATGTCAGTCACAGGTACATGGGTGTGTGTATTTGCATTGAAACTGCATTATATGAAAAGACTTGGATGTGTGTGCGTGTGTGTGTGTGTGTGTGTGCGCGCGCGTGCGTGTGTGTGTGCGTGTCTGGCCTTTGGACTGTGAAGAAGGAAAGGAGTTGTTTAGCCTACACATTGTATCGATCCCCCTGGCCTACTCTGCCAGGAGCAGCCATCCACTGCATAATGCGCTCGTTCTCACACAGAATCCCATCTGGATCACCTGCACGCCCTAATGTGGCGTTGATGAGGTGGAAACGCATGCGTTCATTACCACAACTTCTCTGGCAGCACAGTTAGCACTCGTGGGCTACGAGCGCCGAACGGATGACTCCAGCATACATAGGCTGCTCTCGTGTGAACGACATGAAAGAAAATCAGTTTGAAGGAAAAAAAGCAAATGAGGAAAAAATGGAAATTAGGTTAAAGAGTTGGATAGATTGACAGGCACTGCATGTGCACACACACACACACACACACACACACACACACACACACACACATACACAAATGCATATATTCATTCTCTCTCACACACACACACTACACATTTACATTAACACAATCCCACATGCATTCATTGCCCCTCTCTTTCTCTCACACACACACTCACATAATCACACATGCATATATTCACACAGACACATACACACACACACAGACACACACACACACACACAGACACACACACATCTAAATTTACAACGACACATACATACACACACACACAGACACATACACGCACACACACAGACACACAGGCACACACACACACACTTCTGGTTCCCAGGGGTGTAATTATCTCCTGTAGCCAAGCGGTGGCTGTGTCCTGTGCTCTGCTCCGCTCCGCTCTCCTCTCTGCGTGGAGGGGGAAGAGAGAGGGAGAGCAGCGGACAGGCTCTTGTCTCCAATCAGCCGCAGGTAAGGTGATTATGTTTTACACTGGCCCGCACTGGGGATTTCTCCATCATGCAAAGCAGCACAGGTGACACGCCGACAGTGTCTGAGTGTGTGCGTGTGTGTGTGTGACAGAGAGAGAGAATGTGTGCGTGTGTGCGGCAGGGAAAAAAATAAGGGGTACGTGTGAGAGAAAAGGAGAGAGGAAAAGAAAGAGAGAGGAGCTGATAAAACAGCGGGGACTCAGGCTGTACTGATAAGAGCACTGGCAACCTAGGCGGCCATCTTGTAACAACTCACCTCTTCAAACACCAGAGAGGGAGAGCAAGAGGGAAAAAGACAGAAGAGGAAAGAAAGTGAGAGAAAGCGAGAGAGAGAGAGAGAGAGAGAGAGAGAGAGAGAGAGAGAGAGAGAGAGAGAGAGAGAGAGAGAGAGAGAGAGAGAGAGAGAGAGAGAGAGAGAGAGAGAGAGAGAGCAGAGGAAGAAATTCAAAGGCCAATAAGCTGAAAAGAATCCAGCACATACATCTACATATGGCTGTGGAAGCTGGGGGCACCATTACAACAACATAATCAACCACAGGACAATCTCTTCTTTTCTGACAGATGACTCTACCTCAGGTGTCTGCACCATGCTCATCACACCACATGTGAGTGTCTGTTTCCCACCTAAGTTTTGCAGAGGAGCATCAGTCAACAGAGAGAGCTCTGCAATCACATTTAAAACGGCACCAGACACCGTTGCCAACAAAGGGATTTATTGACTTTATTGACACTTGTCTTGGCTCCAGTGACTTACAGGCATTCAATTGACATGAGCTGCAGTCAAGCCCCCAGATTAGTCAACAAATTCCTTTTTGTGCTGTGTTGTGCTGTAAACGACCTCCACAACGACGGGGAGTCTGGCTGTTGCTCGGAAGCGACGCGGCCTTGTGTTTTTGAAGAAACATTTGTTTCGAATGAGGCCGACGCAGATGTGGATTGGCGCTGCATTGTGCTGGTTGCGTTTGCTGCACACAGACATCTTTGTGTGTGTGTGTGTGTGTGTGTGTCTATGTGTCATTACAGAGGATGGAGGACACCACGTTGTCTAACTTCAGGACCCTGTCACAGTCTGTCATCTGTCTTGCACTGGCACCGGCTTCCTGCTTAGAACTTGACGGGAAGACCAGCTCGTCTGCAGCTGCCTGGCAAACTCTCTAGCAGGGACAGGGAAATATTAAAGCCAATCAGCAGACATGTAAACACATGTGACGGCACATGGCGCACGGAATCATCTGCATGCCATCATAAATTGTAAACTGAGACTGCTGATAGCCACAGACAGCTTTGTTTGGCTTAGATAAGCACATTCGGCTCAGCTTTCACTGGGGTTGCGGTCTGGAGACCTGTTTTTGTTTCACAAGACAAATGAATGAATCTCTCTATGAAGCTATTGTTAAATGCCTCCAATCAGCAACCAGCTGGGTGGCTGAGGACAATAATGTTTAGTGAAGCATGTGTTACCTCCGCCAGCGGAGTTTACGTAATCATCAGCGTTTGTTTGTTTGTTTGTTTGTTTGTTAGTTAGCATCATAACTCAAAAAGTTATGGATGGATTTTGATGACATTTTCGGGGCAGGTCAAAAATGGGCTCACTAAAAACGTGATTAGATTTTGGTGGCGATCTGAGCTGCCCTGGCGGAGGTCTGCGTCACCTCACTGCCAATAGGAAAAGGCAGCTAAATCAGCTATTAGAAATATGACTGAATTAGCTTCTACCTACAAGAGTATACACTGGAGTTTCAAAATGTACACTGTAATGATAGTGCGCAATGACTAAAAACACTGAAGTGAGGCCGGACCCTACTCATATACTGACTTTCGGTGTACTTATACGCTTTCTGCTGATGACGTACCTTTAATTACTATTTTTTTTCTTTTTTCATTAAATATGTCTTTCATTTACCTTATACTTATTTACTTTTATTCTTTTAGGCATTTATACTTATTTTATCTCTTATACTTCTACATATTTTTCTTTGCTTTTATTTTTGTTAACCACACTAAGCCGCCTCTGTGTATGAAATGCGCTATACAAATAAACTTGCCTTACCTTATACTAAACCGCCTCTGTGTATGAAATGCGCTATACAAATAAACTTGCCTCGCCTTATACTAAACTACAATGCTGGCGCAACACAGGGATTGCGTTATACAATGCAAAAATACGTTTTACAACACACTAAATAGTGATTAAATCTTGAAACACACATCCAATCAAATGATAATGAATGAAATGACTTTCATGTACTGCATTTTCCTTCATCGCTCTCCTCCTCCTCCTCCTCCTTTTGCTTATAAGACCATCACAAAGGAGACAACTGCCATATGGGGAAAGCAGCAACCTTTCCTGCAACACTGGCATTCCACTAATTGCAAGCGATTAAAAGTATGGCTGTGTGTAGCCTAGACGCTGTTTGTGTGATAGTGTGTGTGTGTAGACGCTGTTTGTGTGATGGGGTGTGTGTAGATGCTATTTGTCTGATGGTGCGTGTGTGTGTGTAGACGCTGTTTGTGTGATGGTGCGTGTGTGTGTGTAGGTGCTGTTTGTGTGATGGTGTGTGTGTGTGTGTGTGTGTGTAGATGCTGTTTGTGTGATGGTGTGTGTGGGTAGACGCTGTTTGTGTGATGGTGTGTGTGTGTGTGTGTGTAGATGCTGTTTGTGTGATGGTGCGTGTGTGTGTAGGTGCTGTTTGTGTGATGGTGCGTGGGCGTCTACACTCAGCTCATCACAGAGGATAGAATTCACTCCTAACCTCTACCTCCTCCTCCCTCCTCCACGAGGATATGGAAAAGGTCATGTGTAATTGTATGTCAACACTACTACCCCGAACACGAGGACACGAGTGACGGAGCGAGATGGAAAATGTGACACAGACGCAGACGCATCCCTATTCCACAGGCGCGCGCCTCACCCACCACTTCCTGCCGTTACAGGAAGGAATCCGGACGCGTCTGGGGCAGATATACAAACCAGCTGGCTTTATCTTTGCTCGTGAGTGAGTGAGTGAGAGGGACGTAGTGGCGACAGCATGGAGATCTATGCCACCGAGATGAGCGGTAAGGGCCAAAGCTCCAACCCCCCCCCCCCCCCCCAACACCACCACCCCCACTACTACCCCTTATCACCTCCATCCTTACGTTGGCCTCCATAGCTCCACATCGACCATTTTGCCCCCTTCCCAAACCTTATTCCACAGCTGGTCCAGAGCACAATTCAGATAGCCCTGCACAATGCAGGGAGGGAGGTAGGATTAGAGGTGAAGAGGGGGGTGGAGGAAGAGAGAGAGAAGAAGAAAAACAAAGACAGAGAGAGAAGGAATCAGGAAGCTATGAGGAACACACACGGTTGTATATGTGAAAAGAAAGCTTGAAAGAGGAGATATAACAGCATGAAAGACAGCATAGAAAGGAAGAAAAAGACAGAGATATAAAGAAAAAGAAAGAAAGAAAGAAAAAGACAGAAAGAAAGAAAGAAAGAACAAATGAAAGAATGAAGAAACGAAAGAAAGAAACGAAAGAAAGAAAGAAAGAAAGAAAGAAAGAAAGAAAGAAAGAAAGAAAGAAACAAAGAAACAAAGAAAGAAACAAAGAAAGAAACAAAGAAAGAAAGAAAAAGAAAATATACTGTAGGAGGAAACTGGGAAGAGACGGAAGGGCAATAGGACACAGTGAGCAGGAGAAAGTGCAGAGGTGGACGAGCTTTCTGTGCGCGAGTCCTTGAGTGCCTAAAACTGAGAGGACCACTGTGACACCATAGCTTCCAGATCTGCTTAACAAACTGCTTGTTCGCTCTGTCCACTTCCGATTTGGCACAGAGGATGGAGAGAGACGCACGGTATTGACACAGACAAGAGCAGCACAAATAACAATGCCTGTGTGGCTGTCAACGTACACCATTATGCCATCAAGACAGAAAGGCTTCAAAGAGAAACTTGTGCTATTGAAATGAGTACAGCTCAGCTTTGACAACCGTTTGGCTGGACTGAAAAAAAGACAGGCTCAAAAGACAGACTGCATATGGGCTGTTGATTGTGGAGAATGTGTACAAGTGTACTGTAGACACACACACACACACACACACACGGGTGGTGCAGAAGAAACAGTCCACATACTAAAATACCCAAACTGATTCAATCACACACACACATATGGCGAACACACACATACACAGAATGAAAGCAGAAGATGAAGCAGCATAGAGAAACAGAGAGAAACAACATGGAGGACAGAGAGAAACAACATGGAGGACTGAGAGAAACAACATGGAGGTCTGGGTGTCAGCACACTTACTCTCTCTCGGCGGTCAGGACGGTCAGACGCAGGCTCTGCTCCTTCACCCTCTCGGATAGCTTCTGATTGGCCCTCCTGCAGGGCACACAGGAGACACCACTGAAACCCCAGATCACTGTTCTGCAACACTCCTCTCCTGTTCTATTCACTTTAATTTGTTTTGCACTTACCTGCTCCTCTTACATTTATTTATGTACAGCACAAGAAATATCAACAAGACTGCATTTATACTGTATAGCGACAGCTTGTATGCATGAAATGTGCTTTACACATAAACTTTACTTGGTAGGACGAACACTTAAGGCACAGTTGCTGTTAGAGCTAATTCACTGCAAGGGCTGCTAGGCCCATTATTCTCACTTTCCACAGTGACTTTTATGGCCTATGAACTGTGGACTAATCACTGACATACCAGCTTATATAATACAATGTACTTTACATACATTTAACCATAAATGACAGTAGAGCTATTTCAATGTAAGTTACTTTAATAAGAAATATAAAGTACCATCAGCGATATGTAGAAATACTACCTGATACATAATATTATGAGGGCTTAAATGTAAAGGAGCCTCTCTTTGCCCTAATTATTTGTCTGTGGTCAGTCTGATGCCTGGGCGCCATTCACTCTCTCTCCTCTTAGCAACACCTAGCTTGAATTTTGGAGGGGGTTGAGGGGGTGAGGGGGGTGGGGTTTAAAATATACAGTTGAAACTGGTGTGTGTGTGGTAGAGACTATAAACTAACTGAAACCAACCACAGGTGCTAAAACTTGCTCCACATGTGTGAGGGTTAGGCTCAGTGAACCTCGGGGTGTCGACACACCCCTCTAAACTCTTTGTGTGAGTGTGTGTGTGGGTGGGTGTGTGTGTGTGTGAGTGTGTGTGTGTGTGTGTGTGTGTGTGTGTGAGAGAGAGAGAGAGAGAGAGAGAGAGAGAGAGAGAGAGAGAGAGAGAGAGAGAGAGAGAGAGAGAGAGAGAGAGAGAGAGAGAGAGAGAGAGAGAGAGAGAGAGAGAGAGAGAGAGAGAGAGAGAGTGTGTGTGTGTGTGTGTGTGTGTGTAAGGTAGTGGGGAGGACCCCAGACTTGAGCAACCATCAGCTATACATAGTGATGTTCCTTCCCATGGCTTCCATTTGGGAGTTTATTATGCTAAGCCAACCCTACGCTCCCCCCCTGCCCCCCCCCCCCCAGGCTGTCCGCGCCCCTCGCTGCTGGCGGGGGAGTGCCACGCCAATCGGGTGAACTCAATTAGGGGCGACTCTGATCCCTCCGTTTCGCTTTTCTGACGCCCCAAAACAAAACAGGTCTGGGGGAGACAGAAAACACCACTGGTTTTTGTGTGTGTTTGTGGGTGAGATTTCACTTTTTTTTCTCTTTCTTTCTTTTCTTCCTTCTTTTCCTTTTTGTATCCCGACCACCCGACCCCCCCACACACACACACACAGACATGCACATGCACACACAGACGCACACACACAGCTGCACACACACACAGACGCACACACACACACAGACGCACACACATACACACACACACACACACACACACACACACACACACACACACACACACACACTCTGCTGCCCTTAGCAATGGGCCAAAGCGTGCAGGGAAACATGCATGTCTTTAGCATTGCTCTGTGCTGGGCACTGAGCCCATGCTGGGAGTGGCTCCAGACGCTGGCTCTAGCTCAGGCGTCACCTCCACAACTCCAGCACTCAGACATCGCTAAGGCACTGCGTTAACGTTAACGCACAGCAAACAGCTGCCCGTCACTACGGAGACCGGTGGCGATTGGGGCCCGCGCCCTTCAGTGGACCTCAGGTGGTGACGTGCTAACAGACCCGTGTGGGAACAGCGAGAGCACTTGAGGATCTCAAGCGTGACAAGACGGACAGAAAGACAGACAGGCAGACAGACAGAAAGGCAAGTGGACAGGCAGACAGACAGACAGACAGACAGAAAGACATACAGGCAGACAGAAAGGTAGGCAGGCAGGCAGGTAGACAGACAGACTGTCAGACAGACAGAAACACATACAGGCAGACAGACAGAGAGAAAAGGCAGACAGGCAGACATACAGGAAGACAGACACGCAGACAGACAGAAAGGCAGGCAGGCAGACAGACAGACAGACAGGCAGACACAAAGACAGGCAGGCAGGCAGACAGAAATACCTGGCAGAAACATAAACTGGAAACTAAAATGTGCTTGGCGGAAGAGTCAGCAGTCACTGTCTGATTAGACACAACAGAGTAGAGGAAACCCAAGGAGAGTTTAGATCCTGTAAAATCTATATAAAGTAAATAAAGGCACTGTTGAGCTCCGTGGTGGTGACCGCAAGGACATGTTTTAGTGTGCTGCCTCTGCCTCATCTTGACGTCACGTGTTTTCTAGTAATCTCCCGGTCATGTGATCCCAGGCGTGTCGCCGCTGTGGTGCGGTGTCGTGTCGGTGTTCCCAACCCCAGAACCAAAACCAGAACCAGACCCGGATCCCCCACCACACTTGGCCTCGGGGTTGGCTGGAGTCGGGAAAATGACTCCTTGTCAGCTGCAGCGGCTCCAACCGGGCCCATCTGGAGTGCATTTCTAGCCCTGCCTATGAGTCAGCCAGGCAACCAGCAGCCAGGCAGGTCGGCAGGCAACCCAACCCAAGTGTAGCTCTCTCTCTCTGGGCCAGTTATGAGCTAGCGGTTAAGGCGTTGGACTTGTAGCCAAAGGGTCACAGGTTCAATTCCCCACACTGAGAGGTAGGTGGGGGGAGTGACTGACCAGCGCTCTCCTCCATCCTCCCCTGTGACTGAGGTACCCTGACTATGGTACCGTCCCCACATACTGCTCCCCAGGGCGCCCGTCACACCCTGCTCACACGCGTGATGGGTTAAATGCAGAGTTTCGTTCACAATGAGAAATGGGAATCACTTTCTTTCACTTTTATTACCCAGTGGCCCATCCTCAGGCTGCAGCAGAGCTGGGAAAGAAAGACCCCCACCTCGCTCAACCAAACCCTGCCTTGCCTCACCCCACCTCACTCAACCACACCCTGCCTTCCTTTCCCCCCACCCCACCTCACTCAACCACACCCTGCCTTCCTTTCCCTCACCCCACCTCACTCAACCACACCCTGCCTTACCCCACCCCACCTCGCTCAACCAAACCCTGCCTTACCCCACCCCACCTCACTCAACCACACCCTGCCTTACCCCACCCCACCTCGCTCAACCAAACCCTGCCTTGCCTCACCCCACCTCACTCAACCACACCCTGCCTTCCTTTCCCTCACCCCACCTCGCTCAACCAAACCGTGGCCTTACCCCACCCCACCTCACTCAACCACACCCTGCCTTACCCCCACCGCACCTTACTCAACCACACCCTAGCCTTACCCCACACCACCTCACTCAACCACACACTGCCTTCCCACCACCCGCCCCGCCCCACCTCACTCAACCACACCCTGGCCTTACCCCGCCCCACCTCACTCAACCACACCCTAGCCTTACCTCACCCCACCTCACTCAACCACACACTGCCTTCCCCTCACCCCACCTCACTCAACCACACCCTAGCCTTACCTCATCCACCTCACTCAACCACACACTGCCTTCCCCTCACCCCACCTCACTCAACCACACCCTAGCCTTACCTCATCCACCTCACTCAACCACACACTGCCTTCCCCTCACCCCACCTGGCTCAACCAAACCCTGGCCTTACCTCACCCCACCTCACTCAACCACACACTGCCTTCCCATCACCCCACCTCACTCAACCAAACCCTGGCCTTACCTCACCCCACCTCACTCAACCACACACTGCCTTCCCCTCCACCCCACCTCACTCAACCAAACCCTGGCCTTACCTCACCCCACCTCACTCAACCACACACTGCCTTCCCCCTCCACCCCAGCTGGCTCAACCAAACCCTGGCCTTACCTCACACCACCTGGCTCAACCTCGCCTAACCTCCCCACACCCACCTTACCCTTCTCTTCCTAGAGAACACAAACAGTGGCAGGCCAACAGCCTGGACATGGGATAAAGGGATAATGGCTTCAGTCCACATTTAGGATTTTGCTCTTCTAGATTTTTCTTTTCCCTTCATGTCTTCATTTTTTATCCCAAGGCTTTTCTGAGCATTAAAACTGTGTGCAAACATTTTCATTTGTTTTGCACATTTGTCCTCCCTGAATCCAAACAAAGCAGTGTATGGCTAAGCCCTGTGGCTTGACTGTGAAAGGCAGTGCCTGGTCTGAGACGCAACATTACATTACACTTGTCAGACACTTTTATCCAAAGTGAGTTACAAAAGAGGACATAAACAAGCTACAGATATGCAGAGGAACTCAGAGTAAGCAAAGGCATAACAAAGTTAGTGTAGCCATGGTCATGGCACAGGGAGATGACAGTCACATTCTGCTCCACCTTAATGATGCCCAGTGCACCAATGATGATGATCTCTGTGAAAGTGGGGTTTACTGTCTGCACGGGCATCCATCCTCTGTTAGGCTGAGTGTGGAACCAGCCGGCCTCCATCCTCGAGTGGGAACATGTGAAGCAACGCCCATACAGATGGAGAGCTCCAGACATGAGACTTAAATAGAGTTTCAGTCATTTCAACACTTTCCTCATTACAGCACACACACACACACACACACACACACACATCTGTTATCTACCAGATACCAGTGGCTCTGCTCAGCTGTCACCGCGGAAACACCACCCAGGGTAGGAGCGCGCGCGGTCGTCTTGACAGCTTAAATACATGTCTCCTACCGGCACCATCGCTCACTCTGCCCTGGACTGGCCACTGACGGTCCCCAGCTAAACTCTTTAATTTCCCCGCTCACGTCCGGAGTTATAAATAAATATAAGAGCGAACTGTAACGGCCTTAAAGACGGGAGCGTTCGCATACCTCTGAGGTGGCAGCCTCTAGCCTCTTCTCCAGAGCCTCCCGCTCGCTTCTCAGGGCCTCGGCCTGTCATGGGCACATCAATGGGCAGGGCTTGGGTTACATTTCACACATAGGGCATTTTTATACAAAATAACAATTCAGAGCAACACAGATGAACATTTCAACTCAGGTGCACAGCAGAAAGGTGGACTAACGTTTTGATGCTTCAGATTTTGTTTTTTTGTTTCAACACTAATTCCGAAATCTGTGTTTGGCACTTCAATTTGAGGAATTAGATTACATTTCTCACATAGCAAATCACCGATCAGACTTTTTTTTTGGTTACACTTTATCTGAAGGTGTCTACATAAGGGTGACATGAGCCCTTTATAAACATGACATGACACATATCATGAACATTAATGACATGTTTATGACTTTTGTCATTAAGCGTAATTTGTTTTTTTGCAATGTCTGCATCCCAAAAAGTATCAACTTAACACTACAAAAACCAAATGACACTTAATGACAACAGTCATGAATGAAGTGTCATTAATTTTCATGATATGTGTCATGTCATGTTTATAACATGTTTATGTCACTCCTATGTAGACTCCTTCAAGAAACTATACATAGTGATGTTGTTACCTTTTTTAATAAAAATAATTGGGAAAGATACAGATGTAAATTTTAATTAAGGTGCACAGCAGAAAGGTGGGCTAATGTTTCAAAGCTTCAAACATTTTTTTGTTAGTTTCAACACCAATCCCGACATCCGTGTTTGGCATTTGAGTTGATACCTGATAGCCTACTGATGCAATACCACGGCTGAGGTAAGAGTGACTGAAGGTGTCAGGTCTGACTTCCACATTACTTTGGAAGCAAAACTTTACTAAGAGAAAATGTAACAAAATAACACATGGATATAAATGGATATTGATATATATACATAAATGAACCACAGCCATGAATGTTTTAAACTATAGACCTGTCTGGTAACAGTGGAACTTTCCTCGCGTGCTTACGCAAGACGTACAGTAATGTGTCAGATCCACTACCGACAGGTAAAAAAAAAATGATCGCCTCCCCTGTGGTTGGTTAAACTTTCCAATGACCGATCCAGCTAATGGGAGAAGCAGCAGCTTTCAAAGCTGCGTGGCCTCCGAATCCAGCCAAAACAAGCAGTATCTGGACTTTGTGTGTGTACAGTGTTTGAGATAAAACACAGAGCAAATTTAAGGAGCTGTGTGTGTGTGTGTGTGTGTGTGTTGGGTGCTGGGGAGTGTGTGAGTTTATAGTGAGTTAGATTAAAGACAGAGGAGAAGCAATGTGATGGCCCTTGTGTGTATGCCAAAATAGATAGGCGTTCCGTGGATCGTGCTTGTTTACACTACTTTTGATAAGACATGAGGGAGTGTTTAGGAATCACAATGATGTAGCAGCGTCTGTCTCCAATAACCCCTTTCAGAACAGCTACAAAACATGTTTGCAGTTTTCAAAGTAGTTAAAATGCGCATTACTGTAAATATATCATCGGTTGATGTTTTGTAACCAACTGTAGTCTAGTGTCATAAAAAATAAAGATGTTTCTTGCAAGAGGTAGACTACACTGTCACATGTCTCAAGCTGCATTTGGCACTTCATAGTGGTATCCACAGTTACCGAAACTTTATACTTTTTTTTTTTTGCAAAATCTAAAAGTCTCAGTTCTAGAGGCCATCGAATCCATAGACAATCAATGTGTTTACTTCAGTAAACAGCAGGTTGTAGTGGAAATGCTTGTGGTTACTGTTTGGCAAAGCTACACATAGGGAGGTCCTGTACATTGTGACCCATTAGTGACTTGCAAGTGACTTGCATTGTAGTCCAGTGTTTTTCCCTGTTGGCCGATGGGGATATAATGGGTTTGAAGTTTACAAAATGACACACACACACATTTTATTGAACATGTTTAACTGTGTGGTCTCTCAAGTCAATTTATCAATGACAGGCGTTATTCTGATGATTTTCCAAAATGGCCTTCATTCTCTTATTGAGACTTTTTTTTCAGCTGAAACTTGAAAGAATGCTAATTCCCTATGACAGTTGCACTCTACATTGTAATTTATTGAAATGCCCATCAAAGATCAAGAGACTGAAGAATGTGGTAAATGTCAGGCGATGTGACGTTACTGGTCTGGCCGAAAAACGAAGCACTGCCAAGCACTGCTTATCCAAGTGCTTTTTATTCAGTTAAATCTTAACTGAATACAGACTGACATTCATTTGTACATAATAATAGTTGGTGAAGCAAATTCGATTGACTTGACTTCAACAACATTTTCAAAACAGTTATGGTTGTACTTATTTTTCCAAAACTTCTTTAGGCCTGGAATTTTCCCGTTTTCAAATTTCATGGCTTTTCCAGGTTCTGTCTGATTGTCCGACCTCTGTGTTTAGGAGCTGCATGAGTGGGGGACACAGTGTGTCAGGGAGGAGTGTGTGTGTGTGTGTGTGTGTCCAGCAGAAAGAGCAGGATATTAAGACCATGCAAGTTTACTGTGGTAGATAAAACACAAGTGGACCAATGTGTTTGGGAAGTCTGTTTGGGAGAAGTGTGTTTGGGAAAACTGTGTTTAGGAAAGAAGTGTGTGTTTGGGAAAACTTTGTATAGGAAAAGTGTGTGTTTGGCAGAAGGGTGTTTAAGAAAAGTGTGTATTTGGGAAAACTGTGTTTAGGAAAAAGCGTGTGTTTGGGTAAAGTGTGTTTAGGAAAAAAGGTGTGTTTGGGAGAAGTGTGTGTCCTCTGTACCTCCTCCAGCTTGCACCCCAGCCCCTGGTGCAGGGCGGCGGCCTCTGCTCGTAGTGCATCCATCTGCTCGTCCTGGGCCTGCAGATGCTCTTCCTTAGCATGTAGCTGCTCTTCCTTAGCATGTAGCTGCTCCTCCTTGGCCTGCAGCTCTCTGCTGCGCTCCTGGCATAAACACTGGCACTGCTGGAGCTGCAGACCCAGCTCAGAGATACGCTCCTCATGCCTCTTCACCTAGGACAGAGAGAGAGAGAGAGAGAGAGAGAGAGAGAGAGAGGGTGAGTAAGTGGCAAAGAGACGTTACATACGTTACGTTACATTACATTACACTTAGCTGACACTCTTATCCAGAGCGACTTACAGATATTTACAGGGTTTCAGTTACAGTCCCTGGAGCAGCTTGGGGTTAGATGCCTTGCTCAAGGGCATCTCAACCATGGGTGGGGCGGGATTCAAACCGGCAACCTTCCAATTGCAAGACCAACTCCCTAACCACTAGGCCACAGCTGCACAGCTGCCCAGTAGGGAGACAGGGAGAAAGAGAGAGAAAAGGGAGAATGAGAGAGAGAGAGAGCGAGAGGGAAAGACAGAGAGAGAGAGAGAGAGAGAGAGAGAGAGAGAGAGAGAGAGAGAGAGCGAGAGGGAAAGACAGAGAGAGAGAGCGAGAGAGAGAGAGAGAGAGAGAGAGAGAGAGAGAGAGAGAGCGAGAGGGAAAGACAGAGAGAGAGAGAGAGAGAGAGAGAGAGAGAGAGAGAGAGAGCGAGAGAGAGAGAGAGACAGAGAGAGAGACACAGAGAGAGAGAGAGAGAGACAGAAACAGAGATATGGATCGAATAAAGAGAAATATCTCAGCAACAAGACACATAAAAGACATATATAAGGGAAATTAGAAAGAGATGAGGAAAAACACACACCATTCGAGTGTGTGCTGGAGAGAATGTAGAGGAGTGCATTAGCGCTTGCTAAACTACACAGACCAGTTGCAAAGCGAGCTATTCAGAGGAGAAAAAAAAAAGTAATGAAAGAAAGAAAGAAAAAAAAAGGTGGACAGGGCAAACAGAGGTTCAGCTCCCTGAGCCCCTGCACACACAGAGCAGAGCAAACACTCCAGCCGCCACACGGACACTGGGTTAGCTTTCTCCACGGGGTCGTCTCTGCTGGCCATTAGCACCCACCGACACGCCGCGATAGCCATCGCACGAGCCCCCCACCTCCACCTAACACACACACACACACACACACACACACACACACACACCCTCTTTCCTGCCTTCCTTTCTTTCTTTCTCTTTCTCTATCTGTGAGCTGTTCCCTCACCGGTGCCCATAAAGCAATGCATTAATTCACCATTAATTATGGAACACGTCAGCCCACATCTCACTCAACACCCACCCCGCCACCCCACCCCACCCTTTCCCTTCACTCAGACACAGCTCGGCCGGGCGCTCTGAGGCGTCCTTAATGACAATAATTACCAGCCAAGGAGGGACTCATCTAAAATTAACGTTTCTCTCCAATCTGGCCCTGATAAGGGGACGCAAATAGCGCCAGAGGCCGAGGGTGCTGCCGTGCTGGAGGTGGTGGTAGTGGTACGACTGGTAGTGGCCTACTCTTAATGGGATTTCATAGCACAGAATAGGATGATACGCAAGTGACAAGACAGGGTGTGTGTGTGTGTGTGTGCGTGTGCGTGTGTGTGTGTGTGTGTGCGTTCATGTGTGTACATGTGTACATCCATGTGTGTACATGGGACATTGTATGCATATGTATGTGTGTGTGCGTGTGCACACATTGGACATTGTGTGCATGTGTGTGTGTGTATGTGTGTGTATATGTGGGACATTGTGTGTGTGTGTGTGTGTGTGTGTGTGTGTGGTGTGTGTGTGTGTGTGTGTGTGTGTGTGTGTGTGTGTGTGTGTGTGTGTGTGTGTGTTAGGGGGCTGCTTAACATTTAGATTGTTTCTTCTTTCAGGAAAGTATGTAGAGACAGGCACATGGGGGGGAGGGGGTGGGGTGGGTTGTAAAGTGTGTGTGAGGTTAGTAAGGTGTGTGTGTGAGGTTAGTAAGGTGTGTGTAAAGGCAGTAAGGTGTGTGTGTGTGTGGGTAGAAGGCTGCATGTGATGAGAGACTGGAGGACATGGCTTTGTGAAGGAGAAAGAAGCACAAACAGAGGGAGAGAGAGAGAGAGAGAGAGAGAGAGAGAGACCACAACCAAACAAGGAGAAAGAGAACTAGAAATAGGCCAGTATCGCACGGTCTGGAGGCTCATATCGCTTCAACTGCAGCGCAGGGGACTTCAATATGATCCATTTATACACCCTCTACAACTTCAGAGTTGGGGCGGAAGACGGCTATAGGCGAGCTTTCCCCGAGTTTAATCTATTTATTGGCTAAACCCAGCCCATTATTATGTATAACACGGGAATAAAGCAGAAAAGTAGATTCTCTCCCTGAGCCTGACAGCTGAAACGGATAGGAGATGCCAGCGATATTTATGGATCATTTGAATAATACATTTTGCCAAATGCAAATATCCTTTTCCCAGATACAATTAAGTACCTGAGATAAAACCTGATTAATATTCGGCGCCCGAGGAAGACAACGGCTTCAAGTGTGAAAATGATGTGAGCGTTTTAAAGGTGGCGATGCTAACTTTCTAAGATGAGACCATTTACAGACGTCCTGGAAGAGTCACTCCCTTTACGAACAACAGAGCACCTCCTAGCAACAACAAACAGCTGACACACAAGCAGACCTTTAAGTGTGCACGCACACACACACACACACACACACACACACACACACACACACACACACACACACACACACATTCCACAGCAACACACACAACAGCCACACAACACCTGTCACATATGAAGACAGACAGATAGATGCAGTATCATGAGGTAGCGTGGATGGTGGAAAAAGGAAGAGACATTTAATAAAAGCCTGCCACTGGTAATCCTCTCTGATTACACCCCCACCCCCATCCATCCCCTACCCCCATGCAAAGCCCCACAACCCACCCCCACCCTGGCCAAGGCTGTGCCACTGCTGTGTCTGTTGACGAGGACATCAGCCTGTCACCTGCTATAATGTTTGACAGCTTATTCTACTGAATAAGGCCTCTACGAAATTACCCTCACCTCCCCCATACACACACACACACACACACACACACACACACACGCCCATCTCCAAATCCGTTGCAGGTTAATAACGAAAAGCAGCATCTATCCTCCTTTCAGTGTGCAAAGCCGCACAGAGAGCTGGAATGATACCCTACAGAGGGGAAGATTAAAGAGCGGTAATTACGTGGGGGTGCAGTGCATCATGGGTATGGGGGGGGGGGGTGGTGGGGGTTGGTAGGTGAAGATGTCGGGTAGCTCGTTACAATGTTTCCTTCCTATCAGCACGCTGAGGGTGTTACACGGCCTGCTCACTGCCACAAGCGACAGGGACACCAGGAGAGACTGCTGTCACGTTTCTACATGACATTTTTTTAAACCCGCTCCTCTTTTCACACACACACGCACACACACACACACAACATCATATTCTTATTCCTTCTCCAAATGAGCATGTGTAGGTGTTTCCCTCCTGGGCATAACAAACATGTCAGTAAGAAAAAAAAAAACACACACACAAGTAACAAGAAGAACAAGAGACATATTCTAATTAGATTTCTGCAAAATCTCATGTTGAAGGTGGAACATATTGATTGTCAGATCATCCTGTTTTATGCGCTTTTATTATTGTTTTTTCCCCTCCTCCTAGTTGGAGAGCTGGGTAGACATGAAGCTCAGAGCGCAATCGATGTAAGCAGATGAAATGTATTCAAAGGGACGCACCACTTCCAGCCGCACCGGTGGCTGTTTGGAGAGTGATCTGCGTCCCAGTGGAGTGGAGCGGAGCTCCCGAAACGGTTCGGCTGCGTCTGTGAGCGGCAGGAAGAGGAAGAGGAAGAGGAAGAGGCCCTTGTGCACGTGCGACACAGCAGCGGCACTATTGAGACCCGGGGACCTGACAGGTAAAACAGCTTCAACCGCTCGTCACGCCGGAAAAGCACGCGTCTCCCTCCGCAGACACTGGGGGCTGCTCGATGATGAGTGAGCGCGTGTGTCTAATTAGCTTCCGTGACGCACTCAAATGTAGATTTAAAGTCAGACTTGCCAGAGGAGATAAACTCTCCAGCGAAGGGAGAGAGGGAGAATAAATAGCAGTCAATCCAAAGCAATAATACGGTCGTGCTGCACCCAAACCATCAAGCCAGAGGGGCTGGATCTGCTCACCGCAGTGGAGAGGCATGGCTTTGCAAAGTTTAAGAAAAAGAAAACTCCATCCCTCTCTCTCACACAGTCTGTCTCTTTCTACCTCCCTTCACATTCCTCTCTCTTTCTCTCTCTCTCTCTCCCTCTCTCTCTCTCTCTCTGCCTTCCTGTGTCTGTCTCTCTCTCTCTCCCTCCCTCTCTCCACCTTCCTGTGTGTCTGTCTGTCTTTCTCTCTCTCTCCCTCTCTCTCATTCTCTAGCTCTGCTTCTCCTGTGACTCTGCCATTGATGCCGTCACCCGGATGGCAAATCTCCTGCTGCATTGTGGAGGCTGAGCCTACAATGCTCCCTGCGAGCTGTCTTGTAAACTGGGGACCCGGCTTGCCCCCCCCCCCCCCCCCCCCCCCCCCCCGCTTCCGCTGCACGGGTGTCACCAAAAGCGATTTGTGTCAATTCTCAGCGAGCGTCTGACGACCGAGAGGGCGTTGATGACGGCCGAGGTGGTGGTGCTGTGCTGGTGTTGATGACGGCGGTGGTGGCGGTGGGGGGGGGGGGGGCGATGGGGGGGCCACTATTCTACATCGGCGAAGGATTACAATGAAGAATGAGATGAATGGAGGATGATATTATAGACAACCATGGCGGGGCTGAAATGAAGACGGGTTTCTTGTACGAAATGTCAACTAGCGGGAGCCAGCCAACCAGGGATTAACGGCAGGGATGTGAATGCCGAGCGCGGGGAGGCAGGACTCGGGAAGCCTGTCCCGTCCCCACAGGCCTCAGCGGAGGAGCCGACTGGCGCATTATTATAATCCAAAAATACAGCGTGGCGTCGAGGGGGATGAGAGAGAATGAGTGGCAGTGGAAAAAAAAAATAAGATGGAAGGAAAGGGCAAAAAAAAAGCAAGACAGACACCATGGTAACAGACAGTTGTGAGAGGAATTATAGCTGGGAGTTAAAAAAAAATCATTATTAGATGCAATTAGAGAATCTATATTAAGAATCCCAGAATCTGAAGAAGTGCCATATGCAGAGAGGTGTGAAAAGTCCACACTGCAATGTTAAATTACACAGAAACACCAAAACGTATAGAACTAGTTATGTCGTTCATCAACATTCATTTACAGTATTAAGTAATTTAGCCATGGCAACTGGCAACATGGCAACTTTTACACACTATGTTTTGGTGCCTATCCTTAGTCATGTTATTTGACAAAGAACTTGGGGAGTTCAGTAATCACCTGCAGTTACACAGTTGGTCAGCTTGGCCTTTGATACTAGATACATATTAAGGAATGGTAAGATATCATGCGTTTTATTCTGGCCTATTTTGCTTTGGTCCACACAGCTCATATGCGATTATTCCCAAGTCTAATCCAGTCAGTTAATGACTTCAAACAGTCCATGGGCATGCACCTTAAAGCATTAAAATTTCACGTGCACATTTCCCTTCATATTCTCTGAAGTTGCTCCATCTACTTCAAATGAAGTAATGCACACATATATTGTTAAAGACGCTGATATTAAACTTTGATTATTTCCACTAATTAAAACCCCTGATGAGTGGAACATGATTTAAATATGTATATTTATCACTAAGAGCTGCTAAATAAAACATCCTCATTTGACAAGAGGACGGGAAGGTTAAAAAAAAAAAAAAAAAAAGGCAGAGGAACTAATTTCACTTCTTCCGATTTTGTTGCTGGCCTTAATGGTGGTGACATAATTACATATTAAACCAGACTTCCCCCTTCCCCTTAATAATACTACTAATGGATACTTTAATTGCATCTGTACCGGCTGTGATTTCCTGGCAAATAAAATGAACCATCTAATGCTTTAATAAGTACTCTTCAATGATTAATGGGGGTGGCGCGGCGGACAGGCAATGAGGGATGTTTTAGGAGGGCCTGGGCTCTGCGTGTAATTAAAGGGCAAACAGTAAACAGCACGCAGCACTTGCCCTTCAGAGCAGGCCCAGGGCCAATCACGGCCCCTTCAGAGCACGCCCAGGGCCAATCACGTCACTCGCCGCTTGCCGGAGCCACCCGTGTGATCTCGATATGCGTGTGGCCTTCTTCAATCATCTCAGACGAGCGTTTTCCATCACACGCAGGCAATACAGGGAGCACAGGCAAAAGGGTGATTTGTGATTGCAGAGATATATGCATGTGTGGGGTGTGCGGAAACGAACTGAAACCTGGGCCAAGTTGTCAGCTCTGCGACATACAATGGCTCTGTTAAATGGAACACCCAGTAGTTTTTTCAACCTTAAAATAATTTTTCCAAAATTGTTTTGGTGGTTCCTCAACTTGTAAGAGTGTGAAAGGCACTTCTGAATTAGCTTTGCCAACCGCACTAAGCAAGTTTGGAGCAGCGGGCCGTCTCCCTGTAGTTCTCTATGAGAGACAATTCCGCTTCCGTCCTGTAGGGTTACCGAAGACGAAACCCACTTAGTGTTGCTTTAGCAAGCGGCCTTCAAAACATGAAAAGGAATACTATGGCAAAGAGAATCAGCTCTATGATGTTCGTTATGCAGTACTAGGCTGCTTTCAAGAACAAAGAAAAAAATAATTTGCTTTTATTCTTTTCTTTTATACAGTGAATGAGAGAATACAAACCTCTTTAGGGCAATGGGTGATTTATCTTGATGTGCTTCGATGCTAAGCACTGTTTCCCAACAGTTGTGTGGAGCGCACTGATGAATGACGCCGTTAGCAAAGCTAACCCCAATTCACACAGTGCTACTAGTGAAGCCAGCTGTTTTCTCATGGGGAGCAAGGCAAATCTGTCAATGCCAAAAGGACCAATGTCTCCAGAACTCCACACAAAAATCATTTGAGAGCTTTCAAGCAAATGTTTGGATCCAGCAAAATTGGATCCAGCTTTTCTTGAACAAGAGAAACACTGAGCCAATGAGAAGTGAATTGTGATGGCCAGTATATTAAGGCCAGGCCTAAGATTATTATGTGTAAGAAGATGGCTGCAGCACACACAAAATATAAGCATGAAATCTTAGGTGAACTATGGCTCTCTGGTCATCTACAAGTGAGCAGTCACAAAGTCTAGCCCAGATCAACACCTTCGGAATTCGTGCCGAAATTACAACTATTAAACATGCATGTTAACTAAGTGATTCTCCCTAAAATACACAGATCATAAGCAAGGCTTTCAGTATACCCAGTACTGTGGCCTGTGCCTGTAGCTACAGCAGAGCAACACTGGTATTATGTATGACATTTATCTCACATGTATTATGTCCTAATTTAAATAAGGACATTTTGGATAAATGCACACCCAGTTAGAGGGGCTATCTGCAGCACATAATGGAGACATGTGCTCAGGGTGAAATATATACACAGGAGCTGGCAGTGTGGATTGCTGTGCAGAGCCCTTAAAAAGACACTATGCTTCAGAATTACAGATAGCTTAGGTGTGTGTGAGCGTGCGTGTGTGTGTGCATGTGTGTGTAAACGCACATGCATGTCTGCCTGTGTGTGTTTTTACATTGAGCTTTTCATTACTCTGACTGCTGGGTAGGAAAATGTGGCTGTATGGAGATAGGACTAATGTGGACACATTACAAAGGAACACACACATATATATATAAGCTTGCACAGTAGGTCACGGAAAAAGAGAAAAAATCCAGATAATTAAAATATCACTCCTACAATTACTGACAAACGGTCATCATCTCTCTCGCCGATCACCACAAAGGCACGCGTGGCAGAACGTCCATTGCGCCAGGGTAATTCTAAAATAATTTAGCCTCACTCAGAATCCACTTAAAAGATACATCAAGTAATGGCTTTGACCCGAGCAGATGAGGCCATTTCAAACCCAATTTCCTTTGGATTCATCAAGCTTGACCATTTCTCTCCCCATTATGACCCGTCGGCAGGTTGGCGGCGGACTGCGGCTCGGCGCAAACACGGATAAGAACCTAATGCCCCATACAGGGAGGAGGCGGGGGAGGGGCAAAAGGGGGTGAAAAGGGAAAAACATTCCTGCGGGAACAAAAGGCGGCCATTTTGTATGCCCATTTACACTGCGCATCCCTGAGCTCAAATAATACAGGCGTCTATTAAAAAAAAAAAGAATGCAAAGGAAAAAAAAAAAGTCAGGCATTTACGCCATCGCTCGTGCTGGATATGACCTTTGACCCCAAACAGCATTACTCAGATTCCATTTATCTGCATCCGTGATTACACATGTGCCTCTTTTAACCTCTTTTAACATTCTACATACAGGTAATAAACACACACACGTACAGAAAATGGACTTCCCTTCAATGGCTACCTGAGGCCCAAGACATGTTAGAAAATTAATTTTAACTTGCTGCTTGTATGTACTAGTCCATCTCTGACACACAGCAGTATGGATTTTTTCCCCCCTGCTCTGTGTCAGCCTTCTGGGCCCTTCTGGATGGGGACTTTACACCAGATTGTTAGCGAGCAGCTTCACACGCGCGGCTTAGGCGCTCCAACACGCCATTAAAAACTTGCAGCGACCAGAAGACATGAAACGGCCCCGCTGGTGAAACATAAATAAACGCATTAATGATTATTGTCAGGTGTTTGCTCACTCCCCGAGATACCAAAACATGCAATCATTTTTATTTATTTATTTATTTTTTTTTTTGCCGTTCCTTTTTGAAGATGGCTCCATGGCTGTATGTTTGTTGGCAGTGAGGCTGTTTGATTTGTGCTGGTCTCATGCAGAGAGGAGCAGAGACAGAGAAAGAGAGAGAGAGAGAGAGAGAGAGAGAGAGAGAGAGAGAGAGAGAGAGAGAGAGAGAGAGATAGAGAGAGAGGAGTGGGGAGGATGGGGTAGAATGAGGGAGAGAGGAGGAGAGGAGAGGAGAGGAGGGGAGAGAAGTGGAGGGGTAGAATGAGGGAGAGAGAGAGGAGAGGAGGGTAGAATGAGGAAAAGAGAGAGAGAGAGGAGGAGGAGGGGAGAGGAGGGTAGAATGAGGAAGATAGAGAGAGGAGGAGGAGAGGAGAGGAGGGTAGAATGAGGGAGGGGGAGGGGGAGAAGGAGGAGCTGAGAAGGCGAAGTGAAGTTTCCGGAGTTACAGAGATGTCTCCACACTGCTGATTAGTTCACCAGCACCAAATGACTCGCAACCTCTCACACAAAGACACGCCAGCTCATATGCTATGCGCGCGCACACACACACACACACACACACACACACGCACACACACACACGCACACACACACACACACACACAACACATCACACCCAACATTCTCTGGATGTCATTTCTTTGGATGCGCATAACCTTTGCTGGCCCTGAGCCAGAGGCCAAAGTGAGTTTGAAACGGCTGACATATTGACTGTTTGTCACGGGTAATGAGAGAGAGCTGCTCCAGGCTGTAATGTGGCTCCAATGTAGAGTGGCACTGAAGGCTCACACAATGACACACACACACGGACACACACATGCGCACACAAACACACTGATGCGCACACACACACACACACACACACATATATGTACACTATACATACAATGTGTATGGTGTGTGTTTCCTCATACATGCACATATGCACGCACGCATGCACACACACACACACGCACACACACAAGTGTACGTATGCTATACATAAAATGAGTATGGTGTAAGTGTGTCTCCCCCTACATGCACGTATGCGCGCGCGCACACACACACACACACACACACACACACACACATATCTGTATACTATAGATACAATGTGTATGGTATTTGTTTTCTCCTACTGTACATGCACATATGTGCACACACACACACACACACACACACAAGTACACATATACTATATATATAATGTGTATGGTGTGTGTTTCTTCCTACATGCACATATATACACACACACACGTACACATATACTCTAGACAGAAGTGTGTTTCCTTATTTTGTTGGCGTGCTTGTCACTCTGCAGGCGGAGTCTGTTGGCCTGTGTGTTGAGGTGTGTGAGACACACACACACACACACACACACACTTGTATGCGTATACTGTAGATGGAAGTGTGTTTCCTCACTGTGCTGGCGTGCTTGTCCCTCTGCATGCGGAGTCTGTTGGCCTGTGTGTTGAGGTGTGTGACACACAGACATACACACACACACACACACACACACGCACACACACACACACACGTATACTGTAGATAGAAGTGTGTTTCCTCACCGTGCTGGCGTGCTTGTCCCTCTGCTCTGTTGGCCTGTGTGTTGAGGTGTGTGACACACAGACATACACACACACACACACGCACACACACACACACACACACGTATACTGTAGATGGAAGTGTGTTTCCTCACCGTGCTGGCGTGCTTGTCCCTCTGCATGCGGAGCCTGTTGGCCTGTGTGTTGAGGTGTGCGACGGAGGCCCGGAGCTGGGCCAGTTCCTGCTGCTGCTCCTGGCACAGGGAGCGCTCCTGCTCCAGCTGCTGCCTCAGAGAACACACCTCACCTGCTCGCTGCTGCAGCTGCACACACACACACACACATAAACACACATGCAGAAACATGTGAACACACGTAAAACACACACACATTAACACACACATGTAAAAGCAACACACACACACACACACACACACACACACACACACACACACACACACACACACGTAAACACACATGCAGAAACATGTGAACACACACGTAAAACACACACACATTAACGCACACATGTAAAAGCAACACACACACGGAAACACACATACGGAAACACACACACACACGGAAAAACACGTAAACACAAACACACACGTTAACACATACACGTATACACACACACACACAAACCGCACAAACACATATATGTGAAAGCACACAGGCAAACATACACACATGCACACACACACACACAAACACATGTGAACGCACACATGTAAACATACACACACACACGGAAACACACACACATGCAAACACACACATTACATTATATGTATACATAGATACAGACACAAACACACATCCTCCATATAGGACAAATTATAAATGAAATTGAATCGTTTTTTCGTGGTTTTACCGCATCGCATAATTTGGACCTGCTACAGTACGTACATGTATGCTTCATTACAGCAGACTGGGACATATGACTACAGATTGCCAAAACCTACATAAAAACACTAAAAAAAAAAAAAAAAAACTTCACATGCACAAATCCATGTACAGTATACATACTGTTTGTCAAAGAAACTTTATCCAGATTCTAACAGGATTAATCTCTATTACCTTACATTACATTTTGTATATGCTTCTGCCAGGACAACACTTGATAACTGTATTATATAACAAGTATTATAACACCATATTATTATGACTGCAGTCTTGTTGTCAGCACTGGCATGATAGACATCAATAAAGTACAGTACTGTCTACCTCCTAGTTCCCAGTGAGAGGAATCCAAGCCTCTGCCACATCTAAGACTACCCAAGTGTTAGGAGTTTTAAGATTGGCTAACGTGTATTGCTGAGATTAAAATAGCTGTCAGTGAGAGGAGGAAGAGACTTTGGTGTTCATCAGAGCAATTAAATAATGTCTGCCGCATGGGACACTCAGCTTCATATTAACTGCTAATAACAGAACGAGTGTTTGGAAGTGATACTGCTGTGTGTGTGTGTGTGTGTGTGTGTGTTTGTGTGTGTGTGTGTGTATGTGTATGTGTATGTGTGGTGAGAGTAAATTAAAGAAGAGGGCCTCCCACAGGTGGAATAGCAGAGGAGTATCACCTTGCGGATGTCCTGGGAGGTTTGGGAAGGGAATATAAATTAAGACAGAAACATGGCTAAAATATAATAGTGAGAAATTCAAACAACCACCACCTCCCCCAAACACACACACACACCCAGCCCCCTCAAACACACACACACACACACACACACACCAACACACACAAAGAGGTAGGAGGTTGTCCTAGTCTCTATCAGTACCTCTCCTTATAACCTCTCTCTCTCTCTCTCTCTCTCTCTCTCTGTCTCTCTCCTTTCCTCCCCTCTCTCTGTCTCTCTCTCTCCCTCTCCCTTTCCTCCCTTCTTTCTCCCTCTCTTATTCCCTGCCCTCTAATTTTCACTCAGCCTTCTCTCCACCTTGTTCTCACTGCCTCCCTCTATCTTTCCCAGTCTCAGTCTCACTCATCCACACTTAGTGTCACTCTACGCATTTTTCTTCCTCCTTGCTCTACAAGCCCATCTCTCTTCTCACCAAATGTCTCTCTCGCCCTCTCATTCTCCGTGTACCTCTCTCCACCTATCCCTCCCTCTTCCTCCATCCCTCCCTCCTGCCCTCTCTCTATCCCTTATTTGAAAGAGAGAGAGGAAGAGAGATAGAGGGAGAGGGAGAGAAAGAGAGATAGAGAGAGACAGAGAGAAAGAAAGATAGAGAGAGAGAGGCAGAGAGAGAGAAAAAGAAGGAGAAAGACAGAGAGAGAGAGAGAGAGAGAGAGAGAGAGAGAGAGAGAGAGAGAGAGAGAGAGAGAGAGAGAGAGGAAAGATAGACAGATAGAGTGTAAGATGGAGCAGGCGAGTGATTCTGCCAAGCGGATGTGAGGGATCATTCAGCCGAGCTGGAGCTGCTGATGGCTACCTTTAACACGGCGCTGCTAATTAAAGATGTCAAAAGATGGCACGTGTGAAATATCCATCTCTCCGTGCACTTGCTCATTCGCTCTCTCTCTCTCTCTCTCTCTCCCTTGCGCTCTCATTCACTCGCTCGCGTGAAGATCACTGGCGTAGAACAGACAGGCTCACATCTCAACACAGCCTGTGGATTGATGCTACATTTACCGTCAGTGGTATTAGCCGCGCATCGACTTGCCATTAGCTTAATAGATGTGCTAACACCACAATCATCAGCATCATCATCGCCGCCATCATCAGGACTTGCTAATGACCATGCTAACTCTGTTGTTTACAGATTAAGTGCTTCACCAGCGCAGTGGCCTCTGCCACACGCCAGCCACGAGTGAGAAAGTGCAGATGCAGCACTATTCAGCACCGACCGCGCTTTATTGAGTCAAATGAGTCAAATTAGCCAAATTAGCACTAATACTTTCTTGTGGACACAGTTGGCAGTGGAGTGTCACTGATTCTCCTCCCACAGTGGCGTGGCCTGGCGTGGCCTGTGAGC
Organism: Coilia nasus; assembly: GCA_027475355.1. Lineage (NCBI taxonomy): Eukaryota > Metazoa > Chordata > Actinopteri > Clupeiformes > Engraulidae > Coilia > Coilia nasus. The sequence goes on along the minus strand of CM050203.1, from coordinate 11,091,299 downwards.
TCGTAATGGGTAATGGCGACGGCGTTCAGGGGCCATTCGCACCGCCAGATGGGTTTTATGATGTCGCACAAGCCAGTGGCACAGAGTGCACTAATAGAGGTCTGGGGGTCAAGGAACACACACACACACACACATGCGCGCACACACACACACACACACACACACACACACACATATGCATACATGTACAAACACACACAACCACAGTGCACAACCCCACACTTTAATGTCCCCCCTACACTCAAATATGCATATGTACAAACACACATGGACCTCTTACCTCCCACACATACACGTCTACACAGACACACACACACACACACACACACACACAAACGCTGCACACATTTGAACACATATACACACACACACACACACAGAAATCACATGTCTATGCACACACAAATGCACATATCTCTGGTGTGACAATTGTAGCCCAGAGGTTTTAACTGTGACTGCCTTTCCTCTGCAGTGCTTCGTCTCTCCAATGGACTTTTATTTTTCATTTCCTCAGAGTTACAGCGAGTGGGGGCCCAATCAGCGCAAATGAAGATCAATGGCGGGGGAATGTGGCTGGCGTTTTTGGTAGATGGGGCGCGACGTTAAAAACGCCGGCGCGCTAATTTGATGCTTGCCAGGACGGTTGGAGCTTTTCAAAAATAATGATGCCATCACAGGATCACAGAGGGGAGATGAGCCCTGAGAAAACTCCACCACCGGGCCCCTCATCACCTACCCCCACCCCAGCCCACCCCCCCACGCCACTGTAGATTATTTAAGCGTTTTGGGGGGGAGGGGGGCAGCCAAAGCAGGAGGAAAAAAGGCACTTTCAGAATAAAAAAAACAGACATGTTCGCCCAATTACGCCATTACATGCAATGAGCCGCCGCTCTAGGTGATAGATTGACACGTCAGCCTGCCTGCCCAGCCAGCAAAGGGCCCCCCCCATAAAGCCACACTTCCATTAACTGATTTCCACTCAGGAGAAGACCAAAGAGAGAGAGGGAGAGAGAGAGAGAGAGAGAGAGAGAGAGAGAGAGAGAGAGAGAGAGAGAGAGAGAGAGTGAAAAAGAGAGAGACAGAGAGAGGGAGAGAGAGACAGAAAGAGAGAGAGAAGAGAAGAGAAGAGAGTGTGTGTGTGTGTGTGTCGTTGGCTCGTTCAGGTAGCGTTGCGCGGTAATCGCGGCCCTCACCAATGGCCTGGGACGGCCTAAGCGGTCGGGCCCCCGTGCAGCACTTAAAGCCTTGGCCATGTAATGGCTTCATAGAGCTGTGTGTGTGTGTGTGTGTGTGTATCTGTGTGCGCATGTGTGTGGGGGGGGGAAGCACACGGCATCTATTGATCGGACAGGGATCAGTATCCTTTCCCCACTGAGGTCAGGGGAGGGGAAGAGAAGTTCAATACTTGAAGAGAGGGGAAAAAAAACAATACAGCTGGCTCATCCAGGTCTCACAAAAGCAATTTGTAATATGGATTTATTCCTGCCGCCGCCACAGCTGCTGGCTGCCGGCACGCTTGCTCTTTAAGGCCTCTGATTGGCTAATGGGGTGGGGGGTGGGGGGGGGCGGGGGTGTCACTGCGTTTGTTAATGTTGCTGTTATTTATTTATTTATTATTGGGCAGAGATTATAAAATGGTGGCTTGTCTGCAATGTAGTCAGGGGTGTTGTATCTAATGCACACATTATGTGTTGTATTTAAATCACAGTGAGGTGAGGGTGTTTAACAGACTGGAGTGGACACCCAAAGCAGCCCAGCAGCTGGTGTAGCCACCTAAAAACCTGTCTCTTTTGGATGGCTACAGCAGAGATGTTAGTAAGGGTTCTCCATTACACACACACACACATTTTGCTTCATTATTTGTGCCCACAATTCAAAATAAATACACAAAAACACAAATTTGGCAGTTGCAAAAGTTGCTCAGGCATGATTCAGTTCAATGACCACGACACGATACGATAAAAGTAGCAATCCATAGCACGCACACACACACACACACACACAGGGACTGTGTGTGTACAGGTGGGTGTGGGACAATTGCACACGGATGAGGTAGATAGCTAGCGAGAGCTTTATTAGGGGGCCAGGTGGTCGATACGCCGGCTTGATGGGCTGGATGCAGTAATTAGCCAAGAAGCTCTGGATGAGCGGCGCATGGAAATGATCCCAATCACTTCCCCTTAAGCTCACCTGATTTTATCTCTCCCGCCCTCCCTCCCTCTATCCTCTCCCTCTCTCCCTTCCTGTCTCTTGCCTCTCTCTCTTTCTCTCTCTCATTCTGTCTGTCCCTCTTCTCTCTATAGGCCGTGCGATTGCTGAAGCATGGCACACTGACACACGGTACGGCACAAAAAGATGGAGGGAGAGAGAAAGAGAGAAAGAGAGAGACAGAGAGAAACAGAGAAACAGAGGGAGAGACAGAGAGGGAAAAAAGACTAGTAACAGTAACAGTAAAAGAGAAAGACAGAGGGAGAGGGAGAACAAGAGATGGGCCGAGGGGTGAGAGAGACGAGAGAGAGCCATGCAAAAGAGAGAGAGAGAGAGAGAGAGAGAGAGAGAGAGAGAGAGAGAGAGAGAGGGGGGGGGGGGGAGAGAGAGAGAGCCATGCAAAAGAGAGAGAGGGAGGAGAGAGAGAGAGAGAGAGAGAGAGAGAGAGAGAGAGAGAGAGAGAGAGAGAGAGAGAGAGAGAGAGAGAGAGAGAGAGCGCCATGCAAAAGAGACAGCGGAAAGACAGCAGAAGCCTGAATTATTCAGCACGGAGAGGGGGGATCGCAGGAGAACGCGGGAGCGAAATATAAAGCACAGGAAGTTGAGGGGACTCGAAATGATTTGAGAAGAGGAGGCAGTGAGACGTGGATTGACGGGTGCCGTGTCCTTCCTGCACTCGGAAGGCTGGGGGGAGGGACTCAGCCTGACAGCAGACAGCCAATCTGATTTGCATGTGCGGAACATTACGGAATATTACACGTCGGAATTAAGACTCCAAAGCACCCTTTCCGGAGCAAGTGGGCCTCCATTAGGTGGGATAATCCACGCGTCGCTACATGACATTCCCCTGCTACTCAGAGCTGACACACACACACACACACACAAACACAACACTCCCTCACTACATTCACACCTCACTTCCTCCCTGTCTACGACAAACCATGCCTGCTGAACACACACACACACACACACACAAATGGGACTTTCACTTTCACACCACACACACTCACGCACACACGCATACACAAACATGCGCCCCAGCCCTAAGGAATAAACACTCACAAGACGTGGGTTGTAGTGTATGTATGTGTTTTTTGAGAGAGAGCGTGAGGGAGAGAGGGAGAAAGATACATATGCTAATATGATGTATGAAGGTAAAGGGGGCCCAACATGACTTTAGTGTGAGTGTGTCAGTGTTTAGCGTGAGGCGTGTGCAAGACTGCAGGCTGCTTGATGCATACGCAACCGTGTTTTTTGTTTTTTTTTTCATGCCGTTTAAAATTTTAAATGGGTTTTGGTGCCCTTCTGACACAGGTACAATAATGCTATGTTAGCCACTGTGGTAAAAAGTCAGTCTGTATCACCACTCATGTTGACGGGCTCAGTGGCACAATGACTGTATGGTCATTAGGGTAGGAGCAGGCTTCACTCAGACATTTTTACTTACTATTAAAGTGCTGGCCAAATGTTAACACAATGACTATACATAACGTCATTGTAAAACAGGAAAAGAAGGCCGCACTGTACAATATTTATTCACACTTTGTTGTTGTTACAAGATACACAATACAATACATTCTGTTTTAATGAGCTCAAAAGATGAAGATAAAGCAACCAATAGGTGATTATTAAAAAAAATAAATTGACAAATAAATTTAAAAAACAATTGAGATAGGCTTTTTTTAGCCTGAACAGTGACTGATGATCTGCACTTGAGAGAGGTGTTACTATGTAGCTGAAAAGGCAATAGTGGCATTGTAATTTTGTAATTTTTATAAGTATTGCAAATAATAGAAAATGTGTGTGTGTGTGTGTGTGTGTGTCCTGTCTTACTTGCTGCGTGTGTCTTTCTCCTTTGTGGCCTGCCCTCTCCATGGAGAGTGTGTGTGTATGCGTGTATGTGTCCCGTCTTACCTGATGTGTGACTGTGTATCTGCTCTGTGGCCTGGCCCCTCTCCATGCTGAGTGTGTGTGTGTGTGTGTATGCGTGTATGTGTGTGTGTGTCCCGTCTTACCTGATGTGTGACTGTGTCTCTGCTCTGTGGCCTGCTCCCTCTCCATGCTGTGTGTGTGTGTGTGTGTGTGTGTGTGTGTGTGTGTGTGTGTGTGCGTGTGTATGTGTGTGTCCTGTCTTACCTGTTGCGTGAGTGTGTGTATCTGCTCTGTGGCCTGCTCCCTCTCCATGCTGAGTGTGTGTGTGTGTGTCTGCTGCTGCATGGCCTCCGCCAGAGCCTGCTGAAGAGACGACTGAGCCACCACCGCCTCCTCCTGTAGGCGTAACACCAACTCCCTACACACACACACACACACACAGAAAGACACACACACATACAGAAAGACACACACACACACACACACACACACACACACGCACACACACACACACAGTGAAAGGAGACACAACAGAGGAGTGAGTGAGTGAGTCAGAGTGGGACACAATGTGTCAGCAAATCAATCCACAGGGATATCCCCACCGGCAGTGGTGTGTGGTTGGCAGTGTGTGTATGTGTGTGTGTGCGTGTGTGTGTGTGTGTGTGTAAGTGTGTGGCAGCGATGTGTGTTTAGTAGCGGTGAGTGTGTTAGTGAGCCTCAAATGTAAATAAGAGAGCAGCTCCTCTCCTCTCCTCTGCAGACTTTTGCTGACTAGTACAGACTGATGACTGACTCACTGATAAACTACTCTGGGGACTCCACAGCGCATTGGGTTGGTGTCTGTGACGCTTACTGATACATGTCAAAAAACATCTGGCAAAGCATTACTTTAATGGTCCTTTTCTCTTTTAAATCTACATTTAACAACATGTGGCAATGTGTTTACACTGTATATATCCTAAACCCTAACCGGTTACACTTTATTTTTCTTGTCTCTGTTACATCAGTTAGGCACAGTGTACCAAAGTGTGTAACAATATGTAACATTATGTACTTACACTGTGCCATAGGGTTAGGGTTAGTGTTAGGTATGTTCAGTGTGAGTATATAAATATGTCGTTACATGTAGATGCACTAAAAAAAGGAACCGTAAAAAATAAAGTGACCCCTTTATTTGAATATTCCTTTTCCCAGTATATCTACATGTAACAACATATAACATTATTTATTCACTGTATGCATCCTAAACACTAACCATAACGTGATGTTACATGCTGTTACATAAGTTACTACACTGTACTTTATGTAGACCTGATGTAGATGCCCTACAACAGGGGCCATTTCTATGTGTAACCAAAGATGTTTATAAAGTTTCTAAATAGCAGTGTCTACAAAGAGAGAGTGGTGAAGAGAGAGCCTAGAGCTGTTATTGTGGTGTTCCATTGTTCTAGAACAAAAAAAAAAAAAAAGACGTACTACTGCTGTGAATGTGTCGTGTCTATGTGTGTGTGCTTGCATGTGTGCGTGAGTGCATGTGTTTGCCTGTGCATGGTAACATGCACTGTTTCTGACACCAGGTAGGAAAACAACCAACACAAAAGGAAACAATCACCTGTTTCTGTGTACACGTGTGTGTATTGTGTGTGTGTGTGTTTGTGTGTGTGTGGCTGCATGGATCACTTTGCCTGTGCATGGTTACGTGTGCTTCTTCGAGAGCCAGGGGAACAGCAGCATCCTCTGTGAGTACAAAGTGAGCACAACTTTGCAGTGTGTGTGAGTGATGCTAGTAGAGGTCACTGTGTGTGTAAGTGTGTGTGTGTGTGTGTTACGTCGATCCTCTATAAATACAGCATCTTAAAGTAAGGTTTTGCAGTGCATCTGAGAGGGATGCCAGTGGAGGTCATGGTGTGTGTGTGTGTGTGTGTGTGATGTTAGTAGGGGTCATCAGGATCTCTGGGCAATAGAGGAGACAATGGGGTAGGGAGCACGGCAGGCAGGCAAGCAGGCGAGGCGGAGAGGCAGCCGGTGAGAGAGGAGAGGAGAGGAGAGGGGATCGATCAAGTGTCTATTTCTGCTCCGCCACAATGGGAGCCGGCTGCCATCATACACACACACACACACACACATACACACACACACGTGAGGAAGAGGAGGAACAGGAAGAAAAGAAGGGAAGGAAAAAAACAACGATCAATAAGACAAATTATTACAATTTCCAC
>CM050203.1:11077500-11080000 GCA_027475355.1 Coilia nasus | reverse complement strand
AGAATAGAATAATGAAAGAGAGACAGAGGAAATAACAGAGTAAGGGAACGGAGAGAAAGAGAGAGAGTGATGGGTAAGAACAGGAAGTGAAAGAAAGAGAAGATGGAGAGAGTGAGATGGAGAGAACATGGAAAAGAAAAGTAAGAGAAAAGTACAATGGGACAGAAATACAGACAGCAGGACAGACAGACAGAGAACGTTACTCATAGCACACAATACCCTATAAACACACACACACACACACACACACACACACACACACACACACACACACACACTTTGCATTCTTTATTTGAACCCACCAATCACATTTTTCATAGACAAGATTCAAATATGTTTTGGAGGTGAAATAGCACTTTGACAATTATGGGCACAGAAATCATTGCCTGCACCACACAGCAAGGCTGCCTGTTACCAGAACAAAACCTCGCCAGCTGTCTGGATTTTCCTTTAGCTAGCCCTGCCAGTCGTAACCCACTAGTAGTAGTAACTACACACACACACACACACACACACACACACACACTCCTGGTCATAGCCTTACAGCAAACACCACACACTCAGTGGACACACACACACACTAGCCAGAACTCTACTTCCACTCCCACCAGACACACACACACACACACCACACACACACACAGCGGAGGTGTGTGAAAGGCAGAACACACAGAAGGGAGCTTGGTCAGATGACTCACTTTCTGACATTTACGCCAGCAATATAAAGATCCATTTAGATCACCGCGTTGCTTATGTTCAACATGTAATCTGCACCATGACGAGATAATTTAGCAATTTTCTAAGTACACTTTGCAAAATATCCCCTCCAGAGAGTGGGCCGTGTTATTGCTGGGGCCAATGAAGGCAATAAAGAACACAAAATCAGAGGACATGGCGGATTATTATTGCACAAAAAAACAAAAACACAAATGAAATAAAAGGGGAGGAGAAGGAAAAAAGAACTAAAGACATAAAATAAAAATCCTCAAAAACCACGGCCAAGTGGAGCCCCCTTCGCCTGACTCCTGGCACAGAGCCTGGCATGGGCTGAATGTGCCGTCGATGGTAATCATACATATGCCAGCGTGCAGTGCTGCTTACATGTCCACCCTCTTTTTGTTGTGCCACAAAGGTGCAGTACCGTCTTCCATCAATAGATGGCACTCTTTACTTTGAAGGAGACCCAGGGAAGCACAAATAGCACTCGGGCAAGCAGCGTTGAAGTCCCCTTTATATTTAGAGAGGAATAAAACCTTATTGTTCTGCCGCGTTGTACATCTCTGGCATGGCGTGTGCATGCAAATCACGTGTGCGCGGACAGGATATTTAGGTGGCCGTGCAAGATGCCTGTGACACGGCTGAGGAATAAATTGCTTAGGAGCCACATTAGGACATAATCCTTCAGTGCGAGCGACTGGGCTGCTAAACACTGATGCTCTTTTTTTGTCGTCGTTGCACGTTTTTAATATCTGATTTTGAAGGGTGCAAACGACAGTGGCGTTTGAAAGTTGGCTGCCATTAAACTTGTTGAATTCTGCTAATAACAGGGTTGGGTTGGCTGCTTAGAGAAAGGTTGTGTGTATGTGTCTGTGGGTGTGTGGGTGAGTGTGTGTTTGTATATATGAAAAAGGGAAAGCAACATTGAACGTGTGTGTTTGAGAGAGAGGCGTGGGGGTGTGTTCTGGTGGGAGATGGCCATGAGGCTGGGAATGTAGAAACTAATCCTAAAAAAGCCCCTTGCCGGCGAATGATTAATTTATGGCGTTGCAGAACCCAAACTGTTTAAATTGGGGCCGTAGGAAATTGAACAGCCAAGTCGGACCGCTAAATATTTAACGATGCACAAACAGTCTCTGCCCGCTCACCTCACCGGCGTACGCAACCTCAAGGTAAAACGCTGTTAGAAATCTAAATAATCAATGTCGGTGGAGAGGGTGAGATGGGGAAAAATAAGCTTTTAAAAAATTCATCCCTGGCCTAAAATCATTCAAGGCATCAATGCAAGAGGCTTTAACGCTGTCTGTCCGTCCACACACACACACACACACAGATGTGCGGAGTGATTCAATGGGAACGGGCTCACACTTCGCTCATGAACACACACAATGCCACACACACAGGCAGAGGTAAAGAGAGCTGTGAGAAGCAGAAAAGGTTTTTTTTTTTTCGTCTCAACTTGGTCAGCTTGAAATATCCACACCTCAACCAAAGCCAGTGCCCGATATCTCAAGATGGCAGAAGTTAAGAAAAGAAGAAAAAATAAAGAAAAAAGGTGTATTATATTTGCATTTAAATCTAAAAATGTAACCCTATAGTTTCTCTAACAAAAGAAATCTTCAGCTAGTCGGTTGTCTTGCTGTGGAGTATGGGCTGCTGTGTGTAAGGGCCATTCCTTAAAGAACCACCCACCACCCCCTCCAATCCCCTCTCCCCCCAAAACCTCTCCCCGCCACCCTAAACCCCCACGCGTCTCCAAATGTATGCAAGCGATTGGGGGTTA
>CM050203.1:11072500-11075000 GCA_027475355.1 Coilia nasus | reverse complement strand
GCTGTGTGAGGCAAGAGGGGGCGAACTATATGCATATGAGACACCCTGCTGAAGGATCATAGCCAGGGCCAGGGCCAGTGACAAATAAGAGCTGGCATGATGACCAATTCAATTCAATGAAAAATGTTTGTAAGTCTGCCATAACATGCCTCAGGTCTGCTACAGTGTATATTTTGTATTTCTGCTAGTTTCATAGTTTTTCATATGATATTTTAACAGTTTTTTAAACTAAATACAGAACTAATGGTCTATGCGAAGATAGCAGAGAAATAACAAATACAGAAGAAAAAGGAACCATGAAATAGGAAAATGCTACCCAGGACGAATGTTAAAAACACACTTACACACATGTACAAAGACACACACACACACACACACCATACACACACACACCATCAGTACCCGGTGCACTCGCTAACAAGGCACTCCCATTGCAAGACCACAGAGAGTCCCAAGGCTGCGGTATTCAGCTCACTGTTTTGGGCAACCTCTGGTCTGCCTGCTCCTTTGTCTTAAAAGGGCCTCTCCTCGGACACACAAGGTGTGCACACATTTATTTTGATGTATGCTTGCATAATGGCCGACACTCTGACATTTCTTGAGCGTGCATCAGATGTAATGAGCAGGCAAGACTCTCTGTGGATGTGTGTGTGTGTGTGTGTGTGTGTGTGTGTGTGTGTGTGTGTGTGTGTGTGTGTGTGTGAGAGAGAGAGAGAGAGAGAGAGAAAGAGAGAGAGAGACAGAGAAAGTGTGTGTGAGAGACAGAGAGAGACAAAGAGAGAGAGAGAGATAGAAAGTGTGTGTGTGTGTGTGTGTGAGTGTGTGCGAGTGTGTGTAAGGAGTGGGTATGGGGTGTTTAGGTGGATAACACCGCTCACCATGGAATGAGATCATAGCCGTCTAGCCATGGACAAAGGAGATGAAGAGACGTAGTGTGTGTGTGTGTGTGTGTCTGTGCCTGTGTGTGTCGGGGGTAGGTGGCCAGTGATAATTAAAGCGGGTGGGATGGAGGGTCGTGTGTGTGTGTGTGTGTGTGTGTGTGTGTACGAGCAGAGCTCCCGATGTGGCGCGGGATGGCTGAGTTAATTCTTAATGAGACATTCCGCCGTGCGTGACAACAAGGCCCCGGCAGCAGCACAACAAAGAGCCTCCCAGGCGCCAGATGATGAGATCTCCGCGGTAGGCCCTGCCACACTGGCCTGATCATTACCACACACACACACACACACACACACACACACACACACACAGAAAAACAACATGCTCACTGTAAAACTAAAACAAGCCACTCTCAATCACTCACATATATACAGGAGCACACGCCTGCGCGTGCACACACACACACACACTAACACACACACACACACACACACACACACACACACACAAGCAAGCACACATAACCTAACCCCCGTGTGGCCATGTACAAGGGGCATCATTAAGGTGAAGTAAGCTCTGAGCATAGAGATGGGTATTGGGGGATGGGCCCACTCACACATGCCGGAAACAGCATCCCCACATCCCTCATCGCACACAATGCTTCATACGAACACCATTAAAAATGCATTCAGATAGCCTCTTGTTAGGACATTTGGACTAACACTACTGGAAGTATCTGGATGTTTCACCTGAGTCTGTTGAGATTGTTGAGATGTTGAGAATGCGTGTGTGTGTGTGTGTGTGTGTGTGTGTGTGTGTGTGTGTCTGTGTGTGTGTATGTACGTGTGTGTGTGGCTGTGTGTGTATGTGTGTAAGTGCATGTGTGTGTGTGTGGCTGTGTGTGTGTGGCTGTGTATGTGTGTGTGTGGCTGTGTGCCTACCAATGAGTGTTTATAATATGTTAAAAGATAATGATGTTGTGGCTGTGAGTGTACCTGCGTCCATAACTGGGTGAATGTATGCATGTGACCTTAAGGAAAGCGGGCAGGCAGCATTGGTCCAAACGCATGGCCATGACCCTCCATAAGGGGCATGGGGTGGTGGGGTTGGGGGTGGGGAGGGTTCCAAAAGAGATGGAAGGATGGAGAGTGGCTCATTTTGGGGTACATCTCATTGGCTAGTCTGGGGACTCCAGTATTCACACTTAATTGCCAGCTCACACACGCTCCTCACACACGCTCCTCACACACTGTCCTCACACACGCTCCTCACACACGCTCCTCACACACACTCCTCACACACACTCCTCACACACGCTCCTCACACACGCTCCTCACACACGCTCCTCACACACGCTCCTCACACACGCTCCTCACACACGCTCCTCACACACGCCCCTCTCACACTGTCCTCACACACACTCCTCACACACACTCCTCACACACACGCTCCTCACACACACGCTCCTCACACACGCTCCTCACACACGCTCCTCACACACTGTCCTCACACACACTCCTCACACACACTCCTCACACACTGTCCTCACACACACTCCTCACACACGCTCCTCACACGCCCCTCTCACACACACCTCTCACACACACCTCTCACACACGCT
>CM050203.1:11052500-11070000 GCA_027475355.1 Coilia nasus | reverse complement strand
AGACAGGGGCACAAGGAGGGGGACAGGAGACAGGGGGAACAGATGGGGACAGAGGGACAGGGGGACAGGAGACAGGGGGAAAGAGGGGGACCGGGGGACAGGGGACAGAGGACAGGAGACAGGGACACAGGGGGGACAGGGGACAGATGGACAGAGCGACGGGGTGGACAGGAGGGAACAGGGCACAGGGAGACAGGGGCACAGGGGGACAGGGTCACACGGGTCCTGGCCAAAACCTCCACTCATTCACTGTATGCGCTACTGAGCTATAAAAAAGCTTGCTGTGTCCATCTGTTCCTTTGTCAAACTACTGAATCACTTTCACATTCATACAATTATCAGACATTATTCACAGTCACTGAGGAGCTGTGGGACAATAGGGGTCGGGTTTCCATTCACCTCATTCATATCAGTTATGCACATTACCAATATGGCAAAAGAAAAAGAGCATTAGGGTCTGTATTTACTCATGTTGGTGAAGTTTATGAGAGTTGCTAATGTTAACATTCAGAATTTCTTATTTCAATGGTCAAAATATGCTTTAAAAAACTTGACTGGAAAGCCACTTGTGCTAGAGTAGTTAGGAGACCTGTTGAAGGCAAATGCAAACTGATGAGCTGATGAATTATTTCACTGCCAACAGTGGTGAGAATACAAAGCTCTCTATGATGACAGTATATGATGGCTGAACTGATATTAGACAATTCATGGCTGATTGCACTGCCATTTATCATGCACTAACAATTGTCTTTGTTTCATTGTGTCCCTAATGATGCCTTTAAAGTTGCTGACAGTAATTGTCAGTCAAGGAGTCCCACCCTTTTCATCTCTCCACAAATGCACCCAGCCTGTAAATTTCCTTCACTCAGCCTTTAAGACACAAAACCAAAAGCGAAACCAGACAGCTAAGACAAAATACTGAACTTGTCTTCCAGTCTCTGAAGCTGGACTGCAAGACTCTCCAACAACCTGGACACATTGCACAACTGTAAAATCAACTAGATAACAATCCATAAAGTCAATGAGATGAAAATCTATGAAGTCGATATAAATACTATAAAGACACACCACGGAGTGATGTGCAACAGAATTTTGCCACGTTTAATATTTACATATTCCTACAAATTCAAGGATTTCCTACAAACTGCAAACAAGCAATTTTCTCCAATTTCCTCAACATGGCAGTAGAAAAAAAAAATCAAGGTCCTTGCTGAATGATTTGGGAACCAAATGGAGTTTTTGAGAATTCCCACAAAACAACACTGGCTACACTTGCCTCCAACAATCACCATAAATCCTTGCAAGATCCTGGAGGGACTAAGATGCTGTGTAACATGTAGTTTGGAAGGGTCCAGCCCCATATACAGTATACATACAGGGCACATATCTACATATCTCAGTGTGCAGGCTACGTCCCAAATGACTGCAGTAATTATGTTAAACATACTTCACCCCAGTGCCTACTGTAACACACCGAACACTAGTTTTAACACAAGTACTTTTTCATCAACATCATTACCGCTCTACAGTTGTGATGAGCTTGCGTGTTGTTGCCTCTTCCATTAGAAACAAGCATGTATAATGTATAGGGTTTTTTAAGTGTGTCTTAATGCATTCGCCATTATTAAAACATCCGTTAATAAATGCCAATGAGCTACGGCGACCTGACAGCAAGTTGGCCCCATTAGGGACACACACACACACACACACACACACACACACACACACACACACACCCTCCCCTGTCTTGTAAAACAAATGTTGCACGCAATCACGCAAGGTGTGGGGGCTCACATACGGCGAGCGATTCCCAGCCCGCATGTCGCCGCGCCTACGCTTACGGTGCCCGCCGGTGATGGCGCGTGATTGGTCGGCTGCGCTTGGCACGGTGCCACTCCAGGCCCGTCGCCGCTTCATCATGCGCCCGCACGCCTCCCGATAATTTGAATATTTAGTGCCCCCTTCACGTCTTAATTGGAGTCAATTGCGTCTGGCTGGCATGCTTTTTTTCAGCATTAATCCTGAGCTAATTTGTTTCTGTCAGTCTAATGAGAGGTGTGTGTGTGTGTGTGTGTGTGTGTGTGTGTGTGTGTGTGTGTGTGTGTGTGTGTGTGTGAGATGGGGAGGGGGGTTAATTGCGAAACACTGGTGAGAATCCCACCCATTGAAAAGGCCAGGGAGCGTGCTTAACGCGCGCCTTTTTAACAGTCACCCCACCTGGAGAGAAGTCAACCTAAATTCCCTCGGCCAAGGCTGGTGACAGGTGAGCTACAGGGAAAGGTGAGCGTCCTCGTCTGTCGCCACCTTTACCAGCAAAACAAACACTCGCCATGGCAAATGTGGCCAGAGATTACGGCAGAGTGTAAGCACACATACACACGCACACACACACACACACGCACACGCACGCACACACACACACACACACACACACAGTTCTGGGTAATGTGGAGGAGAGGCAAAAAAAGGGATAGGCCAGGTGAAGATTGCCTCAAAGACAGAAGAAATAAAATGTGCCAGAGTTGCTGTTATGCAAGAGCGTTTTGAGCCTGCAGGGAGTAGGCTGCCAATTTGACATAAACAGAGGCTTGCATATTCCCCTGTGTGATATCATTGATTTGGAAGGATTCACAGATTCCTGTCTGACAATGTGGGAAACGGAGAGAGAGAGAGAGAGAGAGAGAGAGAGAGAGAGAGAGAGAGAGAGAGAGAGAGAGAGAGAGAGAGAGAGAGAGAGAGAGAGAGAGAGAGAGAGAGAGAGAGAGAGAGAGAGAGAGAGAGAGAGAGATGCTTTTTCTAAAGACAGGGGCTCAGCTGAAACTCATTTAAAGCGATGACCCTCTTAAGTGCTGTTGGCAACGGTCGATAGCCAAATTTACACAGATGGTAGGTGTCCAAAATCCATTAATGCCAAACACAATGTTTGTCTACTAAACTTTGAGAGGAAAAATGCATCTTCTTGGCTTGTAAAAAAAAAAAAAACTAAATAACCTTGCATAGTTATGGTACTGAATAAGTTTCTACGCAGTTGAAAATCGATACTAAGGCTGAGGGCTTTTAATGTCCAGCACTCTAAATGTTCTGATTGCTACCATCTCCTCGAGCAGAATCAAATTAAATCCATTGACATTTATTGTCAAAGCCTCCAACAACAGACGCAGGAATTTTAACTGCCTTACACCCTCAATAATAAAACCCCACGTGAAATATTTGTGGTTATTTAGAATGATGTAGTCCTGCGGAAGACTGTACTTGCTGTTACTTAGTGTAGTGCTATGTAAGACTACAGTGCTGTCTCTTAGTGCGCTGTTCCACAGTAATACTCCCTGTATGCATGATATACATAATATAGAAAAGTTTTAACGAAAGCTAATGTGACATGACTTCACTGTATAAAAAAAAAAAAAAAAAAAGTAAGTAAGTACTTACTAACAGTAAGTCTGGCGTATTTGAGAAATTAGGGAAAACACGTTGCATCAAATGAGTTAAGGAAATGTGACTATTTCACGTTATGTACAGATGTAAGTTAACATAACTTAAAATAGAATAGTTACATTTACTTAAGTAATTTGAGTCAATGACTTTCCACCAATTCTGCATGCAAGATAAACATATTCTTCTTTTTTATGACCTGGCTAGTTTGCATGGCACCTCTCACCTGGTCCTTGTGGTTGCTGGTGCTGTGGGCCACAGAGAGCTGTTGCTGGAGCTCGGCGTTGTCCTGCTGCAGCTTGCTGAGGGCGTTCCTGTGCTCCATCTGAAGAGAGGCCAGGTCCCGCTGCAGCGACTGCACCGCCCGCTCCAGCTCCTGCCCCTCCTGGGTCCTGCGGTGCAGCTCCGCTCTCAGGCCCTGGGCCTCCTCGTGCAGCTGCACCAGGAGGCTGTCATTCTGCACAACTCTCTGGGCGTGCTCCTCGTACTGGTTCCTCAGCAGGGTCACTTCCTATTGAGAGGGGGCCAGTGGTAAAGCAAAGCATGATGGGATATGGAACACACTTTGGTGGAGCTCCGAAAGACCACCAGTGTTACATCTGACGCAGTGGTTAATCTCTAATTTACTTTCCCTCCTCCAATCCTCAGTGCCTGAGGAGGTATACAAAATGTACTGAACTGGCCTGTAAAACTAGGAATATTATCCCTGAACTAATGAAGAAAAGGTAAGACTAACAACCAGTAAAATGGCGGATTCGGAGTTACCTTCTGGTAGAGCTCTCGTTGCCTGCTCTGGGCGTCATAGTCATCATTAGGGTGGCTGTGACTGCGCTGGTAGGCGGTGAGGTCAGACTGTAGCTGAAGGCATCTTTTCTCATAGTCAGCAATCTGTAGAAGAAATAGCAGGAACGCGCTTCAGAAAACAGCATGCATCGCTGGATGCAAATTAAAACATCCTGGTGGTGGCAGAGCAGCCATCAGCTGAGGATCAAGACAGTCAAGGTCAGCACATGCCGTATAGACATTATTTATACAAATAAATAAAACCATGAAGGTTTGCAGATGTGTTTTGGAACTTACTGGGGCCATTAGAAACACACTTTTCCAAAAGACCACGAAAAAATCAAACTCATTACTGAACGTAATAAAGTATAAAATACAGTCATTCTTCAAATGGGTAACTCTTTTATAACGCACAAATTAAATTTGATTTGATTAAAATTACATTCCGCCAGTCTGACCTTGCAGGCAGCAGTTAAGTTCGTACAAATTAAATTTCTCCGCAATAAAGATGATTCATTTGTTGCCAGACATGGTAAATATCCCGGCGAAGAGGCGAAAGCAAAGTGACATGGGCACAGCTCCATTCATCTTGGGCCTTAGGACCGCGTACCCAGCACAGACACCAGCCGCCACACGGCAATAAATCACTGCATGCATACCAGATTACCAGTCGGACATCGTTAAGACATTACATGGGATTACTGGAAATTAACATTTTGAGGGGAAAAAAGAGGGGGTAGGTGCTTACATTGCTTTAGAGTCTGCTCAGCCAATAATAATTTGATTTGGCATTTGCGAAAAATATAAATGAAACCAAAGTCCATATTTGAAAAATGTGCATTTCAACTGGTAATGCGGTAAGTGTGCTGGATTTCTCTAAGGAGATGTCTTAAACGGGTTAGACATGGCGGGACGAGGCAGGTAAGATACGCCACGAACGAACCTTGGCCTGTCTGTTGTCCAGGTCTGCGCGGAGCTTCTCGATGGCGCGGTCGCCATCGGAGACGCGCTCCCTGCTGGTTGCCAGGGCGTCCAGGGCGGCCTGGAGCTCCTCGGTGAGCTGGTCGAGGGCCTCCTCCGCATTCTCCGCCTGCCGATGCCTCTCCTCACCGCGCTCCTCCACACTCCTGTTCTCCTCTCTCAGGCTGCTGATCACTGCCTGCGCCTCAAGGACCTTTCATTCACACACACGCACACATACACACACACGCACACACATATACACACACACGCACACACACAAACACACACGAGATAAGAAAATGCACGTCACACAACCTAGCAAGAGAAATCAACTGAAATACTGAAACACTCTTGAGAGTCCAATATCATCTGAATAACCTTTATGCATGATATTCCATGAATCCATATACACAAGCTGAAAAACCCATAACCTCCTTTCATGCTATTTACACTGGTGGCATCTCAGTAAGCTGGGGCATCTGCCTCCTCCATTTACACATCAAGTGGCTGACGAAACATCTACAGGTTCATATGAGTGCCTTGTGTGTTGTGTGTGCGTGGTGCGTGTTGTGTGTGTGTGTGTGTGTGTGTGTGTGGTGTGTGTGCGTGTGTGGACAGATACCTGCTTCCTGGAGTAACACACTTCCTCCTCGGAGACCTGCAGCTGTTTCTGGAGCTGCTGGACCTTCTCCATGGCAACCGTGTACTTTTGCCTCAAGATGGCCGCCGTGGCCTCCTGGTTCTCCGTGGTGGCCGTAGCGACCTCCAGCCTATGCTGCAGGACCTCGTACTGCTGCCTCGCAGACACCAGCTCGGCCTCTAAGGTCCTCCCTCTCTCCTCTTCCTCCTTCACCTGTTGGGACACACACAGACACACACACCCACACAGACACACACACACACACACACAGACTATAATTTAGCTTTTGGTCTAATAAAGCAACACGGCGCTGTTCACAGCAGGTCTGCCGATATTTGGGTCATTGAGAGAGACCAGAGCACAATGGGGATAAGGCAGAGAAGGTAGGGACGATGACACGTCGGCTGAATAAACCCCTTTGAGCGTGAAACACTATGAAATGCGGTTAGTGTGAGACTCTTTAAAGAACCAACATACCAAAGGAACTTAATGAAAGCAAATGGGAAAATGTGATTAACCCAAAGTTTATTACAAAGGATTCCCAGAGAAGGAAACTATTTTCTTTAGAACCACAGGGCCCCTCCCCAACCCCAGCCCCGGAGGGATGAGCCAGCCCTGGAGCCTGTGGTTGCCGGGCAAATTGGTGTGAAGCAGTGGTTTTGAATTAAAATGAGCAGTGCAGCTTGGCCTGCTCCCTCCGTGTGTGGGTTTGCCACGTTTGAGTTCAGAAATGATTTTTTTTTCCCATGATTTACAATTGGGGCCATTTTGATATACTTTTTATGTGAATTCAACAGGCGCAGAGAACAACAAACTAGCAATATGTTTCAAACTAACAACACATTTCACCTTCAAAGCTTCACATCGTTTGATGAAAGGAGTGGATTTAGAGTATAAGTACGGTACAGCATTAAAACTCTAAAAGCATTAAAACTGTAAAAGCATCAGGGCGCCAGATGACTCCAGGACAAAGCGCAGCCTTCACTCTCGAACCGTGGGGAGAAGAAGCACTGCTCTGTCTTACTTAACGGCGCCGAACGGCGGGGATTTCTAAATCCTCTTTTCAAACGGGAAGATAATAAATAGAAGAAAAAGAAACCTCCGGAATGTAAACCATCGCTTAAAACAGTGCTGACCACTATGGCGGGAAAAACAGGCCTAGCCCCACTGCTTCCTGGCCGCACAGGAAAATGCTAAAGACTAGCAGAGACCAGGCAAACAAAATGCCTTTTCCAGAAATTTCCATGGCCCAGCGTACAAGTAACCTGTCCGCAAGTATGACTTTGGGTTTTTGGGAGATGCTGAGAAGTGTTGCCAAGCTAGTGCAGTGGTCAGAGCAGAGGTCCCCCCTGGGACCCACAGATAAACTGGAAGCAGAACATGGCCCACGCTCCTAGAGACTAAGGCCTCTAATCATGCACACGGACCCACGCAGACCGATGCTTATGAATTATTCTCTCAGGCCTTCTGGCATTCTTCTAAGACACTTGGAGATGCCACAATCACGACCATGACCTCTCCGACTGAGGGGAAAAAACAGTGGCAAATGAGAGGACACATGCACACACACACGGACATCCGCAAGTGCGTGCATACACACACACACGCACACACACACACACACATCCTCTGGGTCAAAAGCTCAACCCATGGCAAATGATATCATTAGAATAAAATCGTAATATGACTTACATTTTTCACATTCCAGCAAGTTTCTATGGACATACAGTACTGTTCTATTGAGGGGGCAACGAAGCTGACCCGATGATTCTGTCTTGGGTCAATCTGATAACCGTCTTTTGATGTAGAAATGACAGCAAGAGTCCGTAATGACTTTGACGTGCTCTTCCTTTGGCTTCGTCCACAACCTCGTGTGCCCCCATCACCCCAGCAAACGAAAAAAAAAGAAGCGATCAGGACCTTGCATAGACAAAAAAAAAAAAAAAAAAAAAACGAAAAGAGAACTGGAAAGGAGGAACAGTTTTTGTGACTTGTGGACATGTTTGTTAAGTTAGATATCCTTTTATATGGCGCTATTTTTGCATCCGTAGTATCACATGGTGTGTTTCACAATAACCCAATGAACCCATTCCCCAGTCCCTAAGGAGAGCTATTGTCTCGATCGGACCAATCCACATTATGCCAACTGCGCTCAGCTTCGGAAACTTTGAAAATCAATTAAGCACTTAAGTGTCCCCAGTAGCCCAATTAGGGTGCACACAATGCGCTGGTTTCAAACCTGTGTGCGCCCATCCGTGTTCGGCTTCACCAAACGAGCACCGTGTGGTGCCCTAAAAATAATGCATTTCTCTGAAGGCCCAGCGCAGAGCCCATTTAAATCGCCAATTAACAGTAATTCCTGTTTCTGCCGCACATGGAAGCCATTGACCAAAATACAACATGGGCGAATTTCCTGTTACGCTGCGTCAAAGCTTGATAGAGGGGCAGCGAGGAAATTAGGTCACTCATGACTTACACACTACCACTATATGTGTAACCTAAAATCTGGAGGGAAAAAAAAAACATCTCACACATACATTTTAGATCACCAAAATGTATTCAAAGCAAACGACTCATTTTGCTGGTCATATATTGTGTTGTGTCACTGTGTCTATTCCAAAGAATAAACTTAAAATACAATTTCAGTGTGTTGATCTCTCTTCATATTCTTTCCACCAACACCTGGGAGTCAAGAGGTAGCTGTGCGTGGGTTTCATTTGCATTCCCACATATATTATTTGGCTAAAGATTGTTTCCAGATTATGACAAAAAGTTCACTGTTTAATTATTTTTTATTTAGTAATTATTACCTTGTCCTGGGCATGCTGGAGCTGTGTTTGGGCGTGGGCAGCGAGGCCCTGGAGCTTCTTGAGGGCGCGGCGCTGCTGAGAGGACTGGGCGCGGGCCTCCTGCAGCTGGGCCTGAGTCTGGGCCAGCTGGGCCTGCAGCAGGGTGGACCTCTGGCTCCAGCGCTCCTCGTCCACACCGCGGCTCTGCCTCAGCCCCTCCAGCTCAGAGCGCAGCGCACACACACACTCCTCCTGCCTCTTCAACTGATCATGGAGATGGAAGACAGAGATGGGGGGAGAGAGAGAGACAGACAGAGAAAACAAGAGCAAATAAGGGCGTGAGAGACCAAGAACGCGAGAGAGAGAGAGAGAGAGAGAGAGAGAGAAAACGAGAAAATAAGGGCATGAGTGAGAGACCAAGAACAAGAAAATGAGACAAAGAGAGAGAGAGAGAGAGAGAGAGAGAGAGACAGACAGAGAAAAGAAGAGAAAATGAGGGCGTGAGAGAACAAGAACAAGAGAATGAGACAGACAGACAGACAGACAGAGAGAAAGAGAGAGAGAGAGAGAGAGAGAGAGAGAGAGAGAGAAAGAGAAAGAGAGAGACAGACAGAGAAAAGAAGAGAAAATGAGGGAGTGAGAGACCAAGAAAAAGAGAATGAGACAGAGACACAGACAGAGAGAGAGAGAGAAATTAGCACGAAATATTCCACAGATGAAGGTCATCAACCAAACCAGGGAAGAGAAACTAGCAAGCATGCCTCCTAAACTACAAGAAAAACAGAATGGAGTACAAAGAGAGAAGGGAATGTTGAAATGTGGGGTTCGTCAAGGCTACAGTGCTTCTTTGCTTCAGCACATTATGTATAGACTTTTTTTTCACATAGTTTGCATACATGTAAAAAAAATAGCCCTGTGTGTAGCCTAGTGGGAGATGTTTTAACAAAAGTATCCCATCTCAGTCAGCGGTTTTAATATCATTAGTCATTTGTTGTCTATTCTGGCAGCAGATCTATCGCACATATGGAACAGAATTCTCCCTGTGAAGCCACTCAAACTGCATATTACAGAGTTAGCATGTTTGGGCTAAAAGCCGGGATATTATTCTGAGGGGCCTTAGCTTACATACTGTAGGAACAATTGCATGGGGATGACTCCTATACCTTCCACCGTGCAAGTCATAAATACACACTCATTTTGCCACAACTGACCAATTTTTGTCATGAGGCCAGTGTGAAGTACCTATACCCTACACCTATATGAATACCTAGCTTAAGCGTCCAAATGACATTCTGTCTGTGTGTGTGAATGGTCAAGGTCAAGGTGTCTTTAATGTCCCTGGGGGCAATTTGTTATGCAGACAGCAAAGGAATATGCACACCAACAATAGATACGAAATTACAATGAACATTTAGACATAGACATAAGAACACTGAAAGAAAAACACTATGCACACTAGGCACTTGAAAAAACTCTCAGTATTTAAGAGGATGGTTACAGCACGTACAAATGAGCTCTTGAATCTGTTTGTTCTACAACTTTTTCAGACAAATCTGCGTCCTGATGCTAAAAAGGAGAATTCTGAGAATAGAGGGTGATTAGGGCCAGCTAAAATTGCCTGAGCTTTTTTTGAGGGACCTGGTTTTGTGGAGAGTGGAGATGTTGTTCAGATGTTTGTTTGTATGGATAATTTCCTTCAAGGACACTGTGTACACAATTATGTGTGTACTCAATGTGGAAAGGGTTTGTTGCAGGGTATATGAAGACCAACTCAGCATCTGGGGTGCCTGCAATGGTCCAAAGCCTACGTTTAACCAGTGTTTGTAGGTGTGTGTACCTGTAGTGTAGTGTTGTGTAGATGGGTGTGAGTGTGTGTAGGTGCGTGTACCTGTAGTTGAGTGTTGTGTAGATGGGTGTGCGTGTGTGTAGGTGTGTGTACCTGTAGTTTGGTGGTAGGTTGGTGTTGTGTATATGGGTGTGAGTGTGTGTAAGTGTGTGTACATGTAGTTTAGTCTTGTGTAGATGTGTGTGTATACCTGTAGCTTAATATTGAGTAGATGGGTGTGAGTGTCTGTACCTGTAGTTTAGTGTTGTGTAGATGGGTGTGAGTGTGTGTGCCTGTAGCTTAGTGTTGTAGATGGGTGTGTGTAGGTGTGTGTATCTGTAGTTTGGTGTTCTGTAGATGGGTGTGAGTGTGTGTAGGTGTGTCTATCTGTAGCTTAGTGTTGTAGATGGGTGTGAGTGTGTGTAGGTGTGTGTGCCTGTAGCTACATGTAAGTGTTGTGCAGATGGGTGTGAGTGTAGATGTGTGTACCTGTAGTTTAGTGTTGTGTAGATGTGTGTGTGTGTGTGTAGGTGTGTGTACCTGTAGCTTAGTTTTGTGTAGATGGGCGTGAGTGTGTGTAGGTGTGTGTACCTGTAGTTTGGTGTTGTGTAGATGGGTGTGAGTGTGTGTACCTGTAGTTTAGTGTTGTGTAGATGGGCGTGAGTGTGTGTAGGTGTGTGTACCTGTAGTTTGGTGTTGTGTAGATGGGCGTGAGTGTGTGTACCTGTAGTTTAGTGTTGTGTAGATGTGTGTGTGTGTAGGTGTGTGTACTTGTAGTTTGGTGTTGTGTAGATGTGTGTGAGTGTGTGTACCTGTAGTTTAGTGTTGTGTAGATGGGTGTGAGTGTAGGTGTGTGTACCTGTAGTTTGGTGTTGTGTAGATGTGTGAGTAAGTGTGTGTACCTGTAGTTTAGTGTTGTGTAGATGTGTGTGTGTGTGTGTGTCCACCTGTAGTTTGGTGCTGTGTATATGTGTGTGTGTGTGTGTGTCCACCTGTAGTTTGGTGTTGTGTAGATGTGTGTGTGTGTAGGTGTGTGTACCTGTAGTTTGGTGTTGTGTACTGTAGATGTGTGTGAGTGTGTGTAGGTGTGTGAACCTGTAGTTTGGTGTTGTGTAGATGTGTGAGTAAGTGTGTGTACCTGTAGTTTGGTGTTGTGTAGATGTGCGTGAGTGTGTGTACCTGTAGTTTGGTGTTGTGTAAATGGGTGTGAGTGTGTGTACCTGTAGTTTGGTGTTGTGTAGATGGGTGTGAGTGTGTGTACCTGTAGTTTGGTGCTGTGTAGATGTGTGTGAGTGTGTGTAGGTGTGTACCTGTAGTTTGATGTTGTGTAGATGTGTGTGAGTGTGTGTACCTGTAGTTTGGTGTTGTGTACTGTAGATGTGTGTGAGTGTGTGTAGGTGTGTGTACCTGTAGTTTGGTGTTGTGTAGATGGGTGTGAGTTCTCTGCTTGTTTTGTTGCTCCTGCTGCAGGCGGAGGAGGGCGTGGCCACAGCTTTGCTCCGCCTCTCCAAGCTGCTCACGCTGCCTGCTCACCATCTCATTAAGGCGACTGACCTCCGCCTCCAGAGCCACCAGCTTTACTCACACACACATGCGCACACACACATACACCACACAAACATGTACATACCACACACACACACACACACACACACAGACACCCATACATACAACACACACACACACGTACATACCACACACACACATGGAAAAACACCCATACATACACAACACAAACATGTACATACCACACACACACACAC
Source organism: Coilia nasus (assembly GCA_027475355.1). Classification (NCBI taxonomy): domain Eukaryota; kingdom Metazoa; phylum Chordata; class Actinopteri; order Clupeiformes; family Engraulidae; genus Coilia; species Coilia nasus. The sequence continues at coordinate 11,057,805 of CM050203.1, read as the reverse complement.
ACACACACACACACACACACACAGAAATGCATTTAAAGTCATGCTTGAAAGTCTGATACAAAGCATACAAATTTAAGTCAACTGAAAGGCAGATCTTGTTTTTTTTCCTCATCAAAGTGAGTGGTTAACTAAATTCGCTAGGCCCATTATCTGATGCCGGCCTGTCTTTCTCTCCCTGTTGTTGACACGTGTACCCTGCTTTTATATGCAGATAGCTTACAAAGCATTTGCATTTACATTTGTGCTGGACGGGGCCAGAGGCTGCCGCAAGCCACCTGCTCTGAGTGCTAGCACAAAGCCGCAAAGCATGTTGGGGTGCGTTTAGACCTGGGCTTTAAATGCAGGACAGCACTATCTGATCATGTGCCAGTGTCTGAGTAGGTTATGCTAATACCTGCACTCACATGCACACACACACACATACACACAACCATACATGCACATACACGCAAGCATGCACACACACACACACATACACACTAACATACATACACATACACACAAGCATACAGACAGAGATATACACACACATGCACGCAAACATACAGTACACACAGATACACACACACACACACTTGTAAACAGACACAAAAACGGATACCATATGCGTTTAAAAATATACATCACCAGACGACTGCACTCAGCAAGAAAGGCATACACATATTTGCAATCAAATATCTACCTTACACAGAGGCATCACACAAACACTTTTACACACACACACACAAACACTTACACACACCCACACCCAACAAAGAAACAAACACACACACACACACACATACATACATGCACACACACCCTGACGTCAGTGTCATCCGTATTCATGACCCTGCTAAATATTGAAAATTATTCTGCATCTCTGCAAACAGGCGGCTCATGTGTTATGCATGAGGGTTAACAGATGGGTGGCAGCTGCTACACTGCAGGAACGGGGAGGACACACACTTGCTCCTGAGGCACACACACACACACACACACACACACACACACACACTTAGAAGCACACACAAACACACACATATATTTACAAAACACATACACACACACACTTACTAACACACACAGACATACATATATACTTACAAACGCGCACGCACACGTACACAGACACACTTTCAAACACACACATGTACATACATACACACACACACAAGCACAAAGAGAATACATTCACACAGATGTACTCACAAACACACAAACATACACACTTCAGACCCATTGGCACACACACACACACACACACACACACACTTGCTTGCTCATCCAGACTGTCTGAATTACCTTACCTGCTCATCCACTCCCCGCTCTCCCAACCCCACACTCACACATGCACGCACTCATTGACACACACACACACACACACACACACTCACTGACACACACACACACACACTTTTAGCTCCCTCTCTTTCTTTCTCTCTCCTCTCTCACCTCTTCCTGTGTTCCCTGGTGTCTCTCCTCGGCGGCTCTTAATTCTGTCTTCATGTTTAGAAGCACTTGATCTCGGGCACTCACCTGCAGACACACACACACACACACACACACACACACACACACACACAGACACTCCATTCAGAACAGCAAAGCCAAGCTAAACAAGCTTTAAAAATGCAGCCTTTGAGCAGACAGTAAAGTATCTGCACTGCTTTAGTTTCTCGCACCTGTACCTGTACCTGCTACTGGCCCTGCTGAGGAGGGGGCGCTCTCATGTTGGATAGTGCATCATAAAACAGTAGTTCAGGACACTGGAAAAGCACCGTTTATTAAAAAACAGTGCTATATCTTGTGTCAGACTCTTTGTGTGTGTGTGTGTGTGTGAGTGTCTGTGTGTGTGAGAGAGAGAGGCACAGAACAAGAAACAGATAGAGAGAGTTTGTGAAAAGATAGACAGAGTAATTGCACCCCTTCGCTGTGTTTGTTTGTTTGTTTGTTTGTGTTGACCTCCCTGCTGTGCTGTGCGGTGCTTCTCGGTGAGCATGGCCAGCTCCAGCTCCAGACGGCTCCGGTCGGCACCCAGACTGCTCACGGCCTGCGAGCGCTGCTGCATCTGGGCCACCAGCTCGGCCGCGTCCCCCTGCAGACGCTGCACCGTAGCCTCATGCTGGGGAAGACAGGAAGAGGATAAACAGGAGGAGGACACTTAGAGACTGGACAGCAGTCTCACACTGGGGAAAACAGGGGGAGAAGGAGGGAGAGGAGAGGAGGAGGAGGAAGAGGAGGAGGAGGTGGGGGACATTTAAAGACTGGACAGTAACCTCATACTGGGGGGAAAACAGGAGGAGGAGGAGGGAGAGGGAGGAGGAGGTGCTGGAGGAGGACATTTAAAGACTGGACAGTAGCCTCATACTGGGGGAAAACAGGAGGAGTAATTGGACATTTAAAGACTGGGCAAGACAGGAAGAGACACTGGACATTTAAAGACTGGACAGTACCCTCATGATGAGGAAGAGAGAGGAAGAAAGAGGAGGCTTAAAGACCGGGACAGTGGTCTCATACTGCGGAAGAGAGGAGGATACAGAGGAGGAGGAGGAAAAGGAGGAAGTGGACATTTAAAGACTGGACAGTAGCCTCATACTGGGGAAGAAAGGAGGATATAAAAGAGGAGGAGGACAACGAAAAGGAGGAGGAAGAGGAGGAGGACATACTGAGGAAGAGAGGAAGACACAGAGGAGGAAGAGGACATTTAAAGACTGCGGGTCTCTCTCAGGTCACTCGGTGTGATTGACAAGTTTTACCCATATTCATATTAATTAATTTAATTCATGCCTTTATCAGAGTCGCGGCACATTACTTCATGTATTTAAGCACTTTGAGCTACTTCCTGTGTATGTGAAATAATTTTATCCAATAAACCTCATTATTCTTCCCTGTGCACATTCTGGCAACTGAACACTAGAAGGTGGACAAGGACTTTACACCAGAAAAAACATAACAGCTGTTGCATTTATTCTTAGCACCTAAAATTCAAAATAAAAACACAAGACATGTGAAATCAATCTAGAGGACCCCAAGGATGCCAAACAAGGTGCCAGACATAAAAATAAGCCGTCTTATTTTGGTGCTTGTACCTCTTTTTGGCAATCCGCGTGCTGCTTCTTTAAGTCATGCAGCTCATTCTGCAGTGTGCTCAGCTTGTTGTCTTTGCGCTGTATCTGAAACACACACACACACACACACACACAGCCCATGTGGATGAGGAATGTCAGCTGACACACACACACACAAAGCACAATAACAGCAAAAAAAACAATAATGACAGAAAAAAACATATGCCTGACACATCTCAATGAGGGAGGGAAAAAAAAATTCAATTCGCTGCGGGCTTAACACTTTTCCCGTCATATTCCAGCTTTCAAATTAATTAAGGGCAGAATGAGAGACATTATTGAGTTGCTCCAGATATGCACAGCCTTGTGTCTGACAACAGAGGAGTGTGGGCTGCATGTCTTATTGTGCCTAGTCTGAACACTGAGCATCTCTCTCCCCTTCTGTGTCCTGGTGTATGTGTGTGTGTGTGCCTAAGTGTATGTGTGTGTGTGTTTGTGTGCATGTGTGTATGTGTGTGTATGACTTTGTGTGCATAAGTGTGTGTATGAGTGTGTGTGTGTGTGTGTGTGTGTGTGTGTGTGTGTGTGTGTGTGTGTTTTTTAAGGCTGCATTGTCTAATCAGCCTCTTTATATGCCGGGAGTTCATCTCGACTTTCAATAACATCTTCAATCTTCTGCTTTACACCGAACGCGAGTCAGTTTCATTTAATGAGATATTAGTTTCAATCAGCGCACGCTGGGGAAAAGGGTGCTTGGAGAGACACGGCATGGCCCCGCACCCTTGCTCTCCCGCAAACACCACCTAGGCTATTCTTTCCCTCTGCTTCACATACACACAAACACACACACACACACACACACTCACAAACAAAAATGTATCTCACCAACCATCCCATCCTACACACACACACACACACAAAAACAGGGTTCAGCATATTGAGTGTCTTATGGAAAGTGAAAGGTCGTTTGTAACTGTCCACAGGATTGATGGAGTTAAGATAGCTCCTTGACCTTCACCCCTCGGCCCAGGAGGAACAGTCCTCAGATGACGGAGCAGGAGGGCCACTTGGCACAACAGTCCCACCGCGCTGCTCCCCTCCCACCGCTGACGAGATGACAAAAGGGGCCTGTTCCTCGGCCATCTCGCCACACACCGCGCCACAACCGCGCCACAACCGCACCACCGACGCACGTCAGGATTCCATTATGGGCGTCGCCCTGCCCTCCCCTTCATTAAAACGTCACGCTGTCAACCCTCTGCGCTCATTAATATCTGCCATTTGTAATAATTCCCACCTCTCTGCGGCCCCCGCCCCGTGGTGGCGATCCTTTTCCAGAGCCATGTTCGAGAGAATAATTGCTTTTGCGGCCTCGCACAAACATAATCGAGATCAATGCTCACAGCCTTTAAATGTTTTTGCATTGGTCATCTGTCAGTGCCTCGCGTTGTGGCCTCCGCAACTGAGCGACTGAGGCAGTACAGAAAGAAGCACTGGATTCAAGACGGTTTGATCATTTACATTATGCATGGATAGCTAGGAACTAACAAACAAATAGTGTGCATTTCTGTGTTTGTGTGTTGAGTTGTGTGTGTGTGTGTGTGTGTGGGTGGGGTGTTAATCCACTTACAACAGGAGGCTGTTACTGTTAATTTGCTCCTGTGACTGTTGAATAAAGTCTGACCTTTTTTAAGTATGTGACAAAACGCAAACAACTTGGTTTAATACGAAAGAAAGCAAACCCATCAGCTTGGTAAGCAACAAAGATAAAGTAGGAGTCTTATGTCTTACAAGGACATTCTTGCTGTCTAGGAGAGCTCTTAGATACTTGGTATAATGTTTGCCAGTGGCCAAGCAAGAAAGAAAAAAAACAAAACGAAAAAAACAAAAAAAAAAACAAAAAGCAGTTGAAATGGTTCCCAGGCTGCATGAAAAGGCTGTTAGGAGGAAGTGTATCATATCTGCGGTGCATAATTCCTTTGTGTTTGTACATTTCATGCATGCATAATATATTGCGGCCCCTCCCTCGTCAGCGAGCGCGTTTAACAGTCTCAGTGTGGTGGCGTGCTGCGGAGCCAACAGCGGCCGTGCTCGACTGCACAGGCGCCTGCCGCTTAGCGTGTCGGAAGGCCGGGGAAAAAACAGATGAGACGAGAGAGAGAGGAGAGGAGAGAAGGGGGGGGAAGAGAGGAGGGGAGGAGAAGAGGGCAGAGGAGAGGAGGGGAGGGGAGGAGGGGAGGGGAGAAGAGGGCAGA
>CM050203.1:11030000-11035000 GCA_027475355.1 Coilia nasus | reverse complement strand
ACAAACACACAAGCTACACAGTGCCCTTTCTGGGGGTCAGTTCTGATAGCATTTCACTATGCACTGCACTCTCGAGTCCACTCTGGGCTCCTGAAGACACAAACAGATCCGGCGCTGACCCGACAAGGTTCTGGTCGATCCACACCGCATCACGGCCCAGAACGCTTTTCGGACCGAGACCACATGCATTCCACCATCAAACACTACACTGGGAAACACGCTTCCTACGCAAGCCCCTGAAGACTGGGAGGTAGAGGAGAAGAGAGGGGAGGAGAATAGTGGAAGAGAGGAGATGACAACAGAGGGTAGGAGAATAGAAAAAGAGAGAGGAGAAGAGAGAGGAGGAGAGAAGAGAGGAGAGGACAGAAGAAGAGAGGAGAGGAGAACAGAGGGGAGAGGAGAGGAGGGAGAGAAAAGGAGAGAAGTGGAGAGAAGAGGCAAGAGAGGAAAGCAGAGGAGAGGACAGAAAAAGAGAGGAGAGGACAAAAGAAGAGATGAGAGGAGAGGAGATGAGAACAGAGGAGAGGAGATGAGAACAGAGGAGAGGAGAGGAGGAGAAAGGAGTGGAGTGAAGAGGAGAGGAGAGGAGAGGAGAGGAGAGGAGAGGAGAGGAGAGGAGAGGAGAGGAGAGGAGAGGAGAGGAGAGGAGAAGAGGACAATCAAGAGAGGAGAGGAGGGGAGGGGAAAGAAGAAGAGGACAGGCAAGAGAGGAGAGAAGAGGACAGAAGAGAAAAGGAGAGGAGATGAGATGAAAGGAGAGGAGTGGAGTGAAGAGGAGAGGAGAGGAGAGGAGGAGAGGACAGGCAAGAGAGGAGAGGAGGGGAGGGGAGAGAAGAAGAGGACAGGCAAGAGAGGAGAGAAGAGGACAGAAGAGAAAAGGAGAGGAGATGAGATGAAAGGAGAGGAGCAGACAGGGAAGGGAGGAGGGGAAGCGGAGGAGAGAAGAGAAGAGAAGAGAGAGAGGCAGAGCGAGCTTCAGACATATCAATAGACATTTAAAGATGCCCCACTCCCTCTCCAACCCTTGCTGCACCCCCACACCCTCCCTTCAAGAGGACCCCTCATCCCCCCATCCGGACCCCCCTCCACCCCGCCATGCACTAGAAACACAGCGGGGGTCTGCAAGTGAGTGAGTGTGTGTGTGTGTGTGTGTGTGTGTGTGTGTGTGTGTGTGTGTGTGTGTGTGTGTGTGAAAGAGAGAGAGAGAGAGAGAGAGAGAGAGGTGGGGAGGGATGAATTTGGGCCAAAAAAGTGGTGAAAATGAGAGAGATGAATGGATGAGTGGGTGGGGGGAGGCAGTCAGGGATGATGGTCCTTGTGTGTGTGTGTGTGTGTTCGTGTGTGTGTGTGTGTGTGTGCGCGCTCATGTGTGTGTGTGTGTGTGTCCTGGCAGAGATGCAGATAGTAAATCAAGACTAAAAAGAACCTGTATTTTTCATCAGTTTAGCAGATGGAGTCTGCCTCATCTTTCATGTGATCGCATGCGAGCGGTATGGAAAAGTCTGTCATTTTGGGGAGGTAGGGAAGGAGGGTGGGGGTGGTTTTGGTCACGGGGGTGAGGAGGGTGGGTGGGGGAATAGATCGGTTTGGTCTCAACCTACAAACATTGAGACATGAACACCCAGCCAACAGCTACTTCCTTCATTCTTTATGCTTGCTGTGATGGTTTCCTTCACTTGTGATGGCGGTATTAAAATAAGAAATATTATTTCTAATGCGCAGTTCCCTTCCACGTCGCATATCACAGATGATGTATAAGCATCTCGCCAAATGCGTTCAAGATGTGCTTTTCAGGGGGGGAGTCTGCGTTTTCCACCCAAACAGGCAACAACGCTCTGCTCTGAAGGACTTTCGCACAGAAGAATAATAAAAAGGGCCACACGTCTGGTCGCGACACAACACATTTAATATTCATAGCGTTTTCCCCTGTCTGCAGCGCTCCCTCAACGCGTCGGCCAAAACGCTGTTAATCAAGGCTCTGTTTCAAATGACAAAACGGGCCCAGGGTCTGGTGGAGCTGGAGGGGTGGAGGTGGGGGCGTGGGGGTGGGGGTGGGGTAAGTTGCCATGATATGGTAATTTGCTACAGATATATCATTTTGGGAATAAAAGGCTGAGGCCTGTGATTAACTGAGGCATGGCCGTAGATGGCACACTGATTAATTTCACCCTCTTCAGCCAATGCCAAGGTCCCACCGTACCAACCCCCCCCCCTACAGACATACACCACACACACAAACCACACACACACACACACACACACACACACACACACCACATACATTCCCACCCACCCCGCCGTCTCCATTTATTACCGAGGCTAAAAATTAAATCAGTTCCTCTTATTTTTAATTTCTCAACAACCTCGTGTCATTTTTTTCCCTCCAGTCGCGTGCGTCACGCTTACACCTACAGACCTCTAATGGCTGCCATCTACACATCCACCCCCCTCCTACACACAAACACAAACACACACAAACACAGACACAAACACACACTCACACACAAACACAGACACACACACACACACACTCACACACAAACAAACACACACACACACACACACACACACATACACTCTCACAAACAAACAAACACATACACACACACATACACACACACACTCACAGAGCAGTGCACACCCTCTATGAAGAGCACCACACACAGCAGTGCTGCTCTGCTCTGCTCTGCTCAGCCTCAGGTGATTTGTGCACTTACATTACCCACATAGCCAAGCAGGGCTTTTCAGCCGTGCACAAAAGGGAGGCGGGGCGCAGAGAACACAGAAACAATGCAGTGTTTGCATATTTCTCCCCGCGTTTACATTTTTCCGCCAGGCCGTCTCGTTTGACGGCGCCTCGTTCTTTCTGACAGGCGCATAATCCCGCTAAACAAAGAATCAAAGAGAGTTTTTCCAGTGCCGGCGAAGGGCCCCGGCGAACCGTAATGACGAACATCCTGGTAATTGGGCTTTTCGATTTGATATCTGCCGTATCTCCTAGGGTCTACCTTTGTCAATAAAGCTGCCACTAACTCCACAGCTCCGCAGCGCAAGGAGGGGGGGGGGGGTGCGGTGAGGTGTGGTGCAGTGGGGGGGAGAATCAAACAAAAGCGCTTGCATTAAACAAGGTTGCCAGGCTCGATGCACAAAATGGTTCATTTGTTTACTGGCTTATCAATGGAACCATATAATTTCCAGTTGTGTGAGAATACACACACACAAACACACACGCACACACACACACATACAATGGCATTTGTATACATATATATGACTGAGAAAACACACACACATGTATATATATATATATGAATGAGAAAACACACACACATGTATATATATATATATATGACTGAGAAAACACACACACATGTATATATATATATATGAATGAGAAAACACACACACATGTATATATATATATATATGAATGAGAAAACACACACACATGTATATATATATACATGAATGAGAAAACACACACACATGTATATATATATATATGAATGAGAAAACACACACACATGTATATATATATATATATATATGAATGAGAAAACACACACACATGTATATATATATATATATGAATGAGAAAACACACACACATGTATATATATATATATGAATGAGAAAACACACACACATGTATATATATATATATATGAATGAGAAAACACACCAACCCACACACACACACACACCCACACACAAACACAAGAAACATATATAATACATATCCAGTATATGATTAAAGAAAGCCCATGTACACACACATACACACACACCTACACACACACACATGTGGGCAAGCTTATTAGGCAGGATGGAGAGAGAGAAGGATGATCGGCCCTCACCCCTGTGTAAGAAAAACACAGTTAACTGTTAACTGGAACAGCAACAGCAAGGGAGGCCGCAGCCTGCCTGATGCTTCACAGCTGAATTCGGACGCACACGGACACACGCGCGGAAAATGTCATTATTCAATGTCCTGATGGAAAATGAAAGTCCTCCTCTTCCCCTCTCTCTCTCTCTCTCTCTCTCATTCACTTTCTCCTTCACTCTCCCTTTCCTCCTCCGTCTCCCCCCCCCCCCCCCCCCCCCGCCAGTCTATTTCCTTCTCCCTTCAAATTTCCATACCCCCCGCTAGTTGATTTATCCTCAAGGCCCTGACAAAGAATTCTATTCCCTGGTGACACTGTGCTTATAACCTTTACATACACTCTAATCAGCAAACATGTATGGGTGCCCGGTCCCCGTGTGCAGAAAATTGAATTTTTGAGCGCACTTTTATTTAGAAAAATGATGGCAATAATAACAAACGTGAATAACGCGTGAAATATAATAAGCAAAAAATGCGGGTCATTAAGGTGGCATTTTTTTTTTGCTTGTTGATGCAAGCGAAGAATAATCAACATCTTCTGGCTAATGACATTAGCGGGGGGACGCAGGAATCGCGCGACGATCAAATTACACTGTTTAGTTAATGACGAATGAGGGTGGCTAGCAGCGAGCTCTTTTCATTTGGTGAGAAAACCACCAACACCGTTGTCGAAGAGAGGACATTAGAGAGGTGAAAATTACATACCCCCACGCAAAAAAGGGGAGGGAGGAAAAAAAACAAAACGAGAGAAAACCCTGATCGCCTTTATTGATGGACAATGTCGTAAAGCCATCATCCTGTTTATAGACATTTAATTGAAGACAGCATCAAACGATAAACTAAGAAACATGCATGGTTGACTCCTCCAATTCAAGCCATAAATCACACAGATGCCCAGACAAGTCGTCCAGACACAAATTCTGATGATAGATGACCCATTTAACTTTGATTTTTGAGAGCAGTGAGCTCGACAACGATAGCTCACACAGGCTCACTCCACTCCACCACATGCAGGGGAAACGGCAGGGGAAAAAAGAAGGAGAGAGGAGAAGAGAAAAGAGGAGAGGAGAGAAGAGAAGGGACTCCCACTCCTTCCTACTTGGGCAAGGACGCCTTG
>CM050203.1:11000000-11025000 GCA_027475355.1 Coilia nasus | reverse complement strand
ATACACACACAGAATATTTCTCTCGTTTCTCTTTTATTTATTTTTTTACTTTTTAACTTCCACACTTGCCTTTCGTATCTCTCTTCTGTGATCAAAGGTTTGCAGGTGGGTGCCTGTGTGTTGCTTCATGCGAGGGTGCTGAGGAGAGGCTCACATTTAAAAGCAGCCTGATCCAGGCCGCCCTGATTCCCCAAATTTATGATGCCCCTTCGCTGGCCCGCTCGCTCACCGATGCCCGTAACGTTCCCAGGCTCCGCAGTGCTTTACGACAGCATGACAGGGCTCGCTGTAATGGCACCCCATTCTCAGCCCTCTGATTTAAGACAGCAAGCCAAGAAGTTTCAAAATCCATTAGTCCTTCAAAATGGCTCCTATCGGAACATGTTTATTTACGTGCCTTGTCTGTTTATTGTGCTTAGTGGGTGATGACAATGTGAGAAATGCTGTTTAGGAACTTCTCCAATGGAAAAAAAAAATCTGAATTTCGGGCTCTATGACAAAATACAATTTTGGACCCACATTATTATTAATCATATCATTAATAGTGTCCTCTAAGGACCTTCTGTCGATACTGAGCCCTTAGAGTCGCCCCTTATTTTCCTCTCTCTGGCAGCGTCTCTCACTGTGAGGAACGGGGGCAGGCATTTTCCAGCTCTCACTGAGCCCTGGCAGCCTTCAGAGTGAGCATTCTGACATATGACTTGTCAGAGGGGAGTGAGGTGTGCGTCTCAGATGCCTCGCGTTGATTAAGAATCCCTCGGCAATCAGCGGCGGCCATCTTAAGTGTGACTCGACACCTTATCAATCAGTAAGGGCATCCTTCTTCCACCTCAATCTCTCTACCTCGTCTCCAGAAGAATTTCTTTTTTTTTTTCCTTTTTACCTTCTTCAATTTTTTTCTCTCTCTCTCTCTCTATCAAGATTCAGAGAACCATCTGACAATTCTACAGATCACAGCAGTCTCTGAGGATTTTCCATCTTATTCTTTAAAAAATAAAAATAAAAAACACACACACACATGCACACATACAGTAGCACACAAAACATATTTCACACACGCATACACATACTGGTCATAATTACAACTGGATATTAATAACACAGAAAATTTTTAATCTTAGAAGTAAACAGTAAGCAGCTTTAAGGAAAATTGCAAATAAATCAGATTATCCTTTAGGAACATCCCCACAAAGGAGGTGAGCCATCATTGGAGAGGCAGCAGGCATCCCTTCTCCTAGAGCAGTCCTGACAGACAGCGCTCACAGCCGGGGCAATTCATAAAGCACTTGGCTTGGGCGCATACATATTTCACCTTCAATTTTATTTTTTCATCAGTCTCTGAGCCACAAAGGAGATTCAATTAAGGCTTGTGATTGGGGCACTGGCATTCTGTCGGGTCATTCAAAGGTTAAATAATTCAGTGCTACAAATACGATTATGCTACTGTAGCATTTGATCTCATCCACTGTTTATCATGCAAGCGTGTTTTTTTTTTTGTTTTTTTTTAATACTTCGGTGGTCTTCAGAATCGTGGCGGGTGGGAAAATTCCCCGTAGGTAACTAGGAGGGGTTATTTTTAAAAAACTTCCCTGCTGCTAAACTAGTTGTGTTTTCCACAGCAAAGCCATCAAGCGAGCACAGGAACCCGAGGAAAGGGACAGGGAACAACACACCCCTGCTCCGTTTCAGTGACGCTGAAAGAGGGGTACACGTTAAATCACTTTTATATACTGAAGGTATAGGCACCGTAATGTAATTTCCTCCCCTGTTTCCTCTGCTCCACGCAGAGAAGGGCATAATTAAATGCCGGCTTTGGGATGTCTGGGGCTCCGGCCCCTTTGTCTTGTCCTAATCCACCTGTCATTTAGCAGATGATGCACTGCTCCAGGTATTGGTGCGCCGGTGCGCCCTAATCTTTACTGGAAATGCAAACGCAACATCGCTCGGAAAACAGGAAGAGGTCAAAGCCACTCTACACACTTTGCATGGGTACCCTTGCGTGAAGCATTCTGCTGGAAAAGATTTGTGATTAGGTTTACAGCACCCGTGCTCAGACACTGAACTTATATTAATAAGGCTAAAAAATGGACAACTCAAAAAACAAAAATAAACAAATACTACCCTTCCAAAGCTGTATTTCTTGAGACCACAAGTGTGGTCTGTACTGTTTGTGGATTTTTTTGTCATTGTGGCTGTTCACTACTTATTGTGAATATTTCCAATGCAGCTAGCCCATTTCTCAAATAAACAAAAATAAATAAATAAAATCAAATCAAATAAAACACAGGTAGCTCAGGAGCCTCTGGCGGGCTGCTTATCCTTTGTAATCATGGTTTCTCTCTGGCGGTTCTGATGCCTTCCACCTGTGCTGCTTCACTCGGGCGTCAGAACCCCAGAAAAACACTCCCCACAACAAGGGAAAGGTAAGGGCCTGAATTATGCATGAAGAGGGTTTTATATCGGGAGTGATGCTTGTCAATCACTTCGCTCTAAATCAAGACAGCAGGGATGATTTCCATTTCAACTACCCGGTATTCAGGACAGAGGTCTCCCTCTCTTGCTATTCCGCAGCAGGCGTCAATCTTGGAATTTTTTTTTTTGGCAGCTGCTATGTCAAGCCGAACATTAATTAATGTTTTTAAGACAACATAAAAAAACTAAGAAAACAATGAACCTCTGCCTAACCTCAACCTGTACATTCACCGTCTGTATTTACATGCCACCATGACTGAGCAAACAGGCTCATTTAAAAAGTTCATATGCTAATGTGTGACATTTAAAGCAAACTTTGCACGGCGAAAGGACATACAACAAAAAATTTCGGATTCTTTTCCGTTCCTGAAACTTATGCGTCTTCAATATTTATGGCTTCCGACAAAAAAATAAAAAATAAATAAAAAGGTAGCGACACCTCCAGTGGATTTGCGGAGCTAATCCCTGTAAGCAGCCAGGTAGCCAATTCTCTGCGGCACAGAAAGAGGCTGGCGTTAATTTAAAGAAAGGATGTAGCGAGGATATGGAGGGGTGTGTGTGTGTGTGTGTACGTGTGAATGCTTTACAGGTGAAGAAGGTTTGAGGCTGTGCTCTGACATGCTTGCATCTCGAGCTAGAGGTGTGATAATTAGTTGAGTGTACACACACACACACACACACACACACACACACTGGAGAGGGATAGGGAGAGTGTATATGTGTAGTGTAGTGTGTGTTGTGTTTGTGTATAAGTGTGTGTATGTGTAGTGTTGTGTGTATGTGTGTGTGTATGCTTGAGTACGTGCATCAGGCATGCATGCATGCATACTTGTGTGTGCGTGCGCGCTCATTCCTGTGTGTGTGTGTGTGCGCGTGTGTGTGTGTGTTTTGGAGTGTATGGGGGCAGTGGTGCGTTACCTGGCGTGTGGCAGGTACATGATGGCTTCTGGTCGTCTCCGGCTCGGCCTGAAGTCGCTGAAGCTGAGCTGACAGCTGGGCCACCTCCACCACCTCCTCCTCCTCATCCCCCACCTCCTCCTCTTCCTCCTCCTCTCCCTCCTTCCTCGTCTCACGTCTCCTACCCACTTCGCCCCTCTTTGTCAGCTCCACCTGCTTCTGTAGCCGAAGAGACACAGACAGTGGAGACTCACCAGTATTAACACACTAACAGGGGTCACACACACACACACACATGTATGTGCACACACACACACACACACACACACACATGTATGTGTGCACACACACACACACACGTACACACACATGCGCGCCAAATACACAAATTATCTGCTTTGGGCAAAAACACTGTGGGTACATCCTTCATCAAAAGCCTGGACTTCCACATGAAAATCTCTTCTTAGATACCCAAACATGTAAAGAACTCCTGGGAAATATAACTGTATAAATGTATACACAATGTCTTCTTTGAATAGGGGGTAAGCAGGCATTACAGAGGTCATTGATTGGTGTACACTGGACGATGTCATTTCCTCCTTACCTTGCGAGCCGAAGTGTCTGTTTTCCCGCGGAGCGACTGTGCTCTCTCCGTTCGCTTTGCTTCTACGAGCGCTTTGCTTTTCGGGGGCTGCGAGAGAGTTTATACACAAAAGAGAAACCACAATGTCAACCAATTGGACCTCACTTAAGCAACCTTGATAATCGATTGGCCAGGCAGTGGATGAGCAGGACCCCATTCCTGCCGTATGGTGTGCAAACCACTCATTCATTAAAAGATGCTCTTCCTTATTGATTTCAGCTTAAGTAATGAGAAAGCTTATCCGAAAATCTTTAGCATTTGGGCTCAAGTTAAGGAAATCGATGCCGCTATTTCCCATTTGAACAACATATGCGAATTTTATGTACAAAAGACAGGACAAATCCAAAATCGGATAAATCAATAGCCTTTTGTCAATACGACACAAAGCTGACAAATGGTATTTTAAGGCAATTAAAGTGAGCTGTAAACAAATGAAGGCCAATCAATGGAGATGTCTTTGTATGATCACTGTTAACACTCAAATAAAATATGCCAGATCCATAATTCAAATCTGAAGGCCACTGCACTCTGCATCACTCAACTTACAAGTGAAAACTTTCCAGCAAAGTCAGCTGTACTTAAACATCTTACTTTTGGCATGACAATGTATTCCTAATTTCATTCTTGCTTTCGAGAGAGACATCTAAGTATAAATAGGTCTCCAGATGAGTCTCAAGTTCTCAATCAGCAAATTCCTTTTTTGTAGTTTTGTAGTTTTTCCACTTCCTTCCTTCCTTTAATCTGCAGTCACATGTTTGAATCTAAGAGATGGGTCCTTACTGAGGAGAGCCAGGAAGCTCCAAATAAGGCGGCAATCCCTGCCTTTACAACTCCAGAGAGAGAAATTGAGAGACGAATGAGAGCTTTTTTTTCCCCCTCGGTCTCTAGCGAGTTCCTTCAAAGTTCAATCAATTAATCTAAGTTAATCTGAAGCGCTCAGCATTGTGTGGCACTAAGTAACATATCAGCTCCAAGTCAGGCAGTGCTTAGGCCTAGGCCAATCACCTCTCTCAAGCGAGCGCGGTTCACCTCTCTGCCCACCAAGATAGCACATACACACACACACACGCACACACACACACACACACACACACACCTTACACTATCTACAGGGCACCTAGGAAACTGTATAAAAATGCCCTCTATAAAACTCTATAAATCTATCAATTTTGGATTAATCAATGTGAATAATGCCAATCCACACCGAAATACATGTAGGTAAGCAACACAAATTTATTGCATTACCAACGTTGAACAGGTGCAAAAAGGAAATCCGTTTTTGTATTTTGGAGCACTCCGTGTCAGCAGTCCGGCCGGGGTATCAGAAAAGCAGGCGCGTATTCCCCCTGGCCTCCCGGCTGCTGGCCCCAGCCTGGGCCATGGGAGCTGGCCAAGTCTATTACCCAGAGCACAGACATCATCTTTAAGGAAATTGCCTCTGCATATATCAGCCCGCACAAGCCTTGGAGGGGGTTTGTGGCTGACGGCTCGGTGGCAGGGGTGAGGGGTGAGGGGTGAGGGGTGCAGCGAGGCGAGGCGAGGCGGGCCAGGCCGGGCCGAGCTCTGGAGAACATGTCCCAGAGGTAATTGGTTTGGTCATTACTATTCATACCCAACGCATCTGTTTTTCCCCCCGCATCTGCAGATGCGTTTGATGTGATACATTAGGCTCTTCCCCCTCCCCCAACTCCCCCCGACTTATATGTGTATCCACACAGGACCTGCACAGATCAACTTAAAGAGCTACAGCGCTGTGACACGATCGCTTTTGTTTGTCTAAGCGTGTGTCTCCTATGCATTTGATTTTCCCACCTCGTCTTCAATATTCCTTAGGCTCTCCCCTCCTCCCCTCCGCTCTCTTTCTCCTGATCTAAGGTGGCTGTATTCCCCCGTATTACAGGGTGCGGTTTAATCACGTGTAAGAAATGACTCGCTCGCTCCCAAGTCCAGCAAAGCATGACATTTCAATTGAGTGGCCAATAAGAGTCGAACACCGAGGAGGCTAAAATGATCCACTCTAGAGGAGGCCCAGGGACCTGGGTTACCATGGTGAGCCACATCGGCCGTGCGTACAAGGTCAAGAGTGAGTGACCCGGTCCATGAAGAAAGCTCAATCTCAGCAAATAATCAGATACGGTGCTAAGCTGGGCTGCTGCTCTCCTGAATCCCCACACAGCGCCATCACACTTCAACTCACATCAAAGCATATCCAACACCTCACATTAGTGCACGTGCAACACCTCACATTAGTACTGCCTGTGTTTTCCTGATTTAAAACGACAAAAACAATCCACGAAAATCTGAAAAAGGCTAAAAAAAATAAAATAAATACACAGAAATTCCATCAGATTGACATTGCATATGATACTTGGAGTCATTTCAAGCATCTGACCCTATATTGCAACTTCTTATTTTCTATTTGGATACAGGCATTCAGAAACAGATATGCTTTTGTGGGTATGTCTTGCATTACGCGGATGGTGGGAAAGCGAGCCCCTTTTGGTTAGCATTCTGACGGATTGGAGAGGTACTTATAAAATATTCAGGACGAAATTGCAGTAACAGATGCCAGCTGTCATGTGCAAGCAAGTGAGTGTTATGACAAGCACCCTAAAACATTCATGCTGAGGGGATAGTTTATGAAAGTATTCATTAACTCGGAGGGGCCGTAATATTTCTCGTTCACAACGACCATTCTCATTGGCGATAACAACGCAGGCGAAAAAATAAAAATATAAACAGATGAGCTCCGAGGGGCGTTTTTGATACACCACTGACAGACACACAAAGACATGCGTGCATGTGCGCGCACGCAAACGCACACACACACACACACACACACACACACACACACACACACACACACACACATACACACACAAACACACACTCAAAAAAATATAAAGCAATTTATCTTTATCACACAGTACCTTGTGTGAATTCAATCTACATGTGGAAAAAGACCACTGGCTGTCTCTCTCTCTCTCTCTTACTCACCCACACACCCACACAAACACACACACACACACAGGGAAAACTTTGCAGGTCATGGCCAATTCTGGGTCTAAATTGGCATTAAAGATTGATTGGGAGTGGTGAAGGGGTCATCTCTCCGGTGGCTGGGCCGGTGCCCCTGAGAGAGAAATCCAGTAATGACCAGTAATGATTGGCGGGGCAAAACCCACACACCAGAACATAAAGACATAATAAAAAACCCCTCTGCTTCCCTAACGCATTTACAAACACACACACACACAAACACAGTTCCCAGGATGACATCGAAAATGGGAATATGCTAAAATATTGCATTTTGCTGCAGAGTTTAGAGGTTATTGACTGCATTTTACTAGCACTACACAAACAAACAAAAAACATGTCTTGCAAATAAACAAACAAATAAGTAAAAAAAACAAGAAAATGTGTCTTGTTTGAAAAAAACACACACATATGCCCTTCTCATAGTTTTGGGTAGGTCTTCTTTTCACCGTCTGATTTGACAACCCCAAGGTGTAAGCTATGTCACTTTTCCTTGGCATTATGTCAATCTCACACATCAGAGACCTGAGTCAGTTGCCATGGTGTGCTGTCATTTCCAAATGTTGGTGTCATAAAACGATGTGCATCAAAAGTTAGGGACACAAAAGTACGATGACTGGCGTGACAGCTGTGTTTGTCTAGCTGATCATGTTTGCATGTACTATGACTGCTAACAACATACACCTTATAATTGTTTATGTGCATTTGCATCAGCTGTCAGGAGCGGCTTACGCAATCATGCATCATTTGGAGATATTGACAAAGCCTGGAAGCTAAATACATCTGAATTTATTGGGAATTTACATGGTGTGCGGCTATAATATAAGTTCACGCTGATACCCCTGGTTGACCTTGACGGTGAGCAGACATTTTCAAAAACAATCTGCTTCCTTATTTAAGCCTCCGCACCAGCCCAGACCAGACAATTCTATTAGCAATTCTGATGGCGGGTAGCACTCCAATTAGGAATCTAATTCATTTCCGCACAATAAGGCAAGGACATGGGAACGGAACGGCGCATCAGCAGAATCTGATGAATTATCATTCGCGTGGCGCTGGACTCCCATCAGGCCCCACGCTGCCACAGTGCAGGAGGAATACTTGCTTTGATCCTGTGGTATGTGTGTGTGAGTGTGTGTGTGTGTGTGTGTGTGTCTGTTGTGTGTGTGTTTTGTGTGTGTGTGTGTGTATGTGTGTGTGAGTGCGTGAGTGCATGTGTCTGCGTGCGCATGTGTTTTGTGTGTGTGTGTGTGTGTGTGCGTGTGTGTCTGTGTGTGTTGTGTGTGTGTGTTTGTTGTGTGTGTGTGTGTATGTGTGTGTGTATGTGTGTGTGTGGTGTGTGTGTCTGTGTGTGTCTGTGTGTGTGTGTGTGTGGTGTGTTTGTGTGTCTCTGTGTGTGTGTGCATGTGTTGTGTGTCTGCTGTGTGTGTATGTGTGTCTGTGTGTGTCTGTGTGTGTGTGTGTGTGTGTGTGCATGTGTTGTGTGTCTGCTGTGTGTGTGTGTGTGTGTACTGTGCTGCTCTCTCTCCTCAAAGCTGCCGCTGATACACAGGCCCGCCGCTCCATTCAAAGCACATGCGGCCGGCCGGCCATTAGGCAGAGTAATGGACACTTCGTATGCAAAGTCCACTCTGCTGCACTCGCCCACCCGCCCGCTGGCCAGCTCCAGAAATGGGATTAAATCATGCTAACTCCTCAAGATTGAACTGATGAAGCCCCAGTTTGTGTGCCGTGCCTGTGTGCATGTGTGTGCGTGTGTGTGTGTGTGTGTATGTACTTAACTCAGCGTTAAAAAAAGGTAAGTTTGATGGCAGCCATTTAATCAGTGACAAGTGTGTAAACTTTGTCTGAGAGCAATGATTCTTCCCTTTATCGTCGGTTTTGACTTCACCTTCACAGCTCCTCGCTGTGCCTGCATTTTGCTCCTTTCACAGCAAGGACGTGAATCTCACATGGAATTTCCTCATTACCTTCACATTCAAACCAACATTCTCAGCATACCTTCCCCATTATGGACAGATAAGGTGACATCAACTGCTGGAACTTTCTCAGTTCCAACCCCTCCCCTTTCCACCTATTGAACATGTACAGTGATGACTACAACCCCCTCGTTCCCCCTATTCAACATGTACAGTTGTGTTGGACCTGATCAGAAACCAATAAGATAAGAAATGTCTCCTCACAATAAGTCAGAAATGTAGGAAAGGCCTTTACTATGCTGTGCAATCAACAGCAGCGAATCCCAGTGTCCTGGAGCCCTCCAGTCGAGAGCAAACAGTAATAAACTAGCCTGGGCCGTAAATGACTTTGGTGTTTACACGCTCATCTCCCTGTGGCGCAAAAGCGTGGAGCCGCCCCACTGCCGCTCCAGCTCTCGGCTCTCGGCGTGGCGTGGCGTGGCGTGGCACAGCTCTCTTTAAGTACATGCCTGTGGTTCTGACACCACACTTCAGATGTCACACTCAGGGGCCCGCGCAGACCGCGACACCGCGAGACGGGCGGACCGCAGCGGAGGGGAAAGTCGTCCGCTTTTGTTGCAGTGACACTGCGCGAGGCCTCCTCGCCGTCTCTCTGCAACAAAGACCACTTGTTTGAGCGCCTCCTTTTTTGTTGCTCCCACACCCCCACCCCCACCCACCGTTCCCCTCTCCCTTTTCTTTTTTTCACGTTGGCCATTCATAACAAATGTCAAATGCTGTGGTTTCGAGTTCAAAACAGCCTGGCATTCTTCTCTCGGTGCGCTTCGCCGCTGCCGAACCCCGTGAACACTGTCTCTTTCATATGCTCTGACTGAATAATGATCGCACAGAAGAAGCACAGGAAACACACTACACAATTAGGGGACGCTCCGCGCCAGGTCTTTAAATAAACAGTGCCCACTTCAACAGGATTCAATATCCCCGTCCTCAGCAAACCGCAGACCTACGCAATTCTGGCACGTACACTTATCTCCATAAAAGTGTGTGTCTTGAGTGTGTGTGTGTGTGTGTGCATGTGTGTGTGTGTGTGTGTTGGTTGCCATAACCGCCCCGTGGTGAGCACGCTACATTTAATTAGAAAATAACGACTTTAAGCCATGGAATGTTTACAAGAAAAACACTCAAGGCCACTGGCTCTTTATTTTCAAAACCCTGACCTTGGTTAGAAACAAAACACAGTTATTAGAAACTAAATATTTTTCAGACCAAAGACAGATACATCATGTGAAAATAAGACCATTGTAATTGTCATACTGCTCAGTGCTAGATATGACACACACCATTAATGGGCGGAAAAAAACAATGAACTGCTCCTCACAACCATTTAAGCCCTCTCCCGCCCTAAACATATGTTAAAGGACTTAACCAGGAGTCACCGAGACACTGGTGCCAGGGCCTACCCAGCTGCTTGCCAAGGTGGAGGAGAAACAGAGAGGAGAGGAGAGGAGAGGAGAGGAGAGGAGAGGAGAGGAGAGGAGAGGAGAGGAGAGAAGAGGAGAGGAGAGGAGAGGAGAAGCAGAGAGCAGAAAGGAGAGGAGAGGACAGAGAAGAGAGGAGTTGAGAGGAGAGAAGAGGAGACGCAGAGAGGAGAGGAGAGGAGAAGAGAAGAGAAGAGAGGAGAGAAGAGGATAAGCAGAGAGCAGAAAGGAGAGGAGAGGACAGAGAAGAGAAGAGAGGAGAGGAGAGAAGAGGAGAGGAGAGGAGACGCAGAGAGCAGAGAGAGGAGAGGGAAGAGAGGAGAGGAGAGGAGAAGAGAGGAGAGGAGAGAAGAGGAGATGAGACACAGAGAGGAGAGGAGAGGAGAGGAGAGGAGAGGAGAGGAGAGGAGAGGAGAGGAGAGAAGAGGAGAAGCAGAGAGCAGAAAGGAGAGGAGAGGACAGAGAGGAGAGGAGAGGAGAGGAGAGGAGAGGAGAGGAGAGGAGAGGAGAGGAGAGGAGAGGAGACGCAGAGAGCAGAGAGGAGAGAGGAGAGGAGAGGAGAGGAGAGGAGACGCAGACAGCAGAGAGGAGAGAGGGGAGGAGAGAGATAAGGAGAGGAGAGGAGAGGACAAAAGAGGAGAGGAGAGGAGAGGAGAGGAGAGGAGAGGAGAGGAGAGGAGAGGAGAGGAGAGGAGAGGAGAGGAGAGGGGAGAGAGGAGAGGAGAAAGCAGACAGGAGAGAGGGGAGAGGGGAGAGAAGGGGAGAGAGGAGAAAGGAGAGAGGAGAGGAGAAAGCCGAGAGGAGAGAGGAAAGAGAGGAGAGAGGAGAGGAGCGCAGCCGAGCGGAGTCAGGCACTGCCAGCCAACCAGCCGACAGAGCCAGCCAGACTTGGCACGGTGACAGGCATCTCCTGGTAAACAGCATTCATCCGCGCCTGTTAGCTTATCACAATGTGCCCTATTAGCAGCTAATTAGCGCCCTAAGTGGCCCCGCCCCCTCCTCTGCCACCCTCGGCGCTAAGGAGCAGCATATGCTTCGCATAATGTGCCAGAGGGGCCCACACACATGCTGCCACGAGTAACCACACACACACGCACGCACACACACACACACATACTGTAAACACACAGACACACACACGCACACACACACACAAACACACACACACACGCAAACACATGCTCGCACGCACGCACGCACACGCATACACGCACATGCACACACAAACACAGACTCACACACACAAACACAGGCGCACACGCACACATGCGCGCACACACACACACACACATATAGGCACACAGACATGCGCACACACACACATACACACACACATACACACGCACACACACAAACACACTGGCACACACACACAAACATACAGACACACACACACACAGCCTATATATAGGACAGCAGTAAACATGTAGTTTAATCAAGCGAACAAACAAAACACACACACACACATGGACATATGTACAAACAAGTAAATTAAAGACAACACAAACACCAATTTACCTTCACAGATTCACAATTACAGAAACAACTGATGTAAACAAACACAGACATAGCCCCAAGAGAGCACACATATGCAAAACATGTATGAAACACTCTGATGTAAAGATGGATTAACTCTTCCAATAAAACACCTTCTGCTGGCATTGTGTTAGACTGTGAGATGATGTGCTATGGGGAAAGACAGGACTGACAAGACTTCACCCTGTACGGAGATGCCCAGACACATTAGCACACGTGAGGTGGTCAGACGCTGCGCTCAGACTGGGTCTGCAGGTCATCCGCTAACCAGACTGGTCAGCCCTGGCGTGGGTGTCTGGGATGTGATCATCAGAGCAGGAGAAGTACTTGCTTTGATCCTGTGTGTGTGGTGTGTTTGTGTGTGTGTGCATGTGTGTGTGTGTGTGTGTGTGTGTGTGTGTGTGTGTGTGTGTGTGTGTGTGACTGTGTTTGTGTCTGTGTGTGTTTGTGTTTGTGTGTATCAATGCATGCTCACGCGTGCGCACACAAATACACACACACGCACACAGACATCTCAATTTGGCTCTTGTCTGAAAGCTGTCCCGAGTGTCTCATGCACTGCGGAGGGTAATGATATTATGGGGTTATTTGCATATTTAATTACGCCCCCTTGTTAGGGATAAGTGCTGTTTATTCAATTTGCTCCATTCTGTCGCTGGCACAGTTTCAATGAGGATCGGCCAGCCAGACTACGAATGAATGACTGTGTGTGTGTGTGTGTGTGTGTGTGTGTGTGTGTGTCTTTGAGGGATGACAAGGGGAGGTGGGGGGGGGGGGGGGGGGGGGGGGGGCAGTGGGTGGCAGTTGGAGGATATTAAGACGCATTATTCATCAAAACCCTCCCAACACACAAAAACAGATGCTAACAATCAGGTGCTCCCGTCCCTGAGATCTCTTCAATCTTTCATTATCATTACACTGCTGCCGCTTTAGCATAATTGTGATGGTGCCAGCACCTTTGCCAGCCTGTGCCAGCTTGCCCCGCTCCTCTGCGCCTCTCCTCTGCTCTGCTCTCCTCTCCGCTCCTCTCCGCTCCTCTCCTCTCCCTTCAACAGCCCCCTAGAGTGGCTCCGTTTAGTGCACGGACAAAAAAAACTGCTCCCCTCGTAACACACAGCTACATTTACTCAAATTAAACATTTTCTCATTAGCCGCCGGCTATTGCACTAATAAATTATTCATCTTCTGCTTTACAAAAGGAACATTAATCAATTATGAAGATATAAAGAAATTATATGGCGAGAAGGAAAAAGGAAAAAGGCTTTCAGTATTAATATGCAGACAGACAGTGGTTTCTGCAGCCTGCAAATCAATAGTTTTTTGATTAATTTGAACACTTGGGCCAGACTCAGGAGTGGGGAGCTGAATCAGGCATGACCATTGCACAGAATTCAAACAAAGAGATTTGAGCAGTTTTCATTTATGTGTTTTCTGCTCAGGTTAATTTTTCATGGATGGCATATACAAAAAACTGGTGAAAACAACTTTTTTCTTTTTTTTTTTTTCCCATGTCCCTGTTGTTCGTGTGAAGAGGGTGGGGGAGACCTAACCATCACTAGGGATTGTGTTTCAGAGCAAAGAACCCAATTGCTTTGAACCCTGTGGCTCTCAAATTTGTTTTTAATGCATTTTTAAAGTTTTATTGGCGTTCGGAGACACACTGGGAATAAAACTCATCCAAAGTGTTGACCCTATTAGTATTAAGAGACAGGGCCAGCGCATGACACTGAGCAATCTCCTGCTGAATAACACGGAGCGCATCTCTAAACCTGCTAGCCTTTAATTCGGCTAATATAACACCTGCTTTCACCCCCCACCACGACCACCCCGTAACCCCTACACACATAATCACCCTCCCAACACACACACACACACGCAGACACACAAAGCCTCATATTACCACCCAAACCCACAATTCTTGTTAAATATATATATGTGATAGGTATGTTGCAATGAAGAAAAAACAAAAAAATAATGCTACCTTATTATGTTAGTCTGGGATTAATAATAATACTTCCTGTAAAAAAAAAATGTGTGGGATACCTGCCTAGCGGTCATTACCAATGATGTATTCTTGAACGTGCTGACAGCTAATAGCACTGTGCTAATATGATCTGCTACTCAAAAGTAAAAAAAGACAGAAAAAAAAGAAAATTCACATAACAAGAAGTAGGAATTATAATTTGTTAGAATTTCTTAGTAGAAATTCTTAGTCCTCAGAAATTGCATTAGTTCTTCCCTGTGCGAGGCCCAAACGAGGCACAGATAAAAGCTTTGCTCTGCGGTGTTAAAGTATGCCTTTCTGAAGCAGGCTAAAGTACGCTTTTGCTCTGCGGTGTTAAAGTGTGCCTTTCTGAAGCAGGCTAAAGTACGCTTTTGCTCTGCGGTGTTAAAGTATGCCTCCCTAAAGCAGGCCGAGCCAGAGGACATGGGGGCCTTAAGCACAGGTGTAATCAGCACCTTCTACGGGTGCTGAAAGGGCCACTGGTGCTCGGCTTAGAGAGGGGGTGCATTAAAGCCACAGCACTATTATTCCCCCTCTGTTTGCCAGCCTGCTCACACACACACACACACACACACACATACACACACGCTCACACACATACACGCTCACACACATACACGCACACACACACACACTCACAAACGCACACACACACACACACAAACATGCTCACACACACAATCACACACGTACACAAACACTCACACAAACACACACATGCTCACACACACACACACACACACACATATACTGCGCACACACACTTACACACATACACGCATAAACACACACTCTGTCTTCCTCTCTCTCTCTCTCATCACGAGCAATGCTAAAATGTTTATCTGCTGGCTTTTGAGGAGGCGACGATAAATCTTCCCCTCAATTAAAGCTGGCGAGTCAGAGGCAGAGCCCCCGAAGAACAGGAATAGAATTAGCTGCCTGGGTCGGAGAGGGAAGCAGAGGAGAGGAGAGGAGAGGAGAGGAGAGGAGAGGAGAGGAGAGGAGAGGAGAGGAGAGGAAGAGAGAGGAGAGGAGAGGAGAGGAGAGGAGAGGAGAGGAGAGGAGAGGAGAGGAGAGGAGAGGAGAGGAGAGGAGAGGAGAGGAGAGGAAGAGAGAGGAGAGGAGAATAAGGGAGTAGAGAGGAAAGGAGAGGAAACAAGAGGAGAAGAGGAGAGAGGAAAAGATAGAAGAGAACAGCAGAGCAGAGGAGAGGAGAGGAGAGGAGAGGAGGAGAGAGGAGAGGAGAAGAAGGGAGTAGAGAGGAAAGGAGAGGAAACAAGAGGAGAGGAGGAGAGAGGAAAAGATAGAAGAGAACAGCAGAGCAGAGGAGAGCAGAGGAGAGGAGGGAAGAGGAGGAGGAAAGAAGGGTACAGGAGGAAATGAAGAGGAGGAGAGGAGGGGGGAGAAGGGGAGGAGAAAGAAAAAGACAGGAGGGGGTGTGAGAAGAGAGGAGAGGAAAAGAAGAGAGGAGCGAAAGGAAGAGGAGAGGAAGGGAGAGGAGGGGAGAGGAGTGGAGGGGAGAGGAAAGGAGGGGAGGGGGGATGAGAAGAGAGGAGAGGAAAAGAAGAGAGGAGAGAAAGGAAGAGGATAGGAGGGGAGAGGAGGGGAAGAGAGAGGAGAGGAGGGGAGATGAGAAGAGAGGAGGGGGGAGACAGGCTTCTTAATACCTTGCTGGTGCACCACAGGTGATGGCTGCATCATCAGACAGCGGCGACTCTGTGTTTGACACGGCCCACTGCGGGCGAACACAGAGCCTCATCTCCACTGGGCTGCCTCAGCACGCCGCCACCCCCTCGCCACACAAACACACTGACCAGATAAACCCATTTGCCTGTATTAGCAGCATAATAGCATTTCCATACTCACTAATGACATGGGGTGTCTGTCTCTATGGGCTCGGATAAGAGACGAATGAGGCTTGTGAATCATAACAAACTTCTCGACGGGAGGGAGAGACGTGTGTGCCTGCCACATAACGAGGTGCCGGATTAGGAGGTCGGCATGCTTTCTGTGGCGATATGAACACGCAGCTTTGAATAATCTTTTGAGTGAAGAGTGCCCTCTGTGTTGATCTGCCTGCATCTTGTTACCTTCTCCCCCGGAGGGGATTGACCAGGTATTGCAATGATCATGTCCGTGTGTGTGTGTGTGTGTGTGTGTGTGTGTGTGTGTGCGTGCGTGTGTGTGTTTCTGTCTGCCCGTATTGCAATGACCCTGTCCGTCCACATGGGGGACCAGGTTGCCATTTCTTATTGCAGTTGTTTTTCACTGTGTGAAGAGTCTCACAGTGTGTGAGCTGAGCAGCTGAGGGGTCTCAGACCGGCTACAAAAGCTGTGCTTGTGGCCAGAAAATGTGGCCACCACTCTACCCTCACAATAAGGCACCAACGTGCAGATGATGGAAAGACGCAGGTGATCCCCTGACCCTGTTTCAGAGAGTAAACAGCCATAAATACGTATTTGTTCCAGCTGTTCACCAAACCTGCTGATTCGAATTAGCACAGCTGTACAGCCAGTTGCATGAGATCATTCGTAAAACCACATGAGTTAGGCCTGTAACTGGGCCCTATATATTTGCTCTAGGGGCAGCTGTGGCCTAGTGGTTAGAAGGTTGCTGGTTCGAATCCCGCCCTACCCATGGTTGAGATGCCCTTGAGCAAGGCATCTATCCCCACACTGCTCCAGGGACTGTAACTGAAGCCCTGTAAATATCTGTAAGCGGCTCTGGATAAGAGCGTTAGCTAAGTGTAATGTAATGCAATGCTCTCTGAGGCTGAGGCTACACACCTCTGCATGTAGACGTGACAGCTGGTTCAGCATCTTCCTACGTAACAAATAGGCGAGCTGCCCCAGCAGTGTTGCATCTACCTATTTTGTTGTGCAAAATGTACAAGGTAGCAGAACCTCTTTGTCTCTCTTCTGTGTCTCTCATTACCCTGCTGTAAGGGCGCAAGTCTGTTCCTACGGTACTGTCTGGGATTAGGATGAGTAGGTACATTTTTCTTCACATAATAATTCAATAATTTATTAAACAGTCTTAGGCAAAGTGACTTATAGTGAACTAACTACAGGAGCAACATGGGGTTATGTACCTTGCTCAGAGCCACAATGGTGGTCCATCAGGCTGGCCTCAACCTCACCACCTTGTAGCCAGCATCTCCTACAGCAACCCTGTAGGGTTTTACTGGACAAATCCACAGACTACAGAAGATCATTGGACGATCTCTGTAGGTCTTTTGAAGAGCAGGTTTGAAGCTCAAATTTGGGCGCTGTGGGATCGGCCGTCATCATGGCTGTGCCTTAGTGGCAATTTATACAACTGAAATTTAAAAGACCAGTTATATAAGTATACAGTTATATAACTACAGGTATATAAGTATATAGTCACAGTTATTGTGGATAAAACTCAACATTTTAACATGGGAGTCTGAGAGCTCCAGGAACTGCAGGTTCTGATACTTTTGCAGACTCGACAGACTCAATTTTTAAGCACTTGGGGAGGTCTGACCCGTGTCTGCCATGTCCTCTCTTCCTCCTTCCTGCCCTCATGGACAACTCCAGATCAAAGGCACATATTCAAATGCAACCTGGTTTAGCTGTCCACCCCCCGACCAGTGCCTTTGCTGGCGCGCCAGGAAGCGGGCATCAATCACCCCAGTGTCTGCGGCACTTACAGACAGCATGAGATCATGGCGTTTCGGGCCATTTGCGTGATTACAAAAGGACCTGGGTGCTGAGGACGGGCCCCGAGCGGTGACCAGGCCGGTCATGTGTGTGTGTGTGTGTGTGTGTGTGGTGTGTGTGTGGTGTGTGTGTGTGTGGTGGGAGCACAGTGGGAATGGTGGGGGTGGGCAGACAATCCCAGACAGGTCCCTCTGGGGGCCATTTGGGGTCGGTATGTGAGTGTGTGTATATGTGTATTTGTGGTGTGTGTATATGCGTGTGTGGTGTGTGTGTGTGTGCATGTATGTGTGTTGTGTGTGCGTGTGTGTGTGTGCATGTATGTGTGGTGTGTGTGTGTGTGTGGTGTGTGTGGTGTGTGTGTGTGGTGTGTATGTGGTGTGTATATGTGGTCACCTGTGTGTCGGGCTGGTCCTGTTACTCTGACCGCAGGTGTGTGTGCAGCTGTGTGATGATGGTGTCTCTATGGGTGACCTGAGCCACCTTTTCCACCCAACACACACACACATATGCATGCATGTGCACGCACACACACACACACACACGGGAATATTTCAGGACAACTTCACTTGAATTAACAAAACCCAGGCTGGTCCATTTCTTCAGAACACACACAGAGTACTCTGTGTTTTGGCCAGCAATTTGTGAAGCAAGTCTGTTCCAGGCCCACAGAGGTAACACCTAGACCTGCCAAATCACTCCACAGGTGAAACAGACATGAACTGAATGTAGGAGAAATAAAAAAAGATTACAATTCTAATGTACATTTATTGGAGCTGAAAAAGCCAGATAGGTGATTTAAGACTACTTGACAAGTTTCAAATGATTTGTTTGTTGCAGGAAGCACACTGCAAATAAATGTGGTTTACCAACAACACGCCCTCGACGTGTCTCGTCGAAGCCCACAGACAGTAAAACGCTGGTGTTTTTAATTTGTCAACACATTGGTTGGGAGGTGTGGGGAGGCAGCAGGCAGTATTTCATCTGAAATGGCATTTGAAGCCTAAAGGGCAGATATGTCAGCAATTCACACGCAAAGACGCCGCCTTTAACTCGCAACATGTGTACGAGCCTGCACCGCACGCGGCAGGCAATATCATAAAACCAAAGCCGCGCTTCAAAGCCGTTTCCGCAAAATCACAGAGGCAAATGAAAAAAAAATAAATAAGAAGAGTGAGAAAGAGAGAGAAAGAGAGAGGGAGAAAGAGAAAGAGGGAGAGATAGAGAGAGAGAGGGAGAGAGAGAGAGAGGGAGAGACAGAGAGCAAGAGAGAGAGAGGGGGAGAGAGAGGGAGAAAGAGAGAGATATAGAGAGAGGGAGAGGAATAGAGAAAGAGGGGGAGAGAGAGAGAGAGGGAGAAAGAGAGAGAGATAGAGAGAGGGAGAGGGAGAGGGAGAGAGAAAGAGAGGGAGAGAGAGAGAGAGAGAGAGGGAGGGAGAGGAAGAGGGAGAGAAAAAGAGAGGGAGAGAGAGAGAGAGAGAGAGAGAGAAAGCAGCCACCGTACCTCATTCCTCCGTGGCGCGGTCGTGTCCGAAAGCGTCTTAATTTCCTCTTGGAGATTGCAGAAGATCCCCCTCTCGGCCTTCAGAGGCAGCGGCAGCTCCTGGTGATGAAGCTTCGCATTGCTCTCCTCTTCCTCACTACAACACACCAGGCACAGCAGGATATTACCCTCAACCTAAACCACTTAAACGTGTGCATGACAATCACAAAAAATAATAATAATAACAATAATAATAACCATCATCATCATCATCATCATCATAATAATGTGTTGTTCTTATCATTAGACGTACAGGTAGTATTCTTATTTAATCTTTATACTTCTTCATATACCTAGAAATATAATTAAAGTAATACAGAGCTGAAATGACAGCTGGACTTTTTAAAAATCGATTAAAATATATGTAACCCACCTGTGAATTTATATATATATATATATGTGTGTGTGTGTATACAAAGGTGCTTATAGTTTGTGTTGTTTTGTTATAGTAAGATTACTTACCTTTATCTTTAGACTTTAGATTTAAGAACCTTAATGTACATGTATCAGACTGTATGTTATACTTACCTGTTACCTTTTAAATATACTTTGTTGATCCAGTGTTTCTAACTAAGATATATCTACTAAACATGTTATAGATACTTACTTTCCATAATCACCCTGTTAATACTATGCCTGCCTATAGATACCCATTCTTATTTTTTTGTGAACGAGGGGTTGCTAGGGAAACGGGAGAGAAGGTCGGAAATGAAAACGGAAAATAGTGTAATTCAGGAGAAAGAAATTCTGTAAGACAATGTGCAAGTAGCCATAAACAAATAAGAGTCGACGGATTTTATTACGTTTAATGGACTTTACACCGCCAACTGAAAACGTCTCCCCGGAGTGACTGAATGTTTGCTATGGACGCTGCTAAGGATCTCCAGTAGGCTACTGTATTCACCTTATTCTGACACGCCCATTTTCAAAGTTGCTCGTCTTCCGCGATTGTAACATTACTTCCGGTCGGTTTGCTACAGCAAGTCAGCTACGTTGGAAAACCTTGTGAATAAAGATGGATAGCTTACTCAGAAAGACACCTAAGAAGATTGAATGGAGAGATTGTGCTTCATCACTCCAGGTTAATGAACTCCACTGGGTGGCTGGATAGCATGCATAGCATGCAGCGGTGGGCTGAGGCAGGGGGCGATTTGTCAAAAAATAAATAAACGTGTGTACAGGAATTTTTTTTTATTCACGGAAGTGGCCATTGTATTTTTAACATCCCTAACTATGCAGACGTTGCTTAGGATACTATTTTTCCAGCAGCATCTTACGTTTAGCTTCTGCAAGTCACCAATACAATAATTTCACCTTAGGCGATGCTGATTAAGATGCTAGACAACACACACGCATACAACTACACTTGACTGAGCCGCCTGCGCTGACAGCAAGCCACTGATGATGCAGCTCTCTCCTACCGCTTCACGTGAGCCAAGTTCCTACACGAAAATGTTACAATGTTTAATGTTGTGTTTGGTGACGTTCAGAAACATTAAATGTAGAAGTGTGGAGCAGTAGGGAGGGGGCGATTTGTGGAAAAAAAAAAAACGAACAGAAAGGGGTGTTTCATATTAATGGAATGGCCACTGTATTTTTTACTTCCCTAACTGCAGACCACGTTGCTTAAGCTACTGTTTTTCTAGCAACATCTCACGTTTAGCTTCTGCAAGCCACTAATACATTAATTTCACTTTAGGTAATGCTTAATAAGCAGCCTGTCGCGCTGTTTCATAGATAGCTACACCTGCACTTGACTGACCCGTCTGCGCCGACAGCAAGTCACTGACGACCCAGCTCTTTACATTTGGCAAAGCTCTCCCAACATTATAATTTCCTGTTCTAACATTCTCATGTGTTAATCTAGTTGTTCTGTGTGTGGATCCTGTGGAATACGATGTTATTTTGCTCTGAACGCGTTGTATATTTAGTTCGGTCCCGGTTTGCCGATCCTCTGGCTGAGCCAAGTTCCCACACTAAAATGTTACAATGTTTTATATCGTGTTTGGTGACGTTCAGAAATATTACATTTAGAAGCACGGAGCAGTAGTCTAATTGCATAGCTTACTCCGATACTAGATGTATGGACCGGTATTTTAGATCGTTAGATTTCAAGTAACATCAGCTGAGTTGCATTCATAGACAGTAGAAGGTTGCATTAGGGCGCATAGTAACCGGAAATAGCGTTACAATACGGAAGAGCGTCACGCCGCCCATGGTCTGTTCCAGAATAAGGTGAATAGCACTAGAGGTTTCGGCTCACCCCCATCACTGAAGGATTGCAACTGGGACTGTCCAAAGTTTCTTTACACTGAGGAAATTACTCCCAGATACGGAGACCATGCGTCGGAGGGGCCTGTAAGAAAGCTTTGCGATGTCCAGCGGTCACTTTGAAGTTGGTTCCTGTGTCAAGCTAACTTAACGACGGCTACGTGAGTAAAGGATTTGTGCTATTGAAAGAGCTCCAACGCGCGCCAGCAAAAGGGTACCCTGAACTAAAACTGAGTTTAATATCCCGGGTATTTTATTTCATTCATTCATTGTTGGTATTCTGAATGTGTGATTTAATGAAATTGACAGCTTCTGCTTAATCAGTTTTGAATAAATAGTCACTCTTGTTTTTTATATATGAAATCTGTTGGAACATATGGTTTAATGTTTAATGTATGAATCACAACCTAAAGCCTAATTCCATGCCAAATGGTCTCAGTAATTTATCTTTGAGGTGTAATCAAAGTGGGGGCTCATATGAATTGACAACACATAGCTCAGCATTCAGACGTAGTCATTTCCACAGGCTACCCCAGGTATCATTCGTAAGAAGTGAGACATCAACCCTAGACTTTTTCCCTTCCTCTCCACTCCAGTCCTGGTAGTAGGCTAGATATATTGGCAAAGCCTGTTTACTATTAAGCTGATTTGTAGGTTTGTTACATATATATATATATATATATATATATATATATATATATATATATATATATATATATATATATATATATATATATACACACACAATATATATATATATATATACACACAATATATATATACACACACACAAGTGGCATGGCCAAGAAACAACCGTTCACAAGGTCATAAAAGAAAAAAAAAAAATTCTGAAATCTCTGCTCATTTGTTGTTTGTCTTCTTCTTCCTGTAAGGTATTCATCAGCGCCATCACTTGGCTGCATGAATAGCAGGACCAAATTGCCCTGGCCACCACTTCTGCTCCTTAAAGCCGCGTCTGTGGGCTCTGCAGCACTTATAATGGGGCCCTAATGAGAAAGCCCTAATGAACCTTCCTGTCTGCATTGTATAGTCTGGCTAGTTTTGTTTTTTTCTTCCTTTATTTTTCTGCCCCCATCCCTTTCTTTCCTCCACAGACCCCCTGCTGGGCTCGGTAATTACTATGTAGTGAGTGTTGCGTTCTATACCTCCCTCGACCACTCAGGCTCTGTCTTCCTTCCTTTAAAAAAAAAACATATTATTGTCACTTAGGTGGGAGGGGGTGTTAAAGTTAACACCTGGGGGATGGTTAAAATGAGTTCCTGTCCATGGTGCACACAGACACACACACACACACACACACACACACACACACACACACGTACATACACACACACAAACACACACACACATGCACACACGCACGCACGCACACACACACACACACACACAACACACACGCAAATCTGCACTCTGGCCCATTATAGCTGAGGCAAACAGATTGTATTATGGACAAAGAGGACTGTGAGCTTGCCTGGGCAGGAATAAAAAGGAAGGGATATTGAAAAGGGCAAAAATAAGAGTGATTCATTAGACTTCCATTCTTCTGCCTCCACACCCATTCAGCGGTCTATCCCAGTTATCAAGTGAAAAAATACAGAACATACTTCATACATGAAATATAGGTTGTACACTTGAATGCTCCCATGCACACACGGTTGACGTGATGTGGAAATGGTTGCAGGAACAGCCTCGATCAGCACAGATAAATATCTGTGAGACAAAGAGCTCAAGTGAAGGCAGATGTGGAATTTTGGACAGGCTATTTGCCAGGACACCACAGGGAAGTGTGAGGCCCTCAAAATGACAGAGAGAGGTTTGCAGCGCCTCAGCTTCTGCTGCCAGAGTCTGTTAACGCTCTTTCTTTTCCTCTCTCTCTCTTTCCCTTTCTCTCTCTCTCTTCCTCTTTCTCTCTTTCTTTTCCTCTCTTTCCCTCTCTCTGTCTCTCCTTTCTCTCTTTCTCTTTCTTCTCTTTCACACACACACACAAACATCTCAAATGTCTCGACGCAGCACCAGAGACAAAACTCGTATGACAGAGGTGGTGGCGGATCGAGCGCGAGCTGCCTGTCGTGGGAAGGCGAGGGAAAGAGAGGAGAGGCGAGGAGAGGAAGAGAGGGGAGGCAGACGAGGAAGAGAGGAAGAGAGGGGAGGCAGGCAAGGAGCTCGGCTGCAAGCGACAGCTGTCAAGTGTCGCGCCGGCGGGCGTCCTCCGCTAAAGAAGCCAGATCCCATAAATATTGCCTCTTAATGTGCGCCGGCAACACTAATCTGTCTCCCCCTGTATTTGGGTATGCAAATGCCTGCCTTATGGCTCCCTCTCTCTCCTGTGGAGCCATCAGTAATGTGGATTGATGCAAAACTGACAAGGGACGGATGTGGAAAGCGAAAACCAGGTACAACTGCAAAGGATGGATTGCAGACAGGGTTTGGTGGGGAGTGGGGGGCTGAGGCTGAGAACGGGAACGGGGATTTTTTGGAAATATTGCGCATCACGGAAAAACACCTGAGGAATGGTAAAATGTGCAGAGAGGGTCTAAAGAGCTCCTGACAGCGCCTTGTGATGTGTCTCCTGACGTACGCAGTCAAGAGTCAAAGAGGACAAAAAGTAGCCCAAATGCTGCTCATGTTTCAGCGAGAGAAAAAAAACTTAATGTCAGAGTCAGAAATAAAAGTGTCATGAATCACTAAAAGAAGAAAAAAACCAACTCAAAAGTTGTTCGTAGATTCAGTATTTCTAGGGCAGAGAAAAAAAAAAGTTTTTCTGGAAAAGACAGGCCTTTTACTCCAATTCCTATTTGTGCAATTGCTAAATATAAAATGTATTTAGTGAGCATCACATAACATGATGACATATGACATATGCCTCGTCTTAACTTGTGAAGAGGCCAGTGGGGAACGAGGGCCGGCTGAATAGAAACAGCCCTTTTCAGAGGTGACTAACTGCAGTCAATTTTCGCTCCCATTTCCTTTGACGGGACACTCGAACAAAAAGGAGGTGTTTTGTTCCTCTTCCTGACTGCCCTGTTCCCCCATCTCTCAGCCTTTTCCCTTTTCTCCATTTTCTGCCCCCTCTCTCCTCTTTTTGCATGGTGTCACGCTGGGTAAAAGGTTCCTGTCTTTTCAGCGCTGCCCCCTGGAGAGACAGCAGGAGAAAGAGAGGAGAGGAGGGGAGGGGGAGAGAGAGAAGAAGGAGGGAGAGAGAAAAAATGATAGAGTAAGAGATGTGTAAAAGAGAGAGCAAAAGAGAGGGAAAATGATAGAGAGTAATGGATAGTGAGTGAGGGAAAGAGTGAGAGTAAAAGAGAGACACAGGGAAAGACAGAAACTGTGAGAAAGACAGAGATAGGGAGGGAGAAAGTGAGAGAGAGAGAGAGAGAGAGAGAGAGAGAGAGAGAGAGAGAGAGAGAGGGAGGGAAAGAGAGGGAAACGGTGTGAGAGAGAAAAAGAGAGAGATAGGGAGGGAGGGAGATAGAGAGAGGAGAGAGAAACAGAGAGAGA